>CM044111.1:13649946-14073616 GCA_024174645.1 Lemna minuta
ATTATTTATCCTTAATTCATCATAATTAACCCTAATTTAGTGTATTTTTGAGATTATGACATAAATATGCATAGAATGATAAAAATGCACTCAAAGTATGATAACATGCACATAAATGTAATGTTTTATGCCTTAAATTGCATTAATAATCATGTTTTATCATGTTAAGATTGCATGTTATCAGCCACCACCCAACCAAGCCGAAACCCAACAAACCTCCTCTAGGCTACCACATTGCCTTGTCTATTTGTTTCTATGTAACAGCAATGGTCTGCCCTAGAAAACGTTTCTTAATCCAATGGCACCTTTTGGATATGATGATTCACCACCATCATCTACTCTACTTCCCCCCCTCTTGTTCCCATTACTTTGATATTGCAATGGCCTATAGATGGTCTACCACAACACCATTCAATTACTACCCATCCCTCTTGACTAGCTTACACATTTGGTGGCCATAACTATGTCTCATGGGCGCCCTACTTCTCTAATTTTCTTATGTCCCATAATGTGCATCACTTGATGGAACCTCCACCATTACAAAGTTCCTCGACCCATGCAGCATGGAAACAATTGGACTCCATGATTCTCACATGGATGCATTAGAGTCTTCATGATTTTCTCTCTTAATCATTGGCTTTCATCAAGCTGTCACATGAGTTGTCAAGCATGATGGAGCTAATATATGCCTATTTGTTACCTATATGGCTCCTTCTTCCCTTTCCATTGCATATTTGAGGACTTGTGCACCAATTAGAGGATATGTTGGGGGAATAAGAATGGCTATGAAATCTATGAGCTAGTATCAAACACTCATTAGGACTTCTGACCTTGTTTTACATTCAACTTCTTCCTCTTCTCTTTTTGTGGCATTGTGGACTTTACAATCCTTCTTTTTATAAATTTTCATGTGAGTCATGAAAACTGGGAAACATAATTTACCATGCTTGTGACTCCATTCCATCAACCCTCACATTTTGAAGTCATTCATTGCAATGTTTAGGCTCTCACCATATGGCATATTATTTGGCCCATCTTTATTATTTTGTGTTTATTGATGATTATAAAAATTAACTAGATATATTATAAAGATGTTATGCTCAATAGGCTCTCAAAATTTTGATCAAAGCATCAAATGTAGTAGAAGATATTGAATCAAATATTTCAAATGATTGAGGCACCAAAAATTAATGATCCTATCAGCTAGTATAGATTTAAATCCATACTTATGGGGTTCATTAAATGAGTTCATGAAGCTATTAAAGTGTCTAGCCCCTAGCAGCATCCACACAATCGTCTAAAGATTGGATCTCCTCTTCATTGCTCTTCAACATGAGAGAAAGAGAAGAAAAGAGATAATTTCCATAATGTTTTCATAGGCACCTTGAGTTTTGGTCATTCTCCCCTTATTTTTAGACATTTGCCATTCAAACCTGTTACCTTTAGAATTATGTCTATATCTACCAACATTCATAGACCTTTTTGGGGTAACCCTGTAGATCCGTAGAATTTACTAGTCAATAACTTATTGGTCAACCTTATTAATTATCTATATCAATATATATTAATTAATCAATGATCAATTTAACCCAATTGACATGTCGATTTATCACCTCACTAGGTTCTAAACTATACCACGTGCTCTATGAGATATGGAGTGTATTATAACTATCTTATGAAAGCTTACCATCATCAGTTATCATGTGCATTGAATCTTTCATCTGTGCGAGACTCATGATTGACTTAAGTTATGGTGATCTATAAATCCTTAAATAGTCACTCAAGTTAGTATTGATGCATAGAGAAAATTTTTTGAAATACTTTCTCTACTATTTTCACTACCTAGGCTAAGGATTTCATCATGTTACATTCCTTCAGTCACTCCCATCCTATGCTGAGGGCAAACGATCCCATCTTGATTGTATAGTCACCTTCAAGGATTTCACATTGTATCCAATCTATCACATTATGGATATCCCATGTCTATAGATTTGTAAGTCATAATCAAAACATGATTATCCATCTATAAGATGTCTTTGGTGTCACAAGTCTAAGAATCACTTACACAACTATGACATGAATCAACTTGCTTGACAATTAGTATAATATCATTTAGGGATTCATAAAAATAAATTTAGTAAACCCTTTTTCCAAAGAGTACTGATGAGACAAACCCGCGCGGTCGTTGAATACATACGGAGATGAGTTTAAAACAATTCCAAACTGACTAATTTTGAGAAGTAATCACGAATTAGATAGCATAGCGGTGAATAAGAGTCAAATCCCTAGAGAATTAAGGTATTTTCGAGGTGTTCTTCAAAATTCCATCAAATAGGATGATGAATTCAGGTGAAAAATGTGAGATTTTGCTAAATTTAGAAAGATAACTTCAAGACGAATCCATGGAATCAAAAATCATCAATTTGGATCAATATTCGTGGAGAAATCAAGAAGAAAAAATTAGGTAGAAAATTGGAATGCAAAGAGAGAGAAAATGAATTTTAAATCTAAAATTATCCTAATCTACCATTCAAAATTAAAAAATTATGATACAGGACAAAATATTAGTGTGAAAACACATAATCTAACCCAAAGTCAAGCGCGAATTGATCCAATTGATCGTTGGATCAAGGGCTTTTCATTTTGCGATTTCGAAGAAAAAATTTGGCATTCAAGAGGCAATTTCTCCTTATTCTTTCAACAAAATATTGATTTCAAAACTCCCTAGATGTAGAAATAAGTCTAAAAGAGGAAAAAATCAAGAGATTCAAGGGTTGTGTTGTCTAAACAATTTGATTTACTTGAAACATCCAAAAATACATTTTTTGTCGAAGAACATGCCTATAAATAGGCAAATTTGGGCATAGTTGTTAGATTTGGCATTTCATCTTTGATTAACGGCTCAGATGAAACGCTTGGATGCGAATCGTCATCCAATCAAAATGTGTCACGTACCCCTCAACTTAAATAAAGATTGATGATTTTGATTTAATACACGAATCTAATGCTCCAAAGTGCGTCATGTCACTAGAAATAAAAAAAACAAAAAGATATCCCACGTGACAAAAATTGAGGCGAAAATTGTGTATATAAGGAGTGAGTGCTAAGTGGGTTAGCAAAAATCATGAAAAGGATGCTTATCCCACTAATCATACCTGCACACAAATGCATGCCCACACGCGTGCTCCTATACACACGTGCACCACATGGCACGCGCACCTGTCGCCATGTGGTGACATGTCATGCGCCCGCCACGTCAACTACCATGTCAACGTGCATTAAAAACTAATTTTTATGTTTTTCAATAAAAATAAATCTATTAAAATTTATAAAAATTTGGAAAATTCTAGAAAAATCCGTAAAAATTAGAAAATTCATGAATTTTAAAATCCGAATTAATCCAAATTTATTTTTTTGGGTAAAAAATTAAATACTCTATCAATTTAAAAAGTCAAATTTAATTAATAAGAGAATAAATTTTTATTTAAAAAATACACTCATTTCTCTTCGAAAATAGAACTTAGAAAAAGAAATGAGTGGATAAAAGTATTTTCTCATATTATTTAAAATTAAAACTCAATTAAAATCTCAAATATAGATAGGAATAATCTTCTCTGAAATATATTCTTTAAAAATGCATCATTATCCCTAAAATAGTGCATTTTGAGATAATAACTTAAAATTTCATGAAATGATAGATATGCACTCAATTTTTATGAGAATGGAATGTTTTATTTATTAATTTGTATTAATAATCATATAATTTCATGTATAAAATGCATGTATCACTCAGCCCACATCTGACCTGAAATCTAAATATCAAGCCTAGAACACAATATTGTTAGACTGAATAACTCAAAAATAAAAATAAAAAATTTGATAAAATAATAATATAGAATCAAGACCAAAGTTGATAGAACAAAACCAAAATTGAGACCAAAATCAAGGAAAAACGCAAATGAAATTTAAACCAAGGATTTTGAGGTAATCTCCTTTAGAATCGTCACTTCAAACTAATAATATGCAATCTTAACAAGCAAAAACATGATTATTAATACAAATTAAGGCATAAAACATTCCATTTTTATGCATGTTATCATACTTCAAACTAATAACATGCAATCTTAACATGCAAAAACATGATTATTAATACAAATTAAGGCATAAAACATTCCATTTTTATGTATGTTATCATACTTTGAGTGCGTTTCTATCATTTCATGCAATTTTAAGTTATAATCTCAAAATTGACTAATTTAGGGATAATTATGCATAATTTAGAAGATATTTTAGAATACATTATTCTCATCTAAATTTGAGATTATCATAAATTTTCAATGTTAAATATTAAGAGAAAATGTTTATATACACTCATTTATTTGTCTAAGTTTTTTTTCAAGAAGAAATGAGTATATTTTTTAAATAATAATTTATTCTCTTATTATTTAAATATTTTTGACTTTTTATAATGATAGATAATTAAATTTCTGATCCAATGAAAAAATTTGGATTAAACTGGAATTGTATTTTGAAAGTTATGAATTTTCTAATTTTTAAGGATTTTTCAAAATTAAAAATTGATTTTTATAATTTAAAATCAATTTTTTGATTTATTATAAGTGCACAGGTGATGTGGCACAATCTGGAGTGTCCGATCAATCACGATTGAAGATAAATTGCAATCGACGATGTGGCAACACGTGGAGCGTCTGATCGAGCGTTAAATTTAAACCGCCGATTGTCACTTAAGTGAAGGGGGTACGCGACGCTTTCTGATTGGACGAAAATTCATATTTCAAAACGTTTAAATCTCAGCCGTTTAATCAAGGAGTTATAACAATTGAGATGTAAGGCATCCAATGGACTTCTGTCGACACGTGGAGACATCGCAGACGTCCAAAGAAGATTGAACGGCAAGCGTTACGCGACGATTCAACTTCACACGATCACACGGCATCATCTGCGCTCCATCTGCGATCCCATAGGCAGGACTTAACCATAACGATTCACACTCATGCATTTAATCTGGACTGTTGATCTAAGATTAAATGCCCCATCCGACGGTTATGCCCAAATTCACTAAAAATTGAGATGTTCTTCGACATTTTGATGTATTATTGGATGATTTCGCTCAATTGATCTATATATACATCTTCATCATTGAATCTCTTGCTTCCAATCGCTTCTAGACTCATTTCTGCATCCACGGAGTGATTGAAAGTGAGATTTCGTTGATCGATTAGGGAGAATTTGCCTCTTGAACACCGACAATCATTTTTGAAATCGCGGAATGAAAAGCCTTGAATCCGGCGATTAATTGGATCATTTTGATCGCTATGTCGGGCTAGATTATATGTTTTCCCTCTAATCTTTCATCATGTATCATCAATTTGTAATTTAGGATCATAATTTAGTTTAATTTCATCTTTAATTTTGGTGAATTCGTGGTTTAATTTTCAGAAATTTCTCTCTAATTCATTTATCGATTTCTCCGCGAATCTTGATCCAAATCGAATACTTCTTGATTCCGTGGATTTGTCTTTGAGTTTTCTTTCCAAATCTATCATTTCCCCTAATTTCTCACCTCAATTCATCATCAAATTTGATCAAATTCTAAAAGATCTCTAAAAATACCTCATTTCCTTGTGGATTCGACCTTTATTTACCATTATACCCCTCAATTTGAATTATTTTTATCAAATTGGTAAGTTTGGACTTTATTTTGAAATGAATCGGTGTGCAATTAACGACCGCATTGATTCGTTCCGTCACAAACTAGCTGAGAAGTTGTTGCAAAGGATTTTTAAAGGGAGATCCCACGAGAGAGCCTTGAATAGTTAACAAGTGAGAGCTTCCAGAAAAATCCTCGAGAGATATTTCACTGTGCAAGAGCAAGAGAGCATTTTATGCTTGGAAGAGAGAGATCGCAGCTTGGAGAGCATCGTTGAGCTGAGAGAGTGTGATCAATGATGCCCATGGGAGAGTCTAGGAAGGGGCTTTTAGGGTTTTTGAAAAATTAAATTTTTTAATTTAATTTTTTTTAATGCTTTCTTCCTTTTTTTAAGGTACCTAAAAAACAAAAAAAAATCATTAGATGATTTTGAAAAAAATTTGAATATAAAATATACACACAAAAGAAAAGTAGGAAGACAAAAATTGATAAGGTAGAAATGTGTCAACATTGATATTCTAAATAAATAGCACAAATAGATTAATATCCTAATATCTAGATATTGATAACTAAATAGCACAAATAGAAAGAAATATAATAACTTTTGAAGATGAAACATAATATCTAAATGTATCATCAATATCTATCTTTATGACCATCTATGTCTATGTGATGATGAGAGAATGATAAAGATATTAGAAAAGTCTAAAAAAGATATTAAGAAAGGAAAAATATAGAGCCTATTTGTAACAGTGTTCGTGTTCTGAAGTCAATGTGGGTCAGTCACTCAAGCCTTTGGTACTTGCACTAGCAAAGACATACCTTTCTCAAATCACTTTTGGCTAAAAACTATCAATCCAATTCTAAAACTATTTAATATAAAATTTCATGAACATTAACAAATCACCTATGTAAATTATCAAACTTATATTAAATTAACACTCATGATCCTGCTTGAGTTAGGGGTTAAAATTTTGGTAAGCATGATCATCATTTCAAGCTCTACAGATCTGTTGGGACTCATTTAAATTCCAAGACTAAAAACTTAAGATTTTGAATCTTTCACTGTGTGCCTCTAGACATTTGCTAGCCAAAAGGAAAGAAGGCAGCGTGATCATTTTTAGTATGTAGACCATCATTTTTAGTGAGTTTCTTCGCTTTTCTATTCATTTCAGTCTCAAACAAATTGCACGGAGAGATTGTATAACTTCAAGGGTTTTTTTCTTCCCGAAAATTGAGTTTTATAGAGAGATTGTATAACTTCAAGGGTTTCGATGCTGATTACTTGGTCTTTATCAAGCGTAATACTATGGTGTATATCATTGTAAATGTGCTAATTTCACCTTCTTTCAAAAGATATTAGTTAACAAATTCCTTCGAGATCAACTTCACAAATAAATTTGAAACGGTTGGTCTTGAAAAAGTGTATCCTTCTTATGGATGCCAAATAAAAGCTCATAAAAAATCAGGCTGATCATCAATCTTGGGTGATCTTTCTTTAATTTTCAAAATAAATGCTCATAAAAAATATGAAAAATATTATTGTTACACCTATTTAATTGCTCATAAAAATATAAAAAATATGAAGTTCATGCTTTATCTCTCTAACCCGGCCCCTTAAAAGCCCAATACCCAAACCTCTGTAGTACTTTTCCTCGAAGTGGCTCTCTTTCTCTCTATCTCTCGGTGTAAAAGATGCCGCCGAGGAAGGCGATCGGAGCGAGGAAGAAGACCGCTAGGACGCCCCGAGTCGCGACACGTAAGACCGCAACCCCCAAATCTACCGCAGAAACACAAACACATGATGCGGAAACCGCTGTTGAAACCCTGCCCGCCGAGATTGTACCTCAAAGCTCGGGAAACGAAGAACCTACTTCCCTGGACGCGATATCCGTTGCCAAGGTACCTTCTTTAGGATCACCGCTCCCGGAAAATAATTCTTTGGCTGCCTCAGAGGCTCAGTCAGCGCCTCCGGTACCTGTATTAGAGAATAATTCTTCTGTTGGGGAAATTTCTAAAAAACCCACAAAGAGAATAGTGAGAAAAGTAATCAGGAAGGTTCCTGTTAGGGTTATCAAGAAGGAAGATAAGGAAGCTGAAGGGATGAAGACTGCCCTGGATGCTTCTCTTGAGGGAAATGAAAACTTGGATGCAAATGAAGCTGTTAAACAGGAAAAACTTAATCCTCAATCTGAATCACAGGGGCTTGAACCTGCTGTTAATAATGTTTCCGATGAAATTTTGCCCGCGGCAGAACCTGCAAAAAAAGTGAGGAAGGTCAAGAAAGTGGTTCTGGTCAAGAAGCTTGTCAGGAAACCTAAGATTGCGCAGGAGAATGTGAAAAGTAGAAGAAACAGCAGTAAACAATGGGACGACTGAGGATGGTAAGATTGAGGATGGTGAGGATGGCAAGATTGAAGCTGAAAATCAAGAATTAAAGGGGAAGAAGATTACAGGAAGTAGTGGAGGGGATGCCGGTGATGAAATGATTGGCTTGAGTGAGAGCCAGAAACGGAGAAAGACTGAGATTTTTGTCGGCGGCTTGGATAAATATGCTAAAGAAGATGATTTGAAGAAGGTTTTTGGGACGGTTGGGGAGATTTTGGAGATTAGGATGATGATGGATGGAAAAACTGGTAAGAACAAAGGATATGCTTTCTTAAGGTATGCAACGTCTGCCCAGGCGAAGCAAGCTGTTGCTAAATTTTCCAAAGTCGAGGTATTCTATGTTATCTCTGCTCTCATTTGTTAATTTTAAGGAAGTTAGTCTATCTCCTCAGAGAATAAGAAACCCTGAATCTGCATCTGAATGAGATTGTATTTTTAGATTTTTTTTTTTTAACTCAACCATGGGAATAGAACTTCCCAAAATCTTAGAGATTTCGATATTATTTTATGGAACATCCGCTGAAGAGTAGTATGATGATGCAATATCATTATATGTTTGTACATTAACAGAAAATACGTACATTAACAGATGACCACAAATCACATGGGGTTGCTATGACCCTCATCATGATATTGATCATAGGGAGTATTCGTGATCATTTTATTGAGAATGATGACATTGAGAGATCCCATCTTGATTGGGTAGTCATGAGTCGACAGGACTGCTATGTCATATGGTGGACAAATAAGTGAAAGTGGCTGAGACAAATATTCTGGAGTTTTTCTGAAGAACAAAAAGAATAACGAAAGTAAAGATTCTAGTACTTCCTTTTTCATATCATCTACGTAAAAACCATGTGCCAATCCAACAGGCAGTCATGATCTACTGTAGTACCTTATTTTATTTAATACATATACTCCTAACAGCTGCCATCATATGCCCTACTAGTCACCATCCTTTACTCTAGGTTGGGAGATACTAGTTTTGAGCTTAGAAATAGAGTGATGTCTGTCTAATTTGTCTGATATATTATCGTACAAGTTGTATGAATGCAAGCCAGGGTTTGCTATTCACTCTCAATGCTAGATGAATTGTATGGACCCCACAAATTTTATTGCTAGGGTTTTATTTTCTCCTCTTCAGTTGAGTCAAATATGTTTTCAATATTTACCCTTATTTCCTTTTAAATTTTATTCTTTTTTCAAATTCAAAATTAGATTTGTGGGAAGCAATGTGGGGCAGCCGCTGTACAGGGCAACAACACATTATACCTCGGAAGCATTGATAAGAAGTGGAAGAAAAATGATGTAAATTTACCTTTTTTACTGTTTTGATTTTCACCATGTTAATCATTTTCAAAAGAAACCATGTTAATCGTTTTCATTATCTTGTTCTTGCAGGTGACCAAGATATTACAAGATATTGGAATTGAAAAGATGGACTCTATGACTTTAATGGCCGATCCAACGGACCCTAACTGCAATAGAGGCTTTGCCTTTCTTGATTTTGCTACGAATAAAGACGCTCAAATTGCTCTCAAGAAACTTCAAAAGAAAGATGCTTTTGGTAAAGGACACTTAGTCAAAGTTGCTTGGGCAGAACCATTTAACAACCCGGACGAAGAAGAGATGCAGAAGGTAACATACTGTTCAATAGACAACTATCATGGTGCTCTTTCACTTTACTTTTCTAACTTCATAAGGCTTCTATTCAGGTTAAAGCTGTTTTTGCTGAAGGGGTTCCACTTTCTTGGGATGAAAATCAAGTCAAAGAGCTGTTTTCTAAGTATGGAAAGGTTGAAAGTGTTGTACTTTCTCGCAATATGATGAAAACCAAGAGAAAGGATTTTGCTTTTGTTAACTTCACCACACGAGAAGACGCACTTTCCTGCATCGAATCATTTGAAAGTGGCCCAGAGGTTCTAAGTTCTTGAAATTATCATTTGATGGAGTAGTTGCTGCTTTTTAGTTCCTTTTCTAATGGCTGCGTTTTTGTGTTCTTCTTTATGCAGGTTAGTTTGAAGGTGTCAATGGCGAATCCTGTACAGAAGGGAAGGAAAAAAAACAGTGAGAGGGATAGTTTCAAGAGCAGACCAATGGCACATGAACATAAGTTCTCTTTGTCAGGTTCACCTAGAATGTTTTGTCTGTTTTTAGAAACTATCTCGATGGACACCTAGAATGTTTGAGTAGAAATTTTGGCTTAAAGGTCTCCCGGCGATATGTAGACACAATCATTTGGTGAATTCTTTATGAAGATCCATTAGTCTAATGGAACCTGTTAGGGTACAAACACAAAAACTTAAATTCTGTGGGCCCAGACATTAAAAGTAGAAATATAGAGAGAAGTTGTTCAGTTTCAGCCGGTTGAAACCTAGTTCTCCTGATGTGAGCATTCCTCACCTGTCAGGTGCTTGCGAAAACACAGTATACCTGATCTGACAAGGGTATATACACAGTAATACATAGCAGACATAGAATATTGAGATAATTTTTGGAATGTCCAGCCATGTCAGTTATATGTCAGTAAGGAAATCTTGCTAGTTTAAATGCCTTATGATAATGAGAGGCAATAATATTATGTTTGGCTGTGGTGAGATAAATGCATCAATGCATTTATAGTCCCTGGTGTTACTGGGGGCAAGAATAATCTATTAAGAACATATTTAAATCTTTATTCTATTAATATGCTTGGTGTTTGATTTAGATTCTCAATTTGGCGAGCATACAGGTGACAGAAAGGCTAAGGACTCAATCAAAAGGCAAACATCGAAGAGTTATCAGGCCAGCATTCGAGAAGACAGGGGTTTCCAACTACGTATGCATAGAGAGCCATCAAGTTGGGAGCAAATGGACTACTCGAGAGGTATATTCACAGTTCGAAGCCATTGACAGTATCTTTTGTTGAGAATCCCACTTGTGGTTAAATAATTTAAGTTAGCTTAGACATGTGCCTTACACCATTATTTTTCCGTTTTAATGGATGTGCTGCCATTTACTTTTTCATATTGTATATGCGCTCATAAGTGGATTTTCACTTGTGTACTATCGGGGATGGCCCATTACCTTACATAACGTATTCGAGGTAATGATCTGTATGCAAATCCTAAGAGAGGCTTAGCGGCATTCTGAAATCTCGCTTACCTGGAATGCTTGACAAATTTTATTTTGCTATTTTTCTTTGTGTTACTAACTCTCAGGCGTGAGAGATTGAAAGATTGGGATGAAGTAATTGATTGAGGTCAAGGGATTGACTGCTGTTCTCTTTGATCAAATGGATCAAGTAATATTGATGCATTTTCAATCCAAGTTGTTCAATCATCACCTCATGCATTTTCAATGATCTATGTTGATAGTGCATTTGGATGGTCTGAGTTTTCAATATTGATGTTAGTCTAGTCAATATTCCAGCAATGAATTAGGGTTTGGATGAGGAATCAAGATCCTTAGACATACACACGCCTCATCTATTCCATTTCCCTTGGGTGGGCCAACCATGGCCGGGGATGCATCGCTCGTTTAAACCGCCCAAGGAAAAAAATATCCTTAGACATGCCAATAAGTGGATTGATGCATTTTCCAAGCAAGTGTCTTAGTAACATATCTGGATCCTCAGGTGAGATGTTCTCATTACATCCTCATTTAAGATTTATTTATTGGTGCATTATTATGCTATTAATTAGTTTTAAGCCTCTGTATTCATCTACTATTGATCCTTTGTTAGAAATTTCATTGTAATCTTCAGGCTGATTGGTTTTTATTTGGCCAGGACCTTTTGTTCCAGAGCACCGGATTTCTCCTCGTGGTGGGAAACGACCCTTCTCTTATCTGGTAATATCTCAAAAAATGACGCTCAAAAGTCAGCACTCAAAGATCAACACTTGTTTGCTTTCATCTCAGGAAGAAAGTGGGCTTTATGCGGATCCTAGATCATTTACCCGGTCCCGGATGGACATTCCTAGGTTTGAAGTTTAGGCATTTTCAATGATACCATCTTATTTATCTTATATCATTATAAGATGTCATGTAATCTTGTTTCTAGTTTTTACCGTCATGTTCACTTTTGCAGTCCTAGATCTTTTCCATATGGAATAGAAGGCAGGGATCCTCAGGATTACTATCGTCCATCAAGCTATCAACAATATGAAATGGGTATTGTTCTAATCTAATTGATACCCAACCGTTCATATCCATGTATCATCCCAGATTGATGAGCATAATCTATTTTCAATTTTCAGGGCATGGTTATGGAGCGTCGTCAGATTTCTCTTTCGAGGTAGCTATCCTATAATATGACATCTACATCCATTTACTAAAGAGTGGATAAGCGCTTATTGTTCCTTTAGACTATCTTTGTCCATGGTCATAGTTAGAAAAGTTTTCAATGCTATCAAAATGAAGTTAGAAAAGTTTCCAGTTATAGTTGGAATGGTAAAATCTGATTATTATTATGGTTTCTTATGATTATTTACAGTATCCGTCGTATGCCAGAACAGGGAATGCTCATCCTTACCGACCTGGTCCCCATTCACGATGTAAGCATTTTTCTGTTATTTCCTACAGTTTAATATTAGAAATTTAAGCTGAGTACTTATTGAGTTGTTCCTTTGGTTTAGGATTTAGGATTTAAGGCTCAGGGTTAGGGTCTAGACTAATTAATTTGCATTTCCTATGCCACTGGTATAGTGGTGGAGTAAGAAACAGTTTTTTGACTGATGTAGGATTTATTCTACTTCCTGAATTAGGAAAAAAAACTTGGAGCTTTCAAGAGGAGGATGCAGAGTGGAAGGAATTAATTTGTGTTGAGAGAAGAGCCATGTATCTTAGCTCATCTTCTGCAATTACAAGGTGGATTGAGCTCCTGATCAACATTTTGGGCTCTTTCTTGTTTTTGATAAGTCCCTCATGTGATCATCATCTAACAAGATCAGCAGTTGAATTATGGTGGTTATAGATAGGAAGAGTAGGTTTTGGGGGTGGGCTATGGTTTGGTGATGATGTGTAAGGAGACCTCGGAGGAGTTTGACCTGTTTATTTGTTTGTTTTGATCAGTAGTTAGTTTTACCCTGATTTTTGTGTTCTCAACTAAGTATCAAGATGGAACTCCATGGACCATTTTATCTTGTGATGATGAAATTCTAGGCAAACAAGTAAACCTAGTTTATTCAAAAAAGTTTGGTCTGGTTTTTGGCCAAAGAGTTTGAGGGTAGGCATACTCTTGGGATCTACTCAATCCACATTCTCTTGACTAGTCCTAGTTCACCTTCCTAACTCTCCTCAAGCCAGTGGTTTATGTTGTCTTGATTCCCAATGTAGCCTATTTTACCATTTCTACATGACTTTTGAGCTCCTATACCTCCTTTGGTACAAATGACTCTTGATTACCAATACTTTGTGGTGCCCTAGTTTCAAGAATAGTATGTTCATGAATTTGCCTTTATTTTCGTACATTATGCATTTGATTGAGCTAGGTATATATTTTTTTGGAAATGATCAATTACGGCATGCTCAAAGATGTGAAGAGAGGAGAGGAAGAGTGGGAGAGAAGAAGAGAGTAGCCAAAAAATAATCTGATTCACTCAACATATAAGTCATGTACATGTCTTGGTACTGAGAGGAATATCTTGATGTAATGAGATAGTTTGAGCACTCGCCCCCACGAGTCGATTCCTCGCTTGTAAAGTTTGGACATTTGCTCTTCAAACTGAGGTTTTGCTCTCCCTTTGGTTGCAAGATGAGGATGAAGATGATCATGGACACATGCTCATTGAAAAAAGATCTTCGACTTCTCCATGTTCAGTTTGATCATGCTTGATGGGGTCATGTACAATGATGATATCTGATATGACTTTCACAGGTTATTTTTTAAGTCATCCAAGATCCCTTTCATCCAGAGTGCATCATCACATATGCCATGTGTTTGTGAGCACCAAATTCTGGTTCCATGCTAGATCGTGTAAGAATGAACAAAAACTTGTCAGTTGATCTACAATCCTCTAGAAAATGAACATAATCAGTATTTATAAGGATTGATAGTAAGTATACTGCTTTTTATTGCTAGTCTAATGCCTTGAATTCCTTTGAGGTGATAGAGTATTTTCACAAACAGTGTAGGTAAATCAATTTACCATCAATTTATGCATAGTTCTATGCATGGTCTAATACCTTGTATTCTAGGCAAAAATATAAGGATTGCTTTCAAGGTGAGACATCCTTGAACTATGCATAAATTGATTCGACCCATCAATTGCGTAGAAAAATGTTCGTTCGAGTTTTTTCTCTATTCTTCAGTGTCTAGAGAAAGCTTGTGTTTTACCTCAACAAGAGTCTAACTTGGTTGACTTGGTTGACTATTGGGATAAGTAGCTTCTTTTAGCAGATCAAGAATATATTTTTGTTGAGATAAGAGAATGCATGTTGGCAAGTGAACAATCTCAATTCTTAGAAAATAATTCATCATTCCCATGTGCTTTATTTACACTCTGTTGAGAGATTGGTGTAAAGTACAATGATGGTGACTCCCCGATGCTCAAGTGCTCGACAATGATGCCATTACGTAGTCCATATCCCAATTTCTGCATAACTAGGGTAAATTTCGAGATCATGTAGTGAGAAGTGTTTAAGCTCATAAAGAGACAGTGTTCAACACATGCAAGACATGTCTTGTTTAGCAGCATACCAGGAAGGGCCACATGCATTTCTTAGTTATTCTTAAAGAGAAAGCCATCTTAACCTGTTGATCATGGGAATTTAATCCCAAAAAAGTAACAAGGTTGTGCATGGGGGAAACCCTAATCAATGTATAGAAGAAATGAATATATGCCTCTATATATAGAGTAGAAAGAGGTCATAGATGGGCAATCCTATAGGGGTGTGCTCTAATACTCTCATTTAAGCTATAGAGCATATGGATCAAACATGCACAACTTGGTGCCTATGAGTCATAAAATAGTTTTAAGGCTCTCAGTGACAGATATTGTTCAATTGATCTGATGAAGACATGTGCATTGTGGTGATGACCCTTTATCATAATTTGTCATGAATGTAGTGATAATTAATCTCAATATACTTTGTATGCATGGAATGTAGGAGCTGAATTTTCTCGGAGTCCTTTTCTAATAGCTCGCCTTAATATGTGCAAGTACTCATGAGGCATCCTCAATAAACCTTGTGAGATCCTTGCATAACTTGCTAAGAACACCAATAATATACACAATGTTCGGGTGAGTGACTATCAAGCAGAACAACTGCCCTTGTAGACGTCGATATCTATTGGCATCCTCTAATACCATCAAATCATTATTCTAGAACTTAGGTCAAACTTCCATTAATAGGATTTTGGTTTGCAGCGAAGAAACTTTGTTTCTTGAAAAAGAGAGAGCCTACTCGGTTGATAAGCAATTATATCATTAAAGAAATAATATAGTGTCTATATTGTTTATGCCCCATATCACAAAGTGTTGACAAAGATAAGCTTTTTGTGGCAAAGATATCCACCAATCTATGTCAATAGAATTTTCACCGATGCATGTCAATAGAATATCATCAACATAAATGACAAGAACCACAATATTTGATATGGTCTTCCTTATCATTGGAGGATATGCATGGCACTGAGCGAAGCCATAGGTGGTGAGTAAGCAATTGAACTTCATAAATCAAGACTTGAACTATGTTTAAGTTTTATAGATAGAATGCAGAGTAAGCAGACTTCGAAAGTCTCTACCTAAGTAGCATACCCTAGAGGTTGCTCTATGAGACCTACTCATCTATGTTGTCATACCAACAAACATTAGAGATATCTTGTTGGTATATTGACTAGCCATGGTTTTATTACTAAAGAAAGAGAATGCTTACAAAGTTTAATTAAACGAATGGATCAGTCTTTGTACAGTTAATGTCATAGATCTACATGAAGTCAAGAGCTGCTAACAAAATCTTGTGATGAGCCATCTTACCATCAAGATTTTATTGAAAGGTAGTAACCTATTTTTGTATCACATTGCTAGTTTCAATCGAGCAAGGCATTAAATCCCTATTGCCATGAGTTACCATGGCATGAAACCCATGGTCCATAATTGCCTTCCACTCAAGTAAAAGTGCTTCAAGATATGTGATCGGGTATCAACTCATAGGACATCGAAAAAAACAAAGGTATGATAGCAAGATGAAAGTTGTCATAAGAGACAAAGTTAGAGACGGAGTGTTGGGTACAAGAGCAAGTATCCTTACACAGTAATTGGAAGGTGAAGATCAACAAAAGGTAAACCTAGTAAATTAGCGATTGATGAGGAAGGAGTCAAGGAAGCAGGTGGTAGTGGATCAATGATATAGTAAGGGGCATGAATGGTAGAGGTTCCAGTGGTTGCAATGTCATAGATGTCACATGATAATGCCTGGAGAGGACAATAGAAGGTGGAGATCTAAGTGGAGAGGTAGAGGAGCTAGGCTACCAAGAGAGAGAAGGTGAGGAAGAGAAGAGTGGGGTGTCCTCAAGAAAAGTTACATGAGCATAAGCGACATAGCAACACATGTTAAGGAAATATGCCACATAAACTTTCTGCATACAGGAATAGCTAGCAAAGACTTCTTTGCCACAGAAAATGAAAGTTTACCAAGGGAGGAGGGAGTATGGTCATGGACCAAATTATTGAGGAAATTATTGAGGTAAGTGGCAATTAAAAGAGCATCTGCCTACAGATAATGAGGGACCTGCATTCCATCCACAAGTGTATGAGTGACTCTGTTTTGTGACTCTATTTGTTAGTAGGTATAGAAGCAAGTGACATGATGTATCTTACCAAAATCAACACAAAAAGACGTAGGACCTAGAAAATATAAGAATGCATTACAAACATCCAACTAATCAAGAGGCTAGTCTTGATTGGCTATCAAAGATGAAAGATACCAAATATAGTTCATGCAGAAAATAGGAAAAAAAATCTCAATGCAGTAAATGTCATGAGTCGAAGTGAATCCTTTATCCACTAACTAAGCCTTGTGACGAGCCAAGGTGTCATCTAGATAGGGTGAAACCACATTTGCATCAATAAGGCATAGTACTAAGTCCCATATATGATGATGCACCATGGCACAATACTCTAGATCGATCTCCACTTTTTACTCAAGTACATGAAGAGTTTCATGATACGTAGTGGGTAGTGTCAAGGAGGACTTGACACTGGCAAAGGCGTGGTGGGTAAGAAAAAGGCAATCATAAAATAAAAAGTGGGTTATGGGACGTTGGTACATTAACATATAACACTCTACAAGGCAATGGGAAGGTGAAGGTTATCAAGAGGTGGGTCACTGGGTGCAGTGGTAGTTGGCGATGGTATATTGGAGGTTCGCAATTAAATTGGAGCTACTGGCCAAATGGAGGGATCAGTCAAAGGCATGCATGGCGGATAATTAGGGATAAGCATCAAAGGTGTTAATGATAGTAGGAAATCCCAAGGGTGGATAAGTAGACACTCAAAGAGGATTTGTAAGTGGTGAGAAATAGGGAGCATCTTCAATGAACGATAATGTCAATGAAAGTGATAACCCTTTTGCATGCATCAAGGGTAGTGGATCTACTTTTAATGTCCAATGAGCAAGTTTACATAAAGATGGTATACGATCTTGCCAAGGGTAGTGGATCTAAATACACAAGGTGGTAAGGTAATGAGAAAAAGCATTAGGGAAAGATGACTAAGAGGGATATCACCACCCAAAAGAAAGGAGGGAAGGCAATTGTAAAGTTAATGGTCGTCATGATGGCATTAGACCACAATTAGTGCGAACATGCATCTCATAGAATAGTATGTGAGTAATGTTAAATATAATGCAATGTTTCATTTTCCATAACATTATTTTGAGGTTTGATGTAAGGGCAAAATAGTTTGGTGAATGACTTTACATTCAATAAAAAAATATTTGAAGGGCATTTTGTCCAAGTCATAGGCCACTGTCCATGTGAAGGATTTTTTAAGTAGCAAAATTTAGGGTAATGACTTCATGAGTAATTAGGAGACAATGTTGAGGGATTACATGCAAACTTTGATAAGGTGTATCTAGCTGAATGTAGTATAATCATCAACAACACTATGTAATAAAGATGGCTCGAAGGGGATGAAATAGGGGAGGGCCCCAAATATTGTAGTGAATGAGGTTAAATGCACAAGATGATGGAATGGAATCACAAGCAAGATAAGTAGAATGATAATTTTTTCCCGTTTCGCATTAGTCATATATATACTCAAATTAAAATCACCATAGTAAAGATTATTTAAGCTTCAAATAATAAGGATGGGCATGTCTATGATATAAAAAATAAGAAAAGTAGAAGAATGGCTTATATCATAGATTAAGTCCCAAGGAGGGAATGTCTTACTCTAAATCATAGATTCCATAGCCATTCATACATCCCAAACCAATCCTTAGAATAATGCAAAGGTCTTTGAAGATACAATGAAATGGGAATAAAAGGGCAACATGATTATGGGTACGAGTAATAGTACGAATGGAGATAAGGTTCGTGTGAAAGCTAGGAACATGTAGAGCATCTCATGTTTTAAGAGGAGAAGTAGGTTTGATTGATTTGTACGCCTTAACAAATGACAAACGACCATTAGTAATGGATACTGATGGGTTAAAGTTGGTAGGAGAGGGTGGAGAGGATAGAGGAAGCTTTATGAGTTGATGCCCCCAAGTAAATTATCCACGACAATCTAGAAGCAAGTAATATGTTTGCTTGGAGCAAAAGCAAGGTTGGTGGTTGAAGTGGACACCTAAATTTTCTTCCACACTTCATATTCTATTAGGGTGAAGGTCATCTAGATCATATAACACATAGATGTTCCAAATGCGTCGGGGAGAGTCAGGCCTATAGGAGTGGATGAGCAAATAGCTTGAGCCTATTCAAGCTTTCCAAACTCCTCCCAGCAGTTCTTTGAGGCATGAATGGACTTAGTAGAATAAGTGTAGGGAGGAAAGGTTTGTTATCCCTTAGTAAGAAGGTGCTCGCCATGAGGGATGGGAGGCCTATAGCCACATTGCCCTTTCTCGGCCACATGATGCAGAGACAACCAAGGCTGATGGTTCTGATAAGGTAGATGGAGTAGGAAAGGCCAAAAGACCCATAGGAACCCTTGGAATAACCCACAAAGCTGCCAAGAAAATAATTATAACAAAAGGTACTTTGTTGTCAAAATGTACTTGAGAGCCAAATAATAGAAGCTATTTGAGGATGCAAACTATGCTAAAATATGTCGGCATATAGTTTTGAAAGATAGCACTCAAATGTTCATAAGCCATTGGTTGATAGTAAATATATCATCAGCTCCTTAAACATATTATGCATATACATAGTGATTTGGATAATATTGATGCCAAAGGGAGACTCGAATATCTCCATTGTCCTACTAATTTTCCTTTGAATAATATTGCTTCAACCATTGTGGTCCACAGCTCAAGGGTCAGCTTGATCCAAGTCATAGATTAAGAAAGCCTATCATGTAGACTCAAACACATCCAAGTGAGAATTTCTAAGTCCAAATGTTTCAACGATGCATAGGTTAGGGAAAGTTGTGATAATCGGGGTTTTGTCTACTCATAATGGAGGTTTTGGCAATAAAAAAATCTATGAAGTTGAATGGTTACTAGTTTTTTCCATCATATGCATATGATGGGCAAGAGAGATGAGATGCATTCGAAATGATACAATGGTAGATCATCTATAAATGGATGTGGCGGCTAAGAAATGGGGACCAACAATGGAGTAAGCAAGACAAGTGGTGGAGCAGGTGGTAGTGAATCATTCAATTCACATGATGCCATTAGATCCAAAGGCTTTTGCTACAGTGGCAAAAAGAAATAGTGGCAAACAAACAATCAAAAGCAGACAACAAATTAAGGATAGGTGGCCAAAGATAGGCAATGACCAACAAGTCAACAACCTAGTAGAGCAACGATTGTGCTAGGGGGTGGCAGTGGCAAAAGTGGTCCTAGGAGAAAGAGAACCCCTTGGGGGGTAATGGCAATGGAGGTAGACAGAGAATGGAAGAGAGAGGGCACCTTAGGCCCTCCAAGGCAACTAGTGGCAGTGGCATAATAGAGACAGTGGTAAAGCAACTGTGATGGCTAGAAGATCTCTAGTTTTCTAGGGCAAAAAAATGTATATAGGAGAAAGAGAGAGAAGCAAAATGATGCCCCATGTGGAACTAAGGTCCTTTAATGTGGGCTAATCCCTCTAATGGGCCATATCTAGCGCACTAATCGGCCTAAATCTTTGTATCAATAGCTTGCTTCCACTCAGTTACATGTAGAGCTTTAAGGTATATTTAAGGCACCAATTTGGATGGCACAATGAGGCAAGTTGTGACAGTTAGAGGTTCTAGATATTGAACATGAAGGGACCTTTTGAGCACATGTTGATGACTAGTGGTGATGTTCAAGGGACTACCGAGGGGAAATGTTAGACCTCCTCAGATTGAGTTACATGGAATAAGTGGAAGTGGTAACATGGTAAAACAAGCGAAGGAGAGAGCGGAGTCCTAAGACAAGTTGGTTTTGGAAGGAAAGTATGATTTAAACCTGGTTACCTTTTAATGTTCTTCAAAACCTGAAAAAATTTTTCTTCAAGGGCACATGGAGCATGTTTGAAAAGAGATAGAGTGTGATTATGAAGAGGAGAGTCAAGATCGAAATGACAAAAATAGAACAAACGCAAATGGAAAGTGGTTGTGGAGATCAGTAGCAACCATGAGAACATCTAACCAAAGGTAGTGTCGGACATTTATATCAATGACTAGTCCATGAGTGATGTCCAAAAGAGGGCCTTCAAGAAATAGAGAAGTGCATTGGTCGAGAAGCAGCCGATGACATAGATTTTGGGAGTGAGAATATTCATTGACAAAGTGAGAGAAGGAAGAGAGTCTGCAAGATGAGAGGTCGAAAGAGTGCCAGAGAATTAGAGACAGCAAGAGAAAGGGGTTAGAAAATCACACAAATCAATCAAAACATAGAAGAAAAAAATTTGGTTGAGAAGCCAAGAAATCTCTAGAAAACTGTAAGGGAAAGTGTCAATAGATAAGAGGTAAGAGTGGTAGGAAGAGAGGAGATCCCAGGAACCCTAGGTCTGTAGAGAGGAACCTAGTTTTTTCCAAAGAGGAAGAAGAGAGATGTGTAACAATCAGCCTAGGTTGTGCAAAGAGAAACCAAAGTTTTCTAGCAAAGGAAAAATCCTCTGGGAGTTGTGTTAAGACATCATGAAGCCCTTGATTTACCATGAGAGAGAAGAAGAGAGATTAGCCCAAAAGAATCTGATTCACTTAACATAGTGTACATGTCTTTATGTAGAGACTAGAGAGGAATGTCTCATGGTAAGATTAAATTCGGATTACATTATTAGCCCCACAAGGGAAAGATAGTTCTAAATTTTTTCACATTTTCCATGTTTCATTAATGGAAATAATTGCTTCTATGAAAACAAAGTGTGCATTGTATGTATTTTGGCTATTAGTTCTTGGTCACTTAACTCACTATAGTTCACATGCATCATTTAATCAATTCATTGTCGTTTGAATGCAATCAGAATTAAAGGTGAATGATATTGACAGTTGAAATTAGTTTTTTGGCTCTTGAACTGTTCATTGAAGAAATTAACTTCCAAAAATATGGATCATGAGTTTAAATGAGAACTGAATTTGACAAGATTACTATCTCAAGCAGAAAATTGGGCAAAGTGATGAATTTTTTCATCAAATAGATTCTCCTTTATTTTTAGCATTGTAAGTGCAAGTTTGCAAGAGTTAGTGGGTGTGCATCAACCATGTAATTTTGCATGACGAAATTTTTTTGAGGTCTCATGAAGTAAGCATATGCACATGCATGGTGAGGACACTCGAATATGTATTGTGAGATTTGTAATTGAGTATTTTATCTCTATCATGCCGTTTTTAAATCCAAAAGTTAATAAATGCATTCCTAAATTTCCACATTGATGTTACTTGGCCGATAAATTAATCAATAGTCATTAAGTGGGCTTCATGTTGATTAATCAAGTAGCTTTTAATGATCTTTTTATAGAGACATTCAATGATCATGTCATTTTCCCATTACATAATTAAAAAATAGAATGCCAATTTCAATTACTTTTCATTTAATGTAAAGCCTAAATCTCCACAAGGGTTTTCTTTTTGACCTCATGAAAGACTTGTAAGTATATTGATGTAGATTTTACTCTTAATGGAGTAGCACATATATAGATTATGAGGAAAAGATGGGATAATCTCATGGCATCATGGGATAAACAAGCTTGTAATACATGGGTTCATGTAAGGAGAAGAAAGTAAACAAAGAGACAGGAGATGTACAAAATTACGGATAGGAAAATGCAAGGTATGTAGGGAGACGAGGAGACACCGGATATGAGACGACATTGGAGACGATGAGATAGAGAGATAGATGGCCCATTGAGTGGGCCTAGAGAAGGGATATAGTGGCCAGGCCCAAGATGGCCATGGGAGATCATCCTAACATAGATAAATAAAATATTCACTCAGAACTAAGAGCATGCCTTTCTCACTAGGAGGATTTAATGTATTGAATTATCGAAGAACATGAACAGAATGTGCGGCCTTGTGAAATCATTTTGAGATAGTGCCTTGTTGATCTTGTGCAAGAACTCATGAACCAATACTTGAACATGCATGAATGTTTGCCACTGCTAGGAACAAATAGTTAACAAAAGAATCACTTTGCTTTCTCCAAATCTATGCTTAGATCTTTGCCAAAATAGATGTTTAGGTTTTTGCCATAATGTGAATATATGCATCACACTTGTATTCTTTCTTTCTTTCTTTCTTTTTTGTAAAGAACTTATTACTTCAATTCTTGAAAAAAAATAATTTATAAAATCATTTAGAAGTAATGTTCGATAGAAGGGTACTTGAAACTAGCAATGAATTGTAGAAGCCATGGAAATTATTATCTCGAGGCAATTTTTTCTTAGAAAAATGGGCATGGAAGAGATATTGACTTCTTGTTCAAGCAAAAACAAAGGGATAGATGCCTGAAATGCTTGATTTTGAATGTTGTAAAATAAGTTTTATATAGTTTCTAGGTCTTGTAAAGAATCAATATAACATAATTATGATGTTTGGATATGAAAATTAATATGAAAGATAAAGTGTGGAGCATTTCCAAGGCAATCCATGAGAGCCAATTTTCGCTAAGACATCATTTTATTTGAATCTTTTAAATGATTTTAAATGCGTTGCATAACTTTGAAATCATAAGATTGGTAACAACTATGATAGAATCAATCACGTGCGAAGTAATCGCATGAATTTCTCGTCTCCAAAAACTACTTATCATGAAGACAATTTTTTTGTTCATCGTACACTTCACCGATGCATCATTTCATTCTAAGAACAAGATGCAAAAAGCTTCAAGATCATATCTCCTAGATGTTCTAAGATTCATGAATAACCTACTTGTAGCCTTGAAATATAAGTATCTTAGCTCAACCTTCAAGCCATCAAAAGAATGATAATCACCGACATATAATTCTCCTTAACCAGATATTTTAAATCCATCGCTACACCCCTCAAAGGAATGCAAGCTTTGAGGTGGAAAGGGCGGAGTTCCTAAGTTACATTCAAGATGGATTCAAACTAGAGAACGCTGATCCTGATCGATCGACTATCCGATCCACATTGACGTCAGTTAGACCATTGTGATTCAAATGATCCTGACAGTCTATCATTGGATCTGGCAATCATAGATCATGATCATTCCATTCTCTTGACATTTCCATATGGACCATGATCCAAATGGTTCTACATTCATGGTCATTGTCCCATCTGACATCTAGCAGTCAAACGATTCGGACATTTCACAAATTATCCTTTTTATAGATACAATGATCCACACTGGTGGAAGAACACTAGTGGAAGAACAAGAATAAAATGAAGAATTTAAAGTTTCATAGGGTCACTCGGTGCTTAGGATTGGCGATCCAATCATGATCATTCCTTGGTTGATCAATTGATGCAAACGAACAGCTTAGGATGATCATGATCGGATCGATGGGCATCAATCACTCTGATGATCTGATAGTCATAGTGATTGATGTACATCTATGCATCTAATCATTGATTGATCAGAGGTGATTGATCAAATCAACGATAAGTGATTAGTCATTGATTGATCACTGATCAACAAACAGATCAAGCAGGGAGAGATCACAGATGAATTGCATAAATCAATCACTACTCAGTTAATCAGTTGGTTTTGATCACTCGTCGATCAAAGTTAACTTTATGTGATCATTGATCAGATTGTATCATTCAACCATGACAACCAATCCGAGCAAGCTGATCTGATCAGCGATCACCATTCCCTAAGTCATGTGGTAGCCGCGAAAAAAATTATTTAGATCTCTTCTTCCTATCTCTATTTCTATATCTATATCTCTCTTTGATCTCATCTTTCTATTTAGCATTCTATCTCTCTCTCTCTCTCTCTCTCTCTCTCTCTCTCTATTCATCTATGAATCTCTTATAGAAAATATTTTCAAATGCTCTGCAAAACAAGGATAAATCAATAAATTCATCATACACCCAATGAGGATACCACATAATCCTGCACTTGTTAAGACTTAAAACCTTCTCCAAACCATCACACTAACTAGCAAGGCCAAAACAAAATCAAACTAAAAGATATATCTAGAGAGAGAAAGAGACATAGCTGGGGTATGACCTAAAGACAGAATTTCCTAAATAAAGTAGATCAGGGAACAGTGATTACCTGGATAGACTGAAGCATGTCAGATACTGCGATGACAAGGTCCCCAGTTTGTATCATCCCTCTAGCCTTGAGGAGAGAGAAAGTCCGGTTAAGATTGCTATCCATGTCATCAGAGAAGCTCAACCTGAAGGGGATCAGTCCCCATTGGAGGTTCAACCGTCTTCTCACTGATGTTGTCGTCGTGAATGCAAATATTGGGCAGTCGGGCCGACTTCGGGACAAGAGAGATGCCAAGTGGCCCGTCTTTGTGTACACAAAGAGAGCATCCACCCCCAAATTGTTGGCTGCAAAATCAAGTGAAATTGATGACATTCTGAAATTCGAAAGTTTTAAAACCATAATTTCTAAGTTGGATTCTCAATTTAAAGCACTTCAATTAAGAGGCTATTTTTCACTGAACCATAAAACCCCAACTCAAAAAGGTTTCATACCCAAATCTCTAATCCATAAATGGGCTTCTCAATTCAAAGCACTTCATGTAAAAGAATAAGCTTCATTTAAACCTAAAACATAAACCCTATAATCCTTGTACGGGATTCTCAGATCAAATCAGTTCACCTAGAAATAATATTTTTACTAAAAAATTATAGCCTTAAAACCATTAACCATAAATTCTTAACGGGATTCTCAATTCAGGAATTCTTCTAGCATAAACCCTAAATCATAAGCCTGAAAGCTTCAAACCCCCGACTGTAAACCTAAACTGAAATTCTTAATCCAAAACACTTCATGTAAAAGAGTACTTGGTTGAACCCAAAACGTCATAGCTTCAAATCTTGAGTTCAAACTGCTAGACCATAAAGTCTAATACTATAATACTCTCAACTCTAAAATGTCAAGTGGAAAAGAATACTCGGCACTCATCATTACAACCTAACAATTTAAAACCTGGACTATCAACCCATATATCATAAGCTGCAATTCCTCATTCTTATCATTAAAACCCCATTCATAGATCAAGAGAGGTGATTGGGGACCTAGTTGGACCATTTCGGTCAGCTTTCATCCCGGGTCAGCAGCTGGCATATGGCGCAAGGGTGACAGGAGAGATCCTAGTGTCATGGCAGAGAAAGGGAACAGAGGGATTCATGTGGATGGTGGACTTGGCAAAGCCCATGACTCCTAGATTGGAAAGTCCTGTAGTCTTCTATCAGGAGCAGAGGCTTCCCCAATGAATGGGTGGCATGGGTACAAAGATACAATACAACCCGTGCTTTTCAGTCCTGGTGAACAGGCATCCGAAGGGAGGCTGGATTCTCCCACAGAGGGGGGTCAGGCAGGGTTGTCCACTGTCAAGACTACTGTTCTTCATAAAGCTGGATGCAATCACTATGTGCATGGTCCAAACTTGTTCCCATGGCTTCCAAATGGCGAGAGACCTAGAGGGCATCCCCCTCCTACAGTACATTGATGACACCCCATTCTTTAAGGAGGGATCTGTGGAGGTCGCTGAAAACCTATCCAAGCTGTTAGACCTTTTAACAGAATTAACAGAGACAAATCAGTTTTGTGGGGTTTGAACTCTCAGAAGAGGAGGCACATTGCTCTGAGGCTTTGGGGACACCGATTGGGGCATTTCCCATGCGATACTTAGGTCTGCCACTGTCAGGGGCATGGCTATCCATCATGGACTGGCAACTGGTGATCAAGAAGGTGGAGAGACGCCTTGAGGGGTGGCAGGCCAGAATACTATAGAGGGGAGATCATCTGGTGCTGTTACAAACGGTGCTTTCTGCAATCCCTATTTCCTATAAATCCCAGAAAACCGGCCTGGGCCAGCTGTCAGTGTAGAACGAAGGGGACCAATAAGTGTTTAAGTTACCCATGGGGGTCAGTAAGCAGTTGGAGGGTTAGATGGGGAAATTTTTTTGGAGAGGCTCAGGGGCAGTCGAAGGCCGGGGTATGGTACTGGTAACTTAGGACGTGGTTACATCTACAAGGTATGAATGTGGCGTTCCTGAGGCACGAGGACTTAGCTATAAAGATATTGAAAGACAATTATGACACAAGACTGGATTGGGAGAGGCAGGAGGCATTGGTTTCTAGGGCCCTAGCATTTTGACAGGTTGTCCCACAAGCCCGAGAACAATTTTTCTTGAAGCTAGGGGACAGCTCCCTGTTCTGCTACAAGATGGATGGAATGGTCGGCGGGGAGAACATTATGCAAGGAGTTCCCTCGATTATTCATCCTTTAGGGTAACTTTTTCAGGAAGGAACTCTTTCTATCTCCAGGAGGGAACTCCTGACATGAATATTTTAAAACTATAACCCAGAATTATTAGATTCGCCAAATCCATTTACACTAAAACCCCAAATCAGCACATAATAATTTGACTATCTACCTTCAGTTTATAACCATACACCACCATACAAAATTATGTAGATGGGCAAAAAAACTTATGGCAACCACTAAATAGAGAAAGTGTTGAATTTGACAAAGCTTTGAAAGCAAAAATAAACTAGATGAATGTACAAAACATCTTCAAGTTTACACAACATTTTTCATCAGTTCAAATATTCTCGTCAAGTGACACAAAAAGGCAGATTTGAGAGTTTTTGAAAAGCCTACTGATTCAAGCAAAAGAAAGAAAAACAAATTACCCATTTTAGCAGCAGAATTGCAAATCTCCTCGGAGATGCTGTCAGAGAAAGATGAGGCAATTCCAGGGAGCTCCACAGCTTCATACCTCTTCTCATCCCTCCACCACTTCTCAATCCTCAAACTAACAGTCCTCAAAACAGTCAATGCCTTTTCAGGAAATTGACCCATGGCTGACTCACCAGAGAGCATTAGAGCATCAGCCCTCTGCCTAACTGCCTCTGACACATCAGCAACCTCAGCTCTTGTCGGCGTAGGGTATTCAATCATGGATTCGAGAAGCTGAGAAGCAACGATGACAGGCTTGTTTAACTGCCTGCATACTTTGACTATCTTTTGTTGGGCAGAGGGGACTTGTTCTAAGGGGATCTGTGCCCCCAAATCGCCTCTTGCCACCATTGCTCCATCGGATGCTCTGATTATCTCCTCTAAGTTCTTTAATGAATCAATGCTTTCGATCTTTGCTATGACGGAAATGTCACTGACATTGAGAATGAGTCATCAACAAGCATAAATTTTGCAGTCCTGAGATATATCAATTAATGATAACAATGATTGATTCAAGTCTACCTTCCACGAGATCGAGCAGCGATGTAGCTTTTGAGGTGATTAATAACTTCAGCAGACTTCACAAATGAAACTGCAATGAAATCAACGCCTTCGGCAATACCAAAATCTATGTCTAGCCAATCCTGAATGTTGGTAGTAACATTAATATAGAAACATGGAAACCAACAAATAATAGCATAGAGAATTTGCTTGATATAATGTTTCTTCACTTCAAAATCAAATATCTTTCATATTTTATCACTTACAGACTGTATGCTTCATCAAGATAAATGTTTAAGCTTGACACTTTGATTCAGTATCATGAGTTTAACCAATGTATAAGATCATACGAAGCAAATAGAGCGTTCAGAAACCAGAGAACTGTAAAACAAAGATGTTTACAAGATTAGACCCTTTTATTGAAACTTAAAAATCCTTGAAGTCTTTTATAGCCCTCTTAGAGGTCAGTTATGAGGGACATCCATATGGTCATAAAGAAGACTATAAATAAGGGTTGGATCCAATTGTCTGTGGGTAGGCAAGTATACTGTAGGAACTTGGATATCTCAGTTCCTCCCTCCTAGGATTAGCTCCCCGACTCTAGCTTTCCCTATATCTCATTCTGCATTCTTGCTGCAACTCTCGCCCCCGTCTGTCATTCTCTACCTACTCTCCAATCCCCATCTCTAATCTCATCTTTCTCTTTAATCCCAGGAATATACCCCTCACTGTCCTCTCAATGCTTCATCGGACACTTGAATCTTGTAATATTCCATGGCGCATTGAGATTCGAATATACAAACCTAAGTTCCCCATCAGGGTTTGTGTCAGATTCTGCTAAATCGGAGCAGGAAGGTAATTTGAGAAACTACCCAGTCCTTCCTCATTTTACAATGATCTCATTGATGCCACTCCCTGGGGACCTATGTCTGTGTTAAATAGGGACACCTTCCAAACAAGTCCATTCTAAACTTGGGCTTTTGTCTAGCTCTTGGGTTGCCAGTGCCTCCACGAATAAGTTTGTATGGAAGTCATAAAAAATAACAACAAAAAAAAACTGAGAACATGCAGGGAAATAACCAATATTATGAACAAAAATGGAATATGAGAAATTTCAAAAGAAGACCTACACTTCAGCATCAATGAAAATTACCTTCGAAGAAATAGTTGGAAGCATGGAATTCCTTTCTCTCACTAGACTGCCATCTCGCCAGAATGTCAAATTTGCCCGAGGTAACAACAAACCCGGATCAGTGCAACGGCACTTCACATCAGGGCCAATCTTCTCTATGACATCAAATCGCACCATTCCTCCATCCACTAGCAGTTCATCGCCCACCTTTAGGTCTGCAATATATGAAATCCTTTTCACAGATTAAAATTCATCTAAAGTTTTGAAAATTCAGAAGTCAAAAGAGATGGACCTTCGGCAAATCCCTCATAGTTTACACTGATTGTGCGGTCTGGCAAGGTTGAGTTGAATTGCCGAACAGTGAAAGTCCATATTTCCCCATCCTTTAAAGAATAATTTGTAGAATTTTTCGTCAATGGCAAATCATAAACATAGATAACAAAAATAATAAAAATTTCTACATAATGATCATCGCACAATGTGATCGTCCTAATGTCATTCATAATTTCATAAATACTAGATTGTAAACAAGTGCATGAATCAACTAGAGAGAGTAATTCTCAAAGTCATCCATATCTCTCCATCCTTTGGAGAATCACACGTGAAATTCCTCTCTAATAGCAAATCATATATGTAGACAACCCAAAAAACAAAAAATCCACGTAATGATCATCATATAATACGATCACAGTAATTTAAGTCACAATTTTCTAATTATAAAGTGATAAAGTAGTTAATAAGTTAACTACAGAGACTAATCCTCAAAATCTTCAATATCTCTCCATCCGACAAAGAATCATGCATAGAATTTTTCACTTACGAGAAATCAAATACATAAACAATAAAAACAACAGAAAATCTAATACAGTGACCGTCCTACGACATGATCTTACAAATTTGATAAATTATTTCATCATTACGAGGCCATAAAGAACTTCAAGGATCAAGAATCGTGATCAATCCTCAAAGCCTTTCAAAGACAAATTATAAGCAACTACGTCAGTTAAAACTATGAATCAGATTTGGGAGATTAATCCTCACAGTCTTCAAAGCCAAAAGTAACAGAAACTTCTACCTCAGTCATAAAATTATAAATCAAATTAGGAAGAGTAATCCTCAAAGTCTTTCAAAGTCAAATTAACCGCAAATCTACCTCAGAGATGAAATTATGAGTCAAATAATGGCGATTAATCCTCAATGTCTTTCAAAGATAAAATTAACGGTAACTATGAACTCGGTCTTAAAATCATGAATCAAACTAGAGAGATTGATCCTCGGAGTCTCTCAAAGACAAAATTAATGGAAACCACTTCCTCAGTCATATAATTAAGAATCAAATTAGGGAGAGTAACCCTCAGAGTATTTCAAAGATACAATTATGGATCAAATTAGGGATATTAACCCCGGAGTCTTTCCAAGACAAATTAACAATAACCACTACCAATATTCCAAAAAAAAAAAAAAGCATTACCTCAGCTTTGGCGGAAGAACTCGGAAGATCTCCCATATGAATTTCACTCCCTTCAGTGTCCATCATCACGGCTATCGCGTATCCTTTCTCCTCATTCAACTGCCGCACGGACCTAATGACCTCCCTGTGCCACTCATGAGTACCGTGGCACATATTAACCCTAGCGACGTTCATCCCGCCTTCAGCGAGCGCCTCCAACTGCTCCATTCCGCACGTGGCCGGACCGATCGTGCACACGAGTTTCGTCCTCCTCGTGCTCCTGAATCCGTTCTCCTTCATTTCTGCTTCCGTAACAGAATCCACGTCGATCCCGCTGCTGAGAGATCCGTCCGCGGCGAAGGATTTGATCACGGCCGTGGAATCCACATCTTGTGATTGAGACAGAGCGGCCGAGATCCGCGTGGGTTTTGGGCAGCGCAGATGAGTGAGAATGCAGCGGCGGCGAGTGGTGAAGCCTGCGATAGTCGGAGGGGGTAAGCTGCGGAGAGATTGCGCCATTTCTTCCCGCCGGCGGAGAAAATTCTGCTAGAGGAGTGATAAGGGAGAGAGGTTTTTGTCTTTAAGAGAGAATGGCGGAGCCTACGAGGAATCAAGATCGGATTCGTTTGTATCCGGTCCATTACGGAGGAAGATTCTTTTAAGAAAGTTACGTTTTTGTCCTTTCAAGGTTGAAAATAAATTGATTTATGGACTTGATCATGATGGGATTGCTGGTCTTGAGAAGAACGGAAAGAGGATATATATATAATTTATAGACATATATAGATATATCGTTTAAAAACAATTTGTTTGGTGATCAAGACGGCGATCAGTTATAGAACCTAGATCGATGATCAAATTGATCTGATGATCTTTGAATGTTGATCAGATCACCCACATAGATAAGGTTCTCCAGTTCCGGTGTCGGTACTGGTTTTTGTGGAAAACCTAAACCTATACCTAACTTCGGTTCGGTATCGGTGACGGTATTGTCCGGTGTCGGTTCGGTGAAACCTATACTTTCGGTGATGAATTTTTTAAGTTAAACATAAATTAAGATTATTGACAAGAGATCATCCCATCCTAATAACATTTAACATATCAAGAATTCAAGATAGAAGGCTAATATAGGTAAAATTTAGGCATTAAAAATTGTTACAATTAAAATTCAAAGGAGAATAAAAAAAGAGAGTTTTAGCAAATTAGCATTTCACAAGTCTACTTTCTTCAACTTCTTAATCCATTTCATCATCTCGGGTGGCATCCTCACGACTCCAAGACTTTAAGGTCGGGAGCTAGCCTTCCTCTTCTAAATGTGATAATTCCTCTACCTGTGGAAAAAAGACGCTCAGAGGGAGAGCTCGATGCACAAATAGATAGAAACTCCTTTGCGAGCACTGAAAGGCGTGGATATTTGTTAGATCCTCTCTTGAGCCACCATTGTAACGAGTCATCACGTAAGCAATCAATACAAGGTTCACATAAGTAATCATCTAACTCAACCTTTACTGATTGCTCATCGACTGCTGTGCTCCTACTTGATTGTCGCTCCATAAATTGTATCATTACTTTTGAACGCTTATGAGTCCTTGAAGCTAAAAGATCATCAATCGGCATACAACTTAAACCTTCTATGATACGCACTGATTCGAGCAAGTTAAGTAAGGTTTCCACAACAAACTTTTGCTCACCATGAGGAATATGTTCCAACTTGAATCTAGGGTCTAGGACTGTGGCAATAGGGAACATAGGCTTTCTCCTCACTTGCATTTCATATTTCAACAACTTCTCTTTCATTGAGGTGTATGCATGTCTTAGTGCCTTTGCTTGGTCATTGCTCATTTTTGTCCCTGTGAAATCTTGGAGAGGATGATGTAGCTCAAAAATTAATGAGTCCAATTGTTCAACTAGAAGTCCATACAATCTCGATACATTTGGCAACGTAATTGACTTCGACTTAGAAAATACCTGAGTTGCCTCACGGAAAGCCAAGAATTCATCTGCAAACATCTTTAAGAGCTCACATTCTTCATCCTCAATTAAAAAGTTTACTTTGTTTGTGTTTAGATGGTCGCTCGCCATTACCTTCAACACTTCTCTTTTTTCCTATGCAGCTTCGATCATGTCATATGTTGAATTCCACCTGGTTTGGACATCATCAACAAGAATATTTTTATTTGAAATTTCCAACTCATCACACAAATTCTTATAGTGATAAATCCTCTTAGGGGAAGAATTAATTGCAATGACAAGTTTTCGAAGTCTATGAAGAATCTCACCAAATTGTTTTTGATTGATGGCTTCTAGTCCCTCTATATCGTTGTCATCATCCTCACTATCCGAATATGACTCCTCATTACCAAGTTCCTTTAAGCCACGTTGCACAGCTAGATTAAGAACATGGGTCATGCAAGGTGTGAGATAGTTCTTAGTGAACCTTGAACGAGAACCCTTCAACAATTTTTCTAAGCTTGCTGCCATAGTTTTATTATTGCTTGCATTATCAATAGTGATTGCGCACAACTATACAAAACAAGGAAACAAGTATTTAGTGTAAACAATTATACAAAAATTAAAAACATTTCTTACCTTATCCTTCAAATTGTAATCTACCAACACTTCATATAACACTTTTGCCATGTATTCACCTCCATGAGATCCACACAACTCTTTGACAGCAAGAACACATTCATGAAGTTTCCACAAGTCATCGATCCAATGAATCATGATCCCAATAATTGCCAAATGATTTATAGTAGTCCAAGTATCTACAGTGAGTGACACTTTCTCAATTGGTTGAAACAATTATCGCATTTTTTTCCTTTTCATCATCAAATTTTGCAGAGATGCCACGTAATAATGTGTTTCCACTCGGAAGGGACACATCACATTGTGCAAAATAGGAACAAAAAGCTTCAAATTGTGGATGCTCAAGGGTCGAAAAGGTTGTATCGAAATTGATTATCAAATCAATGCATCTTTCCTTTGTAAGCTCTTGAGTCCTTCCTTAATATTTACTTTTCTTGGAAAAAAAATTAGTCAATGGATTTTGAGTACCTGAAGGCTTGAGATCCCTATAAATAGAGTGATGAAACTTTTCTAAGTGTTTCCATAGAGCCATAGTGCTTCCCGTCTTGTCTCTCTTTATTATCAAATCTCTGGAAGGGGTACTTTGTGATGCGGTAACTGACTCGGTTCTCCCCGTTATCGCGAGTCGACAGTGCGAAATAGAGGGAGAAGAGATAATGAAGAGGGAGAGAGACAAGGGCGTTGACGGAGGAGGGAAAAGGGGGGGCGCCTTCTCGGCGAAAATCCTAGCTTGGTCGAGGCACGGCGACTCGCGGACACGGTCTCGCGTAATTCCGTTGTCTACCAACTTGATCGATAGATTATCATAGAAGAAAGGAAGGATAGAAAATTCAAACTGTAATCCCAAAAGCTCAAAAGATAAAACATTTCACGATGCTAGCGACCCCTGTTTATCCTTCCACCTCACCGAGACGAACGAAGTTTCTAGTAGTATACGAAGTCCGAGAATTGCGGCGTCTGTTTTGCCCGGCGCCATGGCCTTCCTGTACGCTCGTCAGGGGCCGCGTCGTCCTCCTCTGTCCCTGTTGGAACCGCCAGGTCGTCGTCGACCGTTACTGCTTTCATGGGAGAGTGGGGTCCATCATTCTCCTCCAGCTCCAAAAGACTCGACTCCGTCGAGTTCAGCGAAAGACCCGGTTCCGAGGGGACTTCCAGTGGGCCTTGATAGGGAAGAAGATCGATGATGTTGAAAGTAGTCAGAATTCCCCAATCAGGTGGGATGGCGACGTCATACGCGTTGGGGTTGATTTTGCGACGGACTCGGAAAGGGCCCGCGGCGCGAGGATGGAGCTTGTGCACGCGCTCCGCTGCGTAGCGCTCGGGACGGAGCCGGATCATGACCATGCTCCCCTCCTGAAGCTCGTTAGGGCGGCGGTGGGCATCGGTAGCGGCTTTGATCTTGGCGTTGTAGGTCGTGATCCTGTCGTGGATGCGTTGGTGTAGGTCCGCGAGGTCGGTGGCATATGTGTAGGCTTCCGGAGAATATACTCCCGCGGTCGGCAACGAGATGAGGTCGACGGGTAAGTTCGGTACTCGTCCCGTGTTGACCTGGAACGGAGAATAGCCAGTGGCACGGTGTTGAGATGCGTTATAGGCGAATTCTGCGCGAGGCAGCAGCTCATCCCATGTATCGGTGTTCTCCTGGATGAGGCAGCGTAGGAGATTCCCCAAAGAGCGGTTAGTGACTTCGGTCTAACCATCGGTTTGAGGGTGGAATGCAGTCGAGAATTTGAGTGTCGTCCCCATCAATCGCCAGAGGGTCTTCCAAAAACTGCTGGTGAAGCGAACATCGCGGTCGGAGATGATGCTTCGAGGTACTCAATGTGGCCGGACCACCTCGTTGAAGAACAACCGGGCGGTGTGAGGTGCGTCTATGGTCTTGGAACATACGATAAAATGGGCCATTTTACTGAAGCGATCGACGATCACCAGAACAACATCGAATTGCCGGCGAGTGCGGGGAAGGCCTAAGACAAAGTCGAGGCTGACTTCTTGCCACGGGGCGGCGGGAATCGGCAGTGGTAAATATTGCCTCGTGTTCTACTTGGTTAACTTGCCAACAGTGCAGGTGGAGCAGCGGCCGATCAAATGGCGAACTTCACGATGGAGATTGGGCCAGTAATAGCGGGCCTCAATGGCTTGTAGTGTCTTGGTGACGCCAAAATGGCCGGCGAGTCCGCCACCATGGAGCTCCCAAATGAGGAAATCGCGGGTGGACCCGACGGGTATACACAAGCGATCGCGGAAGAAGAGAAACCCGGCGTCTGCGCGATACTCTTGGGGAGAGTGAGTAGATCCCGAATGATGTTCGGCGGGGGAAGTGTTCGTCAGCTGAATAGATTGCCAGGCCTCCCGAAAGTCTTGGCAGTCTTTATAGAGAAGAGGTAGTCGATCAAAACCGGTGATCGCCGCCTGAGAAATTTGGAGGGTATGTTGGCGGCGGCTGAGAGCGTCCATGACCTTGTTGTCACAATCGGGTTTATGCCAAGGGAGAAGGTAAACTCCTGAAGAATTTTGTTCCATCACGCATGTCGGGCGTTGAGTTTCCTTTGGGAGTGGAGGAAACGGAGGGCATCGTGGTCGCTGTAGAGGGTGAATTCGTTATGAAGAAGGTAATGCCGCCAGTACCTCAAGGATTGGATGACGGCGTAAAGCTCTTGATCATATTTGGAGTACCGCACCTTCGCCTCGCTTAACTTTTCACTAAAATAGGATACCGGGTGGGTATCCTGAGAGAGCACGGCACCGATCCCCACGCCAGAGGAGTCCGTCGCTACATCAAACAACTTGGAAAAATCTGGGAGCCGAAGAACAGGGGCGGTGGATAGGGCGACCTTGAGTTGTTGAAACGCGCGTTCGGCGGAGGGATTCCACGCGAATTGGACTTGCCGGAAGAGGTCCGTCAGGGGCGCGGCGATGGAGCTGAAATTCCAGATAAAACGGCGTTAGAATTGAGCCAGGCCATGAAAGCTTCGTACATCGAAGAGAGACTGCGGTGTGGGCCAAGCGTGGATGGCGGACGTCTTGGCTGGATCAACCGCTATCCCGGCGGGCGTGATAATGAATCCGAGGAACGTCACGGAGGTGTTCAGGAAGGAGCATTTAGCGAGATTGGCGAATAATCTCTCGTGTTGAAGCTTGGCGCATACCGTCCGGAGATGAAGTTGGTGTTCTTCGATGGAGCGACTGTAAATGAGGATATCGTCAAAGTACACCACCAGGAACTTGTCGGCGAAGGGACGAAGAACTTCGTTCATGAGACGTATAAAAGTGCTTGGAGCATTGGAGAGAACAAATGGCATGACGAGCCATTCATACAGTCCCTCGCCTCGCCTGTCTTGAAGGCCGTCTTCCACTCGTCGCCCTCTCGGATTCGAACCTGATGATATCCGTTTCGGAGATCCAATTTGGAGAAGATCGCTGCTCCGGCGAGTTGGTCCAATAGATCGTCGATGCGGGTAATCGGAAAACGGTAACGTACCGTGATGCGGTTGATGGCCCGGCAGTCGACGCAGAGGCGCCAGGTGCCGTCCTTCTTTGGCGCGAGGAGAGCGGGAACGGCGCATGGACTTTGGCTCTCGCGGATGAGGTCGCGGTACAACAGATCTTCTACTTGCTTCTGAAGCTCCGCACTTTGCGCCGGATTGAGCGGATAGTGAGGCAGGTTCTGTAGAGTGGCCCCCCGGACGAAGTCTATGAAGTGTTGGACGGTTCTGTTGGGCGGTAGCGAGGAGGGCGATTCCGAGGGAAAACGTCTGCGAAATCTCGGAGAAAAGGCGGAAATTCGCTTACGTTATGGTCGGGTAACTTTGTTCGCACCTGGATCGCCCAAACGGGGGCGTCGCTTTCCACTCCTTTGAGAAACTGGCGAGCAGTGACGATTCCGAGGAATTGAGTGGGTGCGGCTTTCGGGGTGGGAGCTGTCGCCAGTGTCACCTCGTCCGTGGGTTGTGGTATGAAGGGTTGCCACACATGTTTGCTTCCGCCAAAATAGAAGATACACCGGTTGATTTGCCCGTACTGCGCGACATCACGGTCGAGCAGCCACGGTCGGCCGAGCAGCACACTACCCACGCCCATGGGCAGAATATCGCACCTGACTTCTTCGTGATACCCTGCCACTTGTAGTGGTACGATACACCTACTTGTCACGGCAAGGAAGGCATCATTGATCCACATCGCCTTATATGGTTGGGGGTGAGGCAGCGGCTGAATACCGAGGCTGTGAATGGATGCTGCTGAGACCGCGTTAACCACGCTCCCGCTATCGATCAGAATTTTGATCACGTTGGCGCCAATCATCGTAAAAGTCGAGAATATCATGGTTCGGAGGGGGTTCTCGGAGCTTATCTGTGTCTCTGATCCTATCGTGGCGTCCGTCAGGGTCGTACCGAGGGGGCAGTGAGGGCCTTGGCGTGTTCTTCGGAAGTTAATGACAGGACCTCCATGATGATGCACCCGACTTGTCCCGGTGTTCCTTCGAATGTATTAGCAAGATCAAGGTCCGCTTCATAGATCTCTACGGCGGTTTCATCGTGGCCGGGAGGCGTTGCATGATCCTCGTCGTGGATTTCGACTAGTAGCACGCGCGCAGGGCATGTTGATTGTTTAGGGGAAGGGCACTGGGAGGCAAAATGCCCCCACCCTTGGCATTTGAAGCACACGACTCTTGCTCCGGTGTTATTCTGGTTCGTCGGGGGAAGTCCGAGGGCGACTTCCCCAGGAGTTCGCCCTTCCGGTGGTCGGTCGTTCATGGAAGGAGTGGTCGTTCCGAATTTTTTTGTCGGGGCGCCGACATGAGTTCCCAACAGACTGCTTGTCACAGTGGCGGGGAGTATCGCTGGGTTCGTGGGATGGACGGGCATGAGCGGTCGTGGAGGATGTGGGGGAGGGCACCGAGGGTTGGTTCGCCCGGGGTAAAGGAGTGGGAGGAGAAACGCCGGAGTTGGTCTGTACGAACCTTGTAACTTCGGTGGTTGCGATCCAGGGTGGGTGAGTCCGCTGAGTATAAGAGGAGAATAGCTCCATGTTGATGGTGTATCGATACGCTTTTTCCAACGTCGAAACCTCCTGTAAGACCAGCTCACGTTGGTATTCCGGTCGTAGTCCAATGCGAAATCGGGCGAGTGTGGCCACTGGCTCTTCATCGAGATTACAACGAATCATGAGGTCGTCGAAGCGGGCGATATATTCTGCTACTGTGCCATCATCTTGACGGTTGTGTTGCCACTCATCGATAATCATCGGTCGATAGCAGGCGGGTACGAATTTATCGCGCAACCGACTCTTCATCTCAGCCCACGAGGTGATTATAGGCTCTTGTTGATGCTCCATGGTGACCTGTATATTCCTCCAGTAGATCCGCACTTGACCGGTAAGTTTCATTTGTGCGAATTGGAGGCGGCGTCCCTTCGGTAACTGATACCAATCAAAATATTCATCGAGGCCGGCCTCCCAGTCCATGTACTTCTTCGGGTCAAGGGAGCCGTCGAAGGCCGTGACTTCTGGTTTGGCTCCTCGCTTAGCCGCATCCCATGGTGTTTCTATCTTTTGGTCGTCGTGCGCATGGAGAGGAGGGGTGTCGTTGTGCGCAGTGGACGCCAAGGGAAGGGTGTCCGTCGACTTGACCGTCTTAAGCTCCACTAGTTGCGCCATGAGGAACTCTATCTGTGACGAGACAAGACCGCGAGGTCGTCGATTTCACACGGTCTCGTGTCAAAAATAATACCGAACTTACCAATTTGGGGAATTAAGAGAGAATTGAGGGGTATAATGGTAAATACGGGTCGAATCCACAGGGAATTTAGGTATTTTCGAGATATCTTTTAGAATTTGGTCAAATTGGACGATGAATTGAGGTGAGAAATTAGGGAAAATAGTGGATTTAGAAAGATAACTTCAAAGCGAATCCACGGAATCAAGAACCGTTGAATTTGGACTTGATTTCGCGGAGAAATCGAAATTTGAAGTGGAGAGAAATTTTCGATCGTCGAAATCGGAATTTTAGATGAAATTCTATGAAATTGAAAGCTAAATCCTAATCTAAACGAAAATTAAAGATAATAGGAGGATAATTAAGGTAAAACCGCTTCCACTAAACCCATTTAGCGATTAAAACGAGGTGATTAAGCTGATTAATCACCGAAAACGTCAAGATCGTCACGCCGAGCTTCAAGCGTCGATTTCTCCCTCGATTTTCCACCAAATCTCGACTTCTACCCCTCCATGGATGCGGAATTGAGAGAGGAGGAGGAAGAACTCAAGAGAAACGAGTGAGAGAGGTGTCTAGACAGTCAATTTTGTTGAATTCTCACTCGACTACATAGAACGACGAAGAACATCTCTATTTAAACGAAATTTGGGCGTAACCGTCCGATCATTTTGATCGACGGTTACGATGAAACGGTCCACGGTGGACCGTTTCAGTTAAGTCCCAACCGTCGGATTGAAAATGGGCGGCCTGGATGATCGCGTGGATGACCGTTATAAAACGCCTTGATTAATCGCCGTCGGATCGCGATCCAGCGGTCTCGATTCTCCCCGCCAGATCAAATCGCAGCCGTTATAACTCTTTAAATTTGCGCACGTGTTTGATCAGATCGGGTGGTCCGTGTGTCCACTTAATCGCCGCGCTCCGATCGCGATCCGACGCTCCACGATCGACCGCGTCACCTGCATATGATATGGGTTAGTCCCACATTGAAAAAATATTAAAACTTTACCACTATATAAGGTACGCCGATTAAAGGAATTTGAAATATTGTCCCCTTAGACACGGGGGACCCCCTATACTATATAAAATATAATATTAATACTAGATGTATATACGCACCACGTAGGCGCTGCGCGGGTCCGCGTGGCGCTGCCACGTGGCCTTGCGTGCCACGTCGCATCCACGTGGGTCCCGTGCGCAAAAATAATATTTTTTTTTATTGTTTTTATTTATTTTAAAACGGTTTAAATAGAAAAGAAAATCATTAAAAATCAGGAAAAATTCAGAAAAATCCCTAAAAATTGTAAAAATCATATCTTTTAAAATACAACTCCAAATTAATTCAAATTTCTTTCATTTGATCTGAATTTTAATTATCTATCATTCTAAAAATTCAAAAATATTTAAATAACAAGAGATTTAATTTATATTTCAAAATTACATTCATTTCTTTAAGATTTTAACTTTAGAAATTTAAATGAATGTTTATAAAAATAATTTCTCTTATTATTTAACATTAAAAATCACTTATAATCTCAAGTAAAGATAGGTTATAAAATCATTTATCCTTAATTTATCATAATTAACCTTAATTTAGTGAATTTTGAGATTATAACATAAATTTGCATGAAATGATAGAAATGCACTCAAAGTATGATAACATGCACATAAATGTAATGTTTTATGCCTTAAATTGCATGAATAATCATGTTTTATCATGTTAAGATTGCATGTTATCAATCTGCGCCTTTGATTCCTCTTGATTCCGGAGTATTGATTTCGCCCAATCGGGCATTTCTTCTGGATGCAGGGGAGTGCTGGCTCCCGCACGAAATTCCGCTCCAGATCGAGTGGACATGTTATTGGTCGTTTGCTCTGATACCAGAAATATGATGTGGTAACTGACTCGGTTTTCCCCGTTATCGCGAGTCGACAGTGCGAAATAGAGGGAGAAGAGATAATGAAGAGGGAGAGAGACAAGGGCGTTGAAGGAGGAGGGAAAAGGGGGGGCGCCTTCTCGGCAAAAATCCTAGCTTGGTCGAGGCACGGCGACTCGCGGACACGGTCTCGCGTAATTCCGTTGTCTACCAACTTGATCGATAGATTATCATAGAAGAAAGGAAGGATAGAAAATTTAAACTGTAATCCCAAAAGCTCAAAAGATAAAACATTTCGTGATGCTAGCGACCCCTATTTATCCTTCCACCTCACCGAGACGACTGAAGTTTCTAGTAGTATACGAAGTCCGAGAATTGCGTCGTCGGTTTTGCCGGGCGCCGTGGCCATCCTGTACGCTCTTCAGGGGCCGCGTCGTCCTCCTCTATCCCTGTCGGAACCGCCAGGTTGTCGTCGACCGTTACTGCTTTCGCGGGAGAGTGGGGTCCATCACTTTGCTTACAAATGTCGCAACAATAATCACCATTGTCGTTCTTCGTATAGTATACCAAGGCCGGGGAGCCTTTTTGACGTTGAGAGGAATATATAGTGCTCACACTTGTAGAAATATGTGTCTCTGCATTATTTGAGGCAATCTGCTAACAATAGATGAATGGAATGTTATTTAGTTATTAAACTAGATAAATATTTCATGTACAATGAATGAGAAATTATAAACAATAATATAATATAAGCTACCTCATCTTGCGGGATATCCATTTGAGGTTTTTGATGCTCAATGATTGCAAACCTAAATGTCTACAATTCAACTAATCTACATTAGATAGAAATAAGATATTTATAAATCAGTTGGACCATGGATGAGCCAAGAATAATCGAGATCAAGCCAGATGGCAGCCTCTAGACCCTTTTCCAAGGGTGGTTTCTATATCAACCACCAATGACCAATCTGAGGACATTGGAAAGATATCTCTAGAGCCGAGATTAAAAAGATCAATATTAGTTTTCTCATTAATATCTTCAAGAGACAAACTAGAAATTTCCTTTGAAATTTTTTACTCTAAAAAATCTTGAAAGATTTATGATTTTAGTTTTGAGTATAACTTCAATTATTTCATCTTAAAGTATATCAAATTTGAAGAAGATGTATGCGGAGAAATTTCAGATCCTAAAGTCCTATGGAATTCATCATCTAATGGGCAAGTGGAGGTTAGGAACATAAAAACAACTTAGTTATGTCCCCTTGTAGATTATTTTTCAGAAAATCATCTCATCTTCTTGTTGAAATGGAACCATAGAGCATATTCTACTATTCTAAAATTAGATTTTATCTTTGGAAGTGGCAAGTAAAAGTATAATTTTTCAGGTGCATGAAGAGAATTTAGTTAATTCCATGAAGATAATTTAGATGAAAAATCTTATTAGTGCTGTGAAAATCAGGGCAAGAAAAGAGAGGAATGAGAGGATAAACCTGGATAGAGAAAGATAGTGATTAGTAGGGAGAATGTGGAGGGAGATCGAGGAGAGAGATAGCACAGAGTTGGGGGATTGAGACAGAAAGAGGGCGGAATAGTTGAAGTAAGAGGAATCGAATTGGCAAGGGAGATAGGGTAGGAAAGAGATGGTAAGAGAAAGACGGATGGAGAAGGGGAGAGATGGAGAAGGATAGAGGATGATGGAGTGGTCGGTTTCAACAAATTTCCACAGCAACAAATTTCCGCAAGTCTTCCGCGAAAATAAAAAGGGAGAAATAGAAGAAAATGACTCACATTGTTGATTCAGAGTTCGGACCGTTCGGTTTGACTCTCAATGACAGAAGAAATCGAAGGAAGCTTCACGATTGCGCACAGTGATTGCGCACAAACTGATTGTGAGAGAGAGCGAGCCTGCGAGACCTTGAGAGAGAGAAATCCAGAGAATGTGCGACGGTGCGAGAGAGAGAATGAGAGATATAAAATTAGAAAATAGAAACCGTCGGCTTCGGTTTTCACCAGCAGTGAAAACCGAAACCGAACCGAAACTTCGGGTTCGCTATTTTTTTAGCACCGTCGGTGTCGCTTCGGTTCGGTTCAGTTTTTGGTTGTCCGGTATGGTTTTGGAGAACCTTACACATAGATCATGGTGATGGGGTGCAATCACATCAATCTGATCCATAATCAACGCCCCCTACTCGAAGTAGTAAATATGAATCTTTTTAAATTATCGAGTTAATGAAAGATGGATCGTCATTAATCTATCGGATCAAATAAAAATTAAAAGATGGAAAAGAAGCACTTGATGGATGATGAATTTATTGATTCATGGTATCATGATGGGGGGGACTTGATCCTGATGAGATCATGGATTACATTGATGTAGCTCTCTTCTTGAATCTTCCAAATATATGACACTTTCTCTCCCTAGTTCTTGAGTGTTTTTGGTTCTCAATGGTCTCTCTCTCTCTCTCTCCCTCTGATACTATTGATCAAATCTCAAGTCCAGGTCCCTCAAATATCTTATTCATGAAATAGAAAACCCTAACATTATACCTAAAAAGGAGATCTTATGGGTTTAAATCTATAGAAGGAAGTGAGAGAAGATGAGAACATGGGATAGGAGGCCAGTGGAGAACATCCAATAATGACATGGAACTTTAAGTAGTCTTCACGGAAGCAATTATGGAAATTATCTTGCATGGGACAAGTTTTTTTAACAATCATCAAGCTATTGGGAGGCATGTTGGTCCTCTTGGGAGCTTGTCATGCAGCTCTATCTCCATTATCACAAATAGGAATTTTAATAGTGTGGTCAAACGTTGATACAAAGAGTTTAGATTGCTTTATAGAGGGCAAGTAAAAGGAGGAGAGAGAAATATAGCTTGATAAGATGATAGGAATATGATTGGGGGGAAATTTTTCTTAATCATGGGAGGGAAAGGGGGTAAGGGGGAAACCTCTAGGGAGACGAGGGCCTAGTTTTTTTCAATCCTAGTGAGGGAGGTGGCATAACAACCCTTGTCTAAGGGAGGAGTGATGGTGGTAAGATAATCGATAGATATTATGTGGCTTGCAACCCAATCATACTTTTATCTTTTGTTTAAATTTATTAAAATTAAATTTTATTCATCATCATTTTTGTATGATGTTTATAATGCTTTATATGAGAATATGTAATGACTAAGTGAATTATGATAAGATCATAGTACAAGGATCACTAGTCTTTAAACATATGTTATAAATATTCTTATTCATGAGATATTCAAGAAGGACATTAAATTATCCCGAAAGAATAACACTATTTAATCTACCTTATATGATGGGTATGACTGATCTTGTGGCTATCAATATGGAGACAGTAATGATAAATATTGGGTGCTCTTTGCATAAATAGTTCATTAAATTGATTTATGTGAATTCTTAAATAGTATTACACCTAAATAACAATAAGGTTGATTCATATCGTGGTTATATATGCGGTCCTTTTACTTAAGACAGTAAAGGAATCTTGTGGATGGATGATTGTCTCTTGACAATGACTAATGAACCCTTAGCCAAGGGATCTCCAAAACATCATAGATTTTATACGACATGAAGTCCTCAAAGGTGATCGAGTGGCTAAGATAAGATTGTTTTCCTTTGGTATAAGATGAGATTTACTCAATGAATGAGATGCAGTTAAATCCTTTGTCAAGATAGTAAATATTAAAGACAGTGTTCTCGATGATTTCCTACTCGCATCAATATAAAATTAGGTGATCGATTAAAGTTTGACAATTAATCATAATTTAAGTCATTTATGATTTTTGAACTAATGACAGATGCTATTTACATGGTAATCGATGATCGCAAGGTTTCATGAAAGAGGTTTAATATGCTCCATATCTCTTAGAGTACGTGATGTATCTTGGAACCCACCAAGCTAACGACTGAACCTATCGATTGGGTTAAATTAATCCTTTTTCAAATAATATTTATGTTGATCATTACTCAATTGATAACAAAGACCAATAAATATTATTGGGCCAATGAAGTTATTAAATGGTGAGATTTATAGACCTGGAGGGTTACACACATAAGGTCAATGAATGTTAGTAGATATAGACATAATAATAGGGGTTTTATAAAAATTTTATATTCTCAAAGTCTATAAATATGGGGGACAACGGCGATTAAAAAAGTGCCTATGCTCTAGAGGAGATCCAATCATCTAGCGATTGTGTGGATAACACAAGAAGCCATACATTTGAATAGCTTTAAAGACTACTTAAGTATGAATTTTATTCTATACCAGATTATAAGATCATCTAGAATAGATGATGAGATCATTTATCCTTGGTTCTTCAACTCTATTGAATGTTTGATTTAATATCTTCTCTTACATTAGATATTTTAATCAAAACTTTAGAGAGCTTGTCGAGCTTGGATGAGACTAAATTGTATGGTAATTGAATACACACGATTTAGTGTCAAAACAAAGTCCTAAACTTACCCATTTATAATTAATCAATTTAATTAAGGAGTATAATGGTAATTAAGGGTCAAATCCACGGAGAATTAGGGAATTTTGAGAGATATCTTTGAATTTCAATCAAATCGAATAATGAATTGAGATTAGAAATTGGGAAATTTATGATATTAAGAAATTTAACTCAATTGTGAATCCACGGAATCAAAAATCAGGTGATTTGGATAAGAATTCGAAGAGTAATCGAAGTTTGAAGTTAGGAGAAAATTCGTATCGCGAAATTCATTTAAAACAGAAATTAAAACAAAATTAAACTTAATCTACTATTCGAAATATAAAATTAACACTAAATGATGAAGGATTAAGATGAAAACACGCAATCTAACCCAAAGTAGCCTTTGAAATGATCCAATTAATCGTCAGATGCATGGCTTTTCATTCCACATTTTTTTAAGACAAAATTGAAGTTCAAGATGTGATTTCTCCTCTATCTCTCGATCAAAATCCAATCTCAAGCACTCCTTGGATGCGGAAATGCATTAAGAACGCAAAGAAATTGAATTGGCACTCGAATTGGTGTCTGGACAGTTCGAATTTCTTGAAGATTCAAGGGCCCCTTCTTCCGTCGCGAAGAACTCGTATTTAAAGGGTGGATTTGGGCGCGACCGTCCGATGAATAGGCGTCTCTTGATCAACAGTCGCAATGAGGTGTCCATCGATCGAATCATCGCGGTTAAATAAGGATCGTCCGATCTCCGATGAAGGGCTGAGATGAGTCCACTTGTTTTAATTTGAAACGACGTGTCGTTTGATCCTCCGTTGGATTTTAATCCAACGATCGTGATGTGTCGATGAGTCCACTGATCGCGAGTGATCTCCGCCGTTATAACTCGCGCGATCGACGACTCAGATCAACTCACTTAAGTGAGTTTTTAACCACGTGTGTTGATCGAGATTGGGCGGACCTCGTGTCCACCGCATCGACGCTTTCCTTTTATCGCGCTATCGATCCGACGCACGGAATGCTGCCACATCGCCTGAAAACCATATAAAAGAAAACTAAAAGTCTCACACAGAGAAATTTAAGAAGAGTTGCGCGTTTAAAAGGTAGAGCTGACGTGACGGTTAGGTTAAATCCGAACTATTGGATGCTTATATGTATTATAACCTTAATATTACGAGTATATATAAATAGCACATGTCACATCCGTGCCACGCAGGCACTCGCGCGGGTCCGCGTGGCACTGCCACGTGGCCTTGCGTGCCACACCGCATCCACGTGGGCTCGCGCGAATATTACCCCCTTTTTGCGTTTATTTTGATTAATTTAACCCTTTAAAAATCGAAATAAATTCATAGAAATTTAGGAAAAATTCCAGAAATTTCCTTAAAATTGTAAAAATCATAACTTTCAAAATTCAACTCCAAATTAAGTCAAATTTGTTTTGTTGGATCAGAAATTGAATAATCTATCATTATAAAAATTTAAATTATTAAAATAATAAGAGAATAAATTTTAGTTAATTTAATACATTTATGTATCTTATAAAATAACTTTATAAAAATACATAAATGTTAATAAAGATCTTTTCTCTTATATTTTCATTCTCAAAACATGATTATGATCTCAATTATAATTAGGATTAAAGATTATAATGTTTAATTATGTATAATAATCCATAATTGGTGTATTTTTAGATCATAACATGAAATAATACAAAATGATAGAAATATACTTAAAATATGATAACATGCATACATTTGGAATGATTAATGCCTTTATTTACATTAATAATAATGTAAATTAATGTAAAAATAGAATGTTATCACACCCCCCAACTTGAATAATTTCTAGTCTCTTATCAATTTACTATGTAATCTCCCTTAGAAAGTCTGATTGTCCTTTGATCCTGCAACTAAAAAAGTGAAGTGTATCAATGTGTGATTACTTTTCATCATAGTGTGGATCATGGTGATCTAGATTCTATAACTAGGTTGTCTTCCTTAGAGCATATTAGGGTAGTGCTCATCGGCTAATAGTCGAGTCAATACTCAAGTGTAATCGAGGTGGAGCATATCTAAGGTTTGATGATATGGGAATGAAAAGATTCTCACACTCTCATGAGCAGATGTAATCCTCACCTCTCTAATTCTCACATCACTCTTTCACTCATTTGGAGGCTACTTGGTGCATTAGAATTCCCCTCAACTCTCCTTTCTCCCTTAAAGAGTGCATTGCAAAGGGATTTCCTCTTTTGGGATGCATCATTATAAGGTAGCTGAAAGAGCAAAAAGACACTATTTCTAAAGGAATAACTTGGTTAAAAGCAAAATCAGCATGTAAACAAGTTGGATATTATATACAAAGAAAGGTACCACTGATGTTTAATTATTCTCCCAAATGATGTGATGATGATGGTAGAAAAGGATAAATAGAATTTGGTAAAGATGGTGTGGAGTGGTAAAAATGGATATACACATGGTAGGAATGGAATGGTATTGATGGGTAGAGATAGGTAGAGATAAATTTTCCCTATTTTTCCTTCTTTTTTACTTTCTTTATTCTTCTCTTCCTTTTCTCCTCCTTTTCTTTCCTTCTTTCTTTTTGTCTTCTTCTTTTCTTCTTTTTCATATTTTCTTTTCTTTTCTTCTTCTCTTCTTTTTGTGTATTGTAACTTTACAAGAAGAAGAAGGTAACATTTGAAGACTTACATAAAACAAGGATATAGAGGCTGTCTTGGTGTTTGAAGAGAGTATTCAAAATTTTTGAAGTGTAGTATGAAGGAATATTTGCTTGTAAGGGAAATTGTGAAGAAGATGGATGGTGGAAAAAGAAAATGTGGTAGAGATGTTTATCACTTGGGAGTGTAATTATAATCAGTGAAGCTGAAATTTGGGTGTCTAATTGACTGGTATGGAAAAGGTAGAACTAAATGCCTAAAGGATAGAATAGGTGCATCAAAAATTATGGCACATTGCACTCTTCTAAGAGAAAGTTTGGAAGCGAGGAATTCCCACACCAAGCAGGTTCGGCTGATGTAAGGTAGGGGACAGGAATTTGCTTGAACTTCACTCAAAATCTCTCCATTTCAATCTAATAGCATTTCAACCTCTGATTACTCATTTTCCTCGGTGCCCGTTAGATACCCAACCCCAAAGAAGTCAACCACTAAAAAGAATCCATGGTGTCTCTAAATCACTTGGCTTTATTACTCAAAATGTAATCACATGGGCTATGAGGCCCTCACTTCTACATCTCTAGGAATAGGATCTCAAAATGATAAGACTTCTAAGGTGTTAAAAGTGTAAAAATTTGAAAAAATAGGAGTTTTAAAATAGTAAAAAGTTTAAAAATTTTGAAAAATTTGAAAATTTGAGGTTTTCTAAGTCCTCACCCCCCAACTTAAATCTTTCATTGCCCTCAATGAAATCATTATAAATTGCATTACATGAATATAAAAGATGGCAAGAATTTCATGCATTACATGAAAAAGATTATAAATTGAAAAGAGAAATAAAAAGGTTTAGAAAAACTTATTAGCGCGTGTTGACGCATGTCCCTGGAATTTGTCCAAATTTCTTGTTGTTGTAGGTGGGTTCCTTCAACTATGTATGTACATTGATATAAACTACAGACAAAAAAAAAAAAAAATAGTAAGATAATCTTGGGGTGCCTCTCAAGAGCGCTAAGTTTAATGTCTTTAGCCAGACAAAACTTAGTGAAACTACGATGATCGATGAGATGAGGGTGTTACCATTATCACGTCCTCATGTACCTCGGGAAGATGCAGATTTACCTTATTTGCTGGTGTGGGTGGCTTGGCTGTAAGGTAAGGCTTCAGACGATGCCCATTTACCTTGAATTTTTTGTCGGATTTAGGGTCAGAAATAAGCACTGATTCGTTGTCAAACGATTCCACAACCACGTAAGGACCGTCTTATCATGAGCGCAGCTTACTTGGAAAAAGCTTAAGGCGAGAGTTATATAACCAAACCTTTTCATTGACGTGGAAGGTTCATCTTATGATGTTCCTGTCATGAAAGGCTTTGGTCTTTTCTTTGTAGATCTCCGCGTTTTTGTACGTGTCGCGTCTTAACTCCTGTAGTTCCTGCAGCTGGAGATGTCTATATTTACTTGCTTAGTCTAGAGATAGGTTGAGCTTCTTTATTGCCCAATAGGCTCTATGCTCAAGCTCAACCGGAAGATGGCACGTCTTCCCAAATATGAGTCAGAACGGAGACATCCCGATGGGTGTCTTGTAAGCCGTCCGATATGCCCATAAAGCATCAGGAAACTTGTGTGCCCAATCCTTACCGTCTGGTCGAATGATCTTCTTTAAAATGTTCTTGACCTCTCGGTTGCTCACTTCAACTTGCCCATTAACTTGGGGGTGGTATGGTGTAGTGACACGATGATGTACTCCATATTTCTTCAATAATGCACGAAAGTGTGCATTGTTGAAATGTGAGCCTCCGTCACTGATGATGGCCCTCGGACAACCATATTGGGAGAAGATGTTCCTCGTTACAAACGTGAGTACTTCCTGATGAGTGTTTGTCCTAGTGGGAATAGCTTCTACCCACTTAGACACATAATCAACCACTACCAAAATATACTCTTTCCCATCAGAAGGTGGAAAAGGTCCTATGAAGTCGATCCCCCATAAATCAAATATCTCCACCTCCAGGATAGGCCTCATTAGCATTTCATCTCGCTTGGAGATGTTTAATGATGCCTGGCATTGTAAGCACTCCGTATAGAAACGGTGGGCATCCTTGAAGATGGTGGGCCAATAAAAACTGCTTTGTAAAATCTTATATGCTGTCTTTCGTGCGGCAAAATGTCCTCCACATGCTGATGAATGACACATCGATAATATTCTTCCTTGTTCTTCTTCCGCTACACAAAAGTGGTTCTTCCCAAAAATAATATTTGAGTTCGTGGAAGAACTTATCTTTACGATGACGATTCCAATGCTCTGGGATAGATCCAGTCACAATAAAATTGACGATATGCGCAAACCAAGGAGCGTAACTAGATACTGCAAGAAGATGCTCATTAGGAAAAAGAATCACTAATGTCTCCCGTACTTGAAACGTGGAGACGAGATAGGTGATCCGCCACCGAGTTTTCGTTGCCCTTCTTATATTTAATCTCCAAGTCAAACTCTTGAAGAAGCAGCACCCATCGTATCAATCGTGGCTTCGCCTCCTTCTTAGAAAACAAGTACTTTAATGCTGCATGATCTGTATAAATGACGATCTTGCTTCCCAAGATATAAGGCATGAACTTCTCTAATGTGTAGACCACCGCCAACAACTCATTTTCTGTATTCGTGTAATTCATTTGAGCTTTAGCAAGGGTCTTACTCGCATACCATATGACAGTTGGCTTCTTATCTATCTACTGCCCCAACACCGCTCCAACTGCATAGTCTGAAGCATCGCACATCATCTCGAAAGGTAAGTCCCAATTAGGACGCTGAAGAATTGGTGCTTCGATCAAGGCGAGCTTCAACATCTCGAATGTGCGCTACCCTTCTTTGTCTATGAAAAAGTCTTTATCCTTGCAAAGAAGAGTGGTTAGCATTTTGGAAACTTTAGCAAAGTCTCGTATAAACCTGCGGTAGAAGCCAACGTGTCATAGAAAACTCTGTAAATCTCGTAATGTAGTGGGGAGAGGAAGGTTTTGAATGACCTCAATCTTGGCCTTATCAACCTCCAAACCTTTGCCCAAGACGAGATGCCCAAGCACTACTCCCTCTCTCACCATAAAATGGGATTTCTCCCAACTCAATACCAGTCGTTTCTTGACACAGACCTCGAGGATCTATGTCAGGTGAGCTAGACAGTTGTCGAAATCATCTCCAAAGATAGAGAAATCGTCCATGAAGACCTCGAGACTGTCGCCAAGGAAATTAGAAAATATTGTCGTCATACATCTCTGGAATGTCGTAGGGGCGTTACACAACCCGAATGGCATTCGCCTAAAAGCGAACGTGCCAAAGGGACATGTCAACGTCGTCTTTTCTTGATCGTCCGGATGAATCGCAATCTGAATATACCCTGAATAACCATCCAAGAAACAAAAGTAAGTCTGACCTGCTAGTCGATCAAGGATTTGATCGATGAACGGCAACGGGAAGTGATCCTTCTTTGTTACGGCGTTCAACTTCCGATAGTCGATACAAACTCGCCACTTCGTCGAAGGCAACGTTTGGATCTCCTTGCCCTTGTCGTTCACGGTCACCGTAACTCCTGCCTTCTTGGGAACAACGTGCACGGGACTAACCCATTGACTATCCGATATGGGATAGATGATCTCTTCCTTCACGGCTTCCCATACCTTAGGGTTAAGTTGTTGCTGGGCTTCCCTCACGAGTCTGGACTCGTCCTCCAAGAATATGCGATGAGTGCATAATGAAGGTTCTAATCCCCTCAAATCTGCTAGAGTCCAACCGATTGCTTGCTCATTCCATCGTAATATGTCGAGTAATCGTTTCTCATGCTCCTCATTGAGCTGGGAAGAAATGATCACCGGTTTAACCTGCTGAGAGTCAAGAAAAGCATACTTGAGTGTAGATGGAAGAGGCTTGAGCTCCCCTGTCAGCTCATCCAATGGTAGCTCCTTAAAATCAGCTTCCTCATTGATCGTCATGACTTCTTCGATGCAAGTCTCTATGTCTTGGTCATCAAAAAGGTCGATGGCGCCCAAATCCTCGAAAGCTTGTGAAGGATACTTCATCAACTTGTTGATGTTGACCTTCACCGTATGCTCTCTCACCTTAAGAATTACTTCTCCTTTTCCCCAATCTATAACGGCTTTTGCGGTAGCTAAGAAAGGTCTTCCTAGGATAATTGGGGCTTAACTAAGCTCCTTAGTGATCTTCATATCTACTACGAGGAAGTCTACCGGAAAATAACATCCTTTGATTCTAACAATCACATCTTCTACTATGCCATGAGGCTTCCTTACTGATCCATCTACTAAACAAAGCTCTATAAGGAAAGGCTGTAACTCCCCCACATGATGACGGTCAAATACGGCTTTAGGGAGGATATTGATACTAGCTCCGGCATCTTACAAGGATCTAGTAAAAGTCATTCCTCCAATCTCACTCGTAATCATGGGAGCTCCTGGATCTCTCGTTTTTAATCGGAAGAGAATTCATCATAATTGAACTAATATTCTCAGTCAAGTGGATCCTCTTGGGGCTTCTATGGGGTGTGCATATGCCTTTAAGAAATTTAGCATAAGAAGGTATATGCCTATTTGCATCTACTAAAGGGATGGTAATGGTCACCTTTTGGAAGGCTTCTAATAAATGATCATCAGATTCACTAACCTTAGCCTTAGGCTTGCTCAATGCTTGAGGATATGGCACGGGTGGTTTGTATGTGTTGGGATTTGGCTCAGCTCGCACCCGTTCTTCCTCATCATCTGAACTATTATCTTGCTCTACTACGATTGTTGGTGTCTCTTCATCTATCGAGCTCTTGTGTAAAGGATGATCCTTATAAGGATCAGGTAAATCCTTGCCGCTCCTAAGGCTCGATATCACTAATGCAGACTCTACTGCTTCCTCATCAACATGCAGATAACTCAGATTATGCATTTGACTCGACGAGGACCCTTGATTCCTCGTGTTGATAGTGGCCTGCGATGGTAATTGGTTAGAGAACGAAACTTGCTTACCCTTCTTATTATCAATCGAGGTAGGGATGTTTGTCTTGACGAAATCATGTATCTCGTCCACGCGCGAGTTCATCCTGTTCATTTGCTCCATCAACTGAGAGATCGCACGCATAATCGGATCTGCAGATGATGCGATCGGTCGTGGGGCTTGATTGTACGATTGTTGTGGCGAGATATTCGTCGATTGTCTTGCATTCGCGTAGGGTTGTTGTAGCGAGTTTTGTTGTTGACCGGTGCTATATGGAGGATACGTTTGATCCGTGTTCCTCCTAAATCCTTGTTGCTGCTGCATAGGATTATTATAAACAGGGTTATTAAAATAGGTTGGATATGTACCTTGATAGTTTGGTCGTCCCTGTTGACTTTGCCCTCCCGGTGGGCCTTGTCTATACATGCCCTGCCCTTGAATTGCCATGATAGGACAATCCATCTCGACATGGTCGAGGCGTGAGCAATGGGCGCATGGAGACGCTTCTTGTAGAGCGATGGGTGCAAGTCCTTCAGATCCGTTGCGGATGTGGAACCGATCTAATAGAAGATTCTGAACCTCCGCCATCTTGTCGATCTTCTCTAGGAGCATGCCCCTCTCTACCGACTTTGCGTCGATTAATCCTCCCTTCGGGGTTTCACCTCTTCCGAATGGTTTTGCCGCGTTGTGGTGGCTATTTTCCGCCACAGTCTTGATCGATTCCATTGCTTCGTCTTCAAACTTGCTCATGAAGGTGCCGCCGCTAGCTGCATCTAAAAGATATCTATCTTGCAGGCCTAACCCATCATAAAATATATGTGTAAGCTCATGGTTAGACACTCCATGGTGAGGGCACTCTCTAGTGAGGTCTCTAAGTCTCTCCCAAGCTTCATGAGATGTTTCACTCAGTCCTTGGGTAAACTCACGCATCGCCTTCCTAACAGAGGTGGTCTTTCCTACGGAATAATATTTCCTAAGAAACTCCTCCTCCATCTCGGTCCAAGAAGTGAACTCCTTTCCTAACTTAAGAAACCAATCCTCAGCTCTATCTCTAAGGGTGGCAGGAAAGAGTTTCATCTTCATCACATCTGCCGACACATTATGAATCTGATTGATCTCACATACTTGACTAAGCTCGTTGACATGTCTATAAGGATCCTCAAAAGGTTTACCATGGAAGATAGGTAACATACTCATCACATGCGAATCGATCCTAAAATTCGCATTTCTAGCTAGAGGTGCATGAATACGAGTAACGGGTCTTTGAAGAACAGGCCTAGCATAGTCACTAAGGTGTCTCCTAACATTTCTCTCATCATTCAGGACCATGATGATGACGTGGAAGAGGAAAGGGATTGCGAGGAACGTTCAAAAAGTTCTATGTGTAAAGGATTATTCCTCGTTCTCCAATCAAGCTCTTGTCTCATAAATATGCACTAATATATATAATATAATAAGAGATACTATAAATTATTCAACAATGAGAAACTTAATCGTACCTGATTGTCGCTATTCGTGAGAGTTACGCTCTCCCAACTCGAGTATGACGCGATGATCGTCCGTCGTCCGTAGAGAGGGACTAATCACTTAATCTCGTCAAAATTGAGTATCTAAACGATGTATTTCTGCTACAAATAGCTCAATGTAGGATTAATTTGAATTAATATCAGAAAAAATAGAAAAATCAGAGTTGATCGAGTCAAAATCAATGATTTTTCTCAAAAATACGCCTTAATTCCTCGGCAATGGTGCCATTTGACAAGACTAAATTGTATGGTCGTTGAATACATACAATTTAGTGTCAAAATAAAGACCTAATTTTACCCATTTATAATTAATCAATTTAATTAAGGAGTATAATGGTAATTAAGGGTCAAATCCACGGAGAATTAGGGAATTTTGAGAGATATCTTTGAATTTCAATCAAATCGAATAATGAATTGAGATTAGAAATTGGGAAATTTATGATATTAAGAAATTTAACTCAATTGTGAATCCACGGAATCAAAAATCAGGTGATTTGGATAAGAATTCGAAGAGTAATCGAAGTTTGAAGTTAGGAGAAAATTCGTATCGCGAAATTCATTTAAAACAGAAATTAAAACAAAATTAAACTTAATCTACTATTTGAAATATAAAATTAACACTAAATGATGAAGGATTAAGATGAAAACACGCAATCTAACCCATAGTAGCCTTCGAAATGATCCAATTAATCGTCAGATGCATGGCTTTTCATTCCACAGTTTTTTAAGACGAAATTGAAGTTCAAGATGTGATTTCTCCTCTATCTCTCGATCAAAATCTAATCTCAAGCACTCCTTGGATGCGGAAATGCATCAAGAACACAAAGAAATTGAATTGGCACTCGAATTGGTGTCTAGACAGTTCGAATTTCTCGAAGATTCAAGGGCCCCTTCTTCCATCGCGAAGAACTCGTATTTAAAGGGCGGATTTGGGCGCGACCGTCCGATGAAGAGGCGTCTCTTGATCAACAGTCGCGATGAGGTGTCCATCGATCGAATCATCGCGGTCAAATAAGGATCGTCCGATCTCCGATGAAGGGCCGAGATGAGTCCACTTGTTTTAATTTGAAACGACGCGTCGTTTGATCCTCCGTTGGATTTTAATCCAACGATCGTGATGTGTCGATGAGTCCACTGATCGCGAGTGATCTCCGCCGTTATAACTCGCGCGATCAACGGCTCAGATCAACTCACTTAAGTGAGTTTTTAACCACGTGCGTTGATCGAGATTGGGCGGACCTCGTGTCCACCGCATCGACGCTTTCCTTTTATCGCGCTATCGATCCGACGCGCGGAATGCTGCCACATCGCCTGAAAACCATATAAAAGAAAACTAAAAGTCCCACACGGAGAAATTTAAGAAGAGTTGCGCGTTTAAAAGGTAGAATGGATGTGACGGTTAGCTTAAATCCGAACTATCGGATGCTTAATGCCTTTATTTGCATACATTTGGAATGATTAATGCCTTTATTTGCATTAATAATCATGTAAATTAATGTAAAAATATCATGTTATCAAGCCTCATATCCAAGTAATATCCAAGCTTAGTCATGAATTTTGAGAAGCTTATTCTCAATTAATAAATATGAAGATATGATAACCAATAATTATATAAAAAATAACTTTTAATGATGTATGAAAATTTCAAATATAATAGTCATGGTTATCTGAGAAAAAAGTAATATTTCTGAGTCTCAATAAGCCCTTAAAATTTTGATCAAAACATTGAATATAATAGAAAGCATTCCATCAAATATTCAAATAATGAGACGTCAAGAATGGATGATCCTATCATCTAATAGAAACAAACATTCATACTTAAAGGATTCATTAAAAGGAGTTATTGAAGCTCTTCAAGTGTCTTGCCTTTAGTAGTATCCACGCGATTGTTGGACGATTAGACTTCCTCTTCAATGCTTTTCACAAGGAAAGAAAGAAATAAAAGAGGAGAGTTTTCAAAATGGACTCTCTTAGGTGTGATTATTTTCTCCTTATTTATAAACATTGGGTATATGAAATTTTCATGACACTCTCAAAATTATGTATATATCTACAAACATCTATAGACCTTATGTATTTGATCTTCTATGTCTATATGTCTTGTTAATTAATAACTCTGTAGACCCAATAATATTTATTTTTCAACCTTATTAATTATCTAAATTGATATATAAAGTAATCAATCAAAGATTTATTAAACCCAATTGAACAATCGATTTGTTAGCTCATTGGGTGACAAGCTACGTAGCTTGTTTTAGGAGGTATAGAGTGTATAAAAACTCTTATATGGAACTTTACTATCATTGATTACTATGTATATAGAATATTTCATACAATGAGCCACAAAAAATTGTTCAAGTTTTGATAAATTATCAAAGTCTAGAAAATTTATGGGTGACTGACTTAGTGATTCAATTTTATGGATCTTAGAACATTATTTTAGATTGATCAAGCAAACTACTCATTAATTTTCCATAAAGATAAGTTATTTTTTAATCGATAGGTGTAGGGTTTATCTCCAATGTAGCTTTAGGTAAGAGCCATATCTAATTTTACAATCTCTATCAAGATCCACTTTATCATGCAAGAGAGTGATAGTATGAAAAATAGTAAATTTCATAAATACTCAATGCAGTCACCTGACATCTATACTATGATTTCAATGAATTTACTCTCAACTACTTCACAAATGAATTTCTAGATATTTCACAAACTAAAAATGCAAATGAATTTGAAAATAATTTTTATGTAAGTTCTTCCATAAAAAAATGATGACTTTTTCCCCGAAACTCTCACTTGCACATCATTTCCCAATAATTTGAAGTATCATTTTGTGGCATATTTTTCTACATTTTTTTCATGCGACATATTTTTCCACAAATGTCTAGGAATAAAAACAAAACACTTGGTAAATATATGAATACTTCTAGATTGCCTCTTTGTTAGTGAGATAGAGAGAGGGACTAATCTGAAAATATTATTACATAGTTGTTGTTAGCGATCAGGAAAGGACATGATCAAGCACGTTGATCGAATGATTGATCACATTAAGTTGGTTTTCGATCGATTAATTATCACTCCACTAAAGTAATGATTTGATTGCCAAGCAAATATGTGGGATATTTGTGTATTTTTAACAAAGTTTAAAGCCTTTTAATCTTTAATTCAAAATTTTGACAGATTTTCAAGTGGTGATCGTTGATGTGTCGATCTGATCGATGCTCAATCGCATTCTGATTGAAGCAGATAGCTGATTAGATTGTCATACTGATCGATGAACATTGATTAGATCATGATAGTAATGGTTTACTAATCGGATGGATAGATGACGACAAGCATGATCATAATGGTTTATCAATCGGACGTATAGATGAAAACAATCATGATAAAAATGGTTAATCAATCGGATGGATAGATGACGGCAAGCATGATCATAATGGTTTATCGATGGGATGGATATATGACGGCAAATCATTATCAAAATGGTTTATCAATGGGATGGATAGATGACGGCAATCATTATCAAAATGGTTTATCAGTCGGATGGATATATGACGGCAATCATTATCAAAATGGTTTATCAATGGGATGGATAGATGACGGCAATCATTATCAAAATGGTTTATCAGTCGGATGGATATATGACAGCAATCATTATCAAAATGGTTTATCAATGGGATGGATAGATGATGGTAATCATGATCAAAATGGTTTATCAATCGGATGGATAGATGACGGCAATCATGATCATAATGGTTTATCAATGGGATGGATAGATGACGGCAATCATGATCAAAATGCTTTATCAATCGGATGGATATATGACGGCAATCATTATCAAAATGGTTTATCAATGGGATGGATAGATGACGGCAATCATTATCAAAATGGTTTATCAAACGGATGGATAGATGACGGCAATGATGATCATAATGGTTTATCAATGGGATGGATAGATGACAACAATCATGAACAAAATTATTTATCAATCGGATGGATATATGACGGCAATCATTATCAAAATGGTTTATCAATGGGATGGATAGATGACGGTAATCATGATCAAAATGGTTTATCAATCGGATGGATAGATGACGGCAATCATGATCAAAATTGTTTATGAATCGGATGGATATATGACGACAATCATGATCAAAATGGTTTATCAACCGGATGGATAGATGCCGTCAATCATGATCATAATGGATTATCAATCGGATTGAAAGATGGCGACAATCATGATAAATATGGTTTATCAATTGGATGGATAGACGACAACAATCAAAATCATAATGGTTTATCAATCGGATGGATAGATGACAACAATCAAAATCATAATGGTTTATCAATCGAATGGATAGATGATGGCCATCATGATCATAATGGTTCATTAATAGGATGGATTGATGACCGCAATTGGATTGCATTTGTACAATTGCCATGTAAACGTTTTTTCCTCATAAAATTGAAAAACTTACCTAAAATACATCGATATTTTAGATAGCTGTTGTTATAGAGAGAGACTGAGCGATGAATCCGCTAATATAAATTCATATTTCCTGTCAGCTACAATTGGAGAGCGACTTCTAGTAAACCCTAGCTTCTCCTTCGCAGCAACAATGGCCGCCGCCGCCGCAAGGCCGCTTGTTTCCGTGCAGCCTCTGGAGGGCGACATGGCGACGGACGGATCCGGCGCCGTTCCGCTCCCGGACGTTCTCAAGGCCACCATCCGCCCCGACATCGTCCGCTTCGTCCACGCCCATGTGTCCAAAAACAAGCGCCAGCCCTACGCTGTGTCCAGGCGCGCGGGGCACCAGACCTCCGCCGAGTCCTGGGGCACGGGCCGCGCCGTCTCCCGAATCCCCAGGGTTCCCGGTGGCGGGACCCACCGCGCCGGGCAGGGCGCCTTCGGCAACATGTGCCGCGGCGGGAGGATGTTCGCTCCCACGAAGATCTGGCGCCGCTGGCACCGCCGCGTGAATCTCAACCTACGCCGCTACGCCGTCGTGTCCGCGCTGGCGGCCTCCGCGGTACCCGCGCTCGTGATGGCCCGCGGGCACCGCATAGAGGGCGTCCCGGAAGTCCCTCTCGTGATCTCCGATTCGGCCGAGAGCGTCGAGAAGACTTCCTCCGCCATCAAGATTTTGAAGCAGGTGGGGGCTTTCGCCGATGCGGAGAAGGCCAAGGACAGCCGCGCTATCCGATGCGGCAAGGGCAAGATGAGGAACCGCAGGTACGTGAACCGCAAGGGCCCGCTGCTCGTTTACGGCACAGAGGGAACAAAGATCGTCAAGGCCTTCAGGAATATCCCCGGCGTCGACGTCATGAACGTCGAGCGCCTCGACCTGCAGAAGCTCGCCCCCGGCGGGCACCTCGGCAGATTCATCGTCTGGACAAAGTCAGCCTTCGAAAAGCTCGACTCCGTGTTCGGGACCTTCGATAAGGCGTCCGAGAAGAAGAAGAACTACGTGCTGCCACGCGCGAAGATGACCAATTCGGATCTGTCCAGGATCATCAACTCCGACGAGGTGCAGTCCGTGGTACGCCCGACGAAGAAGGATGCGAAGAGGAAGGTGCTGAAGAAGAATCCTCTGAAGAACTTGAATGCCATGTTGAAGTTGAACCCGTACGCGAAGACGGCTAGAAGGGTGGCTCTTTTGACCGAGGCCCAGAGAGTCAAATCCAAGAAGGAGAAGCTCGACAAGAAGAGGACTCCGGTTCCAAAGGTAATGATTGTAACGAATTACAATGTCATCCTTAATCAGGGAACTCTCAGGTTTTTAATCAAAATTACAATTTTGGGAATCGAATTGCAGGAAGAAGCGGCTGCCATCAAGGCGGCGGGAAAGAACTGGTACAAGACTATGATCTCAGACAGCGATTACACCGACTTCGAGAACTTCTCCAAGTGGCTTGGCGTGACCCAATAAGTAAAACGTTTTCTACCGGGGAAAGAAATGGTCGGGTTGGTTCTTGTGTTTCATCTCTAAAGATAGCGAAAGTTTTTTTTTTCTTTCCAAGTGCCGGGTATTTCTCTCTACAGAACCATGCTGTTGAGTTGTCTCACAATTCTGTTTAGTTTATTATTTTTTGGTTTTGAAGAGCAGTTAATCCTGATGGCTGGTTCCTGCATTCGGAAATATCTGTCAGCATTGATCTTAGATTTGACATAAGAGTAAGAGGATGGTGAATGGTACCCAGTCCTTAACCATTTTTAGCATGATTGATTTATGAATTATCTTGTCTGAGATGCACATGGTTTGGAAGATTTATGAGTATTAAACTTATGAAATCCTCAATATGATTTACTGCAATTACTAGCAATGTGGAAACCATGCTAGAAGTCTTTGAATATGAATTGCAACATGATCTTTTGAAACTTGCAAGGATAGGATTCTTTTTAAGGTACATAGGATCCTCAATTGAGAACTCACAAGGGAATATAAAGACCAAGTAATCTTTTTCCCCGTATGTTTGCTTGAGCAAGTTGCTTGAGCAAAAACAACAGTTGCTAGTCCTTAATCTCGCCAGAAACTTCTTTTCTAGAATCATAATCCCTCGATCAAAAAGATCAAAAAGTTGGCGATGTTCACCGGCGAACGGTTCGATGTTATCCGCCGCTGCGATGGAGGCGAAGAGAGCGGCGATCAGGCGGACGTTGCTCACTCTGATTTGCGTAACGTCCTGCTTCCTCGTGTTCTTCGTGATGATCTCTCTACCCGTTGGTGTTAAGCAGTAACTGCAGATTGTAATGCTGTCGGAGCACAATTCAGGATCAGAAGATTCAAGAGATGAACTGCTTGGTGGCCTGCTCCCCATTGGATTCGATTCCTGATCCTGCAGAAGCAGTCATGAGTCATCCATCTACCGAAGATCATCCATCCAGAAGATTCCATCCTCTCACCTACAAGAAAAATTACGATCATATGAAGCTCTACATCGGAAATGTGGCCCTGGCACAGAGCTCTACCAAAAAGCTTCCCATCTACTGAAAATTAATCAGAGTATACCCTCATCATTATCTTCAGTGTCAGTACCTCATTTGGATCTCGTTCAGTGGCCTTGGAAACCGAATTTTAACCCTAGCCTCTTCCTTCCTCTGTGCCCTCCTCACTGACAGAATCCTCCTGATCGACAGAGGCGAAGACATGGAAACTCTCTTTTGTGAACCCTTCCTCCACAAGACGTGGCTTCTTCCTCTTGATTTCCCTCTCATCCCCTTTGATCAATTCCACTCAAATTCTTCATCGAGTTTTGGAAATCTCCTCAGAAATAATATCTTCAATGGCAATGATCATGCTCTTGGTTTCACATACCTCCACCTATCCCATGATTATGGCCACCATGATAAACTCTTCTTCTGCCGGCAACATCAAGCTGACCTGAAGAACATCCCATGGCTCCTGTTAAGATCAAACAACTACGTCACTCCCTCTCTCTTCCTCATCCCTTCCTTCCATCACCAACTTGATCTCCTCTTCCCCAATAAAGATCTTGTTTTCCATCATCTTGGAAGATACCTCTTCCATCCTTCAAACCCCGTCTGGGGGATGATCTCCAGATTCTACCGATCTTACCTATCAGATGCAGATGAGAGAATTGGCATCCAGATCAGAGTCTTTGATTCAAGCCCCGGACCATTTCAATACATCATCGATCAAATTTTTGCTTGTGTTATCGAGAATAATCTTCTTCCCAAGATCAAGATTGACAAAGAACACGAAGATTTCAAGAAACTGAAGAAAAAGGCAGTCTTGATTACTTCTTTGAGATCGGATTTCTTCCTGAAGATAAAGAACATGTTCTGGGAGAGTCCAGTGGAAGGAGACGAGGTGGTGAGTGTGTATCAGCCAAGTAATGAGGAACACCAGAGGAGTGGTGACCAGATCCATGGGATGAAGGCATGGGCAGAAATGTATTTGCTTAGTCTCATTGACGTGCTTGTGACGAGTGCATGGTCAACGTTTGGGTATGTGGCAGAAGGGTTGGGAGGAATGAAGCCTTGGATTCTCGTCAAGGCAGAGAACCAGACCATGCCAATGCCATCATGTTGGCGGGGGCAGTCTATGGAGCCGTGCTTCCACGCGCCGCCTTTCTATGATTGCAAGAAGGGAAGTGGCATTGACTCGGGGAAGATTCTGCCCCATGTCACTCATTGTGAGGATGTCAGCTGGGGGATCAAACTTGTTGACAATGCAGGCCGGTGACATGGCAGGGGAAATGATTTTGGGTGCACAATCTCGTTGGCTATGCAGTGGTCTGACAAAGGCAAATGTGTTGAATTTGGGGTTGAATTGGGCAGGAGATTGTTTGGTTGGTTAGATTATGTTTCTTTATTGTTTATATCTGAAATCATCGTAAATAATATAGCAGAATTATTGAAAGTGTCGGGTCAAGTTCTCTCTCTGTCTCTCTCTTGCACAGAGAAGAATAAATATGGGTCAAGTGGCCTCAACTCTACAGAGATGAAGCATGGGTCTCGTGGCCTTTAGTATGATAATCATTGGATATTGTGAACATTTATTTATTGTCCATTCCCCTTGGAAACACACTCTACAAACCCAATGGTATCACACTTGTCGTCTTCACCGCATCATCCGAGCATTATCGCTTTTTTTCTTTCCATTATTTTCCCTCTCTTCAAGGGTGTTCAAGTGAGCTCAGGCAGAGGATCAGGAGAAAAAGATGTGGCAGACCCCCCCAGAGAGGTGATTCTGCATTTATGTCGTCTTTACGGCTAATCTTCAAGGCAGTGCAACCCTTCTTCCGACCTAAGCTGGGCACAGGGGAGTCTTTTCGGTTTTGGGCGGATGAGTGGTTGGGGAATGGACGAATTAGTCAATCCTTTCCTCGCATGTTTGCCCTCGCATTAGTGATAATATGCAATCTTAACATGATAAAACATGATTATTAATGCAAAATAAGGCATAAACCATTCCATTTATATGCATGTTATCATACTTTGAGTGCATTGCTATCATTCTATGCAATTTTATGTTATAATCTCAAAATGCGTTAATTAAGGGTTAATTATGATAAATTAAAGATTAAAGATTTTATAACTCATCTTTACTTAAGATTATAAGTGGTTTTTAAAGTTAAATAATGAGAGAAATCATTTCTATGAACATTTATTTAATTTTCTAAAGTTCAAATCTTAAAGAAATGAATGTATTTTTAAAATAAGAATTAAATCTCTTATTATTTAAATAATTTGACTTTTTAGAATGATAGATAATTAAATTTCAGATCAAATGAAAGAAATTTGGATTAATTTGGAGTTGTATTTTGAAAGATATGATTTTTACAATTTTTAGGAATTTTTCTAGATTTTTCTGATTTTATTTTCTATTTAAAAACGTTTAAAATAAATAAAAAAATTGCAAAAAGCGTTTAATAATCGCGCGGGTCCCACGTGAGTGCGACGTGGCACGCAAGGCCACGTGGCAGAGCCACGCGGGCCCGCGCAGCGCCTACATGGCGCATTATACATAATTATCTATATACATACTTTATATAATAAGGGGTTTTCAGCCTTCCGTAGCCCGGAAGGGTATTCAAACCCCTTAATCCGTTGGGCGTTATAAACCCGACGGATTTCATTAACATTTTCCGTGTGGGACTAAAGTCCCACACATTTGTTTTAACCGCAGGCCACGTGGAGCGAGGAGAGGCGTTGGATCGCGATCGGAGCGCGCCGATCGAGTGGACGCGCGGTCCACGGATCAAGATCAAGACCACATGTCTTTTAAATCGAATTATAACGGTCCTGATTTCATGTGACGTGGCGGCATCACACACGTCGGATCAACGGCGCGGAATCTGATGCGTCGACCGCGTGAACGCCAGACCACCGATCAGCTGATCGCGCACGTGGCTTAAAATCGGTGTTATAGCAGCCACGATTTCACGCGATCAAACGCATCTGGAGCGTTAGATCGCGATCCAACGGGCGCCTTTTCATGCGTTTTATAACGCATATCGCGAGGATAGATCTGGAGCGTCCATCTGAGATCGGACGATCGCGATATATTCATAACGATTCACTCTGAGGTGGTTTAATCTGGACCGTTGATGGAGCTTAACGCACCGATCGGACGGTTTCCCCCATTTCGCCCTATAAATAGACGTGTTCTTCGTCTTTTGTAGGTATTCTCGAGGGATTTCATCTAATTGACCAATCTATACCCCTACTCTCTTGAATCTCTCTCTTGTAATCGCTTCTACACTCGAAATCGCGTCCACGGACTGTTTATAAGAGAGATTTCGACGATTGTGCGAGGAGAATTTGTCTCTTGAACACCGATGTTCACGATTGAATTCGCGGAATGAATAGCTGTCGATCCGGCGATCAATTGGATCGATTTGATCATTATCTCGGGTTAGAAAATAAGTTATTCCTCTTATCTATCGTCATGTATCATCAATTTTAGGTTTAGGATCTCAATTTAAGTTTAATTTCGTTTTAATTTCAATTTGTGTTCTTCGCGATTCCGAAAATTTCCTCCCACTTCCATCTTTGATTTCTCCGTGATTACTAATCCAAATCGAGCGATTTTTTATTTCACGTATAGATCTTTGAGTTATCTTTCTAAATCTACCATTTTCCCTAATTTCTCATCTCAATTCATCGTCCAATTTGACCAAATTCCAAAAGATCTCTCAAAAATACCTTAATTCCCTGTGGATTCGACCCTTATTTACCATTATACCCTTCAATTCACTCTTAATTCCCCAAATTGGTAAGTTTGGCTTAATATTTGACACGAGACCGTGTGAAATCGACGACCTCTCGGTCTCGTCTGAAGGTTCTGAAGGTTCTGTCAGGCAAGCATGGCAGAACGCCTGGGCGCCGGCCCTGCCATCGGCACTGTCTGATCAGCGAGTGCTTGATTTTATGCGGTTACAAGAGCTATTAGCTAATTAGTGACCGTTCGCGGGCCCAGACGCGTGGATATGGAGTGGCCAAAATTTTAATGTTAGAGCAGTCTATCTTCCACTCCGAGAACGAGTGGTTCCGGAAGACCCGCTATTCTTGCGACTCTGGCGTCGAGTGTGGAAAAGCCGTAATCTGTTGAAGATACAGATCTTCGTCGGCTTCCTTCTCTGTCAACGACTGATGACGAGATCCTTTAGACAACGCATGGCCCCTGACTCCGCAGGGGACTGCGCGTTGTGCGGGGCGACTTTGGAGAACTGTGAACACCTTTTCGTGTTATGCCCCATCTCCCAGGCGGTCTAGCGGTCGGTTGTGTTGCCCGTCCGACGCTTACGTCGCTGGAAGACTTCTGGCGATCCATTGGAGACGGTCCATACCAGAGAGTAGCAGAGTGACAACTCATATTCGCTACGCTATGGTCTATCTGGATCAACCGAAATGATGTCATATTTAGGGGACAAACCCCCGCGGTCGATACAATTCTGCACGACACGAGGGGACTGGCTATCTCTTGGAATCAAGGTGGCGTTGATCCCTTGACTTTTGTACCCCTTTAACTTGACATTGTACTTATTGTCATATTCTGCAATGACATCTGGGGGGTCCCATGCTAGTGGGCCCTTCTTCCTTTTTCTCAAAAACATAATCCCTCGATCAATGGAACAGAATCAAAGTAGTATTTCCCTTTTCAGTCTTAATGGTCCCTAGTCCAAGTCTTTTGGAAGATTAGTGGACGATCATGGCGCCAACTGAGATTGCTAATGGCCAAATGAAGGCGATTGAGGATCTGAATTTTCAGAAGGGGCCTAAGGTAAAGATCAGGATCAGAGTAAAGTCCTTTTTTTTTACTGATCAGAGGTTTGAGACTCATGATCTAGACCTTTGATCTCACTCTCTCTCTCTTCTCAATCTTCACGAGCCAAGTCATGCTCTTGTTGACTAGTCAACACAACCCGATCTCTTCATTAGCCAAGTCATATTCCTGTTGACTAGTGAACAAAACATGTGGAGCAATAAACAATGTTGATAATTGATTAGTCAACAATATATAGTTTTTATATAAATAACTTTTTTTTATAAAAAAACTTATATAAATAACCTTTCGATCATCTGTTAAATGATTATCATGCATCGAGGTTCACATAACTTCTCAAAGCTTTAGAATTCCAATTTCAGACAAAATTACAAACAATTAGTGAAAAAAACTTTGGCATTTTGCATGTATGGCATGAAAAATCGAGCGACTAGGTACCAATTGGAAGAAAAAATATATATAAAACAATGACATAATTGCATTTTAAAAAAAGATTGGTACAAAAACAAGGATATATTCCTCAAGCTGTCGCAAGTCCTACTCCCTTAGTAGTTGAATTCCGAGGTCATTGGTGATGATCTGCACTATGTTCTAGTTTAAACTTCCTACAAGTGACGATTCCCGAGAATAACCTTTCCTTCAATCTCTAGAACTCAGTGCATAAGCAATGTAGAACTTAGACTTGAATTTACAAGCCTTGATCTATGAGAAAGAGTTATGTCTTGAATGTAGAGAACTGGCCTAATTTAAACCCAATTTAATGAGCATAACCATCACTTTGGTAAGTTCAAACGCCATGACCCTTGTAAAATTTGAATTAAGTGAATGAGATATTATGTCCCATGTGATGGTATGTCTTACACTTGTTGATAAGTCCAAATCACAACAATTGAAAATGAAAAATTACGAATCAAGGAAAATAAACTGAATTCTCTCAATCGATGGTTAATCGAATTATAGTTTCAATACGAGTCAAGTCCATGAAGAATTGAGCTTGAAAATGCTGAGTCAAGAACACAAGAACGAGGTTAGAATTCAAGGATGAAGGAGATTTGGAAACTAGATGAGATATCTCTCCACATAGTCCAAGAATTCAAGAAACATGACAAGGATTGATATAGAAATCAAATATCAAAGTTAGAGAGAGAGAGAGATTGGATCTCGAAGAGATAGACAATCATAATTAAACTCCTAATTATCCATCTAAACAACAGAGATAAACCTATCTAAGGGTCATTAGGGTGAAATACTCAAATGCTAATGCTAATTTTCTAAAGAAAAGTGTAACTGTCACTGGTTTGAGGCGTATTTTCACAATCTCATTGATAGACACACCAAGATTTAAATACAAATTTTTCCATCAATTTGGACACTTCTTCACATTTCTTGACATGAATCTGAATTTTTTTTATCATTATGATGCATGTCATCATGAAATTCACGTCTTCTAAGCATGTCATATCATTTTAGGTAAATTCTGATTTTTGCAAAACTTCATCATTAATTTTTAGGTTATGTTGACTATTCCAACGTCAAAAACCTTGAAATCTAATTATATTCCTGCTTTTTCATGATTGTAGGGCTTGTCTAATTGGAAGGATTAAAAAAATTAGAGTAGAATGAAAATAAGTAAACTTTTATTTTTTTTGAACTACTTGATTTTTCAAATCAATTTTAGACAATGCATTAACTCTCTCATTTTTTATGTTTTGATTTGCACTTTAGGAAATTAAATTCTAATCTAATGTTACAAATTTCATTGAAAAAGCCTTATATCTTGAAAGATATGGTTTGTATATTTGTAATAATTTTTGATTTTTTGAAAAATTAGTTGAAGGCTAAAATTGATGATTTTAAGTTTATATTTGTGTGTTGATGTGATAGCATTGCCAAAGGGCAGCGCATCACCACGTGACATTTCAAATTGGGGAATAAGTTGCCAGCACTAACGTGGAGTCATATTAAGGTTAAATTTCATAAAGTTTTAAATCTTCTAACCTTATATTTTATTTTGTGATTCAAACTTTGCTAGTGGACATTGAAAAATTATGCTACATTATGCTTTGGACAATAGGCTGTTGATTCCCTAATTTCTTAGTTGGACAATAGGCTGTCTATTCTCTAATTCCCTAATTGGACAATAGACTGTCTATTATGCTTAGAGAAATTTTCTAGATGTCGATTTTCTATAATGATCTAATTTAGAGAAAAAAATCAAAGCAGTTTCTTGGCATCGTGAGCTTGAGTGCTAGAGAAAGAGATTCTCGGTGGGAGCTTTTGGAGAGAAAATCATAGATGACAGAGAGAAAAGAGAGAGAGCACCAGAGTGATTACCATATTGTGCCCTAAAAGGTGAGTTCCAAAATATAAAAAATGGACATTAAGATAAAGATGCAAATAAAATTAAAAATAGCAATAAAAATATAAATACAGAATAAAAGATAAAAAAATTAAATTAAATTAAAATCAAAGCACGAGATCAGAAATTTAAGAGACATTGATTATGATAATTTTAAATTACCAATGAAACTATGAAATCTAAGTAAATAAAAGGAAGTTTAATAATATAAGGCTTATTCATAGTAGTGTTCCGGTTTCGATGTTGATGTGGGTCAAGCGCTCGAGCCTTTGGTACCTGCATTGACAACAACATACCATTCTCATATCATGCAGGTTAAAACTCTCAATAAAATTCTAAAATTATTAAATTTAACATTTCATAAACATTAATAAATCACAAATATAAATAATCAAACTCATATTAACTAAAAATATTGGTCAATTAACATGAGCCGTTCATCTTTACATATTCCAAGGAGAGACTTGTGCCAACAACTAGCCCTCTCAAAATTGTTTGTCTCAATTGACTTAATTTCATGGTTAACTTGAACTTTGGCACTTGCTAAGAGCTTTCGAGTTGGGGTTGCCTTGAATCAATTTCTTGCAAACTCCAAGATGGCTTAACCTAGTTTTATATTTAAATTTCAAATTTTATACTACTTGATTTCATTTATTTCTTATGCTTAGACCCAAGTTTGTTATGGAGGCAAGATCAGGGGGATGAACAAGGTCAAATCAAGTCTAGCATCACCCAGCCCTAGGATTTGCATGAAAAATGAAGTTTGTGTGAGGATTTAGATTTGTTTCTTATTTTTAATCCCCTCGATAAATAGAGTAGAACCTATGTTATTTTTTATGAAGTAGCACTGACATCACTACCATTGTTCCACCTTTCTTGTCTCTCCATTTCATTATTCTAATTTCTTCCTATGTTAATCCATAAATATAGATATGTAAATCCATAGCATACTCATCACATTTCATCTCATCAATGCCCCATTTCTCTATAATCTCATCTCATCTCATCGTCATCCCTATATAAGTACTTTTTCTATCTAGAAAGCTCTAATCTCGTAACCTAGGCTCTTTGAGGATTCAACACTTACTTTCCCTACACTTTGGACAAAAATTGAGACCATTAGGGATGATTGCTCATTTTCCAATTGAATCAAGTTTTTAAATTTTTTTCTTGGTTCTTGGTGATCCTTGGTGCTTCCTCTACTCCACTAGGATCAAAAACCTCCTATATTATGTCACATTAAACCTCAAGAGTGTCTGATTTGAAGGAAGATCATTGTGTTTGAATTCGGTGCTCCAATGATGAAACCTCGATAAAAGCCCCGCTTCCAATGGCAATTGGATCGATTCTTCATCACATTCAGGTTAGTAATGAGTTATTTCATTGAGAAAATTCATTATTAGGATTTAATTATTTGCTTACATCAATTTGTGATTTTCTCTCCTCAACATCAATTTTCTTGAATTTCTTTAATCATAGATTTCTTCATTGTTCTTGATCCAATTCACCTGTTCTAAGATTTGTTGGAATAGATTTTTGTCCTCTTTCTAGATCTTTTTTTCACAATTTATGACCTCAATTTGTTGTCCAATTTTCCAAATTGCTCTTGAAAATATGAAATCATCGATTTAATCCCTAATTCCTCGTGGATTTGACCTTAATTTATCATTGTACTTGAATTCTTTTTGTGATTCTAATGGGTTAGAGATTTTATTATTGACACATAAATTCGTGTTTTCAATTGCCATAAATAAATCCACATGACATTGTAAGAGTAGTTTTTAGATATATTCACCATTGGGCTAAGAGGCACTTCCTTTGACTTATTATGCAAGAATTTCAACATCCAAACCCATGCTTGAAGGGGAGTGTGAGTTTCTCCTTACGAATTTTTACCCAATCCCTTTCCGAGCATGTATTGGGAGACGGTTTTTTTAGAATTACTTTTTGTGAAAAATATTTATATAGATTGAGAAATTAGGGTTTTCCCCTTGTCTTGATGATTTATTGTGATTTTCAAAACTTTACAGATGATGATGAATGTAGATGGTCCCAAAATAATCAGTAGATCATGATGATGAATAATCTTGACAATTTTTTTTACTAATCTGATGATGATGTAGAAAAATCCAATTATATACAAACATATAAATATATCAACTGAGGCATGTACCAAATTAAAAAAAAATCAAAAGAAATTAAAGATAAATAGATTAAGCTCATACATGAAATATATGGATAAAAGTATAGTCTGTGAATAAAGACCTTATCAACTCCAATACTTCCTCGGAATGGAAATCCAAATCTTTGAAGAAGCCAATGTCAAAGGATTGAGGTTAAATTCTGGTCAGTGGAAGGAGCATTCAGAGAAGGATTTAGCTACCCCGCATCCCTTTTCTTTATATTGAGACAACAATCTAGACAGAACTGGCAATTTTAGCCTCTCCTGATCACTCTCTCATCTGGTCTTCTTCACATCAAGATTTTTGAGGATCATCCAAACTAGAAATGGGATACTCATCGAACCCTTCACTATCTCCTCCACGCCAAAATTTAGAATTTTGCCGTCTCTCTTTTGGAGGAAGACTGAATAGATTAATGAGAGAAACCGAAGGCCAATCTTCTTCTGACTATTCCAACCACACTATGAACAAACAAGCAAATCAACGAGAAAGTTTAACTGCTTACCTTGAGCAATTCAATTACTACAATCATTAAAGAATACCCAAATTATTCAAGAAAGAGATATTCATCTTGTCTGAATCTACTGTTGGCTGCAATTCATAGCTTATAATCCCTTCGACAAACCACTTGAAGGACTTTCAGGAGCAAAGACAGAGAGCATCTGTTCTTGAACAGAAATAAATATTGACAGAAATTCAGGGCAAAACTCGAGGCAGTTGTCCAAGCAACAAAACTCATGTTCCAAACGGAGGATGGAAAATAGCATAGTACTTAGCTTTAATTCCTTAGTCAAACAAACTACTGCTATGGTGGAGATAAAAGAAGAATCACTACTGGGTCACGCCGAGCCACTTGGAGAAGTTCTCGAAGTCGGTGTAATCGCTGTCTGAGATCATAGTCTTGTACCAGTTCTTCCCCGCCGCCTTGATGGCAGCCGCTTCTTCCTGCAATTCGATTCCCAAAATGGTAATTTGGATTATAAACCCGAGAATTCCCTGATTAAGGATGGCATTGAAATTCGTGACAATCATTACCTTTGGAACCGGAGTCCTCTTCTTGTCGAGCTTCTCCTTCTTGGATTTGACTCTCTGGGCCTCGGTCAAAAGAGCCACCCTTCTCGCCGTCTTCGCGTACGGGTTCAACTTCAACATCGCATTCAAGTTCTTCAGAGGATTCTTCTTCAGCACCTTCCTCTTCGCATCCTTCTTCGTCGGGCGTACCACGGACTGCACCTCGTCGGAGTTGATGATCCTGGACAGATCCGAATTGGTCATCTTCGCGCGTGGCAGCACGTAGTTCTTCTTCTTCTCGGACGCCTTATCGAAGGTCCCGAACACGGAGTCGAGCTTTTCGAAGGCTGACTTTGTCCAGACGATGAATCTGCCGAGGTGACTCGCCGGGGGCGAGCTTCTGCAGGTCGAGGCGCTCGACGTTCATGACGTCGACGCCGGGGATATTCCTGAAGGCCTTGACGATCTTTGTTCCCTCTGTGCCGTAAACGAGCAGCGGGCCCTTGCGGTTCACGTACCTGCGGTTCCTCATCTTGCCCTTGCCGCATCGGATAGCGCGGCTGTCCTTGGCCTTCTCCGCATCGGCGAAAGCCCCCACCTGCTTCAAAAATCTTGATGGCGGAGGAAGTCTTCTCGACGCTCTCGGCCGAATCGGAGATCACGAGAGGGACTTCCGGGACGCCCTCTATGCGGTGCCCGCGGGCCATCACGAGCGCGGGTACCGCGGAGGCCGCCAGCGCGGACACGACGGCGTAGCGGCGTAGGTTGAGATTCACGCGGCGGTGCCAGCGGCGCCAGATCTTCGTGGGAGCGAACATCCTCCCGCCGCGGCACATGTTGCCGAAGGCGCCCTGCCCGGCGCGGTGGGTCCCGCCACCGGGAACCCTGGGGATTCGGGAGACGGCGCGGCCCGTGCCCCAGGACTCGGCGGAGGTCTGGTGCCCCGCGCGCCTGGACACAGCGTAGGGCTGGCGCTTGTTTTTGGACACATGGGCGTGGACGAAGCGGACGATGTCGGGGCGGATGGTGGCCTTGAGAACGTCCGGGAGCGGAACGGCGCCGGATCCGTCCGTCGCCATGTCGCCTTCCAGAGGCTGCACGGAAACCAGCGGCCTCGCGGCGGCTGCGGCCATCGTTACTCCTGCTGCAGAACGGCGGAAAGAGACGAGTGCGAAAACATTAGGGTTTGGGAATAGCGAGGGTATTTATAGGGCCCTCTTGTACTTAAGCCCATTCTATTTCATTGGGCTTGGCCCCTCTCATTAAATATTCTTCATTTAGTAAATGAAGTCTGGATTAGTAATTCATTTTTTGAATTAATCTGTTTTTTTTTCAGAAGATTTATTTCATAGGACATGGGAAATGATTGATATTTAGTAAGTCAAGATATTGAAATAAACTACTGAGTGATATCAAATAAATTATCAAGACAATTGAAATATTATTCAAAAATGTATATGTAGAAGATATAAGTACTATTTTTTTATAGCCATGTGAGAAATTGCAAGCTTAATTGTAATGGATTACCTTATTTCAATATTGGAGATGATGCCAAAAAATTTTATTGAATAGTTTTATGCTATGACAATTAATTCTAATATCATAAATATTTAGAATATTTATGATATTGTCAATTATGATAAAGGTTTTTTTATCATGAAATTAAGAGATAATGAGATCAAGATATTTTTTACATTGTAGAAATGCAAGCATGTGCCCATCTAGTCAAGATCTTTACTTTATGAAATAGAAATGAGACCTTCGATTGGCATACAATCTCTATAGCTAAGTCTAGAGGGGTTTAAGTTTTTCTCTAAGTTATCTGAAAAAAAAGTCCAAACAATAGAGATTGAGCATGACATTCAAGACAAACAAAAATCAACCATCAAGATGATAGCGAGAGAGGAAAGTAACCATCGATTGTGGTAAGACAATGAAAAAATACACCCGGTCGCGAGCAAGTCATGGTAATAATAATTACTTAAAATCTTGAAATATTTTCATGATACTTATGCCTTAATTCTTCAAATGGGGGGCAAAATTATTCTATGTACTTTTGGATCATAACAAAACCATGACCCTATGAGTTTAAAAAGTTGGAAATGAAGAATAAAATTGATGGTAAAATCATCAAGACATAGCCAAAGAAAGGACTAATAAAACTAATAAACTTTTGTAAAAAAAACCCACGCTTCCCTCCATTCTCTATTTCAATTGGTCATCATTCTCAACCAATGTATTTCACAACCATCCTCTCTTTCTTTTAACAAACATTATGTGAAGTTCTTGGTGCAAGAAAATGTACTTGAAGTCCTTTTGACGTACATTAGGAGTTGTGAACTTTGGAGTTGGCTTATGAGTGTGATTGGATTTTGATACCTTTTTAAAGTTAATCCTTCAACTTGAAATATGTAACTACCTTTGAAAACTTTAAATTACTAATCAAATAAAATACTCAACTTATTTAAAGTATATAATTAAAACTAATGTAGAGAAGATTTGAGGTAGAATCCATAAATAATAAGAATTATAACAATATAAGATTTGATTCTTAGAAAAAAGTTTCACTAATTTAGATGATGTGATATGATTAGATAATAAAGATCAATGTAGATATAGAAGTCAAACAAAAGAGCTCTCCAACAAACTCAACATCATGTAAATGAGGTAACAAGCTCAAGAAGCAGATAATGATAATAAGTTAGAGAAAACAATGCATGAGGAAAGAGAAAGTGCTAATATCCCTAATTATCTACTAAAAATGACAAAAATAAATCCTAAATCAGGGTTGATTTATTGGTTTAACCATATACTAACATGTATATGGTGAGAGATCAACCCAATTAGCATTAGATCAAGTGGTTTAACATTCTACTCTTGCACTACGAAGTCGAAGAGAAAATGTATTTGATAATCATGAATCGGCCTGCGAGGGGGGTGGGGGGTGGTTCTTCTTATATAGAAGAGAAAACCCTAGATGAGAGAAGGATATAATTACATAATTGTTTTTAAGGCCTACATTTACTCAAATTCCCCCTCGAATTGGAGTATAAGATCAAGCAAGCCCAGCTTGCGAGAAAACATAGTTGTATGAAGTTGTGCTAAGCCCTTAGATAAGAATGTCAGCCAATTAGTGGGATGAGCCAATGCAAGGAGTAATGATGAGTCATGCAAGAACCCAATAAAAAATGGTGTGACAGTTGATCTCAATGTACTTGTGTGCTAATGGAAGGTTAGGTTGTTCTCAAGGAAAATGGTAGCTTGGTTATCTGACGAGACGAGACCACGAGGTCGTTGATTTCACACGGTCTCGTGTCAAAAATAATTCCGAACTTACCAATTTGATGAAAATGTATCGAATTGAAGGGTATAATGGTAAATAAGGATCGAATCGACATAGAAATAAGGAAATTCTTGATGTATTATTCAAAATTGATCAAATCGGACGATGAATTGATGATAGAAATTGGGGAAAATTAAATTATGAAATATAACTTCAAATCGATTCCACGGAATCAAGAATCATCAAATTTGAACTTGATTTCATGGAGAAATCGAAGATTGAAGTGGAGAGAAAATTTCGGAATCGTAAATCGCGATTTTATCTAAAATTCAACCAAATTGAACCTTAAATCTTAATCTGAGTCAAAATCAAACTTAAATAAACTAAATCTTAGTAAAAACCGCTTCCACTAACCATGATTAGCGATCGGATTAACTCGATTAAATCGATTAATCGACGAAAACACCGAAGAACGCGTTCGCGAGTTCAAGCTACAATTTCTACCGATCTACACGAAAAAATCTTGATTTCAAGGGCTCTGGAGGTGCGGAATTGAAGCTAGAACACGATGAGATCAAGAGAAACGAGAGGGGAGGTGTCTAGATAGATCAATTTGTTTGATTTCCAACTTGAATGCTTTAGAATTCTGAAGAACACATCGGTTTATAGGCTTTTTGGGCGTAACCGTCCGATCGAAATGATCGACGGTTACGATGAAACGGTCCACCGTGGATCGTTTCGGAAATATCGCAATCGTCTGATATGAGATGGAGGGTCCGGATGCGTTGCTTGAGATGCGTTATAAAACGCGTTTAATCGCCGCCGTTGGATCTTGATCCGACGCGTCAGATGCTCCCCGCGCGATTGAATCATAGCCGTTATAACGCCTCAATTAAGCCACGTGCGCTTGATTAGATCCGGTGGACCGCGAGTCCACGCGATCTACGCTCCATCATTCACCGCACTATCGATCCGACGCCCTGCGTAAGTCCTCGTCACCTGCATCTTAAAAAGTGTGTGGGACTTTAGTCCCACATGGGAAAAATTAGAGAAGATCAAAGGGTTTATAAAGGGTGACGGTTTAAAGAGTTAATAATCCCCTTCCGATAAACGGAAGGATATAAATATTATAATTTAATAATAAGAGTACATATAAATAGAGCCACGTGTCACCTCCGCGCCATGCAGGCGCTCGCGTGGGCCCGCGTGGCTCTACCACGTGGCCTTGCGTGCCACGTTGCACCCACGTGGGACCCGCGCGAAAATAAACCCCTTTTTGTCAATTTTTAATTGTTTTTTAAGAGATTTAAATCGAAAATAAATTCGGAAAAATCCGAAAAAATCCCTAAAAATTGTAAAAATCATAACTTTCAAAATACAACTCCAAATTAATCCAAATTTCTTTCATTTGATCCGAAATTTAATTATCTATCATTCTAAAAGGTAAAAATTGATAAATAATGAGAGTTTTAATTTTCATGTCAAAAATACATTTATTTTTTTAAGGCTTTTAACTTAAGAAAATATAAATGTTTATAAAACATTTTCTCTCATGATTTTAACTTAAAAAAACTTTATAATCTCAAGTAAAGATGGGTTTATTAATTATTTATCTTTTAAATCATCATATTTAACCTTAATTTAAAGTGTTTTTGAGATTATAATTACTTTTTCATAGAATGATAGAAAAATGCACATAAGTATGACAACATGCATGGAAATGAAATCATTTATGCCTTAATATGCATCAATAATCATATTTTATCATGTTAATTTAGCATGTTATTATTATCACAACACATTTACATTGCACCATGTACAAGAAAACTAAGCTTATGAAGGAATAAACATACCCATAGCATCTAGGAGGAAGTATGCCTCATGTCACCGTATTTGGTTTTCTTAGTGCAAAGCAAAATACTGTGCTTCTTTTGATTTTTTCATGTGACAAGGTTTTTGCCAATGGCGGACTTCTGATCACCTTGATCACTCACATAGTTGAATCATAGGTCGCATCCATGTGATGATGAGTGTGTCGATGAAGAAGATTACTTCCTAGAGCGTACTTAGATATGCAAGGATGCAAAGAGCATCATGCTAGTGGATCTCCCGGGGTGCATGCATAAATTGATTGAGAAGACCCATGGTACATGTGATATCTGACGTGTCGTTTTCGTGCGTCGTTAAAACACAAAGACAATGGTCAAACAAAATTTATAAAACCGAACTCACAAAGACAAGATATAATAATCAAGTATTGGGTAAGTATCGGGTCGATCCACAGAGAGCAGGGTTGACTTTAATCACAGAGTTGACTTGGTCAAACGTAGGTTTAAAAGGAGTTTTAAATAAGAGAAAATAATATGTAAGATATGGAAATGATATAAATAAGGTAAATAAGAAGTTTTAAGAATTGAAATCTCGGATTTGACAGAGAAAAGTCAAAATTCAAAGTCAAAGCATTGACTTTGACCAACAGAAGGTGTTCTGCAAAATCAGAGAATCAAACGGAGTCAGAGATTACGAAAATTAGATATTTGGAAACTAGAGAGAAAATGAAATTTATTGATATATATTTCGTAGTTTTTGGATAATAAATGGATTTATTATGAATTATTGAAAATCAATGATCAGAAAATCCCCGAAATTAACACCTCAGAGGAAATCTTCAAATTGAATGCTCAAATGAAATCCAAATCTTGCAATTTCTATGTCAATGGAAAGCTAAGAACCAGAGTAATCCAACAAGACCTAAAATTATCAAATTCTGATTTGTCAATAAAAAGTAATTGACCCCGAAAGTCAACATTTGACTTCTGATGAAAGATGAACATTCCTTGGTCAAACGTCAAATTGGAGGGTTAAATGAACTCGGAATTTGATGAATTTGCTATCTACGGAAAGCTGATGAAAAGAAGAATCCAATGAAACCAAAATCAAGTGATTTGGAATTATAATCAGAGAGATATCCTATTTTAAAAATCAGAAAAATTTTGGACCTAAATTTGGGGAAAATGAAGAAAACTATGAACTAATTTGCAAAATTAAACTTCTAAATCTAATAAAAAGCTCAAATTACCTCTTGGTAATTGATCGAATCTCACTAATAACCCAATTTCCACGAGAATTAAGCTCCAATTTGCGCGAATTGGAGTGAATTTGCTCGGATCCTTTCTCACGGATTTTTGGAATTCAAGGGGAAAATTCGATGAAATCAAGGAGGAATTCGTGAGCAATCCCGCTCCAATCCCTTCGGAATTGAGTCTAAATGCAAGGGGATCACGATGAACTAAAGATCTTCCACAAAATTGGCTTAATTCCTTCACGAATCGATGAAAAGTTTTAAGAACAAAAGAGAAATACATGGCTTTTTAAAGAGGAAATTGGGCTTGAAATCGTGGGTGATGGGTGATGGAGCGGGTCGTGAGCGTCGGCTGCGGCGTCGTGGGAGCGATTCTCTGGTGCAGCGTCTTAGCTCCCGAATTTGAGGTAAGTTAGTCTCAATTTTGGCTTCAAAATGTACCGCGATCATGCCACGATCAGGCCATGATCGTGGTCCTGGTCACGCGTCGCACGCCGTCCGATCGAGTGGAAACGATTCCACGGTGAAGGAGCAACGATCGCGGCTCAATCGCGCCGCGATCGCGGTTCGATCGGGCCGCGATCGTGGAGTTCTTCCACAGGTCTGCTATGCCGTCAGATTGGAATTTGACGCTCCAGATCTCCTCCGAAAAGAGAAGAAAATCGGTCGTCACGTGGCCGTTAGATTGCGATCGTGCGGTCTAAACTTTGATGAAGATGGGCTCTCCTCATGTCGCCACGTGGGGAATGGTGAGCCCTCCGATCGTCGCCACTTAAATCGTCCTTTTGCGCACGTGTTGGATTGATGATCGCGTGGACTCGGGTCCACGCGATCTCCACCGTCTTGATAGAATCCAACGCCTGTCGCTCGTCCACGTCACCTGCAAAGGTAAGACCGTGTGGGAACATAGTCCCACACGGAGAAAATAAAGGCGAATGATGCGTATAAATAGGGGATTAGATGAGAGAGGTTAGCCAGTTCTAAGAATAGGCATATAATATGTATATAATATATTATATATGACGCGTGTACACGTGTCACCCACGCGCCACGTGGGCCATCCGCGGCCCTGCCACGTGGCCTCAGAGCCACGTCGCATTCGTCGGTGGTCCCGCGTGCCACGTCACCGCCTCGCCACGTCACTGCCTTGCCACGTCAGCTTACGAGGCCTGTGGACCAAAATACCCCCCCCCTTTTTTGCGATTTTAAAAAGGAAATTAATCAAAAAAATTACTTTAAAATTCAAATAAAAATCGGAAAAAGGGCTAAAACTTCAGAAAATCATATCTTAAAATATACAACTCCTTTTTAATCCAAATTTTCTCCATTGGATCACAAATTCTTTTCTTTTTAATATCATGTCATTTAAATTATATTTAGAAAGAAGAAATCAAGATGACTTATAATTTACTTAAATCATTTCTCATTAAACATTCTAAATCATAAATTCATCCTAAAATCATTCTTCCAAACATTTACTAAAGTCAAAACTCATTCAATAACAGAGATTAACTTCTATTAATTTTAAACAAAAGATTACTCATCTATTAAGCATGAAATTATCCCTAATTTATGCATAAATATCAACTTTAGTGAAATGAAATGCTAATGGAGAAAATTCCTAAAAAGTATGATAACATGCATCATATTCACATAAAATAAGCATGAATATGAGTTAATTAAGATAAGAATTCACGTTATAAATGCATGTTATCAATATCCAAACATGTAATGACTAAATAGATGAACTTCCTGATGAGCCAACAATAAGAAGGACATCTATAAGGAGAGGAGAAGTAGTATGATAGAAGTTAGGCTTACTATCATTGGGAGATGAATGGGGTTTGCATCCAAGAATTCTAGTCTCCATAAGTAAGTTGAGAACATATTTTCGTTGGTTAAGAACCAACTTGCCCAAGCAATAAGAAAATTAATGTCTAGAAAAACTTCATAGTACCCAAATCTAGAATAGTAACATGATGATTCACCCTTGACAGTGGAAATAGCTGCCTCATCACTCCAAGTGATGAGGCTCATCTTCTAAACATACATAACAAGGATAACATACCTTGCATGAGTAGATGAGCAAAAAACAATATGATCCACCTCACAAGGATTTAACCCTTGAGAGAGGCTTACTTGGTGAACTTGGGAAATCATGCCTAAGGGTTTTCTTTAGACAATAACTAGCATGGTGGAGGCGACATATTGATAACATGCTATTTATGCATGTAATTATATATTTATTAATGCAAATTAATGCATTAATCATTACAAATATATGCATGTTATCATCTTTTAAGCATGTTTCTATCATTTTGTGTAAATTCATGTTATGATCTAAAAATACACTAAATTATGGATTATTATGCATAATTAAACATTTCAATCTTTAATCCTAATTATATTTATGATCATAATCATGTTTTAAGGATGAAAATATAAGAGAAAAGACTTTTATTGACATTTATGTGTATTTATGAATTTATTTTATAAGATACATAAATGTATTAAATTCACTAAAATTAATTCTCTTATTATTTTAATAATTTTACTTTTTATAATGATAGATTATTCAATTCTGAATCTAATAAAATAAATTTGAATTAATTTGGAGTTATATTTTGAAAGTTATGAAGTTTTACCATTTTTAGGATTTTTTTTGGAATTTTTCTGAATTTATTTGATTTTTATTTCGATTTTTAAAGATTTAGTTTAATTAAAAAAATGCAAAAAAATGTGGCAGCGCAACGTGGACAGGCGCGAGCGCCTACGTGGCGCGAAGGGTGGCGCTGATGTGTCACGTAGACATTAATTATATCTACTATATATAGTATTTGAATAATGTATATAGGTATCCCGATTATCGGAAGACAAATTATTAATAGCCCTGAAGTCGCGTAGTTTATATAATAATCATATTTTTCAATTTATCCCGTGTGGGTCTAATTTTCCATTTCAGGTGAAACGTGGAGCATTGGATTTCATCGTGACAAATCGCGCGCGTCGATCGGATGGACATGCGGTCCACCCGATCAAACAATCAAGCACGTGGCTATTTATTCACTTAAGTGAATAAATCGCGTCCGTCAGATCAAGAGTTATAACGATTCAGATCATTCGCGATCGGTGGACACCCCGATTAAATCACGATTGTCAGATCAAAATCCTACGCACGAGATCCTATCAAAGCATTTCTTCATCGACATATCTCAGCCCTCGATCAGCGATCGGATGCTCCTGATTTGATCGCGACGGTTCGCGAAACGGGACGTCATTCGAGCCGTCCATCGTGATAGGCTCTTCATCCAACGGCCACAATCAATTTTCATTTTTTTAAATTGTTCTTTGCGACGAAGAACGTGTTCGTGATCATTCTCCAAATTCGAAGTGTATACTTCATCAAATCGTGTGCCGTTTGTTCGAGAGTGTTCTTGACTCGTTTTCGCTTCAATTGAATGCTTGAAATCAAACTTTGATCGAAGGAGAAGGAAGAAATCACATCTTGAACTCCACTTTCGTCTTCAAAAATTTGGAATGAAAAGCCTTGCATCTGGCGATTAATTGGATCATTTCGAAGTCTACTTTGGGTTAGGGTTCATGATTTCATCTTAATCTTTCATCATTTAGTGTTAATTTTACTTTTAGCATCGTAGATTAGTTTAATTTTAGTTTAAATTTCAGTTTTTAATCATTTTTTGAAACGAATTTTTCTCTAAACTTCAAACTTCGATTTCTCTTCGAATTCTTATCCAAATCACCTGATTTTTGATTTCGTGGATTCGAAATTGAGTTATCTTTCTTAATATACTAAAACTCCCAATTTCTAATCTCAATTCGTCGTCCGATTTAACCGAATTTCAAAGATATCTCTCAAATTTTCCTAATTCTCCGTGGATTCGACCCTTAATTACCATTATACTAATTAATTACTTTGATTAATCATAAATTGGTAAGATTAGGACTTTGTTTTGACACTAAGTCGTGTGCATTCAACGACCATACGATTTAGTCTCATCACATATCTAGGTGGTTGCTCTTGGAGCCGCATACACAAGCGATTGCTCCATGAAGAAATACTCAGTGAGATCACTAGAGAGAAAGGCACCGGAGACATCAAGTTGATGAAGACACCATCTATGATTTATTGCTAAGGAGAGAAGAGTACGTATGGAATAAAGGCAAACTTGAGAGAAAAGGTCTCTTTGTAGTCAATCCCTTATATTTGAGAGAACCCACGAGCAACTAGTCTTGCTTTGTGACAGTTATTTAAGGGTAAAGACCCTTCTTCAGGTAATGGTGAGCATCGAACGGTCGAGGAACCAACTACCATACCTTTCACTCCACAAGAGCCTCATACTCTAAGTCCATAGTTGCCCTCTATTGAGATAGTTGTTGGGCTTCCAAGTGCAACTTTGGAATTGACTCGATGGCGGGAGGAAATGAGAAGGCATGATAGGTATGATGCAAGTGAGCATAGTGCATGAAATGAGAGATGGGATGAAGTATGCAAGAATACTTACCTTTGCAAAGAGTGATAGATAAGTGAGGGTTGTCTGATGGTGATGTAATGGGTTTTGAACTTATGATTCGGACCAAGGAGTCAATGAGAGGAGACATGGAGATTGGTGTGGAAGTTGATAAGGTTGGTTTGGTTGCTACATGAGTAGTGGAGTAGGAGTGGAAGGTGGAGACAAAAGGAGTTGGTGACGAAGGAAGAGGCAAACTGTCAAGGATGTAGGTGGAGGATCCATTGAAGGAGAGATATCTAGAGAGGATGGAGTGGGCCAAGGCACCAAAGAAGTACATGAAGTGAAGGATATCATGGAGGAGGAGACAACATATTTGTGTTGCTCCAAAAGGTAGACATGATAGCCCTTCTCTATGCATGAGTAACTAAACAACAACCCTTTTAATGGAGCATGGCTCTCAGCCAAAGGCCACATAGCCAAGCACCCAAGGAGGCAAGGCAAAAAGATCTTAATCAGGGTGGGGTAACAAAGGGTAAATTTGTCACTAAGAGGTTGATGGCATGCAATTTACACATGCAATTATATGAATATTAATGCAAATTAAGGCATAAAACATTCCATTCTTATGCATGTTATCATACTCTGAGTACATATAAATCATTTCATGCATTTTAAAGTTATAGTCTCACAATGGATTATTTTAGAGATAGTTATTCATAATTAAAGAATATATTTTAGAGTAGATTATTTCCATCTATATTTGAGATTATAATTGGGTTTCTCTTGTTATTTATTAAATTTGAATTTTTAAAATGATAGATTATTTAATTTATGATAAAAAAAATGGACTCTGCTACGCGGGCAACCGGTTGCCCCGAAGGAATCTGGGGGCAACCGGTATATAAGCCATCGACCAATCAAAAACGCGAAAAATAAAAGAAAAAGAAATCGAGGCCTTGGCCTCCCCCTCCCGCTCCCGCATCCGCCCCCACCTCCGGGGAAGTAGAAGAAGTGGTCTCCGCCACCTCCTCCGCTTCCGCCTTCTTTTTTAGAATAAATATCACATCTCAACATCAGATATCAACGATTTAGCCGCATTTTCCATTATTTATTCTTGCTAGAGTGAGAGAGAGAGAGAGACGCGGTTGCCTCTTACCTGTTGAAATTGATTTGTTCCTTTTCTTTTGCAATACAAATTGATTATTGTTCTCGCCAAATTACATGAAACCTTCCATGTTCCTCGAATAGAGATGCAGAAATGGCATCCGGTCGCCGAGTTCAGTCTCTCTACCAGCTTTCCAAATTTTTCCTTTGCAGAGTGGGGCATGTCACTTTGTACTTGGGGGGCCGACGCACCTCCCTCGTTGCGTCTGCAACGAGGATAAGCTCAACCTGCAAGGTCTCCGTCGTAGTGAAGAGAGATATTGCGACTCTGATTGTGAGAGAGAGAGAGAGGACCATCGAACGGCTCATAGATGAGATAACGATTGTTCACGAAGGAGAGCTGAGGGGATAAGAAAAAAACATGGGGAGAAATGATAGTACAAGCAACAGCTTGTTCACGACCAATACACATCCACGTGAACATGAAAGAATAGGAGCGCTCATGTCGCTTCGAACACACCTGGACTTGAATGGGATATCCCTGATGACGATCTGGTGGTAGATGGCCGCCAGCCCAGCTCCAATTAAAGGGCCAACCCAAAAAATCCACTGCACGAATAACAGAGAGGGAATTTCAGTCAATAGGAAAGATTCTAGATAGAGAGAAAATTAGCGAGCAAAAGAGAGGGGCTCACGTGGTCATTCCATCATCGCTCCTTGTTGTAGATGATGGCCGCACCCAAACTCCTCGCCGGATTGATGCCGGTTCCAGTGATGGGGATGGTGGCCAGATGAACCAAGAACACCGCGAAGCCGATGGGCAGCGGCGCTAGCACCGGAACATGGGAGTCGCGTGCGTTGCGCCGCATCGGTGGCGGAGAAGATGGTGTACACGAGGACGAAAGTGCCGAGTAATCTCCGCTCCGAGTCCGCTGCCTTTGGTGTAGCTGCCGCTGACGACGTTCGCCCCGCCGCCGAGCATCCGGTACTCCGATTTCCGGAATCCCTTCACAACTCCTGCACCGCGAGATGGCGTCGAGACATTGCATCACGATGTAGAAGACCGCCCTAGTCAACGACAGCTTCCTCGCCAGCAGTAGGCCGAAAGTTACCGCTGGATTTATGTGCCCGCCCTGCAACAAAGATCAAACGATGAACCTCCTCCCATCAACAACAGCTTCGACGGAATGCCGTCGGTTCCGAATATTTTTAAGGACTTGGCTATCGGGGACAACCGGGTTGCCCCGAAGGAATCCTGGACTTTTGCTAGAAGATATCTTCCATCCGCGTTCTCCGTCGCTTGAAGCAGCTCTTCTGCAGCTCTTCAGCGGTGGCCTCAGAGGGGCAATGTCCTTGGCGGGAGGCAGAGGTCCGGACTGGATGATGGAAGAGAGAGAGAGAGAGCCCAAAGAGGTGGAGCCGGCAGTAGCAGGAGGCGGAGGCGCAGCAGGCGGTGGCGGCGGCAGGCGGCGGGGGCGCCTAGCCTCGGCGGGAGGCGGGAGGCGGTGGCGCGATGGGGAGGCGGCGGTGGCGTCAGCCGGGCTGGGCAATGGAATAGAGAGAGAGAGAGAGAGCCTGAATTTAAACGTTATTCAGGCTCTCCCGTTAAATTCCGAAAAAAGCCGAGGCGGGAAAATTTTCCCCCGTTTAATTTGGGTACAACCCAAATTAAAGTGGTTTTTCGGCATCTTTAAAGTGGTTGTATTAGATGCCTCGGGTACAACCGGTTGTACCCATAGCGGAGTCCTGAAAAAATTTGGATTAACTTGGAGTTGTATTTTGAAAGTTATAAATTTTATAATTTTTAGGGATCTTTCTAGAATTTTTCCAAATTTTTTTGAATTTATTTTGAATTTATTTGGATATTTAAATTTTAAATATTGTTATGTTTATCGTGCGCTAATGTGGCAGCTGATGCGGTTGGCAAATGACGTGTCATCACGTGGTGATGTGTACAGATGCCATGTGGTGCACACGTGTGAGTATCTATGAGTTTGTGGGCACACGTGTGTGCGCGTGTGAGATTAATGGGTTAATCATCCTTTTTAGGATATTTGCTATGTCCATTAACGCTTGCTAGTTTTGTACCCATCGATTTGTGGTTATTTTTGTCATGTGGGACTAAGTGACGTGGCACGCTCACAAGCGTATGATCGATATGAATAAAGGTCATTCAATGTCAACCTCTCATTATCACTTAAGTGAGGAGGGAACGTTGCAGCATCTAAGGGGAAGACGATTCGTTTTATTTAACGGATCAATCCTCGCCTTTCATATGAGGAGCTATAATGGCGAAGATTTGAAGAGTCATATGAGAATATGAAACATCGATTCACTATCGGAAGAACGAGATCTTGCGACGCTTTTTTTCACGCATGATGTGACAAGATCTGAGCGCTCCTTCTTCGATCAAACGGACACGACTTAATGGTAACGATTCACACCAAGACTTAACAGAAACAATTCATGCCACGTGACGAAATGTCACTCCGCTGCCGTGTTAGTTGCCATGTCAGCTTGCGATAAAATTTGATTTTTTATTTTTCTTTTATTTTTAAAAAACCAAATAAATCTAAAATAAATTTGATAAAAATTCATAAAAATTCTAGAAAAATACCTAAAAAATAAAAAATTCATAAATTTCAAAATATAACTCCCAATTAATTTAAATTTATTTTTTTGAATCAGAAATTAAATTATCTATCATTCTAAAAATCAAATTATTTAAATAACAAGAGAATAAATTTTCATTTCAAAGAGGACTTAGAAAATAAAATTAGAAAAATACATGAGTGTATATAAAAATATTTTCTCTCATTATTTAATCATGAAAATATAATTATGATCTCAAATATAGATGATAATAAAACTAGATTATTTGAACTATGCATAATTATATCTAAAATGATACATTTTCAGATCATAACTTAAAATTACACGAAATGATAAATATACGCTCAAAATATGATATCATGCATATAAATGGAATATTTTATGCTTTAATTTCCATTAATAATCATGTAAATTCATGTATAAATTGTATGTTATCACTTGGAACCCAACAAGCTGACAACTAAATCTATCAATTGGACTAATTTAATCCTCAATTGAGTAATCTATATTTTGATATAGATAATTAATAAGGTTTACCAATGAGGTGTTACTAGGTCTATAGAGTTGCTAACTTGCAAGATATATAGATCTAAAGGGTCATAGATATAAGGTCTATGAATGTTATGTAGATATAGATATAATTATGAGAATTTTTCTGAAAATTTTACAGACCCAATGTGTATAAATAAGGAGAAAATAACCACAACTTAAGGTGCATTACGAAAAGGTATCATGCGGTCATTGAATACACAAACTCATGTCAAAAAAAGTTTCATACTCACCAATTTAAAGTTATAATAACAACTTAAAGAGTATTGTGGTGAATAAGGGTCGAATTCATGAAGAAATACGAGAAATTTTGAGATATCTTTAAAATTTGATCAAATCAGAAAATAAATTGAGATGAGAAATTAGGGATTTTATTATATTAAATAATATAACTTCAATACGAATCTAGGGAATAAAAAATCACTGAATTTGGATTAGAATTCACGAAGAAATCGAGAAAGAAATTCGATCGTGAAAATAAATGAAAACTGAAATTAAAACTAAAATTAGACTAATCTAAAATTCAAAATGTAAATCTAATGCTAAAGGAAAATGAATTAGGATGAAAAAAATGCAATTTAACCCAAAGTCACGCTAAAAATGATCCAATTAATTGCCGGATTTAAGGCTTTTCATTTTGCGATTTTCAAAACGAAGTTTGGCATTTAAGATGTGATTTCTTCTTATTCTTTCAACCAATTCTTGATTTCAAACACTCCTCGATCGTGGAAATGAGTCTAGAAGAAGTAGAATCAAATGATTCTGAGGTTGTGGTATCTAAAAACTGATATTTGCTCAAAAATCTAACAACACGTTTTCCGTCGAAGAACATTTCGATTTTATACGCAAATTTGGGCGCGACCGTTGGATGTGTCATTTCGATTTGATCAATTGGCTAAGATTAAGAGATGATTCGCGAATCGACATCTTTAAGTTACATATATCTGATTCATGATGAAGCGTCCAGATTGTGCCACGTTGCGCGAGAAGAAGAGGCGTCATTTGATGTTTGATCGTTCGATCTTCATCGAAAGATCACGATGAGTCCACGTATAACTCCCCAGATCAACGACTGAGATTAAATCATCTTTAAATCAAATCGTTGCCTAATCCGATGCCACCACATACCCTCGCGAATAAGTGATATCCGACGCACGTGATTTAACCACGAAATCAGACGCTTTTCGTTGCTCCATGTCACATGCGACGAAAAAACAAGATAAATAGTCTCACATGTAGTAAATTAATATATTGAATCGTGTATATAACATATGAGAGCTGATAACATGCAAAATTCAGCAAGAAAACATGCTTACTCCTGTGATAATTTAGTTAAAAGAGGTAATATCAATTATGTTTGTTACATGTTATCATATGAATTTTGCCAAAATGAACATCCTTTAGATACATTAAGAAAAGATTTTTTTTACAACCATTAAGAGTTTTTTTTTAATGTGCTGAATTCTTTCTTTTCTTTAAATCTTGAAATGCTTAAACAAATTCTTTTAAATTCTTTATTTTCTGTTTAATAAAGAAAGTTTTAACTAAAGCCCGTAATGGGCTCGTCCGTTTTAATGTGTGTCTTAGTGTATGGACAGGATGTTTAGGAGAAATTCTCAACCAATGGCAAGAAGGAGCACGATATTGCGTGTAATGCAAAACACACAGAGGAACAAAGCGCATGTACTTGGCGCTTTTCACGGAAGTGCAACACCTCCAATGGCGATTAGCTTAACCACTTGCGATACGAGACTGAAGCACACTGAGGGTGTAAAGCGGGAAATACCAAGGACCTAACTAACCCGCATAACTTTGGCGCTCGGGTTAATTAGGTTAAAAAGGGGGAATCGGGGAGAAGAAATCTCGTTCTTGATTTCTCGCCCGACGATGATCGGCCAGGAGGACACAGCGGGAGGAAGAGCCAAAATTCGGTCAGAGAAGCATTCAAAGTTTGGATCGAACTGATTCCAAACAGTTCGGCGTGATTTCGAAGCTTCGAGATTCGGTTACAATCTTTTCTCGTCAGTTTATTTTTGTTGAAATTTTCATTTTACATTCAATTAGCTGTTCAGTTCTCTTCACATTTTATTCTCTTTCACTTTCACGATTTTAATCTACATATTTTAGAAAGTTTGATTAAGCTTGAGCACGAATTTCTTTTTTTGTAGATAGAATATCGCTTTTTATTTCTTTTTATTTCCCGTAAGAGTGATATCTCGAATTAGTTTATTATTAGTTTTGATTGATTACAAAAAAATATGACTGTATGTGCTTAATCGGTTTCTTGTTTTGATTCGAGTATGGTTAATCTCATAAAGAAATTCATCCGTAATAGATTGAATTCATTTAGATTGAGAAGAGTTTTTGGTAAAAAAATATATTGAGAAATTAAATGATCCGAGGTTAGCTATCCCCGACATTGATTCTTTCGTTTAGATAAATCGCATCAGTAAGAGAAGGATATTCGAAAGTCTTATGTCGAGTCGAATTCGAAGAGTGTTACTAAGCAGAATTTCTAAGAGACAAAGTAACAAAATATAAATCTTGCTTATATTTGTTTCTCTCTGTTAGTGATTTCTGAGAGTGCATAAGAGCAGATATAGTGAATATAGCAGAGGGATACTAGGAAGAAGAATTCAGTGGTGATATAATCTTCTTAAGATAAATAAATAAAATAAAATAAAAAGAAAATAAAAATAGAGTGATTTTTGATAAGAAGAATAGTAGGATTAAGAATAAGAAAAAAAAGTGGATATAGGCATTGGTGTAAGACTCGAGATTCACGCTATTGCATAAAAGAAATGTGCTAAGAAACATAAATGACTATCCTCTTTTTCAGACCGTCTATAGACAGTAGCTGAGGAGCTAGGTCTAAGTGAAAACGCCGGGAAAGTGATATAGAATTGAAAGCTGATTAGAAGAAGATTGCATTTATCAAGGAAAGATTAGAATTGACCTCTCTAGGGGTTCGACCCCTCATAGAGCTATACTGTTGGAGGATAGAAATTAAGGGAAAACAAATATATTAGAAGATAATATAATTGCATAAGTCAGATTAAACCACCATAACAACGTAGGATTCACATCCTAATTTGGACTTATCAATTGGCGCCGCTGCCGGGGAGGTTAAGGATAATTTTTATTTGATTCTTGAAATTTCTTTTCTTTATTTCAGCACTTATTGAGTTTATTTTCAAAATATTCCTATGAATTCTGTTATTAAAGGCTGACTAGAACTGTTTTTCTTGATTAAGTGAAGATTTACACTATATGCACGAAAGAAGGTCATTAAAGCATAATCCGTTGACTCAATTAAGCGAAACACAGGAAATACAGTTACAATTAGCTGAGGACAGAAAGGAAACAAATAGAGTGAGAATACAGGGAATTATGGCAGAAGAGGGAGAAGATGGAAAAGGTCAAGAAGGACCTACACTTAAGGAGTTGTCTGCCCCGTCAGATTATAATGATTTCACAAGAATCACAGCTCCTTTGAATGACAATGTGAATTTCAAGATTGATGCAACAATGTTGAATTTCCTTCCAAGTTTCCATGGAAGGTTTAGTGATGAACCTTATGAGTTTCTGAGGGAATTTACCCAGTTCTGTTCATCATATTATTTTCCAGGAATATCTCAAGAAGCAGTGAAGTTAATGCTCTTTCCCTTTGCAATAAAAGATAGAGCAAGAGATTGGTTTAATGGTACAAGTGAGACTTTTACCACTTGGAATGAGGTTCAAACTAGTTTCTTACAGAAGTATTTTTCCTATGGTAGAACACATGCCCTTAGAAAATTAATTAGGGACTTTACACAAGGAAATGAGACATTTGGGGAAGCATGGGAACGATTCATGACATTGACCAGGAAATGCCCTCACTACGGGATTCCTGAACATGAATTGGCCCAGATTTTTTACCAAGGATTAGACTATCAAGAAAGGCAGCTTGTGGACATCTCAAGTGGAGGAAATTTCCTTAACACAAGGGCGAATGAGTCTCTTAAAAAAATGGAAGAATTAGTAGAGGATTGGGTATTTAGACAGAGTTCTATGATAGATGCTAGGACTAGTGGTGTGAAAAGGGGAGTAATAGATGTTAAGGGGATGGAAACAGAGGTAAGAATGGAACGGTTAGAGAAGGAAATGAAGCAATCATTACTTGAGATAACAGAGAATTTTAAACATCTACTTAAAGATGCAATATCCACGATTAAGCCGGAAGCAACTGTGAATAGGGTAAATGTAACCTCAACTTGTGGGAATTGCGCAGCAAACGATCACATACAGGATCAATGCAAGGCAATTCCAGTGGAACAAGTGCATGCATTTGGACAACAACCTAGTCATGGCAATTGGCAGGTGGGAGCACATATGAATAGAAATACCAATTTTGGACATAGTAATGGACAGCAGGGATTTGGTGTACAAAATAATCATTTCAAGACACAAGGTCAACCTCACACACATCAGATTCAACCTCAATACCACCAAAATCCCCCTTTTCAGACTGGACAAGCACAATTTCACCCACATGCATCCAATTCGCAATCAATAGCACCTAATTTTACTAATCATGCTATTAATCAGAATTTGTGGGAAACTATAAGGCGTTTGTAGGAGAAAGAAAAGACATGGGAAGAAGAGAGGAAGCTGTTACTAACCCATATAGAGATGATGAAGTCTACACAAAGCTTTGGAGCATTTAGTGAAGAGCGACGTGAAGATAAAAATAAAGGTAAAGCAGAAGACTCTTGTGGTAAAGGAGGTCAGTTCCCTACTAAACCCTGCATTAATCCCTGCAATTTTTCCTTTAATGACAATAAAAAAATGTTTTCTTATGAATCATTTGTTGTACCTAGTCACTCAGATCAAGGGGTTAGAAATCAGTTTAGAGATGAAACATCTATGAATGCCATTACATCTCTAAGAAGTGGGAAGGTTTTGTCGGATATAGTTCCAACAAAGGATAACAAGATAGAAGAAAAACATATAGGAAATCAGAAGCTTAATGATAAAGCTTCTGAGCAAATAAATATGCTTGAGTCAGGGGAAGTCAGCAGAACAGGGAAGGAACAATTGATCCCTTTCCCAAATGCGTTTACACAAAAGAAAGAGATTATAGATAATTCACCCTTACTCAATATCCTCAAAAATACCTCCATTACAATTCCACTTACTGATGCAATTAGACATATCCCGCTTTATGGAAAATTTGTAAAAGAATTATGTACTTCACGAGGAAAAAAAATTAGGTTATCTGAGAATATTAGTTCAATACTTCTAAATAGTTTACCAGAAAAATAAAGAGACCCTGGAGCACCATTAATTGGGTGTTCCATCCAAGAAATGGAATTTAAGAAAGTACTTTTAGACACAGGAGCTAGTGTTAACATATTACTGAAGCTTTTATATGACAAACTCAATCTGAAAGGATTAGAACCGATAAAATTAGAGCTTCAATTGGCGGATGGATCAATTCGTGCCCCATATGGACGATTGGATGATGTGATAGTTGTAGTTGGAGACAGCATTTCCAGTAGATTTCATAGTAACTGATGTAAAGATCATTGGGGAATTATGTAATGCTCCAATCATTTTGGGGAGACCTTTCCTTGCTACAGCAAGAGCAATAGCAGACTTTGATAAAGGTAAGATCGAATTGAGAATGGGGAGTAGTAAGTTGGAAATTCCAATTCCTAATCTGAAAAGAATTCCATAATACATATATGAGGATGCTAATCAGATTGATCAACTGATGGATAATGAAACAGAGTATGATCAACTTATTGCTGAAGTCTTAGCTATAGAAATAAAAGAAGACTGTGATGACAAAGTAACATCCATCGCAAACAGTCCACACGAAATAGATCTTAAACCCTTGCCAGAATCACTGAAATATATTTTCCTTGAGGAAGGAAAATATAAGCCAATAATAATTTCATCACTGTTAATGGAGGAACAGGAAAAAAAATTAAGAGAAGTAATCTCTAATTACAAGGCAGCAATAGGTTGGACAATTGATGATATTAAAGGAATTAGTAGGGAAATTTGTGAACATCGAATTTTCTTAGAGGAAAATTCAAAACCTACAAGACAACCTCAAAGAAGATTAAATCCTAACATCTTTGAAGTTGTGAAGAAAGAAATCCTGAAATGGTTACAAGCTGATTTTATATATGCAATCTCAGATAGTACTTGGGTAAGTCCAGTCCATGTGGTACCAAAGAAATCGGGAATTACAGTGGTCAAGAATGAAAAGGGAGAAGAAATGCCAACCAGAATAGTGTCAGGGCATAGAGTTTGCATAGATTACAAGAAATTAAATTTAGCTACCAAGAAAGATCATTATCCACTCCCATTTACAGACCAAATTTTAGAAAAATTAGCAGGACAGAAATTTTATTGCTTTTTAGATGGATATTCAGGATACAATCAAATTGCAGTACATGAGTATGATCAAGAAAAAACTACATTTACATGTCCTGTGGGTACTTATGCATTTAAAAGAATGCCTTTTGGTTTATGCAATGCCCCAGCAACTTTTCAAAGGTGTATGAATGCATTATTTGCTGATTATATTGGTGAATTTTTAGAAATCTTTATGGATGACTTTTCGGTTTTTGGAATTTCATTTGATGAATGCCTTACTAACCTTGAAAAAGTTTTAAAAATATGTGTGCAGAACAATCTAGTTCTAAGTTGGGAGAAATCCCATTTCATGGTGCAAGAGGGGATAGTATTGGGTCATCTTATCAACAAAGAGGGAATCAAAGTGGACCAAGCCAAAGTGGAAATCATCAAGAACCTACCTTTACCGCAAACACAAAAACAGCTTAGGGGATTCTTAGGCCATGCCGGATTTTATCGTCGTTTCATTAAGGATTTTGCAAAGTTAGCAAAACCTTTAACACATTTGCTTTGTAATAATGTTGACTTTTCTTTAGGAGAAGAAGCTATATCTTCGTTTCAACTCATTAAAGAAGCACTTGTCAAAGCACCGATTTTACAAGCTCCAAGATGGAATTTACCATTTGAAATTATGTGTGATGCCTCTAACAATGCAGTTGGAGCAATTCTGGGTCAAAGAATTGATGGTAATCCAGTGGTAACCTACTATGCAAGTAAGACACTCGGAGGAGCTCAGGTAAATTACTCAACAACAGAAAAGGAATTACTTGCAATTGTGTTTGCATTAGAGAAATTTAGACCCTATATTTTAGGCAGCAAAAATAATTGTTTTTCTCGACCATGCTGCTTTGAAATATTTGCTAACAAAAAAAGAATCTAAAGCAAGACTAATTCGTTGGATTCTTTTGTTGCAAGAATTTGATTTAGAAATCAGAGATGGACCGGGAAAGGAAAATGTTGCAGCAGACCATCTATCAAGAATTCAATCCGATTACTCTGGGATTATCAATGAAAATTTTCCAGATGAAGGCATCCTAGCTGTGCAATGTAAGCAATTACCATGGTATGCTAATATTGTTAATTACCTTGCTGCAAGTGTGATTCCAGAGGATTGGAATTATGCATTAAGGAAGAAATTTTTAAAGGAGGTAAAATTCTATTTTTATAATGAACCAGAATTGTTCAAATTAGGAACAGATGACATCTTTAGAAGGTGTGTTCCAGAAGAAGAACAATTAGGGATTTTAAATGCATGTCATTCATCTCCTTGCGGTGGACATTATGCATAAAAAATCACAGCATTTAAGGTACTCAACGCTGGATTCTTTTGGCCTACACTTTTCTTTGATGCGCATAGTTATTGAAAATCTTGTTTAAAATGTCATAAATTTATCGATTTAAAAAAAAGAGATGCAATGCCCCTGCAACCAGTTATAGAAGTAGAAATCTTTGATTTGTGGGGCATCGATTTCATGGGCCCATTTCCCAATTCTAACAGTTTTGAATACATTTTAATTGCAGTAGATTATATGTCCCGGTGGTTAGAAGCTATTCCAACCCGAACTAACGATAATCAGGTGGTGATAAAATTTATTCATCAACATATTTTTTCTAGGTTTGGCTGCCCAAGAGCAATTATAAGCGATGGGGGAAAGCATTTCAACAACCATCAGATGCAATCAATGCTGAAGAAATACGGTGTTGAACATCGAGTAACAACACCATACCATCCTCAGTCAAATGGACAAGTAGAGAACACAAACAGGGAGGTAAAGAAGATACTTAGAAAAATTGTAAGATTAGATGGGAAAGATTGGTCAAGTAAGCTTTATGATGCGTTGTGGGCATATAGAACAGCATACAAAACACCCTTAGGGATGTCTCCATACAGGGTAGTTTTTGGAAAAGCTTGTCATTTACCAGTGGAAATTGAACATAGAGCTTATTGGGCGATTAAAAAACTTAATCTCTCTTTAGATTGTGCAGGAAAGACGAGATTACTCCAACTTCATGAACTAGAAGAACTGAGAAATGAAGCCTACAACAATTCAATCATTTACAAAGATAAGATGAAAAGTTTTCATGATAAACATCTCAGTCGTAAGCAATTCTTTGTGGGACAAAAGGTATGGCTTTACAACTCACGTTTAAGGCTTTTTCCAGGTAAATTGAAATCTAAATGGGATGGACCAATGATCATAATTTGAAATTTTTGAGAATGGAGCAATTCTTATTGAAAATCCTAAAAGTAATACTCAGTTTAAGGTCAATGGACAGAGACTCAAACCTTATGTTGAACTAGAATTGCAAGATTCAACATCTTTACCAGCTCCTGAAGTTTATACTTTGCGAGATCCACAGATAGAATAGTTTTGATATATAGTTTTGGTACGCATATATATATAAAAAAGGGGAATATTTTTTAATAAATTTGTTCTTGCATTGTAGGTACCAAAAGCTTGCATTCAGTTATGTGAAGGGTTTGACAGAAGAGAGATTGAGGAACCTTGACAACCTTCAATACAATGGTTTGCAATTCGCAATTTTAAAAATTTTATTTCATAAAATTGCCAGAATTTAAAAAACAGTATGCTAGTTCATATTATAAATTGTGACCATGATTGCAGAAATTATGCAATTCTTTCATAACTACAGAGTCTTAGAAATTTTGCAATCCTTACCTTTAAAAGGATTAAAAGTACCTAGAAGAACACATTTATACCTTTGAGACTGAAATTCCGTGAGAAAATGGGAAAGAAAAAAATTCCTACTGTCATAAGTGCAGGGGAAATTCATACTGAGTGAAAAATATAGGAATGATTAGGGTGATTAGCAGTAAACACTAGCATTGTATTTGCTGAATGGGTAACCTACGGTGCTCCTCAAACCAGGGAAGTCAGGTTAAGCTCTGGACACTAATGATGGGAAGCAAATCTTCATCTGTGATTAAAAATCCTGTTACGCTATTATCCGAATTCAGTGCTCCCTTACTACTCTTATGCTTCTAAATTTTCTCTTGCTAAAATTTCCCCAAGCCATGCGTCGATCTAAACCGATGGTGTCAATATGGCAAAAACCTAACTTATATCTACTCCATTCATGTACAAAACCAAAAAAAGAGAGTAATAAGCTGCTGACGACAGTAATTACTGAATAAGTAGCATCAGCTGCAAATAAGTTGGAAGCAGCAGTGAGGAATAAATGTCTATTTTTCTTTGAATAAAAACTTTGTACATGAATGGTTTAGAAAAATCTAATTTAAGCCTCTATGGAATACACCAATTGGAAAGATTGTCTCATGAGGAGGATGAAATAATAGCCCCTTCTTTTTCTTTTCTTTTACTTTTATCTCTATAATTCTTATTTTTAGCAGAATCTGGTAATCACAGCTGATGAGACTGAAGTGTCAACCAGAGCAGATTAACCAACCACTTTGATGTTTAGTTCTTGTCAAAGAACGAAAACAGAGCACTGTTAGGGGGAAACTTAAAACATTTCCCATGATGATGCAAATAAAAAGCACATTGATGTGTTTCTTGCTAGAATCCTAATCATTGCTAAGGGACTAGCAATATGTGAAGTGGGGGGTTATATGATAACATGCAAAATTCAGCAAGAAAACATGCTTACTCCTGTGATAATTTAGTTAAAAGAGGTAATATCAATTATGTTTGTTACATGTTATCATATGAATTTTGCCAAAATGAACATCCTTTAGATACATGAAGAAAAGATTTTTTTTACAACCATTAAGAGTTTTTTTTTAATGTGCTGAATTCTTTCTTTTCTTTAAATCTTGAAATGCTTAAACAAATTCTTTTAAATTCTTTATTTTCTGTTTAATAAAGAAAGTTTTAACTAAAGCCCGTAATGGGCTCGTCCGTTTTAATGTGTGTCTTAGTGTATGGACAGGATGTTTAGGAGAAATTCTCAACCAATGGCAAGAAGGAGCACGATATTGCGTGTAATGCAAAAACACGAGAGGAACAAAGCGCATGTACTTGGCGCTTTTCACGGAAGTGCAACACCTCCAATGGCGATTAGCTTAACCACTTGCGATACGAGACTGAAGCACACTGAGGGTGTAAAGCAGGAAATACCAAGGACCTAACTAACCCGCATAACTTTGGCGCTCGGGTTAATTAGGTTAAAAAGGGGGAATCGGGGAGAAGAAATCTCGTTCTTGATTTCTCGCCCGACGATGATCGGCCAGGAGGACACAGCGGGAGGAAGAGCCAAAATTCGGTCAGAGAAGCATTCAAAGTTTGGATCGAACTGATTCCAAACAGTTTCGGCGTGATTTCGAAGCTTCGAGATTCGGTTACAATCTTTTTCTCGTCAGTTTATTTTTTTGTTGAAATTTTTCATTTTTACATTCAATTAGCTGTTCGGTTATCTTCACATTTTATTCTCTTTCACTTTTCACGATTTTTAATCTACATATTTTTAGAAAGTTTGATTAAGCTTGAGCACGAATTTCTTTTTTGTAGATAGAATACTGCTTTTATTTCTTTTATTTCCGGTAAGAGTGATATCTGAATTAGTTTATTATTAGTTTTGATTGATTACAAAAATATGACGGTATGTGCTTAATCGGTTTCTTGTTTTGATTCGAGTATAGTTAATCTCATAAAGAAATTCATCTGTAATAGATTGAATTCATTTAGATTGAGAAGAGTTTTGGTAAAAAAATATATTGAGAAATTAAATGATCTGAGGTTAGCTATCCCTGACATTGATTCTTTCTGTTTAGATAAATCGCATCAGTAAGAGAAGGATATTCAGAAAGTATTATGTCAGGTCGAATTCAGAAGAGTGCTACTAAGCAGAATTTCTAAGAGACAAAGTAACAAAATATAAATCTTGCTTATATTTGTTTCTCTCTGTTAGTGATTTCTGAGAGTGCATAAGAGCAGATATAGTGAATATAGCAGAGGGATACTAGGAAGAAGAATTCAGTGGTGATATAATCTTCTTAAGATAAATAAATAAAATAAAATAAAAAGAAAATAAAAATAGAGTGATTTTGATAAGAAGAATAGTAGGATTAAGAATTAGAAAAAGTGGATATAGGCATTGGTGTAAGACTGAGATTCACGCTATTGCATAAAAGAAATGTGCTAAGAAACATAAATGACTATCCTCTTTTTCAGACCGTCTATAGACAGTAGCTGAGGAGCTAGGTCTAAGTGAAAACGCCGGGAAAGTGATATAGAATTGAAAGCTGATTAGAAGAAGATTGCATTTATCAAGGAAAGATTAGAATTGACCTCTCTAGGGTTCGACCCCTCATAGAGCTATACTGTTGGAGGATAGAAATTAAGGGAAAACAAATATATTAGAAGATAATATAATTGCATAAGTCAGATTAAACCACCATAACAACGTAGGATTCACATCCTAATTTGGACTTATCAAGAGCTTAATGGGTTAGCGTAAATCTATTAAGGATGCTTTACCCCATTAATCACTCTCACGCGCACACGTACGCACACACGCACACGCACCCGCACACGCTCACGTGTCATACACAGACGCCTCCACGTGGTGTATACAAGCATTGTCACGTGGTGACGTCCTGCCACATCAGCTCGCGAAATATAAAATAATTTTTTTAAATTATTTTAATTCTTTTAAAAATTGAAAATAGCTTTAAATAAACTTAGAAAAATTCTAGAAAATTCTTAAAAATTAGAAATTTCATAACTTTCAAAATAAAACTCCAAATTAATCCAAATTTATTTTGTTGGATCAGAAAATGAATTATCTATCATTATATAAAGTCAAAAATATTTAAATGACAAGAGAATTAATTTTTAATTTAAAAATATACTCATTCCTCTTAGAAAAAAATTTAGAAAAATACATGAGTGTAAATAAAAATATTTTCTCTTATCATTTAATCATGAAAGTATAATTATGATATCAAGTATAATTATGCATTATTTAATCATGCATAATTATCCATAAAAATGATATATTTTTATATCATAACATAAAATTACATAAAATGATAGAAATGCATTTAAAATATGATAACATGCATACAAATAAAATATTTAATGCCTTCAATTGTATTAATAATCATGTAAATTCATGTATAAATTGCATGTTATCAGTGCCCATGCCAGCCTTGTGGGAATTCTCTATTTTATTCTCTTTCTCTTGTGTGAAGAGCATCGAAAAGGAGATCCAAGTGTCTACTGATTGTGTGGATAATGCTAGAGGCTAGACACTTGAATAACTTCTAGAAAGCCTTCAAGTTAACCTTCTATGTATGGATTCTAATCCATATAAGATGATATGATCACCAATTCTTAGTGCCTTGATATTTTGAATGTTCAATTCAATGTATTCTATTACATTTGATGTTTTCATCAAAGTTTTGAAAGGCTTATCGACCTTCGATCCCAACAACCATGGTATGACTTAACTCACTCCTCATCTACCTCTACAAGATGTCCTCTATGGCCCTAGCTTTCCTATTAATCTCCTTCATCAATGCTATCACCTCATACCCTTTGTTGTCAGGAATTTCTAGGTGAATGGATGTGGTCTCTACAAGCTCACTCAAGGTAATGCCTTCCTTGGCCTAGTTTCTTTTATGGCTCAATTGTCTTCATCTACTTCTCTATTGTCACACACACCTTTTAGCCACTCTTGTTTTTCCAAAAATCAAGATGCTTTTTCTTAGCTTTATATTATTTAGTTTGTGTGACAGGCTATGTCATCTTAGAAAAGATTTTAGAGCTTCTTATGGTGCCCATGATAAGATTTCATCTACAAAGACATTTTATAGTACTCACTGTACTGTTTGGGGTCCCAATCACATCCCCTTGACATCCAAAAATGTGTGTTACATTTGTTGATGACTTCACTTGTGTAATTAGGCGCATCTCTTCAAAGATCAATCTCAAAATTTGCCATGATCCAATAGTAAATTTCGAAAATCAACAAAAAATACTCCACTCAAATCCTTTGAACGAACAATGCTCTCGAGTTTGTCCTACATTCTCTTTGTACATTATTAGCTGATTGTGGCATTTTGCATCAAACCACCTACCTCAACAACTCAACAAAATTGTGTTGCCAATTAGAACCATCAAATTATTCTTGACATTACTTGCACACTTCTCATTGAGATGAACATCTGTCGTTATCTAAAATTTGATGAAATTCTAATCACCAACTACCTCCATAACTATTTTCCATTATCTCCTCTTGGCATGTTGTTCCCCTTCATCGCCTTTCTTTTGTCTCTACCTTCTTCTCTATCTTGTAGGTGTCTTTGGGTGGACCACCTTTGTTCATGATCATAACCCTTCTCTCTTCAAACTTGTCCCCATTCTCTAAGGTTCACAAGTTTTTTGGTTACTCTAAGATTCAAATGGAATATCATGGTTACAGTCCTTCATATAAAAACTACATCATCTCTACAGACTTCACCTTCCTTGAAGGCATTCTATTTTTCTCGCTCCCTCTAGACAACTCTCCTATGCATTCCTTAATTTCACGTCCTTCCTTGATCCGACCTCTACCCCATCGTACCTCCTCCCCCTCTTCTATGTTTTTATCATCATCACTGACCTCAACCACCTTTGATAGTGCGCCTTCACCAACAAGTCTGACTTCTCCACATCCTACCCTTAATACTTCATCCCCTACATGACTCCCACCTCCACAAGACACAATAAACTCGAGCTTCCGATTGCTCTCAAGAAGGAAACTTTGCCTTAGGCAGCATGATTGAGTTCTTGCCCTCATGGAATGCATTCATGGATCAAGAAGTCCATGACCTTATGGATTGTGGCACATTGGAGCTTGTGCCTCATCCCGCTCATCCTAATATTATGACATGAAAATAGTTTTTTGTTCTCAAGTATAATCTTGAAGGCTCTATTTCTCACCATAAAGCCCAATTTATCATTCGTGGCTTCGTCCAAGCTTATGGTATTGATTATACAAAACCTTCTCTCTAGTAGTCTAATTATACGTAAAACAAGATCTTCTCTCTCTTACAGTACATAACTAATCCCTTAATCACTTAGACATATCTACTGCCTTACTCTATGGTGATCAAAATGAACATATGTTTATGGAGAGCCTCCAAAGTATGTTCCTCAAGAGGAATTTTCTCTGGTATGTTTGCTCTATCATACCATTTATTGACTTGAACAAAGTCTATGTGCTTGATTGTGAAGTTTAGTCAACTTCTTTCTACTTATGAGTTCCGTTCTTGCATAGCTGATGCCATGGTTATGCTTAAGACAATGGTTGGGGTATTGTGACCCTTTTTGTTTATGTTAATCATATCCTTTTGAATAGAGTGATGAGATGGGGATCTTTGCTGACAAAGCCCAATCATTATCAACACTTCCTCACACGAGATATGAAGACACCATGCTACTTTCCCTAGGGATCAAGTTTTTCTATTAAATGGGTCAACTTGCTCTAATTAGTAGAAAATATGCCCTTGACATAGTCCAAGAAACTAAACTTTTTGCATGAAAATAGAAATCATTATGGAGGCACAACCTAGATTTTGGGAAGATGACACACACATGTTGAATGATACTCAGCACTATCAATGATTGATGTTGATTAATAAAAAATATCCACTGAAATATTGAGTTTGCTATTGGCGTTATGAGCCAATTTGTGCAGGCACCTCATCAAGTGCAATAGTAGTCACTCAAAGGGTTCTTGAATACATTAAATGTGCCCCTAGAAAGGGCTGAGTTATAGGGATCACATGTCTCTTTATGTTGAAACAATATTTTTGCACATATGTCAGAAGTAATTTGGTTACAAGGTATTCTCAAAAGTAGAGTGAGGTCGCTGCTCTAACGCTGAATTTGAATATTAGGCCATGTTTGATAGAACTTGTGATAGGATCTCAATTTGCCTTTGATACGGGTAAAAATATGGTCGTTGAATGCACAAATTCATGTATCAAAATGTATACTCAAATCTTCAAATTTGATTTTGAAATTTAGAACAATGGTGGGTTGAGGTCAAATCTATAGGAGGAATGTTAAAAGATTGAAATGAAGAATTATTTTGGTTATGTTTAGATTAATAAAGTGGAGATAATTGATGAAAATAATATGTATGCGGGAAATGAAATAAACCAATCAAATACTTCCAAACTCCTTTCAAATATTGAAAACCCTTGATTGATAGTGGAAAAGTGATTTTAGAATTTGAAATCTGAAAATGTGTATGGAAAGATAAAGAAAATGTGTAAAAATTGTAGATGTGTAAGGATTCGTGATGAAGACACACATATTGATGCTCTCCAATCAAAACACACCGTTCATAGCCCGTACAATGAATGGATAGAAAATAGAAGAAACTCACTAGAAATAATTTTCCATGCACGAAGAATGATCAATCAGTTCTCTCTTTCCTTCTAGCTAGTCAATGCTAGAAGCACACACCGAAATATTAAGAACCCTAATTTTTTGTCTCAAAATTTAAATCAGCCCCAATAGATATGTAGAGCTTAAAATGATGATCATTCCCATAAAATTCAAGCTCTAAATTTGTTAGAATATAAAATTATCAAGCTTTCAATTTAGAGATGTGGATCATTAATTTGAGATTTTTATCTCCTCAAATCGCTCTAGTCAACTCGCTCCTATCAAAATGCATCTGGCCCCATTATACACTTAAAAAACATTATTATCTCTCCTCCTTCCTTTCTCTCCTCTCTACTCTCTCCTCTCTTTTATCTACTTTCTCTTCTCTTCTTTGATGCAAGAAACACAAGCGCGAGGAAGAGATGCGAGAAGAGTGGAGAAGGATTATCAAAGAAAACAATACAGAGGTGATGTGCGTGACCAAAAATTTCCTTCGCACGAGATAGAAGAGATGAAGAAGGAGAGGAGAAAGCACCTTTCCTCGTGTGACAGAGAGGGAAATAAAAGCATGAGAAGAGGAATAGAGTGAGGATCATGCATGAGGGAATGAGGAGCGAGGAGCAAGGAGAAGAGAGGGTGGTGGTGGAAAATGCGACGTGGGAAGGAGATGCCTCGACAAAGACATCTCACACGAAGACATCTCGCTTGATGGAATTTCTTTCCATTGCGAGAGAGAGAAAGAAAAAATCAATGAGGAGAAGGGGAAAGAAAAGAGAGAGGGAAGAAGAGGAAGAATGTGGAATCTCCTCCTCCTCCCCTTACGCATGCGCACACATGCAGGAGAGCAAGGGAGAGAGATGTCGTGCATAGAGGGTGGTGGCTGAAGAGATTTACGCACAAAGAGAAGAAAGAGAGGGAAGAAGATGGAGAGGGGAGGATCGCCTCTCCTCGTGATGGAGAGGAAGGCAAGGGAGAGAGACATAGAAAAAAATAGAGAGAGAGAGAGAACGCCTCTCTCTCTTCTCTTTATATACATATATATATATATATTATATTTTTTAATTATTATTTATTTATTTTCTTTAAAAAATACTACTTGTTAATTTTAATTTCGGTAAATTTCCTAAAAAATCTAAAAAATATCAATTTCCTCATAGAAATAAATTAATGCAATATAATTCTTGACAAAATGCATTCATAAATATTTTCATGTCAATAAAGGCATTTTAAATGGGAAATAGATAGAAATTTCATTTTCTAATAAAATAAGATTATCTTGTTTATGAATCAATGTCATTAAATACTCATAAAATATTATTAATGTCTAATAAATCAAGAATATCCTTTTAAATATAAGAGTTATCATTTTAATCATGTTAAACCATGATGACATGCATTAATGATCATATTTTATACAAAAAGTACATTAAATGCAAGATATTAGTGCATGAAATTACATGTAATTAACCTTCTACTAGATGACTTGGGTACCACTTTGTGGATAGCTATGTTAATATATTGCGATAATCATACTATAATTTTCATCATAGGGAATCTCAAATTTCAAGAGAAAATGAAGCATATTGAGAGATTGTCACTTTGTTTATGACAAGGTGCTTAATGATATCATATCCATGCCACATGTAACCTCATCCAATCAATTGTTTTGATGTCTTTACTAGGAGCCTCAATAGTTTTCAAATCTAAGGTTGATAAGCCATCGAGAACTTTGATGGAAAAAATTAAACATAATGGAAACCATTGAATCAAACATTCAACATGAAGAAGCACCAAGAGAAGATGATCCTATCATCTACTATAGATCAAAACCATACTTACAAGAATCATTTGAAGGAGTTCTTCAGGTTGTTCAAGTGTCTAACCTCTAGAGATATCTACATCATTGCTGGAAAATTGGGTTTCTTCTTGAGTGCTCATCATGCCAAGAGAGAGAGAGAGAGAGAGATAGAAGGAGAGTTTCGAATGAGACTAGCTGACGAAGCGATTTATGCAGTCATTGAAAACACACAAACGTCAGTCAAACATAAAAAAAATGAAATCAGGTATAGTGTATAGATCGTATTGATCCACAGAGAACACGGTTGACTTTGATCGAAGGGTTGGCTTGGTCAAACTTAGGTTTAAAGAGAAATTTTAAGAAATAAAAGTGATATATAATCAATAGAAATGATATGAATATATGAGAAAAGATATTTTAAGAATTTAGAAAATGATTTGACAAAGAAAAGTCAAAAGTCAAGTTCAAAGCATTGACTTTGACCAACCGTTGACTTTTTGTAAAATTAGAAAATAAAAAGAGAGTAAAATAACACTAAAATGATATATTCAGAAACTAAAGAGAAAATGAAAATTTTTAATATACAATTTGTAATATGTCGAGAATAATTAGAATTATTATAATTTATTGAAAATCAAAGATCAGAAAAATCCCGAAATAAACACTTCGGTTTAAATCATCAAATTGACTGAACAAATGAGAGTAAAATAGTAAAAAAATTATATATTCAAAAACTAGAGAGAAAATGGAAATTTTTTATATATAATTAGTGATTTTTATAGAATAATTAGATTTATTATGATTTATTGAAAATCAAAGATCAGAAAAATCCCGAAATGAACACTTCGGTTTAAATCATCAAATTGACTGACCAAATGATATCCAAATCAAAAAGTTCACATATGAATAGAAAAACCAGAAGATTTCTAAAAAGACTAAAAATTTTAAATTTCATTTTGTATTTTGAGAGTTATTGCCCCCGCAAGTCAACGCCCAAATTCGAATTAAAAATGAATAGTCGATGCTAAAACATTAAATTGAAGGGTCAAACGGTGATGAAATTTTACGAATCTACAGAAATATGATGAAACAAGGAATCCAATGAAACCAAAATCAAACGATTTGGATTTAAGAACAAGGTGAAATTCATGTTTCAAAATTAGCAAAATTCTACGCCCAAATTTGGGCAAAATGAAGAACATTGGAATTTCTAGAGTGAAATTACCTATCTAAATCTAATCTAAACTACATAAATTGCAGGGAAAATGATCTAATCACACTATTAAACTGATTGAAATAAAGATTGAGCCTCAAAGTATCTTGACTATGGAGAATTTCTCCGGAACCTTCTTCGACGTACGTTCAACGTTCAATGGGAGATTTCGATCGATTTCTTGAAATAATTCATGATTAAATTGCTTCAATGGATGTAGAATTGAGTCTAGGAACCAAGAGAATCACGAAGAACTTAAGATCTTGCTTCAAAATTGCTTAATTTCTTCACGATTTGACCAAAAGTTATGTTTAGAAAGGAAGAACATGGGTTTTTATAAGAAATTTCATCGCGAAAATCGCGGATTGTCCGATTCGCTGAAGGATGATTCAACAGATGAGATTGGGAAATTTAAGTGGGCCACGATCCCACGATTTCCCCCTTTTTTGAAAGGAATTTAATCCAGAAAATCTAGAGAAATGCCTGAAAAATCAAAATAAAATCCAAAAAATTCTATAAAATTCAGAAATTCATATCTTTCTTTATATAACTCCTTTTTGACTCAAATTTTCTCAATTGGATAAAAAATTTCTTTATCTTTAATATCATGCCACCTAAAAAATATAAATTCCAACAAGAAAAATAGGGTGAATTCAAAATAATCCCTTAAAAATTCTACTTTATATCATCCTATCACTCTCTTCTTGAAATTAATTCTTTTAATTATCAACTAAAGTCAAGATAACTCAAGGAAAGAGGTTAATTTCCAATTATTTAACCTTTAAAAAGATCAAACACCAATAAAACACATAATTAACCCTAAATAATGCAAAAATATGAACTTTAGTAAAATGGCACACCAATGGAGAAAATTTATAAATTTATGATAACATGCATCATAATTACATAAAATAGGCATGAATATTAGTTAAATAAGATAAGAATTTAAGTTAGATATGCATGTTATCACTAGCATCTGTATAGATGAATTGGATTTCATGATATTTTTAATTGTTGTTTTGAATTGATTTCATACAAAAATAATTATAATTCCTCATTTTGTATGTTGATAAAGTAAGGGTTGAATTCTCAAGGAGCCAAGGAAATGAGATCAATAGTGTTCAAAAGGAGTACGTATGCATATATAGAGAAGGTGATCTAGACATGAAGATGAAAAATATGAAAGATTGAGATGCTAAGAAGAGATGTGGATGTGAATCTTAATCTCTATTTGTATGCATAATTATATTTAACATTGATGACGTAATTTGGGTGGGTGTGATAATTATATTTAATATTGATGAATGGGGAGAAGAGATGGATGGAGATGGTTTTTGAAATAGTAGTGTAAAGATGATTTTGAGAGATTTTTAGATATGAATTATGATAAAACTGCTTGATAAGAAAGAAAAATGAAATTATGTTATCCTTGGAGGGGATTATAAGATAAAATCAGATCAAATCCTCACACAAACCTTATTTTTTATGTTTGTCCAATGTCGCATGATGCTAGCCTCATTACGATCTCGATCCTTTGCTTCATCTTGTCTCCTTACGCCTTAGCCTCTCCTTTTTGTTATAGTAGCCTAAAATTAAGAGAGAGCCAAAAAGCAAACGAGGAGAGTGAGAGTTTCAATTTTCATATGAAGAGTTTTTTAGGGTTTGAAGACATTAAGGGTGGAGATCATTCACCCTTTGGAATTAAGGGTCGAGATGTATCCACCCTTGTTAAGGAACTAGGGCCAAGCCCCCTAAAAAAGGGTGGGGTGAGTGTCACCCCCCTAGCACAATTAAATTTGGCGCCCTCTCTTTTGAATATGGGGTGAGTGTCCCACAAAAGGTGGCACCTTCCCTCCTTTTAATTAGGATCTAGTCCTAGTTACAATGAGTCTTTATTTTTTAGGGCTCGGCCCCATTTTAAATAGGTTAGATCCTATTTTCAAGGGTGAGTTAAGGATTGAATCAATCTTTCTAAAAAGTAGGAAAGTTGACCCTTTGACTTCTAAAAAATATGGATCATCCTAAAGAATAGGATGATCCATTTTAAGACTTTCAAGCCTATTTTTGAGGGCTTGACTCCATTTTAAATAAGTTAGATCCTATTTTCAAGGGGTGAGTTAAGGGTTGACTCAATCTTCATAAAAGTATGAAAGTTGACCACCCTTTGACTTCCTAAAAATGTGGATCATAAAAATAGGAAGATCTATCTAATAAATTTCAAACTTGATTTGACTACATTTGACGCTTCATGAATTCCCTTTGACCTCGTTTGACCACCTTTGACCTCTTAGGAATATAGTTGACTTGGCCCTTGAAAAGGTCAAGAGCTCATTTACTCTTATTTCTTATTGATAATCGTATCCATGTTCTTCTATATGTCAAGAGCACAATCATGACATAAATTAACTTGATTGACAGTTAGGTATAATTACTATTCAGGGATTCATACAGACTAATTCAGTAAACTCTTTCTCCAAAGAGCACTCACTATCTATCCTTAGTATCTCCACACCGATGGCTGAAGGATCAGCCATACTCATTATATGAGTTGGATTAGATAGTGCTATTCTTTCCGGATAATTCAATGTCCTTCTCGAATATCCCATGAATAGGAATGTTTAGAACATATGTTTAAAGACTAGTGATCACTGTATTATAATCTTATCATGATTTACTTAGTCATTACATATGCTCATGGACTTCATTGCAAACATCACGCATGAATCACAATGAATAAATTTTATTTCAATGAATATAAACAAGATACATGAAAGTATAATTGACTTATAGGCCACATAAGATCCATCAATATATATATAATTATGAGGGTTTATATAAAATATCCACATACCAAATGTCTATAAATAAGGGCAGAATGACCATAACTCAAGGTACCCATGCAAGCACTGTGAGATTTCTCCCCTTTCTTCTTTTCTCTCTTGGTGAAGAGCTTTGAAGAGGAGATCCAACCATCCAAAGATTGTGTGGATAATGCTAGAGGCTAAACACTTGAATAGCTCCAAGGACTCCTTCAAGGAAACCCTGTAAGTATGTTTTCTTTGATATACTAGATGATAGGATCATTTGTTCTTGGTGGCTTGGTGTTTTCAATATTCTATTCAATGTATTCCGCTGCATTCGATGTTTTGATCAAAATTTTGAAATACTTATCGACCTCACAACCCAACAGTGCCTCCTACTTCTAATTCTCAAATATTTTAGATGACTTTCACCCTCAAAGAGTATAAAGCATGGAACAAGATGAGTCTTCAGCCAACCTTGCCTCCACCTCGTCTATATACACTTGGCCTATATTATAGGTAAATCCTCCATCCTTTCCTCCCTTAAACCTACATCTATCTATCCACCCATTTTTATTATGGATTATCGTGATGGATATTATGTGGCCTATAAACCAAATCACTATTCAATGTCTCGTTTATATTTATAAAAATACAATTTATTCATTATTTTTTTATGTAATATTTTCAATGAAGTCCATGATTATATATAATGACTTAGTGAATGATGATGAGATCATAACACAATTATCATTAGTCGTGAGTCTATTCTATTGTTTCACCTATTTGACGTAGTCTATTGTGATCTTTGGAGATGATCCCTCATAGTTTCTCCTTTTGACCATCTTGACCATATTGTCGTTATCAATAATTACACTCAAGTTATATAGATGAATCTTTCTAACATTTGTTTTGTACATGCAATTAAATTATTATTAGCTGATTTTAATAATCGCTTTCAGATTTTTGATTCAATAACAACGTCCAACGCCACTTACTTGTGGTTGGGTGCTCGAGATAATGCCTAATTCTAAGGGCATTAGCCATTGGTCATGACCTCATGAAGGGGACATGTGTTGGTCTTGTGGGTATAGATATAAAAAAAAATGGTTTGGTGCCTTGAATGAACTACTTTTCTTTATCTCCTAGCTGTTTCATTGTGATCATCAAATCACGATCTAATGGCAGAAAATGGTGAATGCTCTCCCAACAACTTAGCAACATGGATGCACTAGATACGTCACATTTCACTAAATAAAGCAACCATGACTTAATCAAAATAAAAAAACAACGAATACTGATAACATGCAATCGATACATATAATTTTATGATTATTAATGCAAATTAAGGCATAAAACATTCCATTCTTATGCACGTTATCATGTTTTGAGTGTATATCTATCATTCTATAAAAATTTAAGTTTCAATCTCAAAATGCATTATTTTAGGGATAATCATGAATAATTAAGAGAGATACTTAATATTGGATTATTCCTACTTTATATTTGAGATTGTAATTGGTGAGGATCTTAGGAATAAAAGATTCTAAAGTGTGGAAGAGAGATACCTCGAGAGAGAGAGAAAGCCAAAGGAAGAAGGAGGCTAGGGTTAGAGAAAATAAAAACCGTCGATGGGACGGATACATGCGTCGTAGTTATAAAGGAAAGAGGGAGAGAGGAGAGAGAAAGTGGGCTTAGCCCAATAGGAGAGAGAGTGGACACTTTAACACTCCCCCTCAAGCTAGAGCGTGGAGGTCAAACATGCCCAGCTTGGACCCGATGGTCTCATATGCAAGACCTGGTAGGGCCTTAGTAAAGATGTCTGCCAACTGATGCGCGGAAGCGACGTGTGGGGTACAGATGGTACCGTTAACGACGTACTGTCGTATGAAGTGGCAGTCGATCTCAATATGCTTCGTCCGCATATGGAACGTCGCATTACTGGCGATAAAGGTAGCAGCCATGTTATCACAGTACATATGCATAGGCCCTTCTGGTGGGAAGCCAAGCTCGGTGAGAAGAGAACGTAGCCACAACATTTCTGCCGTGGTATCTGCCATGGCTCGATACTCGGCTTCAGCACTAGAGCAGGACACGATAGATTGCTTCTGAGAGCGCCATGTGACCAGGTTACCTCCAACATAGGTGGCATATCCACCATGTGACTTCCGATCCTCCTTGTCACCAGCGAACCCAGAGTCAGAGTAGGCCTCAATGTGGAGATGACCCTGTCGCCGATACAAGAGGCCCTTCCCCGGAGCTCTCTTAAGGTACGACGGAGCAGATAGACACCCTCCCGGATGGATAGTACGAGGAGCCTGCATAAACTGAATCAAGACACTAACCGCATAGGAGATGTCCGGACGAGTCACGGTGAGGAAGATCAATTTCCCCACAAGTCGGCGGTAGAGGCCTGCATCCTCGAGAAGTGCAGTAGCATTGTCCCACCAGTCCACATTCTGCTCCATGGGTGAGGAGGCCGGCTTGCACCCCAGCATCCCTGTCTCCTCCAGTAGATCAAGCACGTACTTCCGCTGACAAATGGACATCTGCCCCGGACGATAAGCTAACTCAAGTCCAAGAAAGTACCTGGGGGGAGACAAGTCTCGTGTCACGAAGTGCTGAGCCAGATAGGCCTTGGTCGCAGTCACCTCAACGTCGTCACTACCAGTGATGATGATGTTATCCACATATACAGCCAGGATAACACATCCATGCAGGGTGCGTTTCCGCATGACAGTCGGATCAGAGACAGTAGAGACGAAGCCATACGAGAAAAGCAGCTGCTAGAACTTGTGAAACCACGCACGCGGGCTTTGCTTCAGCCCATAGATGGCCTTCATGAGGAGACACACCGCAGAAGACTCCCCCTGAGCAACGTACCCAGGCAGTTGCTCCATGAATACCTGCTCATCGAGGTCTCCGTAAAGGAAGGCATTGGACACGTCCAGCTGATGAAGCGGCCAGGACTGATCCAGAGCAATGGAGAAGAGAACACGGATGGAGCTGAGGCGCGCCACAGGCGAGAATGTCTCATGATAATCAAGACCGTAGGCTTGAGAAAAGCCACGGGCCACGAGACGCGCCTTGTAGCGAGCGATGGAGCCATCAGGATTGTACTTGAGGGAGTACACCCACTTGCACGAGACAACATTGGCATCAAGAGGCCGAGGAACCAGCGTCCAGGTCTCCTGCTGGATGAAGGCCGCATATTTTGCATCTATCGCCGCTTTCCACGCCGGTACCTGCAACGCCTCAATATACGACTTGGGAATTGACTCGGTTAGAACGTCAAGGGCAAAGGATTGATAGGAAGGAGAAAGGCGGGCATGAGAGACATGATGGGCAATAGGGTATTGCGTGCACTGGCGAGTGCCCTTGCGAAGGGCAATGGGAAGGTCAAGGTCAGATACGGGAGGCGGTGGGGAAGGTGGTGGTGACAATGTAGCCGGAACAGTGGATAGCGGCGAGGAGGGAGGTTCCGGCTCAGAGGATGGATCAGACTGGAGAGATGCCAAGGGGGGTGACGCCTCAGGCAAGGGAATCGGGAAAGTCATAGGGAGATCGGTAACAGTGGTAGTAGATACCGAAGGAAGAATGGATGGAGAGGAGAGATCCTCGCCAGACTGAGTAGAGGTAAAGTAGGGAACGTCCTCATGGAAGGTCACATCTGCCGAGGTAACGTACTGACGTCGATCGGGGAAGTACACACGGTAGCCCTTCTGAGTCCGAGAGTAACCGACGAACACACCCTTTTGTGCACGAGGAGCCAGCTTGGAGAGGCCGGGGGAGTGATCCTGAACAAAGGCAGTACATCCGAATACTCGAGGTGGTAGTGAGAAGATATCGGCGAGGAGTCAATCGCTGAAGGGGAATAGCACCTCCAAGAGCGGCAGATGGAAGACGGTTCACTGGTATGTAGCGGTCGAAACAGCGTCGCACCAGAGATACTGAGGTACCCTCATAGCAAGTAGCAGTGTGCGTACCATGTCCAGGATGTGTCGATGTTTCCGCTCGGCCACCCCGTTCTGCTGCGAGGTGTATGGGCAGGTAGTCTGATGAACTATGCCATGAGCCAGATAGAGTTCCTCAATCGCCTTTTGAGTAAACTCAAGAGCATTGTCCGTGCGGAGGACTTTGACTATCGTGTCGTACTGGGTAATAATCTCAAGTAGAAAGTGATGAACGCGAGAAAGTACCTCCTTTCGACTCTTCAGGATATATGTCCAACTCGCCCGGGTGTAGTCATCAATGAACACCATGTAGTACTTTCCTCCCTGTAGGCGATGGATGCGGGGCCGGACCCCCAAACGTCACGAGTGGACCAAGTCAAAACGGGCGATGGGTAGGTGGACCGGTGCGCGATGGATACTGACGATCTATGGTGCTTCCCTAGTTCACAAGACTCACAATGAAACTCGAGATAAGTTTAACCAAGGTAGAGTTTCTTTAAGTTTGACAAAACTAGGGTGCCCCAATCGACAAGTGCCACAAAAAGAGTCATGAAGGGAACTAGAGGAAGTAGAGAGTGCAAAAAGAGTCATGAAGGGAGTATCAGCCACTAGCTCGTAGATGCCTCATCCATTCTCACGGCCCAGTCCAATCCTCCAGCCCGTGTCGAGATCCTGGAAGACGCAGTGATGAGGAAAGAAAAATACACCACAGTGAAGGGCTTTAGTGATCGCACTGATGGACAGCAGAGTCGCAGAAATCCCGGGAATATACGGGACGTTCGTAGAGGAAGCGAAGAGGTGGCACGAGAGCGGCGAGCCAAGGGACAGGGACAGAGACGACCGTCAGCAATACTGACGTCGGGAATGGAGGTTTCAGGCCGATAAGCAGTGAGGACAGAGGGGAAGCCAGTCATATGGGAAGATGCCCCCGAGTCAATAACCCAAGAAGTAATATGAGGAGTTGAGGTAGACAACGTACCTGGAGAAGAGCCCCGTCCTCCCGCATATGACACCAAGCTGCTCGTCAGTGCCGTAAGACTGGCTGATGGTGCCGTGGTCGGACAAAGTGAGGAGGCCCGTGATGCTTGAATGTAGGCCAGCTCCGAGGGAGATAGGGCGAGGCTGACCGTACTCGACGCCGAGGGAGTAGTCGATGATGACCCGTCCGCCGTGGACAGAGTCGAGGATGTCTTGCCGCCAGAGGCACCCATAGCCCAAGCGGGCTTCCCGAACTCCTTCCAGCACTTCTCTGACGGGTGAGACGTCTTCCCGCAGTACTTGCAGGGTGGATAGGAGTTCCGGGTCTTCCCGGAAGGTGTGCTCCGCCTGGGAGCCCCGCCGGATCCGATGAGTGCGGAAGTCTCGAGAGGCTGCGAGGACTGGGAGGTAGGCAGGTTGTCCTGCACTCGAAGCGCGGCAGCAAAGATCTTCTCAGTGGGTAATACCCGTGATCCTCCAAGCACCTGTCCTCGAATCATGTCAGCCAACTCAGGACGTAGCCCGCTGAGAAATGCTCCCGCTCGGAGCTCGTCGCGGTACCGTCTAAGGGTATCAAGATCCAAGACCAGTGGCTGATAAAGCTCGAGGTTAGTGAAGATGGCATCGACCGATCCATAGTAGTTCTGGAGAGTCGGGTTCCCCTGGCGACAGGCAAATAGCTCCTCATATAGGCGAACTATCCGGCTTACGTTGCTCTTGTTGGCATACATCGTCTCCAACTTGAGCCACAAAGCGCGGGCAGGACGGGTCATGCTGAGTGGCTCCATGATCTGAGTCGCTACACTAGAGATAAGCCAGGAACATACCGCGGACTCCAGTCTGCTCCATTCCAAGTACTCCGGGTCCGATTCCTTCGGCGAGGGATCAGTCAAATGATGCCGAAGACCGTGAGCATTGAGGAACTCTAGGAAAGAACCCCTCCAGGGCCCATAATTGGACCCGTCAAATGTGTATGCCGGCTTGGCCAGGGCACTCACGATAGAGTGCTTTCCGGATTGCCAAGGCAACCCCGTCTGCTGAGAAGGCCTGCTGAGCGACTCCAGAGGATGAGAGGGCTGAGTGACATCAGAGGATGACGACCCGGTGATCGGCTCAGCCATGAGGAGAGTAGCAGCAGTGACGATGCAGAGTAGCAGAGGTGAGGCAGCGACGACCCACTAGACGGGACCGGCCAAACAAGGGCAGAGCAGTAGGGCAGGGCGTCGGAGTCGGCGTCGGCGGCAGGGCGTGAGCATCGGCAGGGCAGTAGGCAGGACGTCAGCATCGGCATCTACAGGAAGTAGACCGGGCCCCTCAGCAACTGCAGGGCGGCAGGGCGTTGGCGTCGTCTTCGGCAGTTGGTCGGTGGCGTTTGATGAAAGCGGCGTCTGCAGAGCGGAAGACAGTAGAGACGGCGGAAGGCAGATCTTCTGCAGGGCGGAAGGCAGGGCGGAAGGCAGATCTTCTCCTAGTATAGAAGGCAGATCTTCTCCAAGTAGAGCAGAAGACAGATCTTCTGCAGGGCGGAAGGTAGGGCGGCATCTGCAGAGCGGAAGACAGGGCGATGGATAAGGGAGACGGATCGCCGCAGCGTCGCAAGGTGTTGCAGGGAGGCGGCGTCGCAGGGTAAGGCGGATCAGGGAGACGGTTTCGCAGGGCGGCGTCGCAAGATGTTGCAGGGAGGCGGCGTCGCAGGGTAAGGCGGATCAGGGAGACGCTGGACGTCGCTGCATGGAGACGGATCCGGGCGTCGCTGGACGTTGCAGGGCGATTCCGCAAGGCGGTGCAGCGGGGCGGCATCGCAGGGTAAGGCGGCGCAAGGCAGGGCGTCGCAAGGCAGGGCAAACCCTAGATCTCCCCTCTAGGTTTGCTCTGATACCATGTGGAAGAGAGATACCCCGAGAGAGAGAGAAAGCCAAAGGAAGAAGGAGGCTAGGGTTAGAGAAAATAAAACCGTCTGATGGGACGGATACATGCGTCGTAGTTATATAGGAAAGAGGGAGAGAGGAGAGAGAAAGTGGGCTTAGCCCAATAGGAGAGAGAGTGGAGACTTTAACATAAAGTATGTATCCGACTAAGCTTAAGTATCTATCAAGAGTCAAGGGATGAGATTAGACAAAACCCACCAAAAAATTAGAGAAAAATAACCTTCTTAAATGGGATGTCAAATTTTCATAATGGAGGTCCAAAACATCTTAGACAAAAGGAGAAAAGAGAACAAGTTCACTAAAGGGACTAACCAACAAGAAGAGCCACACTTGTGTCATCAATTCACAAAGCTTCTTCCAAAGATGCTATGTTGCCCCCCCTATTTTCTCCAACTATCCGAGTATCTTGACCCTTCCTTCACAAGGGTTTCACTCCCTTAGGATGATCTTGAGTTGCTTCCTTTAGGTTGCTCCAAGCTTGGGGTGAGCTCCTCCTTTTATAGAGCTCCTTAGAAGCTTCTAGAGACTCTCTCTCCAGAAGATGTCCACAACTTTTTAGAACATCTAGAAAGATCCACAAGCTTTTAGAAATATTTATAATCTTCTAGGGTAATCTAGAAGACTTCACAAGCTTCTAGAAGAAGCATAGAAGATTCTAGAAGTATCTAGAAGATTCTAAAAGCATCTAGAAGATTCTAGAAAGCTCTAGAACATTATAGAAGCTTCTAGCATAGAGAGTTGACCAAGTCAACCCTCACAGTATTTAGGTTTTAATGATTAATAATAGAAAAAAATATTTTTATATACACAAGTATTTTTCTAGATTTATCTTTTAAAAGAAATGAGTGTATTTTTGAAATATAAATATATTCTCTTGTTATTTATTAAAATTGACTATTTAGAATGATATATTTTTCAATTTCTGATCAAACAAGACAAATTTGGATTAATTTGGAGTTGCATTTTGAAAGATATGAATTTTCTAATTTTTAGGGATTTTTTAGAATTTTTCTAATTTTTAATGAATTTATTTGGATTTATTTTGAATTAAAATATTAAAAAGATACATTTTATATTGCGTGTTGATGTGACAGCTGATGAGGCGGGGGCAAAACTTGTCGCCATGTGGCGGGGGCCAAAACTTGTCACCACGTGGCGCACGTGTATGCATGTGCGCAAGCGCGCATGTGCGCTTGTGTGCCCGTGAGTGACTAGTGAGATTAAGCACCCTTTTTAGGATTTTCGCCAACTTATTGGTCACTCATACCTTACTTTAATTTTTTATTCACTTTAATTGTCATGAGGGACTATTTGTATTTGTTTTTACACGTAGGTCATGAGGGACTATTTGTATTCTGGAGAGTGCAATTGAGCGAATAAATTGTGATCGTCAATTTTTCACTTAAGGCGGGGGTGGGGGTGCGGGGTATTTGGCACTTAACGGTTTATCAGAAAATCCTTTTAAAACGGTTTAATTTCATAAATCCATCTGAGGAGTTGTAATTGTTGAGATTAAAATCATCCGTTGGACTCCCGTGGACACGTGTATGCATCCAGAGCGTCCGATGAAGATCAAATGGCGGTGTTTCTTCTTCACGTGTAACATAGCAAAATATTAGTGGTCCATCTTCAATCGCACGGACACGACTTAAATGTAACGATTCGTATCCAAGCGTTTCATCAGAGCCGTTGATAAAAGATTAAATTCCAAATCCAATGGCTAGGCCCAAATCTGCCTTTAATAAATACACATATTCTTCGACGATGTAACTATTCATGGGTGTTTCGAGTAATCAAACTGCTTAGACATGTAAATCCTTGAATATGTTGCTTTCTTCATCTTCTAGATCAATTTCCACATCCAAGGAGTATTTGAAAGTGAGATTTTGTGGAGAGAATAGGGAGAAATCGATTCTTGAATGCCGACGATCGTCTTTGAAATCGCAGAATGAAAAGCTTTTGATTCGGCGATAAGTTGGATCATTTTGAGTGCTATCTAGGGTTAGAATTCGTGTTTTACTCCTAATCTCTCTTCCTATAATATCGAATTTCATTTTTGAATCGTAGATCTGGTTGATTTTAGATATAATTTTGGGTTTCTCTCTCGTCGCGTTCAAGAATTCTACCTAATTTTTGCTCTTTGATTTCTTCACAAATCTTGATCCAAATTGAGTGATTTTTTATTTCATGGATTCGTCTTTCAGTTATCTTTATAAATTTATCAAAATCCCTAATTTCTCACCTTAATTCATCGTCTGGTTTGATCGAATTTTAAGAAATACCTCAAAAATACCTTAATTCTCCGTGGATTCGATCCTTATTCACCACCATACGCTTTAACTTGTGATTATAACTTTGAATTGGTGAGTTTGGAATTTTTTTTGACATGTTTCCACGTGTATTGAATGACCTTGTGAATTCGTCTCATCAAATACCTCTCTCTCTGCCTCCTTCTTTGATGGTTCTTACTATTTAAAAACTCATGGAATCTCTTGATTTTATTGGATAGTGAACTCATTTTGCTTTTTTTGAGTCCTCAAAATCAAGATTTTGATGGTAGATAAAGGGAGGATTAATGACTTGATCATCACTCATAGACGAGAGCTTAAAATTTGGTTGTCTTAATTCAACCTAGAATTATGCCAATTTCTTGAAAATTTTATGTTGCTTTGGCATAATTAGCTCTAATCCATCATCTAATAGCTTTAAATTCATTATTTGATGAGTACAATAATTTATCTCACTTTATTTGTTTTGCTTCTCTTCATTTGTAGTTTTCTCTCTCCAAATTCTCTCTTCAAAATTTCCTTGATTTGGTTCCAATTTATATGTGATTTGAGTCATTGGAAAGATTTTGAAGTTGTCTGCTAAATGTAAGCCATTTTCACCATCCAATTTGAGTGAATTTATCCAAGTGTTGGATGATTTTGAGCTGAAAAGTAACTCTTCCTGAATTCAAACCTAACTAATTTTCAAATAAAAAGATTTGGGCCATTTTGGGACCCTTTAATAGTGTATTTTTTATTGTACAATTTTAGATTGTCAAATTGTGCCACTGCTAGTGAATGATTTGAGATTCGTATTGATATCGAAATTCAAATAATTTGGATTTCCACTAATTACATTTTCTAAATTTCATCAAAGAGATTTTTAAAAAAAGAAATTTAAAAAAAGAGTTTAAAATTCATCCACTGATACAAATAAAACATAGTCATCTTGCACCTTTACCTTTATCTTAGGATTTCGATATTTTTTGCATGGAATTGGTTTGTATGACCAGGGTTGATTTTCCAAGGATTGAAACACCAAGATAAGCTCTTGAGTGAGTTATTTTCTTCAAATTTATGTCTCTATTGATCGTCGTGGTAATAGCAAAACTTAGAGTAGTCCCGCTTGGGTTGGTAGAGACACCCGTCATATTTAGCGGTGGTGATTCAAGGTATATTCAACTATCAATATATAATAATAATTGAATAATATATATAGCACTTTATATATTTCAAGTTAATATTATTTCATTGATCCAAGTGCTCTAGGGCAGTTCTGGGTGATTAGGAGACCATCTATTGATCATTGTGATTGAATTTGATGATTTTGGTGTAGGGAATTGTTATTGAGGAGATCTACTTAAAACACATGGATAAAAAGCAATAATGAGATATATCATTGCCTTTTTGGCCGTACATATGGACCAGCTTGATATGATAATTTGAATGGTGAAATTCTAGCAATGGTCGAGCCTAGTCAAAGAGATAAAATGATGAGGCTTTGCCACTATGATAGGCCTCAACCTAAGAAAATTCACATGTATCCATGCACCTCTTGTACAAAGAAAATTTTATCATTGATGCACACACAATCTACTCCAAATATCCCATGTATTTTCTTGTAAAGATCCATAGAGGCACCCCAAAGAATCCTCTAAAGTGTGGGAGTTCCACCATTCCCAAATGTCCCTATGGAAGCACCTAAGTTGCAACTATTTGATTTCACCTTGAGGGATCAAATGAAAGGGTGGTGTCAAAGATTAATGGAGACTATGACTTTGCCATACATGGGCAAGATGGAAGATGTCTTTTTGAGGAATTACTATGATACCATGAAACTATACTTTTAATTAAATGATTATTAATCCAAATTAAGGCATAAAATGTTCCATTCATATGCATGTTATCACACTTTGAGTGCATATTAATCATTCTATGCAATTTAAATTATAAATATCAAAATATATTACTTTAATGGTTAATCATGCATCATCAAAGTTAAAATTTTAAATTAGATTATCCCCATTTATATTTGAGATTTATAATTGAGTTTTAATTGTAAATAATAGGAGAAAATATTTTCATATATACACTCATTTATTTTTCTAGTTTTATTTTTCAAAGACAATGAGTGTATTTTTTAGTTTGAAATTATTTTGACGTGTGGACGTGTGTTTTTTACGACCTCATGACTTCGCCTTATCATACTCCTCCCCAAGGAAGACAATGAGATTAGAAAGGTGATTAAGGAACTCAGATGGGAACCTGGAGAGATCTTCTATGAGGCCTAGGAAAATCTAGAATATCTTAAAAGTAGTTCCAACATCACAATGTCTCTTATCTTGAGATAATTTATGATTTTAATGATGATTTGCGATCATAAGACAAGTACTTATTGAATTCCACACGTTGTAGATCATTCTTGAGTAAGTTAATGTAGAGGTCATCAAAATTTTGATGAAGATAAGCCACAATAATGTTGGTTAATCTTTTTGAGGTAGCAACATGAAGCATGGACTAGAGGTTATCTTGATGCAAAGACAGTTGAGAGTGGCATGCTCATAGATAAGACTAAGAAAATAGCTGAGGTGCGTGTGACAAAAAATTATGCTTCTTCACTGCTCATTGCTCTAATTTTGAGCATGTCTAATTTTAGTTGCTTTGTTATAACAATTGAAGGTTATATTGCATTCATGCACAATGGCTCAAAGTGGGTCAAATTAGCAAGGGGCAGATCAAATTTCTAGAATAATAACCAAGGTCATTATAGAAATTCATCTTACTATAATTATGATGACAAATATTGAACCAATTCATCATTCTCAATTGTGTGGTACTAGACTATAAAATTTGAATGAGAACACAAGGCAGCCAGTCTTCCTTCAAGAAAACTCCTTTCAATTGATCCTATCATGAGAGCAATCCCACAGTGTATAAAATGACGATATGCATCTCAAGTGGCTAAACCACACAACTTTGTCACAAAAGATCTAGCAGTAAAAAAAAGGAAAGATTTATAAAATTCATCATAAAAAAGGGAAAGCAAGTTAAGTTTTAATATTAGTTGTTGTTCAAACCAACAACCAATCCAAAGAGTTTTTGGATCATCAAGAGCGACACCATGATCTAAAATCCTAAAAAATTTCGCCATTCAGACCCTAAAAAATATCTATAAGTAAACAAAGAAAAAAATAGAGGCATTGCATGAGTTAAAGAATGATAGAGTGGGTTAGGAAATCCTTATAGAGTGGGTAACCAAAGGGTGTCATCCTTCCTTAGTATATGTCTTCTAATCCCAATGATCTTCATCATCTAACCCCCATTAATTCGAAATTCCTTTATTTTTAATATTATTTTCTGAGGAATGGAGAAATATTTTTCTAATGCAATGATGAAGCAAGAAAAAAGTGAGACATTTAGAAGAGGGGAAACGTTGAAAATTTAAGTAAATTCTTTTTCAAGTTATCTTCATGTCCATGTATGTAAGTTCCTCTTATGCAATGTAAAAATTTGCGTCATAAGGCAATTCCACTCTGGAATTAGTTAAAAAATTCACAAGCTTTAGACCTTGGTATCAGTAAAGGTTGAACATATGTTCTATTAGAACATTTAGCCCATGCATCTTGAAACATTTGCTAGTAATATTCCTATTCATGTCCATTATTAAGGGACTAGAAAAGATCTAACTTGACGGGGGGGAGGTGAAATAGGATGCAATTACACGATTATTAACTTAATCTAGTGCTTAATTCATATCACTATGATGCACGTCATCATAAAATTCACATATTTCAAGAACACCCTGTCATTTTACTTAAGCTGCAAATTTTGTATGATTTTATGGTTAATTTTAGATTATGCTTTTTGACATTTATCCATGAGTTTTCATGATTTCAAGGCTTAGATGATTTGAAGGATGAAAATTATAAGATTTAAAGTTGACTTAAAGTTGACCAATGAGAAGAATAATGACTTAAAGAAGACTAATGAAAAGAATTAAAGTTGACTTTGTTTGACTTAGTTGAATTTTCAAATATTTTGAGTAAAAGAAACTGAATTTCCCATTATTTAATTTATTTTCAATTTTGGAAAAGGTATGATATTTTATAAAATAAAATCCTACAAGTGGTTTCAGAGCCAAGTTGAGAAGTTTTTTGCAATTTTCTGTGGGGTCTCTCTTCTAAAGTCAAAGGAATATTTTCTTGGAGAAGTGTAATTTTTGTATTTGAAGTTTGTTCGTTTGAATGGAATTTAGAGTTAGTATATAGTTTTCTCGATTAAATGGAGAGAATTATGAGTTTTGGAGTAAACAAATTCAGACATATTTTGTTGCTTTGGAATTATGGGATGTTATTTGTAATGGTTATGTTAAAAAAAAAGCCTTATAATTGTGAAAGGTATGCTTTTTCTACATTTTCCCTTTTTTAAAATTTTTGATGTTTTAGATTATTTTAAGGCCTAAAATCTAGTTCGAAAAGTTCTAGATGTGCAAGTTGATATGGAAACATCACCTCATGATGAAATGCCATTGGTTGGAACTTGCACACATGTTGGCCCATGTGATAATTTTGATAGATTATGACTCATGTCTTTCACCTTTTTATATTGGCTGTGACGTGGTGGCATCATGTGCATCTGATCATCAGAAGTAACCACAACAATCATCATCACTTACTTAGATGAGGGGCTTGCGACAACCCCTAATTCGTCAGGTGTTAGATATGGGCCATGACCCCATGCTGCAGGATGTGATGGCACTCTCCAAGAGCTTGCAGTTTAGGTATGAGTTAATTTGATGTAGAATTGGGTTAATTTTTGGTAAACTTTGGGTTGGTTTGATCTGGATTTCTCAAGCTTTATATTTATTTTTTGAATATTAGATTAATTGATTTGATATTTCTTTCAATTTTCTTTGTCCTCTTCATGATTTTCTCTCATTCTAATTGCTTCCTTCAATTTGTTCCTTGATTTGTATCTGATTTGCACGTGAGTCTGAGTCATCGAAAAGATTTTGAGGTTATCTTTCTAAATATACTCTCGCTAGTAGGAAGTTTTTTTATAACTCTTTACTCTATAACCCTTTTAAACTCATTCCTCAACATGAATACTAGTCAAAGATTCTTTGTTGGTTCATAGATTGTATCCAAAGACAAGGTTCTAAAAGAAAAAACTAATTCAAAGAAGAACCTCAAAGTTCAAAAGATAAGTTAAACCCTTGTAAAGAGGAACAAGAAAATCGAATTTGAAGCTTTTTAATCATTTTACCATGGAGACAGATAACAATAGACCAAGCTAGCCTTTAATGGTGTCTCTCAAATTTAATTTCTTATAGATGGTTTCTCATTTGACTTGGTTTCACTTGGTTTTAACTTTGAGTCGCCTTGTTTAGTAAATAAATTTCTGCCAAGGTTAATTTTTTTTTTAAATTTCACTACCTCAAATTTATTATTCAGTCTAAATGGTAATTTTTTCAACATCGCTATTCAAGAGCCAAATACAGCATGGAAATTTTTTTTTCTTAACCTAAATCACGAAAAGTAGCTAAAAAAGTAGTCTAAAGCATGGAATTATTACTGATGTTGGTTAAAATATAGACTGCATAATCTGTTCCCCTAAAATGAAGAGAAGAAGAAGATGTAACCCTCTCATTTCAACGCCCTATTTGAATTTTTTTTTTCGAAAAAGAAGATAATGCTATTATAAATCCTTAAAAATTTCCACTTCTTGCAGACTCCTCGAAACCAGATCTACATCCATGGCGATTGAGTGCTTCGGATCATCCAGCAAGACTGATTGATAACGACGAGGCTATCCAGCACATTAAAAAAAGCTCAAGGAATAACGTGAGAAAGCAGACTTCAACGTACTCTCAGTCTCTCCTCCATAAACGACGGCATGCATGCGACGTCGGAAGTAGAGCCAGAAAGAACCGCTAAATACATCAAACTTTTCATGGGTTTCCTCCCAGTGATGTCATCTTCGGTCAAGCTAGGAATTGGGGAAGATGCCCTATGAGGGATTCCCAAGATCAGTTGACGTCACTCTGACCTACCTGTTCTGCTCAAATGGGACTAGTTTAAGAAGGGCGCTCGGAAGAGAACTCCAGTTGGAAGGGATTCCCTTGCTGCGATTCCCGAGAGATTCCTTCTTCTCCGCTTTATCCGCATTCAGACAGAGGACGTGACGCTTCGAAGGGAATCTAGGATTCGTGTTCTCCAGGGTGGATTACTCGTAGCTTAGCCCACACTCTGAATGCTCGACTTTTCTTGAGTTCACCAGCTGGAGTGGTTGGATCCGAGCTCGGAGGTAAATTCCCCGGGATTTCGTCTCTGATACTCCTTCAGAACGCCTGAACTTTCATGTAAACATCATCTCTATCGTTATCTTTATGATGAGAAACAGTGAAGATAGGATGCGGGTTTATCTCTCTCTCATCCCCTTTGTATTATTCTTCATCCCAACGATCCTATGTCCTATGTAGTAGCGAGATGTAGCTTCATAGAACAATGGTCAAGGCTGGTGGTGGGAGGGAATCATTGACTTTCAAGAATCGCAATTCCCCTCGTCAGGCTTCCATATCCTTCCACATGGAGGTGGAATGAGAAAGTGGGTCATACTTCCACTGTTTTCTATTCCTACTTTGCCCATCTTGAGATTCCTCTCTCTCTCTCTCTACTCTCTCTCTCTCTCTCTCTCTCTCTCTCTCTCTCTTTCATGGTAATTTGCACAGCTCGATGCAATTCACTGATTACACTGTTGCTCGGATAGATCACTCAGACCATCACCTATTTGACGATGTCCGTTCTTTAAATGCTTGGTGAAAATCAACAGTAAACTTTTTCACGACCCATTTCAGCCCATCGTTTTCGCTCTTAATCGAGCGCTCGAACGGAGAAATCTGTGAACAATGGAGTTGACTCTAGAACAGTCGATATGTAGATCAAATGGCTCGATGGCTGCATCTTATGAATTGCACCTTGGATCATATAACGTGGCGGTGTTCGTTTACAAGAACCATCCGTCTGGAATGCCATGAAACTTGATACTGAAAACATTCAACGGTATGAACAAAGATGTGAAGTTTGCAGGACAGATCGAGATTTTGTTCAATTTTCTTGTAATTCTAACTATCCACGATGAAGATCGATGAACCCAACTGACTCAGTGACACAATTCCGTGGAGTGATTTCTGGGAGATTGATGTTTCTACAGTCAGGTTGTGTTGTTGACTCCATTTAAGCGTCATCAATGCTTTTTTTATTTATGATTTATTGAATTTGTAAATGGGCTTGTAATGAACAATTAGATCGAACAGTTCGAGTGAATAAGAGTTTTACGACGAGATTTTCCTCTTTTTTCCAAAGAAAAGGACGATACCAATGTTTTTTTTATAATCAAATTCCATGGTGCACCTTTCTTTGTCTAGAAAAAGTCGAAGTTTTTAGGTTAAGGTGAAGAACATGACCAAGAATGTGGCTGCCCAAAATTATGCGTTCTTGAAACCCTTCACACTCAGATTAGGGTTCAATGGGCAAATATATACATCATTAATTCTGGTTTCAGTGTAAGTAATTTGAAATTAAAGCTCGTGAAGCATCAGTTTAACCTCAATTTCATCAAACGAAGATACATTCAGAGCACGCCGCGTAATTTTTACAGGGTTTGTCAGTCATTCCTGAATCTCTACTCCGCGAAAATTCTTTGGGCGGTTTTAGGGTTCCATTTCTGTTTCTCCCTCTTCCAGACGCTTGTTCTACAGCCCTCTCTTTCTGTCTCCTCTTTCTCGCTATTTCAGATGCTTTACTTACCTCTCTCTCCCACCGGCTCCTTCTCTGACACCCCATGAAACTCCCACTACCACACTACTGTCTGCAGTCCGCCCCTTTCCTTGTCCAAGTCTATGCAACTTCGCCCGCCATAGCTCTTTCCCTCTCTATCCCTTTCTCACTGTAAATGGGTTCATGTGCAAAGAGGAAAGTCTTCCCGGTGGCGATAGTTTTCCCATATGCGCGACATGTGCTGTCAGCATCGCGAGGTGCTTCTCTCTCTCTCTACATGTTCACTCGGTCACGCTGACTGTCAGTCCGATTTTGGAATCATCATTTGATGGGCTTTTTCTATTGATGGAAAATCCAGCAATCTACGTCAACAGTTCTTTGACGTGATCTCGTCTCCTCCTCTGTCAGAAGTTATGAACTTACTGCCGAAGAGATAGAAACATGGAGAGCTAGAGAGTGAAAACCGTAAAAGTAGGGATGGTGAAGAGCATAGATACACTCAGACTACAGTGTCATTTCCGCTGTATAAGGTTACCAGCATTCTATTTCAGGAGTGAAAGCCATGTGCATGATAACCGACATGAAGATTAAACAGCCATCCTTTTCACAAATGCCCATTTTACCCCATGATAGAACCCATCTTCCTCTACTTCTCATGCCCGAAATCATGATGCTTTCACATGAAATTTTATTCTTTTTCAAAGAAAAATGGGGTTGATAACCCTCTTTCATTAGATCATGCATGATCTAATGGTCTTGTAGTTTTCATTTGGTTAAGGGAATTATGACAGGAGAAAAGTCAACAACAGCCGCCGTTTGACCACTACCTCCACCTCAGAAGTCAACAATTGCTGCGGATTTGACTTCGGCACGAAAGTTCAGACTTGAGCACATGCTCTGTCCAAGCTTCTGAGAGAAAAGACAGGCAGAGTCTGCGTAGAACGGGTCAAAACCCTACTACCCAATTTATCCAATAGTCAGTACCCACTTTCTCTATAGAACAATGAGCTGATTTGCACAATTTCAGGGTTTTAAAATGATTTAAATAGGCAGAAAGGCCATTAAATTCCCATAAAAGACAATTTTTCTGCGGAAATTTGCAGCTCCTTAACCGTTGGAGCAGGCATTGATTATCTTCTGCGATTTTTCTATGTAAGACTGTAAAGCAAGTGGGTGTGATTCCAGATTTCCAGCATCTCAGTTAATGCTGCGAAGAAGAAGCCCGGAATTATCTACTTCTCTCTCTCTGTGTTGATTGTTTGATTTGTTTCTCTCTCTAAGAAGGCAACCGGCGACCGGGTTCTTGTCAAAGCCCCGAGACTAAGATGGTCCGACCAAAAATAAATACGAGCGAAGGAGACTAGAGATGGTCGTCCTTTCTCTCTCTTCGCTTCATTAATTTCTCTCTCTTAGGAAGAAAATTGCCTTCGTGATACCACTTATGGATGTTCAGAGGAAGAAGCCAGGAGGGTATCCTATCATTATATTTTCAGATCTTTCTCTCTCCCGTAGGCAATCAACGAGGTCCGGTGATCTTCTTCTTCTTCTTCTTCTTCACAGTCGCAGGGCAGTCTCCTCTCTTTCGCTAAAGCTTAATGGGGTTTTCGGCAAAAGCCAGAGGGAATTTCCAAATTACCCTTCCGCTCTCTCAGTTCTCTTTCTGTCCTCAAGAATGGCAACTGGGTTCTCTGTGAAAAACCAGTGGGTGTCGCCCCCGTCCCACGTCAACCGGTCTACTGGTCTCTCTCTCTCTCTCTAAAAGAGGGTTCAGTTAAGAGGGTCCGGGTGCCAGCGAAGAGACAGGTAATGTGGGTGGAGAGGAGGACATGGTGGAGGGAGAGGACAAGGGCAACTGTCGTCGCGTTCTTTCGTCTCATCTCGTGCTGCAGATGCCGCGCTCGCTGCCCGCCGGCATGTGCGCCAGGCCGCCGAGTTTCTTCTTCCATCACGCCTCCTGAGCTCCTCCCTCAACCCCCGTGTCGGACTCTTTTCGTGTAAAACACAAAAAGCCAGAGAGCGTGAAGAAGAGAGAGATGAAAAGATAATAAGTCAATAAGAAGAAGATAATAGGTCGACTAAATTACAAAAAGGAGGAGATAGAGATAGGGAAGAAGAGAGAGGCACATGCGGACAGCGATAGAGATAGAGTGAGACAGAGAGATAGTTAAGAAGAGAGAGAGAGAGTTGATAGAAAGTAGAGGGGGACAGAGAGAGCAACAAGGAGAGAGAAAGTGAGAGATAATCAGAGTCAGAGATTCACAACTCGATAGATGAGAGCGAGCGTTGAAGTCAAGACTCATGATGAATCGAAGCAGATAGAGAGAATTAGGAAGAAGAGAAGAGAGAGAGGAGCAGTTGGGTTCTCAGAGAAGCCTTCCTTTCTCTCTCTAGAAATCTTACCACGTACATTTATTACCTCTTTGACAAGCGTTAATTGCGAAAATCGGAAACCAACGAGCGTTGACTGACGGCCTTGACTGTCAGTTGACGGACCGAAAGTAACGCCGTGAGAGAATATACCGTCAGCTAACTTATCCGTCTGTCTGTTTTTCTCTCCAGAGCTGACGTTCTGTGAGCAAAACGAGGCGTCGGTCATCATGCGGACGCGTGCCCGGCGGACGGCTCAAGAAAGCTAACGGAAACTAGAATTTTTGAAATACCTTATATACCCCTGACAGTTCAGCCCTATTAAAAGCCAAGCTCACGGGCCGGGCCACGTAGCCGGTCCCCTCCGTTCCCAGCGTAATTGTCGCGGGCCGAGCCCGTAGCCCCCGGCGGGACCCGCTTTGTTTCCTTTTACGGATCATTTATGGAAAATCGTTTAACTCTCACTTTAACGCCACTCTCTCTCTAGCTCTCATACCGCGTCTTTCTCTCTCTACTGTACGGGAGTTCGTGGAAATCGGTTGCCCTTAAAAGGCCCTTGCGACAGTGGCTCGAACGAGTGGCGGGAGCACGGAGAGAGCGAGGATGAAGACGGGAGCCAAGGAGGAACACCTCGGGAGGCACATTGAGCGGCAGATGGGATGTATGACCGGATTCTTCCAGATTTTCGACCGGCATCAGATCTACGCCGCCAAGCGTCTCGCCTCTTTTCCTTCTCCGGTTTGTTTCTTCGTTTTCTGACCTATTTTGTTAACCTGTTTTTCTGACCGTCTGTTTGGTTTTTCAGGCGGCGAGTTGTTCTTCGGCGTCTGAGAGGTCGGATTCGTCGATTTCGTCTTGCAAGGATCTTCCTGCCAAAATTTTGCCGGAGATTCCTCCGCGCCGTTCTTTGCCTCTTCCGTTATTCGACGTGAAGGAAGGCCGGTCATCCTGGAAATTCAAAGACGCTCCGCGCTTATCCCTCGACAGCCGTGTGGACTCGAGGAGCAAGATCCGATCTCCGAGCGTCGTTGGTAAGCTGATGGGACTCGACGCTCTTCCGTGCAACACTTCGAATGCTGATGTAGACAAGAAAACGGAGCTTCGACGGTCCGTTTCAGAAGCTAGGGTTCCCAGAGACAACGAGTTCATTCAGAGCGATTTGATATTCGAAAACAAGCTCCGCGAGGTCCGAAGATGCATTATCCACGAAGGAAAGCAGCGGTCTCAGTCTCCTAAAAGCTTCTTCGACTCGCAGGAATATTTCCTCGCGGAGCCTTTGAAGAAACCTGCCGAGAATCTTGAATCCCTAAAGCACGTTCTGGAGGTATTCCAGCTGAAAGGTCTTCTCCACTCTAACCGGGAACAGCATCAAAAATCCCGATCGTCGTGATGAAATCGGCTCCGAAATCTCCTTCACAGCGATTATATTCGCCAGCGATCGAGCAATCTCCGACTGATTATCGCAGAAAACCTAATCCTGCGAAGATAGATCGAACTCGCCGGTCAGGGCCAACAGAAACTTCGGGTCAGAGAAGTCCTCTGTCTCCCTCGAGAAAACAGAACAATCCACCTAATTCCCCTCGATCTACCATCACTAAGAACACCAAAACAAGGATCCCTTGCTCGAACGCCACCCGATTCGATTCCGAGGTATTTTCTCAAAATTTCACATCTACTTTTTAGTTCTCCGGGACACAACTATGCCCCTGGAATGTTCCCTTCGGTCATACACATCTGTAACCTACCGATTGAATGAACTTTCTCCATGAGAGAAACAAGTTGAAGTGCCTGTTAGACTTCTGCATTGACGTCCATCGAATGTAATCTTGCAGATGGACGGAAGATTGCTTTTGGAGAGATGCGACAAGCTCCTGAGCAGCATCGCGGAGATCACCTCCAAAACGGTGCACGACTACGAGGCGGAGCAACATCAGCAGCCCAGTCCAGTCTCGGTCCTCGACGCTTCCACCGACTTCGCCGACGATGACGTGGCATATATCGCGGAGATCCTGCCGCGTGCCTCGCTCATGCGCGCGGACTCGTACCGCAAGTCACTACCGCTCCAGCAACGGCTGTTCTTCGACGCGGTGAAGGAGATTGCCGGGAGGCGGAGCGAGGTCCCCCCGTGGGAGAGCTTCCGGAGCTCGCGCGCGGCGAGGATGATGGAGACGGATGTGCGGCCGGAGGAGGTGTGGACAGAGTTGAGGAGATTGCAGGAGAGGGCTCCCGGCGAGGGTCAGGATCTCTGCGAGGTGATCGGCGGCGTGCTGAGGAAGGATCTGGAAGGGCCTTTCGACGCGTCGGCGGAGATTTCCGATGCCGTGCTGGACATTGAGCGATTGGTGTATAAGGATCTCGTCGGGGAGGCCATTCGAGAGCTCGCCGCCTGCTGCGAGCGGCGGCGACGCCGGTTGTTGCCGGCGCTGCCGCGGCGGAGGCTGATGTTTTGAATAGGAGGGATCTCCCGCGCTAGATCCCGGTTTCCCGCCGTTCCAATTCCTCGTACGTGGAGGACAGTGATTGGCGGAGCTGTTTTCGACGCTTCGTCTCACACAGGGGTTTGGTGGTTTGCGGAGAGGTCAGCGACTGGAGGAGCTGACTGTACAAAGATTAGCCACGTGTCGCTTGTTTGTATGACTTGTAAGGGTTTTTTCGTGCGCTTGTTATTGGAATCCGCTTGCTTTGGCAAAGTTAGATAGATGATGCCCAAATTTTCCCATACTTAGAGAGAGAGAGGACTAGGCAATGGCGAACGGGATCCTTTTTGATCACCAACGATCCGAGCATTTAGATGATGGTGATCATAATTGGCGATCATCAGATCGCGCCGATCCAACGATCACGATTGGTAAAATCAACCAATCTCTGCATTTTTTGAAAAATGTAGAAACGAATATTAGATATCATAGTTATATAACAGAGTCAAAACTTATGAATTATTAAACATAAACTTACATCAAATAGTCAACATTATAATCTTACTAAGCTGACTATATAAAATAAATTCCTACAAATTATTCAATAAATCCTAAACAGAAACTTGAGGATAAAATGTGAACGCGTATAAGATTAAATTTATAAATAATTTTTTAAAAGTTTCTTATGAAAGAATTAAACAAAAAATCTGCACGAAAATTCCATCCGATTGGAAACATTAAAAAGTTTGTAAAGTTTGAGAGATACGTGAAAAATTTAGAAATGTAAAATTCTTAGATTGCTAGAAACAAAAGATTCATTATTCATGATCCGTCGGATCCTCCTCTATGATTGTCGAGTCCTCATCAACGATTCAGCACATAACCCTACAAAATATTTGTAAAATCAAAAGGTTCACTAGATAGAATATTCAGAAAAGGTAAATGAATAAGTTTTTTATATACTATTTTAAAACCCTTCATGCCTGAATAAACGAAGAATGAAGTGAAATAAGAAATTGTGAATGTAAGATGAAAACAAACCTATCTACTATCTCATCATGGACTCAATCTCTTCTAAATCCCTCGTTCTACAAGTGGTTGAGAACTTCCACACTAACATCAACATAGTGCATTTGGTACTCCTCTTGTTGAAGCCACACTTTTTGTGTCATGAGTGTGGATTTACTTTCTAGCACTACCATACCCCTTCTAAATGTTATAATCCTTTGACTATATGACAAGAATTGTTCTGCTAGCGCACTTGTTGCTCAAATTGGTAATAACTCCTTGGTTTGAATCAAGGGTAGATGGTTGTGTCTTGTTAGAAGAATCTATTGGGATCTGAGGTCAATAAGACTTCTGAAATTTTTATCAAAGCATTGAACACAACATAATATATTGAGTTAGATGTTCAAAACACCAAGGCACTAAGAGCCAATGATCATATATATGAGAAACCATACTTACAAGGTCCACTTGAAGGAGTTCTTGAAGCTATTCAAGTGTCCAGTCCCTAGCGGTATCCACAAGATCGTCGAACGGTTTGATCTCCTCTTCAATGCTCTTCATTAAGAGAGAAAGAGAAGAAATGAGAGATTCTCCACAAGGCTTGCATGGGTACTTCGAGTTGTGGTCGTTCTCCCTTTACCTATAGAGATTGGACACATGAATTTTTTCATAAAAATCCTCATAATTATGTCTATATCAACAAATGTCTATAGACCTTATGTGTGTGACCCTCTAGGTCCATATATCTCACTAGTTAATAATTATATAGACCCTATAATAGTTTATTGGTCAACATTAATAATTATATACATCAATATATAGATAAATTAATTAAGGATCGATTTAATCCAATTGAAAATTCAAGTTGCTAGCTTGTTTGGTGCCAAGTTAAATCACGTACTCAATGGGATATGAAGTGTTTCAGATTTCTCGTAAAGAACCTTCTCGTCATAGGCTACTATGTATGTATAATCTTTCAGCTATGCGAGACTCATGTATAACTTAGGTCATAGTCTACTATCAAACCCTCATTGATCACTCAAGTCTGTATTAATGCATGAAGGAAATCATTAAGAACTCCTCTAATATTACCACTACCGTGGCTAAGGATTTCATTGCATCTCATTTCTTGAGTCAATATTCTCAAATATCGAGGGCAGAAGATCCTATCTTGACCACATGATCATCTTCGAGGACTTTATGTCATATCTAATATATGACGTTTTGGAAATCCCGTAGTTAAGGAATCGTAAATCATAATTAAAACATAGTCATCCATCTACAAGATGTCTTTGGTGTCTTAAGTCAAAGGACTACATACATAAACATGACATGAATAAATTCACTTAGGTATTATACCACTTTAGAGATTCAAACATATCAATTCAAAGACTCTTTTTCTAAAGAACACCCACCATCTATTCTTGGTGTCTCCATGCCAATGGCTACAAGATCAACCATACTCATTGCATCACTCCGATTAGATAGTACTATTATTTTAGGATAATTCGATGTCTTTCTCTAACATCTTATGAATGAGAATGTTTAGAACATATATTTAAAGTCTAATGATCACTGTATTATGATCTCATCACAATTCACTAGAAAATCAAATGAGACAAAGAACATGGATAGAGAGAGAGTACAAACCCCTAGCTCGATCAATAGATTAGGGGGGACAGAGGGAGAGGGAGAATTATAATAATGCCCTTAAAGGACCATACTGTCTCACATTACCCACTCAAGTTGGAGTATAGAGATCAAGCAAGCTAGCATGTGAGAGGAGTCATATTATGTAACGCTTAACCTCTTAGTAAGAATATTTTTAAGTTAGTTGGATGAGGCAACATGAGGAGTGGTGATGAGACTACCAAGCACCCTACTACAAATAGCATGGTAGCGGATCGCAATGAGCTTTGTTTGCTCATGGAAGGTGGAATTTTTAGCGAGTTAGATAATAGATTGATTATAACAAAACATCGACATGATCCCTTGCACTAGAAAACCAAATTCATGAAGTAGCCAATATACCCATAGCATCTTAAAGGAGGCATGGGCCATAGCCCGATACTCTGCTTTTACACTTGAGAGAGAGACCAGATGTTGCTTGCAACTCCCTCAAGTCGCAAAATTTCCCCCAATGTAGGTGCAAAAAATCAAGGTAGACTTTAGGTTATTGCGATTGTCGATGTAGTTGAATTCTAAATATGTTTCAACATGTAGGTGACAGTGGCATTGATGAAGAAGGATGCGCCTAGGGGCATGTTTAAGATAGACAAGAAGGAGGAGTGCAGCATGACAATGAATCTCTTGAGGTGCATGCATGAGTTGACTAAGAAGACCCATCATATAAGTAATGTCTCGGTAAGTAACCATCAAATAAATGGACTTCCAAATATAAGTCGACGATAAATGAGAATCTCTCCAAGCAAGGGAAAAGAAAAAAAACCCAAAAAATAGGTTTAATGTCAACTCGAGATGATTAGGGCTTGCAACCAAGGATTCCAACCTCCTAAAATAGATCAAGGATGTACTTCTATTGGTTAAGAACCAACTGTCCCTGTTGATAGGCAAAGTCAATGCCTAGAAAGTAGTTGGGTGGACCCAAATCTTTTATATTAAAATGCATCTGTAAAAAGACCTTGGCTTGAGTGATTATGTCAGTATCATTACCGATGATCAAGATATCATTGACATAAGCTGCAAGTATCAAACTATCGATACAAGTGTTCTTCTAGAACACCATGGGGTCAACCTTGTTGGCTGTCAACCCTTTAGCAATTATGAGTCGACTGAACTTCGCAAACTGTGTGTAGGCTTTGCTGGAGGCTGTAAATATCACGATGAAGGTGACACACCTTGGCAGTCTTCCCCTAAATGGGAGGTTACTCCATGAACACATGATTTGTGTAGTTTCCATAAAGAAAGATATCATAGACATCTAATTGATATAAAAGACACCCCAAATTCATAGCCACTCAAAGGAGTATACAAATAGAATTATGGTGACCCAATGAGGAGAGGGTTACTGTGTAATCTACACCATATTGTTGAGAAAACCTAAAAGCCACGAAGTGTGCCTTATGAGGATTGATCAGCATGTCTGAATGCTATTAAAGAGTAAAAACCCATATGCATGTAACAATTTTAGTATTATCAAGGTGAGGGGCTAGTACCCATGTCCATGGACGTCTTCTAATGAGGTAGCCACATAGCCTCCACATGCAACTTGGGTATTGACTCAACAACAAGAAAAATAGAAAAATACCTAATATGCAAGATGGGTGAAGCATACCTTGAAACTTGGGTATGCCAGATGCAAGCAATCATAGAGAAGAAAGTAGGAGAGAGGGTGAATTGTACATGAACACACACCTTTCCAAAAAGTGATGGATAGGTGAAGATCATCCAAGGGCAATGTAAGGGGCATCAAGCTTGGGCAGTAGGTCGAAGAGTCATTTGTTGGAGCCATAAATAGTAGAGTAAGCGGAGGCAAGGAGTTATCAAGAGAAGATAGGAGAAGTGGAGGAATGGTAGCAGTCAACGAGGGACCCTCAAGTAATGGGGGCTTGTGTGGGGTGGGGGGAGGAGGAGGGGAGGGGAGAGGGGGGATGAGAAGGAGGTGAGAGATCCATTGGCCTTACAAAATATGGCACCAAGGGGAAGTGACTGAGTAGAGCCAACTGTATGATTTTCAGGCAAGAGCCACTAGCGTGTAGTATTTCTTGGCTGTATGATTGGCTAGAACTGTCGAAAAATGGCCTCCAGCAGCGGCTAGTAGGGGCGGCGCATGCACCACTTTCAAAGGGTGATTGTCAAGAATGTTGATTGATGCCACTACGAATAGCCTTGAGTCGACTTCCATGGGGGAGCCACCATTTGGGTGACCTAGCAGGGCTGGTGGGCAGTTGAACATGCTGACAACAAGACATAGGGCAGCACACTAGATGTGGAACCACCATGCATCATCCACTCTTTTTACGACTAGTTGGAATTGCCAATGTAGAAAAAGCCAATGGTGGGGGCTAGAAGGGGTGGTGTTGGTGCCACGTGTAGAGGATTGTGTGCATGGTTCTTAAAGAGAGTGACCGTCATGGACATTTGTCAACACTACCATGAATAGGCCTAAATCAGAGCTTTGCTACCAAGTGGAAGCTATTCATTCCATTGAAAAAAGAAGCAACATAAAGAAGAATTGATCGAAGGAGAAGAAGAACCTCGATTGAGAGAGTGCAAAACCCTACTTCGATTGATAGAACAAAAGAGAGGGAGAAAGAGAGAGAGGGGTAGAATTACACTAATTCTCTAAAAGGGCCATATTGTCTCACACTCTCTTCCCCACTCTCCTACTTCCTCTATCCCTCTCTCTCTAGCTCTTGTTCTATCTCTCTATCTCTCTCCCTCGACTTGACTCTCTTCCTCCTTTTCAAGTGCATTAAACCTTCTATAATTGGGACTGGAGAGATATGTTTCAATTTTTTTTTCAACTTTTGACCTTTTATAACTTACTCAACCCATCATATTTGTCTAATTGAGGCTCAAGCCATGCAGATGCACCCATAATAATGTGTTAATATTTTATTCATTTTAATTATTATTAAAAAATTCTAATACAACATTTGTTATCATATGATGCATGCTATTATGTTTTTTGTGAAATTTTACATTTATCAGGCTAAACCATTCATTTGTCAATTTTTTTAAATATTAATAAAATGGTAGAAGAAGAAATACAACCTTTTGAAGGTCAAACAATCTTGGATTAATCATATCTTATTGAGTTTACATTATTTTAGGGATAAAGCAAAAGAGATCAAGATGAAATGAGAAAAGGATAACATGTTTCATGGGCATTCCATGCGCAATGTGTCATCTTAAGAAAAATATCTTTTATCCTTACTTTTGTTTTACACGATCAAAGAAAATAAAGAAATCAATTTTTAGATATTTTTTCATTTTTTAAAAGTAAAGTGGATGTCTCAATTGCTTTATATTGTGTGTTAAAGTCAAAGAACTAGAGAGAGATCAAAAGGTGAGGAGATTGAGGGAGATAAATAACAAAGATAGAGAGAAGAGGAGTACACAAAAAGAGAGAATAATCAAGAAATATTGGCATAGAGAGATAGAAATTGAATATATTTGGAGGGATAATGAGAGATAAATGAAGATTACGACAAAGAGGGAGAGTTAGCGAACATAAGTTTTAGGGAGGGGACCAGGAGAGATGATGATGTCTGAGAGGTGGTTGATCAAGGATGATATAGAGAGAAAGATGAAAGTAGGGATCTGATGGGAGAGATATTTAGCTATAGAGGGAGTGATATTTAGATAAAGAGACAGAATGAGAGGTTTTTCATTTTGTTTTCAGATTTTCTCAAATATGTCAATAATGTCAATGTCTTCAAACCTAAGTCAAACCTAAGTCTAGAAAATCCCCATGTCTACCAACGTTTTGTTTGTATGTTTAACTTGGACTCAACATCTGACCATGTCCAATTCATTGTTCGCGGATGGATAATGAACCTTAGACTCCACGGATAGATTCTTATAGTTTTTATTGATTTCCACACCAATTCATCTTGACTTTGGTGGTTTAATCCTACTAAGTTAACGATAATATGGGAAAGGTTGTGGAAACATATCTCAATGCCAAAGGATAAAAATCTTAAAAAAACTCTTAATAAAATATGAAAAACCCAAAAGAATGCAAAATATTTATTTTTTATATCCCCAAAACCAAGAATAATATAGATAGTTTAATTTTGTTAATGTTTATCACATAGGATTTCCTCTTTCATAGGGAACATGTGGTGGCCATGGATTCAATGGCAATCCTTGGCAATTTTTGATGATATCAAGAGCAAAAATCCCTCAAGATCGGATAGAACAGATCCGGGGGGTATTAGAATTGTGGAATAATTATCATTTAAATTTGATGTTTTGTTCAAGCAATTTTCTACTCAATCAGTGATACGACATGAGTTGGATCAATTGTTTGATGCAGTCAAGGTCCAAAATGAGAACTTTATTACATACATAGGTTTAATTTTGAGATTTAGATGACTATTTGAGAGTTTAAGCTGTGTTTTTCACTCTCCCTGAGCTTCAATTTTTCTTGTCACCTTCTCTCTTGGATTTCTCCCCCTGTCCTTGTATTCTGTCTGTTTTCATGCGTCGCGTTATTGGAATTTGATTCCTTGGATGTTTTCATGCGCTGGTTTTCCCAAAGTTCTTGGAGCGGTGGGGAGAGAGAGAGAGAGAGAGAGAGAGAGAGAGAGGTAGGTTGTCTCACTCTTTACACTGACCAGCGAGGGATCAAGAGAGGGGCAACTAGATTACCATGAAGTCATCAGGCGGTTTCGTCCGAGGACGTGGATTGGACTTTTAGACATCGGTACAGTTGACCTCTGGTCCACCACGTGAAAATCGATAGGGGACTGAAGAACGTTTGGAGTCTCTCCCTCTTTCCTACCATTAAATCATTTCTCTCGCTGTCCCTCTGTCTCTCCTCTCTGTGCGGGGTGGCTGTGGAGCCAGCTGCCCTGCTGCTACATCTGCCGCAGCGTAGGTAGATGCTGCGTACCTTCCTTCTCTGTGGCAGTCGCATCGGAAGCTGCTGCTGCTGCAGCTTCTGCGGCGTAGGTATCTGTGGCGTTACCTTGCGGCAGCAGCTGCCACGGCCACATATGCAACTTGCTGTAGCAGCGATGCGGTGGCAGCTTCTCTCTCTATTGGCCAGGTTAGTTCCAACGGTGAAGCATTCTAGTCCGGTCCCATAAGCATCCAATCTCACCTCTCAGCAGGTCAGACTGCACTCTGTCTCTCTCTCTCTCTAGACACAGAGATTACACCGCTATTACCAGTCTACCCCTCTATCCTCTACCTTCTCTTGCCGCCATGTCATCCCTCAATCCCTAATGGCCCATTTTACAGAACTTCACGCCCTTGTCCCTCTCACTACTCACTTTCATGTGGACATCTCTCTACTCGCTTGTCCATCCATTGTTCATCTCTCTAATTTCACGTGGACATCTCTCTACTCTCTTGTCCATCCATAGTTCATCTCTCTAATTTCATGTACACATCTCTCTACTCTCTTGTCCATCCATAGTTTATCTCTTTAATTTCATGTACACATCTCTCTACTCTCTTGTCCATCCATAGTTCATCTCTCTAACTTCATGTACCCATCTCTATACTCCCTCTACTCACTAGTCCATTGAGTTCTCAAATAGCCACATCAACTTCAAATTTTAATTGTTTTAGAGAAATGGAACTTCAACTCTTTGTATAATTTTAAATTATGCAAAGCTTTATTTTGAATAAAAATGGCACATTTGGAAATATCTACAACACTTTTGAGTTCAAAAGATGGAAGAAACAGAGTAAACTTCAAATAACGGTGATTTTAAAATATTTTAGTTTTTTCTACCTAATGAGCATAGTTGTATTTCTTCGTCTCTTATCTCTCCTATTTTCCCCCGACTCTTTGTATAAAGAGTATATCTCTTCTATCATTCCTTCAAATCTATTTTGTTCCACATAGTATTAAAGCCCTAAGATTTGTGAAGTTTCTAGCAATCTCCCCCCTTTTCTCAGTGCCACTCCACCATCCTCTCTTAAATTACTCAATTTTCTAGCAATTGAATTTTCCTTGGCGCAAACAGGACAAGACATCATACTTGTCCACCATGCCCTAGTGTCTCTACTTGTATGTCATTTACTTCGTTTGAGCATCGATGCATCCATCCCAAACTTGCATCATCACATGAACAAGAAAAGCGAATGAATTTCCAACTACATGAATTTCCAAGTTCATCACATGCAACTACATGAATTTCCAAGAAATGTTAATGCAAAGTTGATAGCCTTATGGCCATCTATAACCCATGTAGCCAACCCTCAGATGCACATTTATCCACTCAACCCCAAGATCACTGCTCAAGCAATCCTAGCATGCACTATACATCAGGCTGATGCATGGTCCCTCGTGCATCGGTAGCCTGCACCATATGTCACTGTAGTGAATTGGTGAGTGTGAAACCAAGTATGTAATGTACAGTAGGCCACGATGTTTCAATGTATGCAATCCTAGCACATGACACGTGATAACATGTAATCTTAACATGATAAAACATGATTATTAATGCAAATTAAGGCATAAAACATTACATTTATGTGCATGTTATCATACTTTGAGTACATTTCTATCATTCTATGCAATTTTATGTTCTAATCTCAAAATGTGTTAATTTAGGGTTAATTATGATGAATTAAAGATTAAAGATTTTATAACCCATCTTTACTTGAGATTATAAATGGTTTTTAAAGTTAAATAATAAGAGAAATCATTTTTATAAACATTCATTTAATTTTCTAAAGTTAAAATCTTAAAGAAATGGATGTATTTTTGAAATAAGAATTAAATCTCTTGTTATTTAAATAATTTGAATTTTTAGAATGATAGATAATTAAATTTCAGATCAAATGAAAGAAATTTGAATTAATTTGGAGTTGTATTTTAAAAGATATGATTTTTACAATTTTTAGGGATTTTTTTCTGAATTTTCCGATTTTATTTTCTATTTAAAAAATGTTAAAATAAATAAAAAAATTGCAAAAAGCGCGCGGGTCCCACGCGGGTGCGACGTGGCATGCAAGGCCACGTGGCAGAGCCACGCGGACCTGCGCAGCGCCTACGTGGCGCGTTATATGTATATGTATATTATTTACTATAGTTATAAAAGGGGTCTTTAGCCTGCCCTATATGGGGAGGGTTATTAACCCTATAAACCGTCGGGTCTTATAAACCCGACGGTTTCCTAAATCGTTTTCCGTGTGGGACTAAACGGTAAGCTATTTTACTATGCAGGAAACGTGGCGCAATAAGGAGCGTTGGATCGAACGGCAAGCGTCGATTGCGTAGACGCGTGTCCACCAGATGATCAATCAAGCACGTGCGCGATAAAAGGAGTTATAACGATCAGATTAGAGGCCACGTGGCATCACACGCGCCGATCGCGTGGACGCGTGGTGCACCGGAGATCAATCAAACACGTGCCTATTTAAAAGAGGATTCTCCCTGTGCGGTCCAGATTCGATCGCACAGGGAGAATCGCAGCCGTCCGATCGCGATCCAAAGGGCGTTATTTGAAGCGTTTTTTTAAAAGCGTTGCGTCAGATCAGATCAAGACCGTTGGATCGCGATCCAAGGGGCAAAAATCAAAGCGTTTTTAAACGCATATCAAGCGGAGCGATCTGGAGCGTCCATCTGCGATCTGATGGCCACGATTTAACCTTACCGTTTCGAATTGATGCGTTTAATCTCGACCGTTGATGCGGATTAAACGCATCAATCGGACGGTTTTCCCCATTTCGCCCTATAAAATGACGAGTTCTTCGTCGTTTGTACTCATTCTTGAGGGATTTGATCTAATCGACCTATCTAAACCCCTTCTCTCTTGAATCTCCTTCTTGTAATCGCTTCTAGACTCAGAAATCGTGTCCACGGAGTGTTTATAAGAGAGATTTCGACGATCGTGTGAGGAGAATTTGTCTCTTGAACACCGATGTTCACGATTGAATTCACGGAATGAATAGCTGTCGATCCGGCGATCAATTGGATCGATTTGATCGTTATCTCGGGTTAGAAAACAAGTTATTCCTCTTATCTATCGTCATGTATCATCAACTTTAGGTTTAGGATTTTAATTTAAGTTTAATTTCATTTTAATTTCAATTGGTGTTCTTCGTGATTCCGAAAATTTCATCCCACTTCCATCTTTGATTTCTCCGTGATTACTAATCCAAATCGAGTGATTTTTGATTCCACGGATAGATCTTTGAGTTATCTTTCTAAAACCACCATTTTTCCCTAATTTCTCACCTCAATTCGTCGTCCAATTTGACCAAATTCCAAAAGATCTCTCAAAAATACCTTAATTCCCTGTGTATTTCGACCCTTATTTACCATTATACCCCTCAATTCACTCTTAATTCCCCAAATTGGTAAGTTCGGATTAATTTTTGACACGAGACCGTGTGAAATCGACGACCTTGCGGTCTCGTCTCGTCAGCACATGACACTAGGTATTACCGAATGTTTCTAGGTACCATTAAAGTCCAACCAAGGTAGGTGCTGCCAAGAATTTTTGAGTGCTCCACTTGGTGTTGAGTGCCTCTATGTGCCATCAATGCTTCTAAACCATGCGGAGCTCCTCTAGGTTTGATTTTGCGCCACTATGCATGGCCACACACCATCTTTTCATCGAGGGATGCTTTTTCATATCTCTGATTTTAATTCATTGATGTTTGGAAAAAAATATCCTTGCATCACTCTTCTTGTTCCATCTATGCCTCTTTTAGGTCCATCTATGTTCTCCTACGCTTATGTTGTCGCAACCATTGCCTCTTTTTGACTCCAATAGCCTCCCATCTTTGCTCTAGTGGTATGCGATGATTTTTCCATGGCTGTAAAAAGTGGAAGGAAGAGGGATGATTGTCAAGAAAGAAATCTTAGACGATTTCATGATAGAAAGCACGGTTGAGGTGATCAAGGACCTTTAGCTCCATGGGAGCTTTGTGAAAGACTAGCCACTGTTTGAAAATTTTTTGGGGAGAATTGAAAATATCCTAGAGTTTTCTCACTCATAGTATCATTGTCCCACAAGGAATATATTAATTAAAGTCTAGTTCAATGAGGCCATCCCCTTCGGTCATGTTTTCACTCAAGTTAATGCTTCTGTTTCAAGTACCACTGCTCTACCTTAATCCACTCCTACTTCCTAGATTATTGATGTGATTGCATCAGTCTGGATGTCAAATTGATCCACCCTATTTTATTAGTCATCAAATATTTTGAATTCTTTCCAAGTTGCCATTTGGATGCTCACTTCTATCCTATAAAGTGACACCAAATGGCTTATCCAATCACCATACTTCCTGTGAATAACTAAATTGCCATTGACTCCCTTATTTATCAATGGCAACCTTGATTCCCTATTAGCCACCTTCTTCTCCTTTCCTCATAGCTTTCAGGATTTCTATCAAGAAAGATGACCAAATTCAGGTATGAAATGGTTGTGACATCTACATGCATCTATTTTTTATAATGACCTCTTTTATACTTATGTTGACTCCATACTTGAGCATTTTTGGCTCGGACATCCAGAAGCAGTAGAGTTTTAGTAAGCCCATCCATGGAGCTTTATATCTCCATTTCAACACAAGCCATGCCATTATAAAGAATCATTGTGCTACCAAAAGTATTGTGGTTTTGTTAAAAACCGAAAATCTTTTTATTGTTTCATTTTTTGTGTGGGATTCTCTTATAGAATCTCTATCCCTGTAAATTATGACTATATCATATTTTTGGATATTTATTCCCATGTCTCATAGATACATCTTCTTAAATATTGCAACGATGCTCTACCCTCTATTTCTTAGTTCTTGAAAACAAATCACAAACTTCTTGAAAGATCCACATACTCTTAAAAGATATGGGTATCCATCGCTATCTTTCATTACATTGCCATCTCCTTCTGTAACTCCTATCCTCACCCTTAGGTGTTAAAGTTCTACTTCACTATCTCCACCCCTGCATTATCATCATGAATTTTCTAGAATGTAGAAAATTTCAAGAACACTACACCAATATATATCCATGCTCTTTTCTTGAGCCCTAATAAGTATCTTTTTTATATAATCTCACACAAGAAAAGGTTATCATATCGTCTCTCAAATCATCAGAGCATTTAGTTTCATGTGGCGTCACTTTATTTGAAGAAATATTTCTTCGACACTAGACCTACTCCCTCTTACATCTCTTAATTGTCCACCAATCCTTCACCAACAACATTGTGACCATATTTTGAGGATATATTGAGCTTGGCATAACATGCACTTTCTTTAAAAAGCCCCCCTTCACCACAAGAAAATGACCTCCATCTACCCATTGCTCTCTAAGAAATACTCACAATTTTACATATGAACCCATATGCCACTTTTTTCAATGATTGCCTATTTACTACTTTCCATGCATTTGCATTTTTTAATCCTCGCATTCAATTCCCAAGAAATATTTGAAGGCCCTAAAGGTACTTGAGCAGAGAGCATCTATGAACTTGGAACATCACTTCAAAATTTCACGTGATATCTGATATGATTCCTCATTTAAATACACTAGATTTTTATTTCTCATCGTGGGTGTCAAGCTCAAGTACAAGTAGACAAAACAATCAACAAGTCTCACTAATTCTTGATTGTTGCATTTTTTCCTACCAACATACTTAGTGCAAGTATGTTAGATCTATTGGACACCAAATTCTAGGATACAAAACCAAATAATCATAAATTGACTCACTATTGTGATGCAACATATCCTCTTGTTGAAGATATTATTTAATATTAGTTCATGTTCACGAAACTAGTACATTTGAATTAAATGTTATGATTGAAAACAGATAGTGGCATTATTAATCTCCTATATTTTTTATTCATGATTGAAAAAACAAGTATATTCCCTAGGATATGTTATGATGTTTGCGAACGTCAAATGTGCTCTAAGATGATAACTTCTTAATGAGCACTATAGATGCCTACATTGCAAAGACTGCTCAAGCTATTTCTATAAAGGGACAATGTTGATAAAAAAATTTACATATGGTTATCAACCCAATTCAGAGGGATGATTGTCACCTGGTTCATAAACAATAAAAATTCTGTCTAATTTCATTGATAACGAAATGCATTAGATTAGGGCATTTACGATATGTTAAGTGATGGGAATAAAGTTTCTTCTTCTGGAGCTTGGAAAATAGGATGTATGCTTATTTTATGTTATAAAATATGTCATCTTTGTTTCAAGAAATTTGATTTTTCATGTGTTAGAATAGAGCCCACATTAGATGACCTTAGACCCACTTGGGGCATGGCTTTGCTTCTCTCATATTCTTCTCTATAAATGAAGACTTACAATCTCTTCTTTAATTATCAATTATCAATGAATTTATCATTCAAATAGTATAAGAGAAAAAAATAATTTACCCTAGAAAATTAGGGAGAGGCCAAAGCTTATTGGGCCCCACTAAAGACTCATGTCAACATGTGGGTCTTTCTTGGGTCAAGGCCTACCCTCACACAAGATGCCCACCACGTGAGATGGGAGGGGCCCCATACTCTAAGGTTGCTTCGCTTCAAACGACTCATCTGTTCACGCTTATGTCCGATGCCTTTACATATCATCAATTCTCCACCAAAAATCTATGCCATTGTTTGGGGATTCTATATCATAGTGCTAATACTTCGTTACCACTAATCCCCACACCCCAAGTTGACACTCAAAATATTCTCCCCCCTATCGTGCTTCCTACTTTGTCGACTTCTAAGCGTCATCTTTTGATCAGGGCACAACTTACTTGGCCTCCCTATAAATTTTAACAACGATAATTACACGGCCTAGGATTGTAGTTTTGAGCTATTTCTTTAGTCTAAGTCTTTTTCATCATCTCATTGATGATCCTCTACTGAAGGGGTCGCGCGACAATTCATTTTATTAAATGGATCAATCCTATCCGAATTACAATTCAGTTATAACTACGCGGATTTGAAGAGCCACTCTGCGATTTGAAGCATAGAATTACAATTGGACAGAGGAGATTTGGTGAAATTCTCTCTTCATGCGATCACGGGGCGTGAACCTGATGCTCCGATGAAGATTCTAATGGTCTCGACTTAACTATGATGATTCGTTTCTTTGGATTTCATTGCCACTGTTGATCTCATCAAGGAGAAGATCCAAAAATCACGCCCAATTTGAGAATGTTATAAATTCTCTCTCTTGGACGCTGTAAAGCATTCTTGAATGTTTCGATCAATTGAACCTTCTAGACATCTCAATTCTTGAATCTCTTGCTTTCTTCCTCTTCTACATTTCATCGAGGAGTGTTCAAAATCAAGATTTTGTCGATGCGGAAGAAGGAAGAATTTTACCGCTTGAATTTAGAATTTTTATTTTTCAAAACGGGGAATGTAAAGCTATGATCCAATGATTAATTGGATCATTTTGAGTGCGATTTTGGGTTAGAATATGTGTTTTCGTCCTAATCTTTTGTCCTCTAACATTAGATTTTAATTTTGATACATAGATTAGTTTAATTTTATAAATTTTAGTCAATCTCTCTCTCTTCGCAATCAAAATTTCTCTCTTGATTTTACTTCTTGATTTTTCTGCGAATACTAATTCAAATTGAATGATTTTTGAATCCGTGGATTTCCAAAAAATACTAATTTCTCTAATTTCTCACCTCAATTCATTGTCCGATCTGATCAAATTTTGCATACATCTAAAAAATTATCCTAATTCTCCATGGAGTCGACCATTACTTACCATTATGCTACTCAATTTATGATTAAATCTTAAAATTAGTGAGTGTAGAATATTTTTATGTGTGCACGTTGACGAAGCATTTTATGCGATCGTTAAAATACACAAACGTTGCTCAAACATAATTTATAAAACGGAACTCACAAAGATAAAGATATAAAATCAAGTAAAGTGTAAGTATCGAGTCGATCTAGAGAGAACAAGGTTGACTTTAATTGCAGAGTTGACTTGGTCAAACTTAGGTTTAAAAGAGGTTTTAAAGAAGTAAAAATAAGATGTTAAGAATAGAAATGATATAAATATACTAAATATGAAATTTAAGGACTTAAGATCTCGGATTTGACAGAGAAAAGTCCAAGTAAAAGCGTTGACTTTCACCAATAGTCGAAGTTCTATAAAATCAGAGAACTAAAAGGTGTCAGAAGATTATGAAAACTATGTATTTAGAAAATAAAGAGAAAATGGAATTTATTGATATAGAATTTGTGATTTTTCGAAAAGAAATGGATTTACTATGAATTATTGAAAATCAAAGATTAAAAAATTCTTGAAATGAACACTTAAGAGAAAAATCTTCAAATTGATTGGTCAAATGATATCTAAATCTTGTAATTTATATAGAAATAGAAATCTAAGAACCAGAGGATTCTAAAGAGATCAAAATTATCGAATTCCAATTTATATTTTGAAGGTAATTGACCCCGAAAGTTAACGTTCAAATTCTGAGTGAAAATGAACAATGCTCGGTCAAACATTAAATTGAGGGGACAAATGAAACTTGAAATTTGACGGATTTTCTATCCACAGAAAGCTGATAAAATAAGGAATCCAATGAAACCAAAATCAAGTGATTTGGAATTATCATCAGAGAGATATTCTATTTTCAAAATTAGTGAAATTTTAGACTAAAATTGGGCAACATTGAAGAACACTAAGAACTAAAATGCAAAATTAAAGATCTAAACCTAATTAAAACTCAAATTACCACCTGATAATCGATTGAATCTCACTACTAACCCGATTGCCTCAAGAATGGGGATTTAATTCACGCGGATTGAAGCGGATTTTGCTTGATTTCTTCTTCGCGGATGTTCATAATTCAAGGGGAAAATTTCGATGAAATCCAGTGATGATTCGTGATGAATCCAATTGCTTCGCAATCGAGTCTAAACGAGGGGGATCACGAAGAACTCAAGATTTTGCTCCAAATTCCCTTAATTGCTTCACGAAATCAATCTAGAGTTAAGAAGAAAAGAGGGAGTACATGGGTTTTTAGAGGAGAATTTCCTCCCAGAGTTTAGAGCCGTTCGATCCGGTCGAGAGAGTGATTTGATGGCCACAATCGCACGATGATCGTGGCCCATCATTTGGAGAGATCGTGGCTCCTGATTTGGCGATGAATGAGCCACGATCGCGCGACGATAGGGCCACGATCGCACGTCGATCGTAGTTCTTGGTCTTCCTCAATCCACCATTCGATGAAGATCTTATGGTAGCTCACGATCGCGCATCCGATGAAGATCTGACACTCTAGAAGCCTCCACGCATCACTAGGTGAGCCATCGATATGTCGTTTTGATTTCGCCCGCTCGATGGAGATCGGGCGCTCCCATTGCAGCCACGTGGTGATCGGTGAGCCTTTTGATCGCGGTCACTTAAGCATTATTTCACGCACGTGCTCCATTGATGATCGCGTGGACTCGGGTCCACGCGATCTCCATCATCCCGATCGAATCCAACGCCTACCGTGTGTCCACGTTGCCTACACATGTTAAACTCCGTGGGAACTTAGTCCCACACGGAGGAAAAAGATGAAAAACATGTGGTTAAATAGGGGGGCGTTTTAACGCTATTGCGTTACCGCCCCAATACTTTAACCAGGGCCCACAAACCCGTGGGCCCTTCACGCGCCAGCCCCCTTGCCACGTGGCGCCCCTCACGGGCATCCGTGTGGACCCGCGTGGCCTCCAGCCACATGTCCGCTCCCTGTGCGCCACCTGCGCCTCACGTGGGCTCATGCAGCCCTGCCACGTGGCCTTGCGTGCCGCGTCGCATCCGCGCGGGATCCCGCGTGCCACATCAGTCAGCCCTGCGTGCCACGTCAGCTCCACGTGCCACGTCAGCTTCGCAGGGTTCTGTGGAATTAAAAACCCCGTTTTTTTGCAATTTAAATAAGAAATAATAATTAAAAATGCAGTAAAAATCAGCTAAAAATTGAAAAAGATCTAAAACTTCAAAAATTAATAACTTTGAAAATACAACTCCTTTTAATCTCAAATTTTCTCCATTGTATCACCAATTTTCTTCCTTTTTAGCATCATGACATCTAAAATATAATTGAAAACAAGAAAATGAGAAGGATTGAGAATAATATCAAGTCTTTTATTAGAAATTCCTTCTTTGAATCATCAAATCATTATTTCCTTGGAATTAATTCTTGAAATCATCTCCTAAAGTCAAAGTACATCAGGGAAAATATGTAATTTATATTATTTTAATCTTGCAAAAAGATTAATCATCAATCATGCATATAAGTATCCCTAATTTATGCATAAATATGAACTTTAGTGTAATGGCATACCAATGGAGAAAATTCATGAAAATTAGGATAACATGCATCATATTCACATAAAATAAGCATGAATATGAGTTAATTAGGATAAGAAATTAAGTTATAAATGCATGTTATCACACGTGTATTTTCATTGATCGCACAAATTCATTTTGTTACTTTGCAACCTATCTTATGGCTCTTGGTTGCAATCCATCTCGGCCATTATCACTTGAATTCTTCACACCATCAAGCAAAGCATCATTTAGCCCCTCTCACACATCAAGTTAGTACACTCCTTCTAGAAAACCCTTGAGACTAGACAAACATTAGTCGTGTGGTGGAGATCTTTAGGTTACTTCTCACTTGCGAGCAAGAAAATTTCTCTCTTCAAGCCCGCTTAAATTGTTTTTAGGCCTTGCTTCAAGATGATGATCTTTATCAGCCCTCAAAAACAAACCTTGTGACACTAAAGTGTTATTTCGAGGAGCTCTATATCAACATCTATCTCAGTGGGCTTTGTTCCTCCATGGCATTTCAAATAGGAGCTTTCCCCCATCTAGTGACTATGTAGCTAAACTCACTACCATTTTCATTTCTCTACTACTCTTATGGGTCATGACTAGTATGCCATCACCCCTCGCTCTTCTACTCCATGAGATACGATTCCTTCCTTCCTTGGCTATGGCAGGCTCTGCTCCTTGAGCTAGCAATAATGGTCTCCCTCCCCGCTCTAATTGTAGTCATCCTCCTCTTGGCCACGGCTGCAACTCCATTCCTCCCATGTCCCCACTTTGCCATGTAGAATCATCCTACCAGAAAAAGTTTCGTAGCAATTTGTCAATCTCCTTCTGCCAAATCAATTGTGACTCTTCCGAATCCCTTTTCCCCAGCTTTGCCTGACATCCCTCATCCCTAATATCATGTGATCTTGCTTTTGGTCAATTATGATGTACTCGACCACTTCAAGAGTTCTGATGCCCCTTATCCAACTAGCCTCACCTTGCTTTCAACTCCCTCTACATTACGTGAATATGCTCTCCTTGCTTCCTCTCCATCTTCATGGATTATCAATTGGGGCACTTTCTCTCATATGAACGAGACTTCATTGCTCTCATTGTCATATTACCCCCTTCCATCCCCTTTTTACTATTGTTTATGGTTGGCCTTGTCCATTCTCTTTAGCAAATCCTCTATGTTCATGGTTTTCGCGTGAACTTTTTCTCCATTAGTTCCATCACTCATGCTCTTCCATTTACAGTTACCTTTCTTTCATTTTCATTGCATTTGAAAATTAGAAAATGCAATTTTCTAAAGACAACTCCCTTTTGGTTCTGACGTAGCTTCAGCGCAAGAACAATGAAGAAAAAAGACTTGAATCCACAAGACTTGATCTATAGGAAATCCACATAAGAAGCCTCTTCAGTCCTTGAATCTAGAAGAGGTTGTACTTGAATCCGCCCGCACAGAGTACTCTCAAACAAGGAGAACACTCAACATGAAAAACCATAGCTCTAGAAAAGGGATAACTTTGAATTGTGTATCCTCAAGGGTTATAATGGGAGCCTTATATTGGCCTCAAAAGGTGGAGGGTCGTCCAAGTTACATGACCCCTAAAAAGACAACTCAAAGTCTTGAAAATATAACTCTAACATCGTGCTTGTGTCAGTGATTATACTTGACACAATAAAAAGAAGTTTCTAGGCCCAAAAGAGATATTCTAGAGATTCTAGGTACTATAGAATATGACACAAAATATTTTATGAGTCTCTAGGTGTTCCTCTCTAGACAGTGGCAACTCCTAGAGATTCCTTCCTAGCCCATTAAGCTCTAATTGGGCCTCATAAGTGGGCTTTATGAGTTATTGGGCTACATGAGCTATATTTGGGCTTTGAAGGCTCTTGGCCTACATTTTGGGCTACATTAGATTCCCTCTCCTCCACTTTCTCTCTCTTGTCTCCTTCTCCTCATGTTTCCTTGGCTCTACCCATATCCTCTATTTGGATACAAATCTATTGTCCCCCTCCTCTAGAGTGACCTCGTAATCCCTCCAGATGATCTTCACTTGTACTGTCCATCCCAGTTTCTCATTTTTTTCCCTTTGTTTTACTCTCTCCATTCTTTTGTGCCTTTGTCCTTTTAGCAGCCTTTGGCTGATTCCAAGAGTGCAGGTTGAGGAAACATAAGTGCTTACATGGAAGGCAAAAATGGACTAAAAGGTGGTGGCTTTGGTTTTTAGGGGACTTAGACTTTAGTTCTGCGTCCAAAAAGGTCCAAAATGTAATATGAAAGTGGGTCCTCACCCTCAAATATCATGATTATGGTACTATTATAAGTCACAAGGCTCATCTAGCTGCTCATGGCTGCACCCAAGAGTAAGATAATAATTCCACTAACACGTTCTCCTCCATCATCCATTTGAAACTTTGTTTGCGTGCTCCTCTTTCTCACAGTCAATCAAGCCTAGTCTCTCCATTATTTAGATGTTTCTTACACTTTTCTTTATGGTGATCTTGAAGAGAATGTCAGTAGGGAGCAACCTCCTAGGTATGTTGCGCATGGAGAGTCATCCAAGAGATGCTTCTTGTGGCATGCTATTTACGGGCTCAAGTAGAGTCCATATGCATGGTTTTCCAAGTTTAGTGGTGTCCTCATTGCCTTTGGCTTCACATTATGTGATGTCAATCCCATCGTGCTCACTAAAACGATTGAGGGAAATCTTGTCATTCTTACTGTCTAAGTTGATGATATTTTTCTAAGTAGGAGTGATGATACTAGTATTCATGCTACCAAGACTTCTTTACAATAGCACATCAGCATTCATGACTTGGGAAGTTGAGATACTTAGTTAGGATTGGGTTTACGCATCATGACATGAAGCTCATTTTGAACAAATAAAAGTATGCCCTTGACATGATTTAGAAGACAAGACTTCTTAGGTAAAAGCAAGAGACCTCACTCATCGAAGCTCTCCCATAATTCTGGGATACTTCATCTCCACTCCTTCATGCTAATTGCTATTAGAGATTTTTGGGCAAGGTGATATATGTAACTGTCACTCGCTCTGATGTGATATACGTAGTTGATGTTTTGAGTTAGTTCATGCAGGAACCTCGACGACTTCATCAGGAGGGAGCTTTACGGATCCTCGCATACATTAAGCAAGCCCTTGGGAGAGGGCTCATATATTTCCGACATGGTCATCTACATATTTAAGCCTACTTTGATGGTAGGTATGCATGTGACAATGGAGATAGTAAATCCACTACGAGTTATGGAACATATATTGGAGGGAACCTCATCGCCTCGCGGTCCAAGAAACAAAAGGTTGTGTCATGCTTCATCGTGAAGTTTGAGTATCAAGCCATGGCTAAAACCACTTGGGAGATAGTACAGTTTTGATCATTTCTCAATGATCTTATCATCTCATCTCTTTCTCCAATGTCAATGCATTGCAATTATGCCCATGTTATCTTCATCGCCTACAATCCCATTTTTCATGAGCATACGAAGCACATTGAGATTGCTTGCCACTACATCTAGATAGTTGCAATTTTTTTAAGATTAATCCAATGGTTGTCGTGTGATCTACTCCTCTTATAAGGCCACAACAATCATATGATGACACATGGCATGATCTGGTCGTCGTGATCTTGATCAAGCTTCATCCGATAGTGATGTAGTCCAAGGGCCTCCATTGCCCAATTGTGACTCCTAAAGCCTAGAAAGTCACATGGCCCACTTATGAGGCCCAATTAGAGCTTATTGGGCTAGGAGGGAATCTCGAGGAGCTGTCATTGTCCCAGAAGATCACCTAGAGACTCACAAATAGTGTGTTAGATTCTACAGTTCCTAGAATCTCCAAAGTGTCTCTTGTCAGGCCTAGAAGCTTCTTTTTGTTGTGTCAGGCCCATCCCCTGACACAAGCATGGTGTAAGAGTTATAGTTTTAAGACTTTGAGTTGTCTTATCAGGGGTCATGTCACTTGGATGACCCTTTACTTTTTGAGCCCTATATAAGGCCCCCCATTGTAACACTTGAACACAATTTTGAAGTTATCCCTTTTTTGAGAGCTTTACTTTCTCCCTTGAGTGTTCTCCTTGCTAGAGAGTGCTCTGTGCTTGTGGATTCAAGTGCACCCCCTTGTGGATTCAAGGGTTGAAGATGTTAGTTCTGTGGATTCAGACTCTAACCCTTCTTGTAGATCAAAGCTTGTGGACTCAAGTCTCTGTTCTACACTTCTCTATGTGCTAAGGCTGCTCAAGGTTGCAATTTTTTTTAAAGATTAATCCAATGGATGTCGTGTGACCAAGGTTGCAATTTTTTAAAAGATTAATCCAATGGTTGTCGTGTGATCTACTCCTCTTATAAGGCCACAACAATCACATGATGACATATGGCACAATCTGGCCGTCGTGATCTTGATCAAGCTTCATCAGTCATTAAGCAATTAATCAAGAAATTTTTAAGGAAAAGTTGACAATATGAAATGCTTTAAAATGGAATCGTGATATCTCATGATCTTGATGAAGTTTGGAGCTGAAATTTTATAGGCAAAATCACCATTTCACGCTCTTCTTCTTTACAACGACTGATTTAAAGAATGGCACAAAAAACTACATTTTTTGACGTTTCTTAGGACACTTGTAGCATTGCTCAATGAGAAAAAAAAGTGTGCTAATTGATGATCATCTGTCATGTATTGAATATTATTTTTCATGAGTTTCTTTGTTTTTTTCTATTCATTTGCAATGTTGGGTGCAAACACTCAAGTTCAAATGAGATGTATAAACCGTCAAAGAAGTGATCGATTGGAGAGCATGACTAGAGTGAGTTTTTGATCTTGAATCATTCGGCATAACATTTTATTTTTGTTTTTTTCTATATTTCTGTCCACACATCCATATTTTAACCCAAAATAACCATTTTTGCGTTATGATTGACAATTTTTTTATCTTCTGTTGGGGATTTGGAAGTGTTGGATCAGGTAGTCACATCTTTCGCATATGTGATAACGTGTCATTGATGCATTCATTTTTTCATCATTATAAATAGGTTTTGACACATAATTCTTATTAATATAATGCACGTTATCATGTTTTTTATGATATTTTTGCATTCATCATTTCATTTCACTCATATTCCAAACTTGCATCTATTTAGTGCTATTTAGTGCTAATTTGGTGAAAAAATAAATATGTCTGATCATACATCATTCTTTTCAATTACTTATACTATGAGACTAACCATAGATGATTACATTCTCGATAAAATAGAGAAAATTTCATGGAAAAAAGAGTTTTATTTTCTGAGATATTCAATTTCTAAGTTTAGGGATTTTTCTAGAATTTTTATATAATTTTTTTTGAATTTTTTAGGGACTTTTCTGATTTTGAGCATATTTACAAAAATGCCACTCTAATTTTTTGAAATGGAAATTTTTAGAAATGCCCCTCTGATTTTTGTAATGAAAATTTTTCAAAATACCCTTCCGATTTTTAAGTAAAAATTTACAGAAATGCCCCTTCAATTTTTAAGTCAGAAATTTACAGAAATGCCACTCTTACCGATCTCAATCAAAGGCTAAGATTTCTCTAAATTAAAATCATGATATCTCATGATCTAGACCGAGTTTTGAGCTGAAAAATTTATTTCTAGATTCATCTTTTAACCCTCTATCTATAAATACCCTTAGATCAAAGAATCAAACTGGGAAAAAATGGTTTTAATAATTGGACTCAAACCCCTCTTTACTCTCAAACCCTGGGAAGTCACCTATAAAAGCCTTCATTTTTTTTTCTCCTTGCATTTATTGGTTCTCTCTTATCATCAGGATACCATAAGAAAAGGGAGAGGAGGTCAAGGCCTAAGGAGGAGCATTGTTTGATGCCCAACCTTTGTAGTGGAGAAGAGAGCAAGCAAAGATCGTGATTGGAGTGGATCAAGCATCACCCGGCCTAGGATGGGCACACCAACCGGGTTTGTGCAAAGATCTAGATTGGATTTTGGGTTGGGAACATCTCCATATATAGTAGACATATGTTTTTATTTTTTTCTTTTTTTTTTTTTGCTTTTCCTTTGATTTTAGTAGCTTTGACATCATCTTCGCGTGCATCTCTCACTCTCACTCTCACCCTCGTCGTACATTTATCCACTGCCACCGCCATTTATTTTCTCATCTTTCCATCATATTATCTCTATTTTCATCTCTATTAATCTAATTATCTCATCTATTTTCTAATTTCTATCTTAATTCTAAGATAAACTCAAAATTATCTTTCATACTCACCTCCACATACTCCATTCCAACTCACACATCTTCCTCTGCTCTCATCTTTCTTTTAAACACATAACCTCATTACTTTAGCTCCCTGTGGATTCGACCATTGCTGACACTATATTTTATTACATGAAATCGACGCACAACAATAAAGAAAAATATACGCGATTGAGTTCATCAATATGTCGCACTTTTTCATCAATCTTTCCACTTTCTTCATCCAGAGCTACAAAAAATCCTTCATTTCAATATTTTAATCGTCCTCCTTGTAGATTCAACCTTGACTTCCTACTATTATAAAATTTATGATTAAATTCAAAGATTGGGAATATATTTTGACACATGAACTTACATTTTAACTGACCATGATTTTATCCACATGAGTAATCATTGATTATCTTGATTATATTAAATTATCTCATCTTAGTGGATTTAGGAGAAACCCAAAACAAGTCATCTTTCTCAGCCTTACTAGACAACAATAATATGAGAAACCAAAGCAACCCACGCATGCATTAGCTCCACTTCATGTAGCAGCTTGAGATGACCTTGACATGGAAAAAATTTCTCAATTGATTGATCAGATTTTGAAGATGAACTCTCAAGTGGATGAAATACAAAACCTTTGTTGTAATCAAATCTTGACACTTTTGAAAAAATAGAAGAATGGAAAGCATATTGCATTTCTTGATCACTTGCCATCACAACCCATTAAAAGCCCAAGAATTCTAGGGCAACCATGATTGAGTGGAACTCATAACATGAACTACATTCATGTTGACAATAATTTAAAGCTAGATGCCAAAGTTACAAGGCCATAACCAGCCTTAAAAGTGGAAACACCTTAAAAGATTCTTACAAGAATCAACTTAACTATCATGATTTGGATGATGATGAGGAGGAAGAGGTAGAAACTCCTAAGAACACTTTAGAGAGTGATGACAATTTGGCAAATAGGGCAATATAGGAGGATGAAGCGACAAGAATGGGGCTAGTTCCAGATGTCTACATACCTATTGTACCTTATCCTCTAGTTTTCCATTTTGAACAAAGGGAAAATTGGAGAGAATGTACACCAACTATTGAATCATGGGGTCAAGATTTGTATAAGAGAAGTAATCGCTGATTTTTTAGCTTCACATCCTTGAACTTCCTTTGATTGAGCCTACCTTGCAGCTTAAAATTCTAGCTTGATACTTACGTGTCTAAATGCCAATATCATCTGTTGCATTCTAATTGATGTTTAGTAAATGCAAAAAAAAATTTATGCATATATAAATTCACAAAATGATACATAAAAAAGAAATTATATCCACTAAAAAATAATTTTAAAACTAAAATGATGAATAAAGGTTGAATGTATGGAGAATTGTGAGAGACAAAAAAATCAATCAAATTTATTCAAATTGGAAGACAAAAAGAGATGAGGAAATAGAGATAATAGAAGATTTAGAAAGAGAGAGAAGAAACGAATCTTTGGTTGCCAACTAGAGTTGAAACAAAGCATCAACTAGAATTTAAACAAAAGGGATATCAAGGAAAAAACATAACAATGATAAGAGATAGAAATATGCCAAAAATCATCAAGAAACATCTTAAATTATATGCCTTCTCTTAATCAAATCATCAATAAACCTTTAATGCATTACACAAACTCATGCTACCCAGAGGTTGTGCCAAGATGATCCTATGTTGTCAGATTAAGGGGATACAATTTATGATTCCTCAACAACTGTTGGCGATGTTGAAGCAATGAAATCCCTATTCAATCACTCATGAAGAAGACTCTTACTAACTTGAATGTAATGCAAAGTTGATCCTACTTCACTAGGTCAATAACTGAAATCATCAATTTTTCTACAAAGCATATTAATGTTCAATTGATGAATCCCCTCCTCCCATTTCAAGGTAAATAAAAAATAATTCACATTACTCCCACACAATTTGAAAGAAATTCAAATTCATCATTGATTGGGAGAAAAAATAACTTTAGCCAAGAAGAGTCCTAAAAAATTAAAGATGAAGATCTACCCTCTGTATAGGGTTTCTGATAGCATGCAATCATATGATTATTAATGCAAATTAAGGAAAAAAACATTCCATTTTTATTCATGTTATCATAATTTGAGAGCATATCTATCATAAAAAGAATCAATTTTGTCATAAATATTACTATATTGATGTGAAAAAATAAAACTAAATAAACTTAGACATTTCATTGGATCTAAAATCTCTTCATTCTCCTCTTTATTCTTTGAAGTTTAGTCTTCTCAAATTCCAAATCATCTAAAAAATAGGTTGATAAATAAGATATTTGATTTTAAATTCATTATTTGAATAAAATTAGGCCTAAAAAGCGCATTTTTAGAGCTTGAGAAAAATGGCATGAGATTTACGAAAGCACAAGAGTAAAACAATATCATGCCTCAAAATAAAATAAATTGTATCTATTAAATTCACTTAGGGATTGATAACATGCAATCTTAACATGTAATTACATGATTATTAATGCAAATAAAGGCATAAAACATTCCATTTTTATGAATGTTATCATACTATGAGTGCATATCTATCATTTCATGCAATTTTAAGTTATAATATTAAAATGCACTATTTTAGTGATAATTATGCATTTTTAAGAATATATTTTTAAAGTAGATTATATTCATCTATATTTCGGGTTATAATTGGGTTTTAATGTTAAAGAATAACAGAAAATATTTTATATACACGTATTTTTCTAAGTTTTAAATTCTAAAAGGAAATGAGTGTATTTTTTAAATAGAAATTTATTCTCTTGTTATTTATGAAATTTGACTTTTTAGAATGATAGATAATTTAATTTCTAATCATATGAAACAAACTTGGATTAATTTGGAGTTATATTTTGAAAGTTATGAATTTTCTAATTTTAAGGATTTTTCTCGATTTTTAATGAATTTAATTGGATTTATTTTAATTAAATTCATTTAAAATCAATTATTTTATTGCCCACTGACATGGCAGCTGACGTGGTGACATATGAGACCACCACATGTGACACAAGTATATTCATGTGCACGTGTGTACGCGTGTGTGTATGTGATTTAGGAGAAAGCACCCAATTAAGGGTTTTCACTAGCACCCTGTTATATATGCGCAAAATATTTTTTAAAGCCATGTGGGACTATATTTCATGTTTTAAATTCGCAGGTGACGTAGCTGCGCGTGGAGCGTCCAATCTCGTGAAATCTCGGAGGTCCATCTCCGATCCAACGACCACGACTTAACTGTAATGATTCACACTCATGCGTTTCATTAGAGCCGTTGATCGAAGATCAAACACTTCATCAGACGGTTGTGCCCAAATTTGCTATAAAATGAGATGTTCTTCGACATTGTAAATCATTCTTGGATGTTTTCGAGTAATCAAACTGTCTAGACACCACCATCCTTGAATCTCTTGCTTCGAATCACTTCTAGACTCATTTTCGCTTCGACGGAGTGATTGAAAGTGAGATTTTGTTGATAGAATAGGAAGAATTTGCCTCTTGAACGCCGATGATTGTCTTAGAAATCGCGGAATGAAAAGCCTTGAATCCAATGATTAATTAGATCATTTTGATCGCTATCTCGGGTTAGATTATATGTTTTCCTCCTAATCTTTCGTCATGTATCATTAGATTATAATTTGGAATCGTAGATCTAGATAATTTTAGGTTTTATTTCAGATTTCTTTCTCTTCGTGTTCAAAATTTTCTATCTAATTTGCTCTTTGATTTCTCCGCAAATCTTTATCCAAATTGAGTAATTCTTTATTCAATAGATTCGTCTTTGAGTTCTCTTTCCAAATTTATCAAAATCCCTAATTTCTCACCTCAATTCATCGTCCGATTTGATCAAATTTCAATAGATCTCTGAAAATTTCATTGTTTCTCCATGGATTCGACCCTTATTCATCACTATGCTATTCAATTTGTGATTATTTCATAAAATTGGTGAGTTTGGTATTTAGTTTTGACATGAATTAGTGTGCATTCAATGACCACACCAATTTGATCCATCAGGGATCATCTATTTACACACGAAATGCATGTTGTCACTAATTAACACCCTTGGGTGAGCTTTGTGCATGTAGTTCCACAAATGCAAGAACTAAAGTTTGCCATGATGACAAAGGCAAAGAGATTCAAGACTATTTTCTGATAATGTGATGAGTCTGCATTAATTATCAGAAGCTGAATGTAGTCATGAAAGAGGATCGCTTTCCTTTGCCATCTATTGATTAGATATTAGATAAATTTATTAGAAAATGTATTTTTGCTTCTTAGACGAATATTTTGGGTACAATCAAATAGCTATCGACACATGATTATTGATAACATACATTTTACTCGTATAATTAAATATAGTTAAATGGTTTTTAGGCACAACTCACATCATTATGATGCATGCTATCATATTTTAATGAAAATTTTAAATTCATAATATCATATCATTGATAAGCTGAATTTTTAGTAAATTGAAATTAATTCTATGGCTAATTGACTTTTAACCTTGATCAAACACAGATGAATTAATTCTATTTTCACGAGTTTCATGATTGTAGGTTGCGAACAAAGGACCATAGGCATTCATGCGAGAAGAAAACAAATGGTTTTTAATGCAAATTTATCTTCTTTGTTTTATTTACATTTTTTATTTCAGGTGATATAATGAAAAAGAAGATAAAATGAGGACCAAATAGAAAAAGTTATCTCCAAAAGGAGTTTTCTATGAAAAATATCTAAATATTTTGAGTTTTGGGATTTTCTAGAATTTTTCTTACTTTTCCTAATTTTCCCATTTCTAAAAAATTTTCTAAAAATTTTTACTAATATGGATTTTTTGAGAATTTTTCAACATTTAAAAATTGTAAAAAAGGAGTTCATTTGTGCATGCCAACGTGGTAGCACAAACACGTGACATGAAAGTGCGCATTCATGTAGTTCATAGACAAGACTTGCATGGCACCATCAAGGGAAGTATGTGCCAATTACATACATAAATGACTTTACCATCACTAATAAGCCTTAATGGGCTTTTCTTTTCAACCAAAATATATTTCTAACTTTTTCCTTATTCAATGAAAGTTCCTTTTATTTCGCAATGGCATGTGGCAAGATATCAACACTCTAATTGAGGGTGCCAATCTAAGCCAGCCAATTCAGTGGATTGGGTCACTAGATCATCTTTCTTTGCTTGATTTGTGTCAACTTCTGGAGTGCTAGATTGCGGAGTATGTGATCAATAATTCCCAATTGACTTGCTCACTCTCTCTCTCTCTCTCTCTCTCTCTCTCTCTATCTGATGTAGGATATTTTAAAAAAAAAGGTGATGAATGCAATGGTTATGATTATAGTATGATGAACACGATAGAGAGAGAATTATATGATGGATTAATAAAAATGATTTTGAACTCTATTTCAATCCTGCACGATAAGAGAGGATCTAGAAAAGATATCACTTGGGATTGGGCTACATCATAGAATTAGTTCGGATATTAGTTAAGGAAATGAGAACCGATAGAATAATTCGATCTAAGTTGGACTTATTAACTTAGAATTTGAACTTTTAATCACTTTAGAAGTTTGAGAGGATGACTACCTTGAAGTAGACGTGAAGTTGATGCCCTTGAACTCACCAAACAATCCAAATTATCCTTGTATTACTTATGTACTTGAAATGGATGAAAGGGACAGAAAGGGAGGGAGAATAGAAAAGGGAGATAGAACTCGGGATGAGATATATGGGAGAGGGGATTGAACGCACAATGGACACAGAAAATTCTCCAACTAAGGAAAAAAATTTCATTTCATAAAAACAACATGCGTTCTTCTCTTACAATTGTCCCTTTTATAGGGTGAAGAAGATAGAGAATTTTAGAGCGAAGAGATGACTCTAGAATGGAGAAGGCAGTTATAGCATTTACAACACCTTTTTCGGGATTGGTTTTAGGCCTCTTCAAGGATCTAATCATCAATGACATGGAGATACGTGGAATCTCCTTGATCCCGTGTTGACTTATGGCAGCTGTGGTGGTTATGGAGGTAGTTGCTTGCTTGGCTGACCTTGATGTTCTTCTGTTTATGAGACTTGACTTCATGTGGAGCCCAATGATATCATTTTCGTGGAAGGCTTCATGTGTTTTCAATGCTCCCATGATGACCAAAGGATGAGTAGTGTAAGCTCATTGATATTTTGATGATCTTGTCGATTTTTTGGTAGTTATGAGGACTGTCCATTGGCAGATATCAGATTAATTCTTCATCTTCTCCATTAACCGTGAAGGTATTTCTCAAATGGGAGGTAGTCCTCATTGTTTGAAGCTTCCTTTATGCTGAATATCACCATATATGCTGTCTTCTTGCTGAACGATCATCATAAATGCTTGAACAGTATTGACTTTGGTTTTAATCATGCATGGGCTTTTGATTTGAAGTAGAACCCAAAGATATTTTCTTCCTTAAGTTACTAATATATAGATCTCTTCTATGCTTCTAACTACGGGTGGGTATTCAAAGAAAGAAGGGGATATGACAACAAAGATATAGTGAGTAGAGTTTGGGTGATGAGGAACCTATATCAAGGTAAAAGGCGGTTGACTTGGTCCAACCATGGAATTCTAAGTGTTCTAGGGATGAGGATTTAATTTCATATGACCAAGTCAATCTTTAGATCATAATATAATTGGAGAAGGAGGGAACTAAGTCCCCTTGGATCTACACTCTCTTTTATTTTCTTAGAGAGGTTTTCTTCATTCATTTCATGAATGGATAATTTCTCAAACTTGTGAATAAGGAGGAGCATGCTATTTTGTTGCTGTTGGGAATGAGTTCTTTTCCTTAGTTCATACCTAGGTTCACTTGGAACCCTTGTGTCCTTGTGTTGAAATGATTCTCCATCACTCTCTTTGCAGAAAATAAAAAGTTTCATGTGGCGCAATCCTAGAGCTCCCCACCTTAATAAACTTATTTGACATTTGTCGTTGATCCCAATATTGCTATCTTCATAGTAATAAAAGATGGCATATGATGTGATCTTAAAACTCCTGATCCTGAACAAACTTCATCAAACAACCAACGATTAGTCAAATGATATTTAAGGGAAAATCAACGACCAGAAGTGCTCTAAAATGAAATAATAACATCTCATGCTCTCAAAGGAGTTTGCAACTGAAATTTTATGTGGCTAATTTAAAGAATGGAGCAAAAACACTAGGTTTTCTTATATTTCTTTTGATGCTTCTAGCATTGGCTAGAAGTAGGACAGAGAGTGACTATCAATTTTCTATTGTGTATCAAACATTAGTTTTAGTCAATTTCTTCTCACTTCTATTCATTCATGGTGTTGGATACAAGCCACCAAGTTCATGTGAGATGTACAAATCTCGAAGGAGTGCTCAATCGAAGAGCATCATTGCACTAGTTTTTTATTACAAATTTTTAGATTAGCACGTTTTCTTTTCAATCTTATCCAATTTTACCATCTTTTTTATTCACAATGCCCTTTGTTCAATCTTAAATGACCATTCCACCATTTGATCAAGAATTCTTGATATTTGATAGGAGATCAAAAATTTTGTATCGATTCATCACATCGCTCATACTCGATTTCTCTGGTCACCAATCTCTTCACTTTCTTCACTAAAAATGCAAAAATATACCCCTAATTTTAATCTGTTACCCTTCTTCTTGGTGGATTTGACCTTGATTTGCCACTATTCTAAATTTTGAGATCATATTAAAGAATTAAGTACAAGTTTTTACATGTGATTTTTTATTTTCAATGTTTGTGATTTTATTATGATGAAATCCCAAGAAACAAAAAAATTTGATATTTGCATGATCAAATGCAACATTGCATTTTTGAGATAATCACCCATTACTTCGCCACCCCCAAAATCCTTTAGACAAAAAATGCTCTTGATTGTTTCCAAGAGTCACTCTACACAATACCCTTGGTTTGTATTCCTCAACCCACTTGCCCTTACACCTCTCACAAAAATAATGTTTTGAATAGAAGCATTGTGTTCTTGTTGATATTACTTGCACACTCCTCATTGAGATGAATGTCCCCCATTATTTATGGTTAATGCTCTTCTAAGCGCCACCTATGTCCATAATTTTCTTCCTTCCCCTCCTCTTGGTAGGGTCATTCCCCTTATTTACCTTTATTTGGCCTCCACCTTGCTCTCTCTCTCTCTCTCTCTCTCTCTCCTCCACACACACACACACACTTGGGTACAACACCTTTGTTTATGATCATACTCCTCTTTCTAGACTTGCCCCCATCTCTCTCAATGGAGTTTCATTGGCTACTCTTAGACTTAAAAGGGATATCATGTATACATTACTTCATTGAAATGAGCTACTACGCCTTCCTCAAAGATATTTCATTTTTCTTCCTTCTCCAAACACCTCAAAGATCCACCTTGTTCCTCCCTTCCCACTCTCACCCTCATCATTCTTACTAAGGGGTTCCTTGCATCTTTGTCTCCCCCTTTCTTGTCGGCATTGTCATCATCATCCTAGGCAACCAATAACCTTCTCTAGTAGGTCCAAGTTCACCATTACCTACCATTGACACCCCATCCCCAAAATGCCCTCTCCCTTTTGAGGTACCTACCAACCTAAACCTTTCTTATGCTCTTGATAAGGGCACACAATTTTGTATACATCATCCCATCTCCCACTTTGTGTCCTATGACAGCTTGCACCCCACTTTTTGCACCTCAGATCTCACTATCATGTTCAACTTTGTGCTCAGAACATATGTTGAAGCTCTGTAAATCCCCACGTGGAAACCTCTATGGAGTCGGAATCATCTCCCTTATAGATTGTGGCACCTTGGAACTCTTTCCTTGTTCCATATATGCTAATATTTTTCTAGGCACTTGGCATTAGCGTCTTCACAATGGATAGATGAGATTGCACCATATGGCACGATGTCGTAATATTTTTGTCATTAATTAATAAAATCATTAAAATTATAAAATCTATTTTCTAGTTTTAAATTCCTAAAAATACCAAAAAGTTAAAGATAATTCAGAATTTCATTCTTAGAATAAATTTAATCATTTTTTTAAACATGATAACATGCATTCATAAGTATTTTCAAGTAAATAAATGCATTGTAAATGAGAAATAGACATTTCAGTTTTGACTTAATAAAATTATTTTCTATATGATTTCAGTGTAAAAAAATTCCTCCAAAATAAAAAGAAATCTTGAAAAATAAAAAATATCTTTCTAAATAAGGAAATATTATTAGAAACTATGCTAACATACATTTATGATCATTTTCATGTAAAGAAGTGTATGAAATCCATGATATTGATACATTAATTTGCATGTTATCTTGCCTTAATGCCCAAGGAGTGAAAGATTTTCTATCAATGCTCTTGGTAAAGATATTGGAAAGCTGGTCACAAGAGGGTATGTTTAATGTTGTAATGAACCCTATGTCTTAGCTCCATGCACTTTGTGCACTCATGAAATGTAGTATTCTTTGCAATTGAGATAAAGACATAGCTATCAAGTGCGTATGCATGGGTTTGAGTCATAATGCCTAAGTGTTTAGAAAATATTGAAGTCACACCTTCTCATGGCTTATGTCAGCAATAACATGATACTCAGCTTATTCACTATAACATAAAAAAAAAATTTTGGGATCCCCCAAGTGACCAGATTGTCATTGACATTTTTTGCACCTGTGGTTGATTTTTTGCCACTTTTTTCCCTAGCATATTCATGTGACAGGTGTGTATGAGGTTCTTTGACTTTATATACCAAAGACACCTTGTGGATGGATGACCACATTTTGATTATAACGTACAAATCCCTAGCCACATAAACTCTAAATGTCATATATTAGATATAACATGAAGTCTTTGAAGATGATTGTGTGGTCATGATGAGATTTTCTACCCTCATTATGTGAGGAGATTGACTCAAGGAATAAGATGTAATGAAATTCTTGGACAAGGTAGTGGAAATATTGGAGGAGTCCTTGATGATTTCTTACAAGCATTATTACTAATTTGAGTGACTGATTAGGGTTAGAGAATTGACCATAAGAGAGAAAACATTATTCCATCAAGATAACAGTTGAGGAAGAAAACCCATTTTCAAGTGATAAGGATGGAATCAATCGAGCAAGGCATGTACAGAGGAGAAAACTAAAGTACTTCAAGTTGCATATTGGGTAGAGATGCAAAGGTCACAAAAAGGGAAAAGGCTCAAATGGTGGGATGAAAGCTATCATAGGAAAAACTTAAGAGATATGGTGTTGGGTACAAGAGCAAGCACTCTTTCACAAGGCAATAGGAAAGTAAAGATCATCAAGATGCAAGTTGGGTGGTGGTGTTGATAAGGAAGGTAACATGTGATTTTGCACAGTCATATCAATGGATGGAGCAGATGATTCTATAAGGGGAATGATGGGAATAGCCTGCAATAGTGGCGACATCATTGGAGTGATCATGTGGCAATCCTCATAAAAGGACACATGGTAGCAAAGAGTTAAGGGTGATAACGCATAGAATCTAGATGGTTGTGATGGAAAAGGTGAAGGTGAGAAGAATGGAATGCCCAACTAGAAGATGACATTGATAGAGCTGATATATAAACACTTTTGAGGAGATAGACAACATAACTCTTTGTGTACACAAATAACCAAAAAATACATTTGAGATCTAAATCGCCAAGTTTAGAGAAATGGGTTATAATTGTGGAAAAATTTGTGCAGCTTAAGACTTGAGGGTTGTGAGAAAAGAGTGGCATATTGATAGAAGCGTTAAAGAGGAATCACACCATCAAGAGGAAAAGATGAAAGATAGTTACTAAGATAGATTGTGGTTAAGAGAGAGTTTGCCCAAAGGTAATGATCGACATGCATCTTAACGAGAAGTTTGTGGAATGTAAAGTAGGCAATGATGTTCTTTTTTCAATGACTCCATTTTTTTGGGAGGTGAATGGATAGGGTGTTGATGAATAATGTCATGATTGGCACAAAAAGTGCACTTGGTCTCTTGGGAAAATTCAAGGGCATTTTTTGTGAATAGAATTCTTGGGCTACTACAATGTTGGGTTATTATCTAAGTGATGAATTTCTAGACTTTCTCAAGTCCTTGGGTGCAATCTTTTGGGAGATACACCCAATTGACTCACATATATTCTTCAACAAATACAACATAGTACAGATGACCATTTGGAGAGTCTATGTGTGAGGCTCTCAAAACAACACAATTGAGAAGGTAACATGGTCAAGCAGATAGATCAAAGTTTAGAAAGACAAAGATGGCCAAAGCCTCTAATGCCAGAAAAGGGAAGGAGTGGAACTAGAAAAAAGATGAAGGAGGCTAGTAGATGGAGTGTCCATCACCAGCTCATAAAACCCACAATCATTTTTACCCACCAAATCAATCCTCTATCAAGCAAACAAATCTTGGGAAATCAGATTGGAAGGTCTCTGTCTGTGAGGTCATAAGTTCTCTCTTGTGTTATCTATAGATAATAACAAATCGGATTAACTCGAATGATATGATGGATGGAATGGTCAGCTAAAGCTGCCTTGTGCTGGTGCTTTCAAGACTCTTTGGTGTCTAGGTACTTTCCCTTGGAGCTTTAGACACGGGCCAGGGGGTTGGGGGAGAGGGGGGGGTGCTTGCTTTGTTGGGATTGGAGTGAGTTGTTGCTAGTTATTAAGGGCATGGCTTGGGAGTAACTCAACTTTAAGAGTTGACTATTCATGCATGGTTGAATCCTACAAAAGAGTGAAGATGCCAAACCACTCCTGATTTGTTAAAGTATATAATAAGATAGATATTTGAATAGAGGTAGGCAAAAAACATGGCTACTAAATTAAGGCAACTAATGGAGTTGATGGTTAACAAGTTAGTGAAAAAGCTAAGGACATAAAGTACATAACATAAATGAAAAGGAGTAGGATTAGTTGATGATAACATGCAATTTGTACATGAATTTACATGATTATTAATGCAAATTAAGGCATAAAATATTCTATTCTTATACATGTTATCATATTTTGAGTGTATATCTATCAATTCATGTAATTTTAAGTTATGATATAAAAATATATCATTTTAGGGATAACTATGCATAATTCAAATAATACAGTTTTATTCACAACTATATTTGAGATCATAATTGGGTTTCATGATTGAAATAATAAGAGAAAATAGTTGTATATACATTTGAGTATTTTTCTAGTTTTATTTTCTAAGAGAAATGAGTGTATTTTTTAAACAAAAATTTATTCTCTTGTAATTTAAATAATTTGACTTTTTAGAATAATAGATAATTTAATTTTGGATCTAAAAATATAAATGTGGATTAATTTGGAGTTGTATTTTGAAAATTATGAATTTTCTAATTTTTAGGGATTTTTTAAGACTTTTTTATGAATTTATTTAGGCTTACTATTTATTTATTTTATAAAAAATAAAAATAAATAAATGGTTTTATATCACGCGCTGACGTGATATAAAGGATTGGAGTGAGCTCGTGTGTGTGTGTGTGTGTGTGTGTGTGTGTGTGTGTGTGTGTGCCCACGTGTGTGTGATTATAGTTAATGGGTTAAACATCCTTTTCAAGACATAAGCTAACCCATTAAACACACATACCTTATATAACCGTCGAATCACTCTATTTCTCTTTATTTTTATTCGTAGGGGACCTCGTGCAATCTAGAGCAGACAATCGTGTGTTTTAATTGCAATAATTGATTTCACTTAGTCAAGGGGATACATGGCTGCATCTGATTAAGCAACGATTCATTTTCAGATGATTTAATCTCATACCACTCATCTAGGGAGTTCTAAGGGTTGAGATTAAAAGCACTCGATAGACTCTCGTGGACACGTGGACTCACCTCGAACGCTCGATGAAGATCAGACAACAGACGTTAAGCAACGGTTCTTCTCCATACGCGACGTGGAAAAATCTGAGCGCTTCATCATCAATCGAACGGACGCAAATTAACGATGACGATTCACGAACATGCGTTTAATATTAGCCGTTGATTAAACATGAAGGGGTGAATCCAACGGTTGTGCCCGAAATTCTCAATAAATTACCTATGTTTTTCAACAAAAAATAACATTGTTGGATGTTTCGAGCAAATCGAACTGTTTAGACAACTTAGTCCTTGGATCTCTTGCTTTCTTCTTCTTCTAGACTCACTTCTCGCGTCCATGGAGTATTCAAAATTAAGATTTTATGGAGAGAATAGAAAGAAATCACCTCTTGAACGTCGAACTTCATTTTCAAAATCGTGGAATGAAAAGCCTTTGATCCAGCAATCAATTTGATCATTTCAAGCATGACTTTGGGTTAGATTACATGTTTTCCTCTTAATCTTTCTTCTTGAAGTATTAGATTTAATTTCGAATGGTATATTAATCGAATTGTAAATAATTTTATATTTTCTCTCTCTACATGAACAAAATTTCTTCTTTGATTTCACTATTTGATTTCGTTGCAAATACTAATCTAAATTTTCGTGATTGTTGATTCCATGGATTTGTCTTGGAGTCTTCTTTCTTAATATACTAAAATCCTAATTTCTCATCTCAATTCGTCGTCCTATTCTATACAATTTCAAAGACACCTAAACAATTCCTTTATCTCTCGGTGGAATCGACCCTTATTCACCATTATACTACGCAATTTATAATTATTTATCAAAATTGATGAGTTTGGTAAATGTACTGACATGAGTTTGTGTGTATTCAACGACTTCACGAATTCGTTTCATTAGTTGATCCATCACTTTTAACATGCCATTACTAAGCATAAGTATATGACACTAATGATTAGGTAAAGTAGCACTAAGGGAAGAGAAATCAAAGGTGTATTGGTCATGTGGGAATATGATCATAAGTTGACAAGCGAGCATGACTTAGATTCAATAAAGGCATGCTTAGCTGAAAGCCAACCTAAGGTGAAAGCAAGCTTAGTTGACATAGCGTGCTCCCATTGTTTTCATGCTTCATACTTTGCGAGGGTGATAACATGCAAATTAAATTTGAAAATATATGATTATTAATGCAAATTAAGGCATAAAACATTAAATTCTAATGCATGCTATCATATTTTTTTAGTGTTTATCTATCATTATATGAAAAAGTCATTATAATCTCAAAATGTATTAATGTAGGGTTAATTATGATAAATTAAGTAGACTATTTTTATAACCCATCTTTACTTGATATTATAATTAGTTTTTAAGCTTAAATAATAAGATAAATCATTTTATATACACTCATATATTTTTCTAAGTTTTAAAATCTAAAAGAAATGAGTGTATTTTTGAAATAGAAATTTATTCCCCTGTTATTTATTAAATTTGATTTTAGAATGATAGATAATTTAATTTCTAATCCAATGAAATAAATTTGGATTAATTTGGAGTTATATTTTAATACATATGAATTTTCTCATTTTTAGGGATTTTCTAGATTTTTTCTGAATTTAAAATCAATCTTTTGAATTAAATTCATTAAAATAACATTTTTGCTTTTGTGTGCTGATGTGGCAGATGAATTTGCACGAGCGGACAAAAAAACACGTCACGTGGCAACATATGAGACCGCCACATGTACATGTGCCCATGTGTGCGCGTGTGTGCGCGAGTGCGCAAGTGTGTGTGTGTGATTAAGGAGAAAGCACCATGTAAAGGATTTTCACTAACTCCTTAATTGTGCACACATTATATATGATAACATGCTAATTAGACATGGTAATGCATGATTATTGATGCATATTAAGGCTCAAAAGCTTTCATTCCTATGCATGTTATCATATTTATGAGTATTTATCAATCATTCTAAGAAAAAGTCATTATAATCTCAAAATACTTTAATTAAGGATTAATTATGATGAATTAAAGATAAATAATTTTATAAACCCATCTTTACTTGAGATTCTAAGTGTTTTTGAAAGTTAAAAAATAAGAGAAATCATTTTTATAAACATTCATTTAATTTTCTAAAGTTAAAATCTTAAAGAAATGAATGCATTTTTGAAATAGAAATTAAAACTCTTTTTATTTATTAAATTTGACTTTTTAGAATGATAGATAATTAAATTTCTGATCGAATAAAAGAAATTTTGATTAATTTGGAGTTATATTTTGAAAGTTATGAATTTTCTAATTTTTAGGGATTTTTCTGAATTTTTCTGAATTTTTAATGAATTTCTAAGGATTCTCTAGAAGTAAAAATCGATTTTTCTAATTAAAACTCAATTTTTCGAATATTGTATAACGCGCAGATGACGTGGCGTGATCAGAGACGTTCGATCAGATTGCGATCAACGATCGCGATGAGTAGGCGATGTGGCAACATGAGGAGCATCTGATCGCGCGTGAATTCTCGACCGTCGATCTTCACTTAAATTGATAAAGATATGTGGTGAAATCAGGGCACACCAGATGCCTCTAATCTCCACCGTTGATCGCGAGAGTTATAACGATCGAGATTAAATCTTGGAAAAACGCATCTGATGCATCTGATCGTGATCCGACGGCAAGCGTTTCGAAGCGTTTTATAACGCGCGGCGATGTGGCTTCATCTCAATCGTCTGATCGCAATATAACGGCCACGACTTAATGGTATCGATTTGCAATCATGCGTTTCATCAGAGCCGTTGATTAGTTTTATCAGACGGTTACACCCAAATACCCTATAAATTGATATGTTCTTTGCATTTGTAAAGCATTCGAGAGAAATTCAATCAAATTGAACTGTTTAGACACTAAATCTCTTGAATCTCTTGAATCTTTTGATCCCAATCGTTTCTAGACTCGTTCCCGCATCCACGGAGTGCTTAAGATCAAGATTTGGATGATCGACGAGGAAGAAATCGACGCTTGAACTCCACGATAGCGATTTTTAGATTTTTTATGAAAAGCCTTGATTCCGGCAATTAATTAGATCAATTTGATCGCAATCTCGGGTTAGGGATCGTGTTTTGTCCTAATCTATCATCGTTTAGTGTTTAATTTCCGTTTAGATATGTAATTTAGTTTCATTTCAAGCTTATTTTTGGTTAATTCGCAATTTTTATTTTTGGAAAAATACCCTCGCTTCGATCTTCAATTTCTCCGCAAAATCAAAGTCAAATTTGATGATTTTTTATTCTGTAGAATCGTCTTGAAGTTCTCTTTCATAAAATACCATTTTTTCTAATTTCTATCAGTGATTCATCGTCCGATTTGATCAAATTCGAAGAGATCATTAGAAATTTCCCTAATTCCCTGTGGATTCGATCCATATTTATCATTATACCCCTCAATTCCAGATATTTACATTAAATTGGTAATTTTGAACTTTATTTTGACACGAATCAGTGTGCAATTAACGACTGCATCCATTCGATCTGTCAATATACAAGTGTTTTCTCTCTAATTTTTTCCATGTGAGACTTTGTTTTGTTTTAAATGTGTGCAAGTGACGTGGTGTTATGAGAAGTGTCTGATTCATGATTTAAATAAAGACAGTCGATCTTCATTTACAGCTGGGGGTACGCGGGGCATTCTTATTTGTTGGTGAATCATTTTTAAAATGATTTAATATCTGCTGTAGATTTGAGGAGTTATAATGTCTAAGATTAAAACCGACAGAAACACATCTAAAGCTTCTGATCAAGATCAAACTGTGAACATTTCACATGTTATTCATAACGGACGCAACATGGCAAAATATTGATGGTCCATCCAAGATCCAACGAAGCGACTTAATCGTAACGATTTGAAGCCTGACATTTCATCAGAGCCGTTGATCGAAGAATTAAATCTCGATCTGACAGTTACACCTAATTTGCCTTGTAAGTTGAGATGTTCTTCAACATTGGAAATCATTCTTGGGTAATTCGAGTAATCAAACTGTTTAGACACCAAATCCCTTGAGATTCTTGCTTTCAATCGCTTCTATGCCAATTTCGGTGACAACAGAGAGCTTGAAAGTGAGATTTCGTTGAGAGAATAGGAAGAAATTGGCTCTTGAACATCAACGATTGATGTTTCAACGATCAATTTTTTTCTAGGAAGAAATCCGACGAGTAATTAGATCAATTTGAACACAATCTTGGGTTAGAGATCAAGTTTCATTCTAATCTTCCTTCGTATAGCTTTAGATTTCAATTTCGTAATTTGAGTCAATTTCAATTTCAATTTCAATTTCGGTTTTTCGCGATTTTCAATTTCAGATATTTCTATCTCATTCACTTAATGATTTCTCCGCGAATCTTGATCCAAATTTCGTGATTTTTGATTCCGTGGATTTGTCTTTTGAGTCTTCTTTCTAAAAATATTAATTTCCCTAATTTCTCATGAAATTTCATCATCCAATTTGATTAAATTTTGAAAGATATCTCAAACTTCTATTATTTCTCTGTGGATTTGACCCTTATTCACCACTATAATTCTTAATTCGTGTTAATTTCATAAAATTGGTGAGTTTGATATTAAGTTTTGACTTGAATTTTTGTGTATTTAACGACCACACGAAATCGTTTTCGTCAGATGATAACTTTATTTTGATCATTGGAGCATTTGGAACACTAATTGTGACATACCATAAAGTTGGAGCTATCAAAATAGATGAGGGAGGGCCAAGGTTGACTCAACGTGGTAGTGTGGGCAAGCATTGGCAGATGCGGCAACATGCATGTAAGTAGAAGTGACATTGCAACCACACAAGACAACAAGTTAGCTCATGGCGGCTTGTTGTGTTATGATTGCAACGACTTTCAAAGGTACGCAAGATGGGATGCCATAGGAGGTCACGATCATAGCCTTGAAAGATAGTACTAGTAATATCTTTCAACGAAGCACAACCCAACGCACAAGAGGGAAAGGTGACAATAGGCCCAACAGTAGAAGGGATTCAATTTATTTGAAGGGGATGTCGTTGGATTTGGGTCAGGTTGGGATTGATTTGGGTTTATTTAGGATCAAAATTGTTTGATTATGGAGTGGATATTTGGGTCTACATTGACTCAGTCTAAGTCAACTCTAAGTCAAAACCAAGTTGACTAAGTCAAGAATCTGGGGCAACAAATATGACACTTGTGGTAGCGGCCATGAAGATAGAAACCCAAGGTTTCAATGGTCCTCCTGGGACAGCCTTTTCAGAGTGGAGACCATTCAAGGGCAAAGCAGCAACCCTTTTGGGGAAGTACCACTAGTAAGTAGCAGCCCTCTGAGGGTGGCAGTCACAACTAAAGGAGGTGGAGACCCTGTTGTGGCTGGCATCCAAGAGCAAGAAGCAATGACATAGTGCCCTCCTAGGCAGAAAAGAAACAACCGCAGTCCCAAAGTGATGGAGGCAACCAAGTGAGGGTGATAGCAGAGAAAAATAACCTTGAACTCTAGGAACAAGTTTTTAGCTATGATACCATATAAATAGTTAAAGCTTTTAATAATATACAAAGTAAGAAGATATTACAAGCCTCTATATGTAGAAGAAAAGATGACAAAGGAATATGTCCCTACCGAGACTAAGAACGTAATGGGCTAACCTAGTTGGGCCATACTCGAATAGACCAGTAAGCTCATTATGGGCTTGTACATGGGCTAGATAATTTGGATTTACAAGTAACTTTGGTTTTGAGAAAAGAGAAGTTTTAAAGAAAAAAATAAAGATAATATAAATGGGGAAAGAAAAAGTGACAAATGAGGGAAGATATGATCATAAGAGACATTGGATAAGATGTTTAGTATAGTTTTTGTAGAAGATTGAGTTTATATAAAAATTTGATTTTTAATATTTATATATAACATATATACACGCACAAAAAAGAAATGTATTTGAACTAAGATGAGAAGCAAGATCAAAAATGGATGAGAGACTAGATGATACAAAAAGTGAGAAAAGATGGAATATGGTTAAGTGATTGGATTAGGGAGAGAAAGCGGGTATGAATTTAGTTTTTCAAGATGCTTTTAGAGTTTAGAAAGATTAAACCGATGAAAAATTAACCAAAGGATGGTGAAGATTCATGTGTCTATTGTTCCTAATTCCATGTTGTTCCTCCAAGGTCTCTTATACCTACAACACCCTCTTCTTACCTAGAACATTCCTGAACAAGTGGGGATCACTCTTTCATTGTTCTTTCACAAGTCAAGCTAATACCAAGGCAAAGAAAGGATGAAAAGATGGTATTTGTAGAAATATAGATCTCCTATTATCTCTTCCTACTAATCCTCCATGAAAAGGGTGTTTCTCCTCCGGTGTGGAGGAAATTGAAGGCCTTCTTGAATTCTAGCAGAGAACATTGTCCAGCCCAGTTAGGTCCTCTCGTTCTAAAACTCTCTTTTTCTATATGATTCTTACTCCTCCATACAAAAGTGTAAATAATTTTTTTTGTGAGGCAGTGCAATGCAGTATTGATTAGGCTTTTGTTACTCCTCGTTAACAGAGCTTCGATGGGCAACCTTCGTTTATATGTTGCTCGTGGCGACACAGTCACCAACCCATCGCCGCTATTCACTATCATCAAGCGGTTCTTGCGCCGTGGTTAATTCCCGTCACGTGGCGCACGAAGGCGAGAGATTGGCGGAGATCTGGGGGAGGATAATCGCCGCTTCATCCACCCACCTACTGCTCTTACTCCACAAAAATAGGGGAGGAAAATTGCATTTCCCACCTTGCTCTTGCTGACAATGGAATTTGGCGATGGAAATCACTCCCTTCTCTTGCCTCCGCCTCCACTACATTGACCTCCGGCAATCCCGCGTCTGCCTGCACACCTACTCGTGCCGATAATGTAAATGCCCTCATGCCACGGTCCCGTGGGTGGCCACCACTCCAAGTCTGCTCTTGCATGGCCACTCGCTCCACAGCCGCCCCTCCTTGGCCACTCTCACCAGGGTTGCCCCTATTTGGCTGCCCGCTCCATGGCCCGCTCTTGTCTGGCTGCCCCCTCGCGGGCCGCTTCTGCTTTCCGACTTGATGAGGCCATAGCCCCGAACAAAGGAGGCCACCGCCTCAAGCCAGGAGGCTGCCGCCCACAACAAAGGAGGGCCGCCCCCCTTGCGAGGAGGGTTGCCGCCACCTAGCCAAAAGGGTTGCTGCCCCTGCCTAGCAACGAGATGAACTGCCCCAAGCCAGGAGGGTCACGGCCCCCAGCGAGGAGGGTCGTCGCGGAAAGACTTTGAAGAGAAAAAAAGATAGAAGAAAAGATATTAATAAGAATAGAAAGTAGATTTTTTATTGATATTTTAGAAGCAGATGTATATATGTATTTATAGGGATTTGGTGGCCAATGGAGCCGTTGGCTTTGATGTTTGATTTGGAGAGTTTCATCGGTCGAGCCGTTTCTGGATTCCGGGAGTAGCCGTTGTAACGGGACTGCCCGTTTCAATCGTGGCCAGTTTCTTGCGTTCTTGATCATCTTCAATACATCATGGGATCATCTTCCTGATCATCGACAATCGCATCATGGGAATCACGTTGAGGTTGGTTTTGAGCTTGACAAATCAGAGCTTGGGAAGGGGCTTCGTAAGGATATCTGCAAGTTGGTCCTTGGTGGAGATGTAAGCGATTTTAAGTTTGCCTGTGTTGACGTATTCTCGAACAAAATAGAAATCTATCTCGATGTGCTTCATTCGTCCACGGAATACTGGATTAGCTACTAAGTAAGTGGCTCCGATGTTGTCGCACCAGAGTGTTGGAGTCATCGAGATCTATAGATTGATTTCGCGAAGTAGAGACTGAATCCATTTTAGCTCAGATGTGGCATTAGCCACGGCTTTGTATTCTGATTCCGTGCTAGAGCGGGCGACAGTTTGCTGCTTCTTGGAGCTCCAGGAGATAAGATTGGCCCCAAGGTAGATGAGAAAACCACTTGTGGATCGTCGGTCGTCTGAAGATCTAGCCTAGTCCACATCGGAGTAGAGAGAGATGTGCAGAGCAGATGTGTGAGAGACTTTGAGACCTTCAGTGATAGTACCTTTTAAATACCGAAGGAGATGTTTCACCCGCTGCCAGTCTTCTGGTTATGGAAGGTGCATCTTTTGACATGCGCAATTGACAACGAATTAAATGTCTAGACGGGTGAGAGTTAAATTTTGAAGAGCGCCAACTGTGCTTCGATAGAGATGAAGGTCAACAAGTTCGGAGGAGATGTTCATAAAAGAAGACGAAGAGCAAGGAGTAGTAGTGGGCTTGCAAGCAAACATATTAGTGTGATGAAGTATAGTTGAGAAATATTTAGATTGAGATAAAATGCAGCCATCATACGTGTTAATTAACTCAATTCCTAAAAAGAATTTAGCATTACCTAAATCACGTAAGGAAAACATGCTTTTTAAATTTGTTATAATCTGAGAGATGCCAGTTTTGTCAGGGCTGATGATTAAGATGTCATCGACATAAATTAATAGAAAATATTAAATTTTATGAATATATTTAAGATAAAGACATGTGTCAGTTTGGGAACCATGAAAGCCAAGAGAGTGAAGAAAGGTGGTGAGTTTTCAAAACCATTCCCTAGGAGCCTGCTTGAGGCTATAGAGAGATTTATGGAGACAACAAATGTAATCAGGGAATAGTGGATTTTAGAAATCAAGGGGGTTGCTCCATATAGATTGTTTCTTGAAGGTCTCCGTGAAGAAAAGCATTTGAGATATCAAGTTGGTTAATATGCTATTGATGTGTGATTGCAAGAGTGATTAGGAGAAGAATAGTAACAATTTTGACCACAGGGCTGAAAGTTTTATGATAGTCAACTCCATCTTGTTGATTGAAACCTTTGGCTACAAGACGTGCCTTATAACGTTCTATGGAACCGTCAAGATTGTGTTTAATGTGGTATATCCATTTGTTGCCTATGGGTTTAGAATGAGATGGTCGAGGTACTAGAGTCCATGTCTTATTTTGAAGGAGAGCATTGAACTCTTCATTCATAGCTCGAATCCAATGGGGATCTTTAGAGGCTTTGGTGAAGCAAGTGGGTTCTATTGAATGAGGTAGGTGAGCAAGGAGTGCTTGAGTGTGGGAAGACACAATTTGAGTGGCAGAGTATATGCTGTTGAGGGATCTTGTTTTTAGGTGGAGGGAGGTTGATTGTGAATGTTCAAGGTTGGTAGTTGAAGGAGTAGTGGGCCATGAAGGTCGAGGAGGCGTTGACTCATGGGATTGAGATGATGGAGTAAGTGTGGGATTGGAAGATCTTGACGAGTAGAGTGAGCTGGTGGGGTTATCATAAGTGAGGTCAGGACAGATGATAACTAGGGTCGGGGGTGAGGGTCCGAGGAGTCCAGAAGTTGTGGTTGACTTGGTCAACTCTAAGAGTGTGTGAAGAGAATAAGGAAAAGTGTTTTCATTAAAGATGACATCGTGGGAAATGTAGAGTTTGCCTATTGCTATAGAGAGACACCTATATCATTTATGAGAAGAACTATAGCCTAAGAAACACACATCATTCTGGTGAAGTGCTTAGTTTATTAGAGGCATATGGTTTGAGGTTTGGGTAGCAGAGGCAACCAAATACTTTAAAGAAGCGATAGTCGGGTTTTCTATGAAAGAGTGTTTCATATCGGGATTTGTGAGCTAATTGGGGTGAGATAAGGCGGTTAATGAGGTAGGTGGATGTGCAGACAGTTTCATCCCAGAATTTTTTGGGTAAGGAGGCGGTTTGAAGTAAAGATAGGGCAATTTCAATCAAATGTCTATGTTTTCTTTCTGAAGTTCCATTATGTTCAGGTGTGTAAGGACAAGAGATCCTGTGAATTATACCATGATTTTTTAGATAAGTGGTGAGAGCTTGATATTCTCCTCCCCAGTTTGATTGAAGTGACTATAGCTTAGTGGAAAATTGATGTTCTGGCTTTGACATGGAAATCACATAATATAGAAAAAACATCACTTTTCTTTTTCATAGGAAATAACGAGGTATATTTGCTATAGTCATCTACGAATATCACATAATAGGAGTAACCAAAGTGAGAAGTAATAGGGGTAGGCCCCCAAACATCGAAGTGAATTAATGCAAGTGGACGAGTGCTTTTGTATGTAGATTGTGAAAATGGTAATTTGTGAGATTTAGCTAAATTGCAAGCATCACACACATCTTGTAAAGTTTTATGTATGGTCGGAAGACCATATTTGTTAAAAATATTTAATAAAGGGCCAAAAATGAGGGTGGCCTAGGCGATCATGCCACTTAGTCAGAGAGGTTCTTTCTCCAATGAAAGCTAGTGGAGTAGGAGAGGTCGTCAATTTGTAGATCCCTTCTTCACTGTTCCCATTTAGTAGGGTTTGGTGGGTGATCGGATCCTTCACAGCACAAAACTCAAGGTGAAATTCCCAAAATATGTTGTTGTCTTTTGCAAATTTCTTAACAAAAAGTAAATTATTTTTAATATCAGGAACATGCAAAATGTTATTTAATTTTAGGGAATGTGAATTCTTATGTATACTTCCATTACCTATATAAAGTTGGTCAGAACCTGTGTATGGTGTGGATTGTTGAATGGTGTTGATGTCGGCTGTGACATAGTGAGAGGCACAACTGTCAAGGTACCAATTTGTGTTCAATGAATCTTGGTATTGTGTATTTTTTATGTGTTCTTGTGGATGTATGCAGTTGTTGTTGTTGTAGTTGTGAGATGATTGCCAGGGCCCTTATTGATTTTGTTGCTGAGGTCGTAGTGGTGGTTGAAAGTGTCGATTAAATCGTTCTCAACAGTCAAAGCTTTTATGACCAGTTTTGTAGCAAAGTTGACATTTTGGGACATACCGATTGCCATTGTTTTGACCTCGTCCCTTGTTTCTGCCTTTTGAGTTATTCCTTTCCCAATTTTGGGATGATTGAGAGAGATTAGCCGAGGTTGGAAATTCTTTGGTCATTTTGTCTTCAATCTGCTTTGAGATGTGTAGATCATAAGAATTGAGATTGGTTTTTCCTTTTCGTAAGAGAGATGATCTAGTCCCAATCCATTTAGAATTGCATATGTGAGGTCAAATTTTTCAATGTTGTGTCCGCATGCTTGCAATTAATCTCTGATTGTGCGCATGATTTGTATGTAGGATTCCAATGGCATATTTCCTTTTTTTGTGTTGTGTAATCTTCCTTGAAGATTCATGATCCCGGATTTGGATCAGCTGGAATAAATGTTATTCAAGGCTTCCCAGGCATCCTTTGCAATTTTCTTGCCGACCACTGTGAAGGTGACAGTGTTAGAGAGCGAGTTGTTTATGAGCGTAAGAACAGCTTGATCATGTTTTTGCCAAATTTTGTACTCCGGATTTGGTACCTACCCTCCTTTTTCATTGGAGATGGTGGGAGGAGGTGCTTGTTCTTTAAAAATGTGAGTGAGGTCATATGTTTCAAGTAGAGGTAGAAGTAATGTCTGCCATAACAAAAAAATTTCTCTTGTAAGCTTTAGAGATATAGATAGGCTTGTGTATCTTGGGCCTCCGGTTGATGCTATTGTATTAGAGGTCTCCCCGATTGTCATCTTGTCTTTGTTTTCCGACTTGCTCATGGACGTTTCTTGAGTGTTGTTAAGCAGATGGCTCTGATACCATGAAAGACTTTGAAGAGAAAGAAAGATAGAAGAAAAGATAGGAATAAGAATAGAATGAAGATTTTTTATTGATATTTTAGAAGCAGATGTACAGATATATTTATAGGGATTTGGTGGCCAATGCAGCCATTGGCTTTGATGTTTGATTTGGAGAGTTTCATTCGTCGAGCCGTTTCTGGATTCCAAGAGTAGCCGTTGCAACGGGACTGCCCGTTTCAATCGTGGACAGTTTCTGGCGTTCCTGATCATCTTCAACAGTCACCACCTAGCCGGGAGGACCACAGCCCCCCAATGAGTAGGGCTGCCTCTGCCTAGCCAGGAGGGCCGCTGCCACTTCCGCATGATTGACGCCGCCAATGCCACTTGACTAATGCCACCACTTGTCCACTGCCCCCAACATTTGATCTTGGTCATTACCACTACTGCAGCAGCCTGGCCAGCGCATCTCAAGGCCTCAAGGCGCCCCTATCAACACCTTCGGGCACACTTGCCAGCGCCTTTAGGGGTCCCTTCCAGAGCTTACCATGCTCGTGTCTTCTCATAAACTTACCTTGGTTAACGCATCAGCTACTTACCATGCTCTCTCTCTCTCTCTAGGAAGCAAGGCATACGTTTACTCCAGCTTGAGGGGGAGTGTCAAACCTTGTCCTTAGCGCTGAGGGACTCTCCTTCTAAAACTCTCTTCTTCTAATTAATTCTTTCTCCTCAATCTACCAAAGTGTAATCTCTCTTCATTGTGAGATTATTTCTCCTATTAACAAATAATTCTATGCATGGCGAATGCAGTACCTATGTTTAGTCTATGAAATGTCACCTTCTTCATCCGTTGAGGTTCCGAGATTTTATTAGTGACTCCCTTCAATTTTGAAACCTCTCTTGGATGTTCCATGCAATAACTTTGCTCCAATTTTTTTCATTGAATCACTTATACCCTAAACATTTCCCCATTCAAGATTGCTTCAAGCCATGAAATGTAGTGTTTCTAATGAGAAACATTAGTTTGATCGACATAGAGTTGGACAATCTAACCATTGAAATCTTCAAGTATCAATAAGAATTGCCTTGTGATGGTGAATTTCTGTCGAATCTTTCTAGAGGTGAGAGAAAAGATGCAAGAACTCAAAAATGGGGTCATTGTTTCTAGCTTTGTGGGATCTAATGGGCATATTGGTCGTGTTCTTGTGAAAACTAATCTCACATTAATAATTTCAAGAGTAGAGGATATCACTTGGCGCATCTCATTTTTGCATATCACTTGTGCAGATATTTTATTAGGAGTAAAGTATTTATCTCTCTCCCTCCAAGAAGCTTCCCCTCTTTTCTTCCACATCTCCCTTTTTTTGCTCTTTTTATTTCTTCAATCCACTTAAATAAAATACCCAAATACCTAATCTTAATAAAATTTAAATAAATCATGAGAATTTTATCACTTAACTTCAATGAATTCTAGAGTTATTTAAGTTCAGTAAATAAGCTTTAAATAGAATTAAGATATCCATGCATCATGTTAGGATAACTTTTTGAACATTAAAGTTTATCCAAGGTTGATGATCGACCATTCAAGTGCCCTCTTCTTCCCACCTAAGGGGACCCCCATCTCTGAAGAACCCAAGCTCGAGCAGTCCTAGCCATGGAGTCCTTGTCCACCCTAGTGCCCCTCTTCTCAAGAGGTCACCAATCCCTGCAATACTCAAGCTTGAGCACACTTAAGTCTAGAGTTTTTCTCCACCTTGTACCCTCTTATATTGAAGAGGGGCCACAGTCCAAGGGATACATATAAAATTATGTGAACATGAGTTCTTGATGAGAGGATTTTAATGAAAATGTGCTTTTAGAGATCATCATTGTCATATTGCCACACATGGATGTTGGAGCACAATTTTATCGATGGACTAATTGGTTGCATATCAGCTATCAATATATATATAATTAATTCCTTTCAGAAGAAGTTGAATTGGATTTGAGTTTGTCAATTGATTCAAATGCTCTCAAGCACAATGTATACACATTTGAAATGCAATTATTTGCAAGAATCCATCTTACATAGGTCGATCATGCCATGGTAGCAATTCTGCTCTCGGAGACGCTAGAAATTATTTGCAAGAATCCATCTTGCATAGGTCGATCATGCCATGGTAGCAATTCTGCTCTCAGAGATGCTAGAAATTATTTGCAAGAATCCATCTTGCATAGGTCGATCATGCCATGGTAGAAATTATTTGCAAGAATCCACCTTGCATAGGTCGATCATGCCATGGTAGAAATTCTGCTCTCGGAGATGGTAGAAATTATTTGCAAGAATCCATCTTGCATAGGTCGATCATGCCATGGTAGCAATTCTGCTCTCGAAGATGCTAGAAATTATTTGCAAGAATCCATCTTGCATAGGTCGATCATGCCATGGTAGAAATTCTGCTCTCGGAGATGCTAGAAATTATTTGCAAGAATCCATCTTGCATAGGTCGATCATGCCATGGTAGAAATTCTGCTCTCGGAGATGCTAGAAATTATTTGCAAGAATCCATCTTGCATAGGTCGATCTTGCCATGGTAGCAATTCTGCTCTTGGAGATGCTAGAAATTCACATCAAAAGTCAACAAGCATCGAAATTGTCATTCTTGTTCCTATCATATCCTCTCTCCCTTTTTTTGTCTTTGTCTCTGTCTCTCTTTGTGAGGATATGTGTGTCTCTGTGTTTATATATATATGTTCCTTCTCTCTATCTATCTCTACATCTCTCCCCTTCCCCTTCTCTATTGGCCTTTGTCTCTCTCTACCACAGTCCTTCCTTTCTCTCTCTACTCGCCCTCCCTCCTCTCTATCCCACTCTCTCCCCCATAGTCCTTTCTTTCTCTCTCTATTCACACTCCATCCTCTCTATCCCTCTCTCTATCTCCCATAGTCCTTCCTTTCTCTCTCTACTAACCATCCCTCTCTCTCCCTCTCTCCCCCTCTCTCTCTTTATCTCTAACTCTATGCGTGATATGAGATAATCTGATCGTGTTCATCATCAATTATACAGAAATGACAATTTAAACACAAGCTGACAAGAAACCCACCGTATTCAACGTTTAAGAGCAAGAGAAAACTCAAAAAGATTAAAATCCGGATCCTAGCAGATTACAAAGATAAAGTAGATTGGAAGGGCTGGCACCTGCAATCTACTGTCTCCTTAAATGGCATTCCTCTTACAGCCATCGTCACTTCATTCCTTGCCATCAGCAGCCCGAAGAGAGCCCAGTTGGACTGGGGCCTGGGTGCCAACAACCTTCGATGACCCGTAGAATGAAAGGTCAACCCCTCGGACTTTTTCCTTCTCAATCTGTTCCTTGATCCAGAAGTACGTAATCCTCAATCCATCCTATCAATCAGAAGTCACAGAATCATATGCTAGAACTTGATAGATAAATGAATAGATGACGGGAGAGAGAAATAGAGAGAGACATAGACAGAAAGAAAAAAACAGACACAGACAAACCAGACAGAAAAAACAGATAAGCATACAGATAAATCAGTAGATAAGTACCTTCAATTTCATGGTGGGGGCCCAACCGAGCTTCTCTTTAATGAGAGTATTATCTGAGTTGCGTCCACGAACACCCTCCGGGCCGGGGATGTGATGAATGGGGAGCTTTTTGTCTTCAAAGCTGAGGACAATCTCGGCCATCTCATTCATGCTAACCATCTCATCACTACCAATGTTGACAGGCTCCCGAAAGTCTGACTTAGTTAACCTGTTAAAAAATTATCTTATTACAAAAACCTAACAATGGCAGCACCTCAAACTTTGGTTCTTCCTTTTAAAATTAGGCTGTAGAACACCAAAATTTTACAGTTTTTATCATGATTGTGATTGAAGAGATAAGATATGACACCTCAGCACGCCTTCCACACACTCATCAATGAAGGTGAAGGACCGGGTCTGAAGTCCATCTCCCCACATCTCAAACTTGTCAGTAGAAGTGATGGCCTTTCGGCAGAATGCCGCTGGGGCCTTCTCTCTACCACCTACTCAATATAATATTTCAATATTTTAAGATGTTTAAATAATCAAAATGAGATAAAAGAATAAGATCAATTTTTATCTTGCCTTTCCATGTGCCAAACGGACCATAGATGTTGTGGAACCGTCCTATCCGGCACTCGATGCCAAAGTCTTTGTTGTAGTGCTTGCAAATCTCCTCGCTTGCAAGCTTCTCCAGCCCGTATGCATCTTGTGGCTGCAGATTTTGTGAAAATTAATTATCAAAAAAAAGAAAAAGGTTGGGTGAGCACTGACCTCAGCTGGCCATGCATCAGATTCCTTGAGGCTGACATTTGTGTCCAACTGCTTGAACTCTGGGTAGATGCATGCGCTAGATGCATAGAACAACCTGAAAACAAAAATCTTTCTTAAATAGAGAGAAAAAAAAGGCAAAAAAAAGTTTGGTTTTCATACCTCTTGACACCATTGATCCTGGCAGCTTCAAGCACGTTCAAACTGATCATAGTATTGTTGTACATGATAACAGAGTGATTTGATTGGATGAAACCCATTCCTCCCATGTCAGCCGCGAGATTGAAGACATGGTCAACACCTTTGGTTATTTTGAGGCAGTTGTCCATAACTCTGAGGTCCACTAAGTGGAATTCATCGCAGAACATGTCTTCTGTCATGTGCTCATTCTTCTTCCAGTCTGAGGCAATAATATAGTGACCTTCACTCTTAAGGCGGCGGGCAATGTGGGAGGCAATGAAGCCACCAGATCCAGTGATGGAGATCCGGAGCTTCTCAGATGGCCAGTAGAGTTCTCTCTCTAGCTCTTCATAGGTGTACTCCCCATAATTTCCGCTCCCCATGGTTCCTTATGCTGGAAGGAGAGACGAATTTAAGAGAATTTATGTGACAGATGCAAGAGTGCATCTTTTAAAATCCAAAACACTTCCAGTGCGAAATCCAAACATCAAAATGCAGAAAATAAAAAAAATTTACACGACTGTAAAGTGAAATAACTTGGAAGATTTTCATTTTATCCGTCATTATTTTCAGATCCAAAAGAGTGTAAACATATTTTCACTAAAAGTTCTTCAGTACACCAAAATATTTTTTTTTTTTGAAAAGATACACCAAAATATTTTAAGAAGTAAAATCATATGTACAAGTCACTCTTGCCTTTTGAATTATTCCACACTTGCACTTCACGGAGTGATAAAAATCGAAATACTCAAAGAAAAGAGTCTCATGTGACAATTCTGTTGTCAAATTTCCAAATAGTTTTAAAAAATTAAAGGAAGATAGGCACAGTTGCCTACACACCGGAAACTCAAAGAAAATAATAATTAAAAAAAATCCATGCAACGTGATACCCAATTGAATGCTTTCGCGCATGAACATATAACTCCTTTTCATAAAAAAAAAATTTCATCAAAAACATATAACTCTTTAATTACATGAACGACAAAACTGACCCAAACTTTGGAAGAATTGGGGAAAAATAACCGCAAAATCTTTCGTTTAATGAAATGAATTACAAACATAAAATCCAACTCATACGGTAACTAAAATTCATAAGAAAAAAAAAAAGCAATTGCACTAAACCGCCAACTTAACAGAAAAAAGCACGTCACAGCAAAAATTTAAACCAAAAATCTCTCGAAACATATCAGTCCACCACAAAAATGTAGACAGACGCGAAGATGAAACGAGATAGAGATACGGAATCCTTACATGGATGAAGAGATCGATCAGAAACTTACGCTTCTAAGGCAATTTAATGCCCGACTGTCCCTATTTATAGGCTACACAAATAAACAGGATTCGCCGGAATCGAGGTGCCATCATGTAACCCCGGCCCACTAATCGGACGGTCCAGAATCTTTTGATCTGGCTGGTCTTCTTATCCAAAGACGTCACTCAGCCACGTAGGCCCCAAAAGTGCGAAAGCCTGCGTGGACATTTCGCGGCCAAAGGCTGAAGCAATACTCCCGAGAGAGGAATATGCGGCGGTAACTACACCGCTAGTATGGATACTACACCGCCACGATTCATGGCCTCTCCCGGTCTATCCCCTAAAGGGCCCATTTTGTCCTCACCACATAAGGACAAAATTGGAATTTAATAGTTTTATCATTCTTTATTCATAATTTAATGCTATTGGTGGAAACGAGATGGATAATAATTGGGCGAATAAATTTATTTATTCGTGAGATCTATGGACCTAAAAGTTCGTGCACATAAAGTCAATGGACCTCAATATATATAGAAATAATAGTAAGGACTTTTGTGAAAATTTTACATTCCCAAAGTCTATAAGTAGAAGAATGACCAAAATAAAGGTACCAATGCAAGCCTAATAGAAATTCTCCCCTCTCTTCTCTTCCTTTCGTGGTGACAAGTGTTGTAGAGGAGATCAGGTTATCCGAAAACTGTGCGGAGATAGCTAGAGGCTGGACACTTGAACGGCTTGGAGATCTCCTTCAAATGAATCTTTTAAGTATGGTTTTAATCTGTACAAGATGATAGGATCATCTCTCCTTGATATTTTTACACGTTGAATGTTCGATTCGAGAAGTATCCGCAACTTACGATGTTTACATCAAAGTTTTGGAGAGCTTGTCAAGCAATACGTATATATATCTCTAAATGAAATATAACTCGAGTGAAACTTTTTATCTATGACACAAATTCGTAATGAATTTGTAGATGAGTCATAACCTTGCCCATTTTGTCCAAACAAACTAAATGTGAAAAAATGTTAGCTCCTCATAGCAAAATTTGACTAAGTCACAAGCTATTGCAAACATCATTGCCATCCACTACCAATTAGAAATAAACTCTTAATAGAAATCAATATGAAACAATCATGTTTAAAAAATCTATTTTGTTCACAGTGTTATCTAAATAAAATATTACACTTTGAACATTATGGATAAAAGAAAATATTACTAACTTCTAATAAATTAGAACCTTAGGATATGGACCTACATTGTCGACATAAAATTAGTTTTTAATCTCCCAAGTGTTTTGATCTCATAAAAACTTACTAGGCAAGATGAAAATTCACAATGAAAGTGCATTTTATCAAAGTCCAAAACATATTGCACTCATATGGCACCATCATGTGTGAATGGTAAGATAACTTTGATTTTCCATGTTCTTGATGATAGAGTGAGTTGAAAGATAGTTTTTCACCTATATGATAGTGCTAGAGTCACTCCATTTCAAGAAAATGTCATTAACATTTACTAATAGAGAGTCTTCCCTAATAGTGTGGATATATTTCAGAAAACCAATACATGGCTTTTATTGAGACCATAGAATGAATTAGTGATGAGTGAAATTGTTTGACTCTCCTTGAGTAGCATATCAAGAGGTTGCTCCATAAATAATTGCTACATAGGATCACCATGTAAAAGGCATTGTTTGGATAGATTTGAGTGAACATCTAACATTGGCTAACTTCCATAGAAATTGAAAGAAAAAAGCCTTAAGATGATGTTTTTAACTAACCAATACCATAGGAATAGTAAAGCATCGAGACACCAAACATGCCTTCGATCAACTCTTAGTGCCATCAAGATTATACTTGATAGTTTAAACCCATATAAAATTACAGTATCAACATCAGATGGATGAGATAAAAAGTCCCAATAATCAATTTCACAAGATACAACTTATCTGTAACTAGAATTCCCCAATTTTTTTTATCAATAATGGCTTCCAATGAGTTACTTGCAGTGTCTCAAGATGGTTTCAGTAACTAGTGGATTCAAAAAAGGAAACATAAAAAGCGACCACATACATCTAGATCTTGGGAAATTACATTTATTTTTTTACGAGCATAATCAACAAACACACCCTTGATATTTGAGGGTAGAGCTCATCAAATTTTGGAGATAGCTCCTAGAAAAAAATAAACACATCCAAGGACCTGAGGAGGTAAACCAAACACCTTCAAGTAGAAGACTCATAGATGAGTCTCTTCTACTAAAGGGGTATAAGGAAGATGATTGATCAAGTAAGTGGTGGTTTGAATTTTACTGCCACAAAGTTAATGACAAACCCCCATATCAAATAATAGAGTAGAGTGACATCAAGAGTATCACGATGCTTTCTTTCATCAACATCATCTCGTTTGAGATTTAAAGGGATAAGTAGTTTGATGAAAAATACCCAGGGACTCAAAGTAAACTTGAAAATTCTGTTTTGCATGAAATCCACAACCTTATTGAGATGAATAACTTTAGGTGTAATAGAGTATTGTGGGATAATTTCTTTTAAAAAATGTTTTTTTCAGTTGGATACTTAATCAAATACACCAATGATAATTTCTTTAACTCTCAGGCCGGTTTTCGAAGGTTTTGCAAGAACTCTTTCTCTGGAAGCTAATACAAAGACAATGTGATAATGGATGTGGTTTATGGATGAGCATCAAAGGGATTTTAATTTAAAAAATAGAAAGGCGGAAATGGGTAGGACAATTGGTGAGTTGAGTCTTTGTTCATCCTAGCCCTACAATTTTACTATTTATAATCTAGAAAATTAAGACCGGATTGAGAGAATCAAGGCGTCTAGCTTTCTAGGTCGATCTACAAGGATTTTAGGAGCAAGGAGAAGGAAATGTCTAAGATTAGAGGGAGGGAGAAAAGATACCTTCGAAAATAGAAAGAGAGAGGGATTAAAACAACCCGAAAGAGTGAGATAGTGAAATCGGGGGAACAAAAAGAGTGAGGGGAGAGAGGGCAGTAGAGGACTTGTGGGAAGGCAGTAGAGCAAGAGGAGGGATTGTGGGAAGAAAAGAAGAGAGGACACGAACGCGGAAGAGAAAGAGCAAAGCGAAAAGAGAGACTGATTGAGAGAATGAGGGGAATGGCAAAGTGAGAGAGTGAAGGCGATTGAAAACGGAGGAGTGCGGAAGAAGAATTTAGATAAAAAAGAGAGACGGGAGATCGCGAAAACGGAAAAGAGTAAAGATAGAAAATAGCGAAAAAGAAAAAAAAAAAGATAGACTCGGAGAGAGGGAACTAGAGAGAGTGAAAACTCGAGATGGAAGAAGAAAGAGTGAGAATGAGAGAGACTTAGAGAAGAGAAGAATGAGCAGGAGAGGGCGAGAGAGAAAAACTAGAGAAAATGATAGCAATTCGAAGGGAGAGAGGCAGAGAAATAAAGAAAACGAGAGAGCGCACGAGAGAGGGAGAGAATGCAAGCAGATGGAGAGAGAAGGAGCGAAAGCAGAAGGGTGAGAGAGAATTTTAGAGAGGAATTCGTAGCGATCGCGAGAAATAAGGTGGTAGAGAGGGAACGAGAGCCATAGATTAGGGAAGACGGAAACGACGCCAGAGAGGGGGGCAAGAGAGGGTGAGAGATAGAATAGCATGAAGGAATGTGGAGCGAATGGTCGCGAGCGTGAGGAAGAGGGTTTTGCGAGCGCTAGTGAGATGAAGGGTGAAGAATAAACTGGAAGTGAAGGAGATAGAAAGGAAGTGGGGAAGGAGTCGCGCACGGGAAGAGAGAGAGGGCGTGGGAGATAAATGAAGAATGTCGAGGAGAGAGAAGAAGAGAACAGAAGAGATGAGATCCCGGGAAGATGCAGAAGAAAGAGAATGTGAGGGAGAGGCCATGGAAATCCGGAGAGTGAGAGAAAGACTACTCAAGGGAGAAGGAGATCACGAATGGTTGAAAAAAAAAAAAAAGGAGGAAGTGGAAGATTGTAAGAGGTAGAAAAAGATAGAGAGCGCGATCAGGGGAAGCTTTCGACGGCAAGCGGGAGAGAGTTGAGAGCTAAATGGAGCTAGAGCGAGAGAGGTAGAGAGAGGAGGGAGAGAGAGGATGCGAGGGGAATTACCGATAAGCTGAAGAGGAGAAGGGCAAGGAATTTCAAGAGAGAAGCAGGGATCGCAAGAGAAATAAAGAAGAAGGAAAAAGATCTAAATGTAGGAGAAATTCAAAACGTAGGAGAGAGAAGGAACAACAGAAGAAGAAGAAGAAGAAGACGACGACGACGACGAAGGAGAGAAGATGATGGGTCCCCCTTTCTCCCTTAGTGTCCCCTCCCAAGTGGCATTCACGGACCCTTGAAGTATGCTCCTTCGTTCAAGCTTTGACTTTATAAATTTTCCTGAAATAAACAATCAAAATTTGTAGAGAAGTTCTATTTTTTTAAAAAAATCATCTAATAAAAAATGGTGGGTGTAATATCATATTCACTACCATCAGAGTGCCGACAACAACCAATAAGACAATTGAACAAGATTTTTTCCTAGAACAAGATTTTTAAGCTAATAGAGATTTTGACTGCTGCTCATATCAGCTAATAGGAATTAAGGAAGCTTCAATTTGCCTTTCAAAGTGATCTAATGCCCAAAAATGAAGGATAAGTTCCAATCTTCAAAGAAAACGATGGCTTGTCCAATCCCGAGGAAGATTCTATCAAAATATCAAAACGATTACATGTAAATTTAGATTTATTTAATGCATGCCCAAACCTATAAACAGAAATAAGCACTGAAATCCTTTTGAAATGAGGAACTCAATGGTAGTAGTAAACAAGGTGAAGGATGAAAAAATAAGCCTTAGGAGGCCCTCAGATATCCAATACCATATGAGAGATGAGAAGGAGTGAAAAATCAAGGTCTAACTCAAGGGAAGAGAGAGCTCTATATATAAAAGAATAAGTGGGCTTGCTTGGGCAGGACCAATAAGAGGAAAGAGAACAAGGTCCGATAACAAAAATACTAGAGATAAACACACGCACCTACATATCTCTTGACAACATTAGAACTTCGATTTAACCCAACATGATGTGCGGGTTCCATCTCTTTAATCAATCATCTTTATCAAAATGTCTTAATGGATGATTATTATTATTATCATCATCATCATCATCATCATCTCTCTTCAGATCATCATCATCAGTAAAAATTTCACAAGGCCTATAGAAATCTGATCAAATCACAATTTTGATGACACTTTGATCCGATTTTAGATGTATGGGTCATTTTGCACACATCATATTGACAAATAGTAATGTTTTTTCATTCTTGTGCTCCAAACTCAGAGTGAAATTTAAAACACAATATAAACCATTGATTTTAACAATGTATGTACAGTATGTGATGAACAGGATCATCAAGTTGGATTTTGAGAGAGGTTTACTCTCTAAGATTCTTCTATTATCACAAGGGAGCTCCTTCACTCTCTAAGATTCTTCTAATTCCCTATAAAACTTCACAAACCTCTCTCCACATTGTATGCCTTGTATCCCCCTTCACAAAAACATGAACTTCCCCATCAATCTCCACATGGCTCCGTCCAGCCTCCTTGTTCACCCCTTCCTCCGCCATCGTCTTCCTCACTCTCCCCGCCTCCTCCCACCTCCCCTTACTCGCATACAAATTTTCCAAAATCACATAATTCCCACCGTACTCTGGCTCACGCCGAAGAAGCCCCCTTGCGGCATCTTCTCCCCCACCACACGCCGCCAGAAGTGCCCTATATATGGCGGCACTCGGCCTTATCTTCATCTTCCTCACCGTTTCTTCCGCTTCTTCCACCATTCCTGCCCTGCCCAGAAGATCAACAAGGCAACACCAGTGCTCCATAAAAGGTTTCTTCAAGGCAGCAAAGCATCATCGCCCTTCCGCCACAAGCCCCGCGTGCACGCACGCTGTCATTGCCGCCACAACAGACACCTCGTTGGCGCCGGAGCCCATGCTTTCAAACAGCTTTAGAGCTTTCTCCACCTTTCCATGTATAGCAAACACCTGGATCATAGCATTGCATGCCGCAGTGTCCTTGGCTTTTATCGTCGAGAAAACTTGCTCTGCCATGGCGAGCTTTCCGCTTCTTCCGTACATGGTCATCAGTGCTGTGGCAACGATCCGGTTGAGCCGCAGTTCTCTGATAACATACGCATGGAGCCACATTCCATGGCTGAGAGTTCCGAGGGCCGCGCAAGCAGAAACTACTGCAACTACAGTAATCTCATTTGGTCTAGTGAGAGAAATCTGCATCCGGCACAAGAGAGACAAGGCTTCTTCTGCTACATCTTGACTGGCAGGTGTAGCAGATATCATAGAGTTCCAAGTTGGGAGGTCCGGTTGAGGAATTTTGTTGAACAGTCGGCGGGCGATTTCAATTTTCCCACACCGGCAGTAGAAGCTCAGAAGAGCAGCCTGCACAAAAGGGTCAGGAGAATGCCCGACAAACTTGAGGATATGGGCATGGAGAGGAAGACCCACGTGGGGAGAACCGCATATACGGAGGAGAGAAGTATAGCTGTGAGAATTGGGACATAGAGGGAGACTGGAGGCGAGCTCGAAGTAGAGAGACCAAGATAAGAGAGGGAAGGTATCAGAGAAGGAGGAGATGAGGACGTTGAAGAGGAAAGTGGAGGGGCGGGGAGATTGTCTGAGAACGGATATGGCGTACAAAGGTTTGGATAGGGAGGAGAGGAGGAGGAGAAAGCGGCTGAGAGGGTAGGTGTGGAGGATGAGGCCGGTGGTGATTAGTTGGGAGTGGGCTTGCAAGAGGGTTGCAGGAGAAGTGCAGCGAGGCAGAAGGCGGAAGCTCGGGTCGTGGTGGAATAACGCCGCAGGACTCTCCATCCTACGTTGCAGAGCTATCCCATGCGGCCTTATCTCTCTCTCTCTCTCTCTCTCTCTCTCTCTCTCTCTCTCTCCCTACCTCCCTCCCTCGCTTTCTCTCTCTAAGTTGAGAAATGTAATTTCTAAAATATTGATCATGCATGTGTAAAAGATGAACTCTAGGCTTCGATTTCTGATTGTTTAATAAATATGAATTTCCAATGAAAGCATTAAGTCAAAAAGAATTTGAAATTTAATATATCACATTATTTGAAACTGGAATCTAATATATCATTGATTGCATGGGTTCTAAATAATTCATCTTTTTCTCAAAAACTAAATAATTATTTCAGAGTATATAATTTAAAAAACCCAATGCGAAATTTTCACCTTTTATTTCTTTTAATCACGGGATTTTGAGTTTTTTCTTTGGATTTATTGAAGATCATGGTGGATCATGGTGGATTATCTCATAGCTTGAAATCTCGGAAATCAAAATATTATTAGTTTTACATTTTATGCCAATGAACATTTATTCGAGCTTCAAATGGGATGAATTTGATGGATAAAAGCCACACATTCAAAAACACCATTACCTTCATGAGATTGGATAAAATAGTTCAATGATGTGCATTCCTCAATTTTTTCTATAAATGCACTTTGTATAGTATATTGAAAGTTATATTCATAACATGATGATGCATTCACTTAATCTAATTAAGTCAATGGTTTAGATAAACCATTTCAAAAGGTCAATGCTCAATTAAGCCATCAAACTCAAAAGATACAAATTCATCTGATAAAATTACAATTGTTGACAGACTGTGACTATGTCAATAGTGATTATGTATAGAAGAATTGAATGCATGGATTTTTAGTGTATTTTATGAGAACTATGATTAGATTCACATAAAACCAAATATAGTCAACATGTTGTTTTCATACAATGTTATGAGTGTATGAATACATCATATTATTTTTATTCTATCAATTACCATGTCAAAAATCTCTATACAATGATTACATAACTCAGCCCTATTAAGAGAGAATAATTTTCATGAACAAACATATTAGTATTATTTTTATTTTCATCTCTTGTATTAAAATCTATGCATGAATAAATTAATCACTAATTAGCTTGACAAAAGGTGTTAGAGTGAAGGAGCGTTTCGTCATTTACTATTCTATGAGATTTTTGGTCTATAATCATTAATTATTAATCATTTTCTTTGTACAGATGCCTATATAAGGCCTACCTCTCTTAAATACAATTGAGCATGTTTGTTCTATCCCAAAGGAGATAGAGGGCTTCCTCCTAGCCCTGCTACCTGTCTCTGATAGATATTATGTGGCTTATAAGTTAATCACACTTCCATGTATCTCGTTTATGTTCATTGAAATGAAATTTATTCATTGTTATTCATGTGTGATGTTTGTAATAAAGTCCATGAGCATATGCAATGACTCAGTAAATTATGATGAGATCATAATATAGTGATCACTAGTTCTTAAACAAAAGTTCTAAACATTCCTATGAATGGGATATTCGAGAAGGATATCGAATTATCCTGAAAGAATAGCAATATCTAATCCAACTCATATGATGAGTATGACTAATCTTGTAGCCATTGACGGAACGAATCGATGCGGTCATTAATTGCACACCGATTCCTGTAAAAATAAAGTCCAAACTTACCAATTTGATGAATAATTCACAAATTGAGGGGTATAAGGGTAAATAAGGGTCGAATCCACAGAAAAATAAGGGATTTTTGAGAGATCATTTGGAATTTGATCAAATCGGACGATGAATTGAGGTGAGAAATTAGGGAAAATGATAGATTTGGAAAGATAACTCAAAGACGACTCTACGGAATAAAAAATCACTCAATTTGGATCAGTATTCGCTGAGAAATTGATGAGTGAATTAGAGAGAAATTTCCGAACGCTAGTTTAAGAGAAATCCGAAATTAAAGACTAAATTAACTAAATTAACGATCCTAAATTACAAATTGATCATACATGACAAAAGATTAGGAGGAAAACATGTAATCTAAACCGAGATAGTGATCGAAATGATCCAATTAATCGTCGTATTCAAGGTCTTTCATTCCGCGATTTCGAAAACGATCGTCGGTGTTCAGGAGGCGAATTCTCCCTAATCAATCGACGAAATCTCACTTTCAACCACTCCATGGATGCGAAAATGAGTCTAGAAGTGATTGAAAGAAAGAGATTCAAGGATGGTAGTGTTTAGATAGATCAATTTAACGAAATCATCCAAGAATGCATTATAAATTCGAAGAACATCTCAATTTATAGCCAATTTGGGCGTAACCGTCCGATGAAACGCTTAATCTTTGATCAACGGCTCTAATTGATCGCATTAATGTGAATCGTTACCATTAAGTCGCAGCCGTTGGATCGCCGATCGACCGCCGAGATTTCGCCACGTCGTGTGCATTATAAAAACTCATGTAACATCCACCATTTGATCTCGATCGGATGCTTGGATGCGTTTCTCGTCGGTTTAATCTCAGCTGTTATAACTCGATTGATGGACGGCTGAGATTACATCATTTTTAAAACGATTCTCTGACGAGTAACAGTGTGCCACGTAACCCCCCTCTTTAAGTGAAGATCAACGGCTTAGATTCTTCGCGCCATCGGACGCTCCATAGGCTGCCAGGTCACATCCCGCTCTCGATCGTTGATCGCGATTGATCGGACGCTCCAGATTGTACCACGTCACCTACATGCTAATATTAAATTAAAAATTCGATTTTAAATTAGAAAAATCAATTTTTAATTCCAAAAAAATCCTTAGAAACTTAATAAAAATTCAGAAAATCCCTAAAAATTAAAAAATTCATAACTTTCAAAATACAACTCCAAATTAATCCAGATTTTTTTCATTGGATCAGAAATTCAATTATCTATCATTATAAAAAAAATTCAAAATATTTAAATAAAAAGTGAATAAATTATTATATAAAAAATACACTCATTTCTTCTTGAAAAACAAAACTTAGAAAAAATAAATGAGTGTATATAAACATTTTCTCTTATTATTTAACATTAAAACCTAATTATAATCTCAAATTTAGATGGGAATAATCTATTCTAAAATATATTATTAATTATGTATAATTATCCTTAATTTAGTACATTTTGAGATTATAACTTAAAATTACATGAAATGATAGAAATGCACTCAAAGTATGATAATATGCATACAAATGGAATGTTTGAAGCCTTAATTTGCATTAATAATCATATTTTTGCGTGTTAAGATTGCATGTTATCAGCCATCAATTTAGAGACACTAAGAATAGATAGTGGGTGCTCTTTAGAGAAAGAGTTCATTGAATTGATCCGTATGAATCCCTTAATGTTAATTATACCTAACTGTCAATCAGATTGATTCATGTCATGGTTGTGTATGCGGCCCTTTGACTTAAGACACCAAAGACATCTTGTGGATGGATGATCGTGTTTTCATTATGACTAAGTAAATTATGATGATATCATAATATAGTGATCACTAGTCCTTAAACATATATTCTAAATATTTATATTTATGGGATATTCTAGAAGGACATCAAATTTTCCTGAAAGAATAGCACTATTGTGTTTTGATTATGACTTATGAATCCCTAGCCATGCGATATCTAAAATGTCATATATTGAATACGACATGAAGTCCACAAAGATAATTGTGTGATCAAGATCGGATCATCCACCCTCGGTATTTGAGGAGATTGACTCTAGGAATGAGATGTGATGAAATCCTTGGCCAAGGAGTGGAAATATCAAAAAAGGAGTTCCCGATGATTTCCTAAATGCATTAGTACTAACTTGAGTAATCGATTAAGATTTGATAGTTGACCATACCCTAATTCATTCATGAGTCTTGTGCAGATGAAGGATTATATATGCATGGTAATTAATGATGGAAAGTTTTCATAAGGGAGTTCTTACATACTCCATATCTCCTACAGTATGTGGTGTAGCTTGGCACCCAACGGGCTAGCAACTCAACCTATCAATTGGGTTAAATATATCCTTGATTAATTAATCTATATGTTGATGTGGATAATTAATTAAGGTTGACCAATAAGGTGTTATTTGGTCTATAGAGTTATTAACTAGTGAGATATATGGACCTAGAGGGTTACACACATAAGGTATATAGTTTTAGGTGGATATAAACATAATGATGGGGGTTTTTATGAAAAATCTATATACCAAATGTCTATAAATAGGGGGAGAACGAGCACAACTCAAGGTGCCCATGCAAGCCTTGTGAGAATTGTCTCATTTCTTCTCTTTCCCTCTTCGTGAAGAGCTTTGAAGAGGAGGTCCAACCATCTATGGTTGACACTAGAGGCTAGACACTTGAATAGCTTCAAGAACTCCTTCAAGAGAACCTCGTAAGTATATTTTCTCATACATACTAGATGATAAGATCATCTGTTCTTGGTGCCTCAATATTTTGAATATCTGATTTAATATATTTCGTTGCATTGAATGTTTTGATCAACATTTTCGAAGGCTTATCGACCTCAAAACCCAATAGTTTCTATAAGAAAAATTTGTCCTTCTTATTAAGTCCTTACACTGCTTTTGAAAATTTCATTCTTGTCATAATTGAATGCTTTACCTTCATTATCATGAGGTTTCTTGTGTCCATCATATCTCTATTAGTCTAATTATGAGTTAAGCATCTCTAAATTTCCATTAGGTTTATTTTTAGGTGCAATTAGTATTGTATTTATATTAAAAGTATTAAATTTATTTGACTAGGATGTGAAAAATTATTTAATCATTTTAAATTGATTAAGAAAGCCTATTCTAGTTCTTTAAGAAAAGGTGAATTAATAAAAAGTTTCCACGATAAGGTAATCATCCTTTTCCAATTACTAAAGAAAAATAAATGAGTCTATAAATAAAAATATCTACTTTATTGCCAATTATTATTATCTTAAACATAAAACCTTGAATACAAATTTTTGAAACTTATTGGAACCTTGTAAAGTCCTTGGGAAAACAAGAATTCTTGATCAAGAGTGTCATGGGTGAAAGCATGGAAGTCAATCTTTGGCTGCTACGGGGTTATTCTTATTTTTACAATGAGAAGATAAAAAAATTCTTCTAGGATGTAAATAATGTCCATGGGGTTCTTTCCCACATTGTCCAAACGAGATGTATATTGAGATTTTTCACTTGAGATTTTATATTCTACACTTCTGATCTTGTAAGATCACAATCATTAGATATGCACATAGGGTACTCAGGCTGCATGCAAACAAAGTTCCATTGTAAAGCTGACTAGAGATTCATCTGCACATCTGACATAAAAATCAATTGAGAAAATTAAGAATTTTCAAGTAAACAACTCAGTTACACATTTTTCTTTTTCTTTTTTTTAGTTTCATCATTTTTGAATAAATATTATTATCATTCTCTCCTTGATGTTTGTGTGGCACTCAAAAAAAAATCTCTCAAAGGTTCACCTGGTGCATCAGTTGGAAAAAATGTAAGATATGTGAAATATATCATTCATGATCTATGATTCTTAGTCACCATACATGATTCAAATATTTTTAATAACGAGTATAAACATATTAATAATTAGGATTCCCAATGTATCATGACATGTTTTTTTCATAGTCGTCTTGCTTTTTTCAATTTCACTAAAATAAGTTCATAGGCATATGCATCATTTATGGGAAGTGAATAGATATAACAAGTGATTTTTGGTTAATAAACATAAATGTGGCATATGTAATTCCCACATTGTCCAATATTTTTCACTCTAGGCCACACAATGACCTCATAATAGTATTATAATTATTTCCCTCCCTTTTATCGCTAGATATATGATATGAAAAATAACTTGCACATGTAGAACATAATAATATGAATTACATGCCATTCAACATCTAAATAGTAGTAAACATAGATATTAAAAAAATTCCCTGGTATTAGTGAAGTGTAAAGATAATTTTCTTTGTTGTCTAAAGATAATTGTCTTGATGGTATCTCAACATACTCATCTAAAGTGTATAGCAAAGTCCTTGTTCTCTCTATGATTTTTATAGACCAAAAACATGCTTTGGTGCAAGAAAAGCAACTGCACAATAGTTTTAGTCCATCAATTTCTGCTTACCTCTCCATTCACATTAAAAAATAATATAAAAAAATGATTTTGAAATTTAGACATGAGAAAATTTGTGAGAGGTGATTAAAAGTTGAGCAGAATAGTTTTGTGTTATAAATGTGGAGATGAGCATTTTGGTTGTCAAATGTATCGTTGAATTATGTGGGGTTAGTTCCTTTGTCATCTAAATGGTACATGAACAAAGCAATACAAAGGGTGTATCAAGGCATCTCTATATGATAGATATCTTGATAAACCAAATAATGCTTTTAATAAGAACAAGTGACTTGTAGATCACCAATTTTCACCTCTTTGCCATTAAAAATTCAAGTTATTAAGAAATTGTACCCACATTTATAACAAAAGAAAACCAAGTGGGCTGTCATTAACATCTATTTAATAGTTTCTATTTTAGATTTAGAGATGGGCATTTTTCCCCCCAAAGGTATTAGTTTTCTAAATGGGCATTTCCCTCATTGTCTAAATGGGCATTTCCCTCATTGTCTAAATGGGAATGTCAACACATTTTCTAACAAATATATCAATTACCTCAAGATTTTATGAAATTTTCAATAGGAAGCTTTTATGTTCTAAACGAATGGCTTCAAGCTAAAAAAGGTGATTTCAAAGTACCGACCAATCCCCACCATCATAACACTAAACATGTGTTTGATGAAAAAAATCATTTATATGTGTGGGATATATTTTAAAGTCCACATCAGTAGACGTATATTTCATAGAAAAAATACTTTAGAAAAATATGGGAATGTCATATTTTATTATGATTCATGACTCCTCAGTGAAAAATAGTATATATTGAATTAGTCAAGTGTATGATTTTTATGTCATTTCCCTTCATGTTAATATATCTTAGACAAAGGGAATGAAACATAAAACCAATAAGTAAATAAATTATACTTCTAGTCATTAATGCTTGTAAAAAACATCACATCTTACTTTAATCTCATGGGAACAATGTATCCTTTCAAAATCTCTAATTTTATTAATTGTAAAAAGAGAAAAGTCCTAAAAATGCAACAAAAAAATGCATAGAAGATAAGAATAAATTCAATATTAGGTTTATCTTGACAATGGAGGAACTAAACCTCGATTTGGTCACAAAGAGCGGCGTGAGGACCTTAAATCCCACACAGATCGGTACAAGTACATGAATTCAAATAATTGAATATTTATAAGTTGAATAGATTGTTTATATAACTAAATTGATGGCATGACGTAGGATGAAGTTATATGCATGCTAGTAAATTTATGCATCTAAGTCTCTTATAGCCATTATCACTATGCATACATCATGAACTTTTATACACAATATAGAATAAGATGTGCGTAATTGCGTAGATATATCTCTGGCGTGAATTTGATTTTATTTTTTGTGAGCAATGCCACTATTAATATTTGAATTGTACAAATTCTTCATTCCATCGATCATGGATGAGAAAAATTATTTATCTTTTTATTTTCATTTAAGTTTCTAAACATAGTTCATACTGAATGAATGTCAATTCAATTTATGTTTTTATGTTCAATTTTCTCGTTTAATTAGGGTTGCACGATCATGATCGATCGAGATCGATCGTCAAAAGATCGACGCCTCGATCGATCAAAGGGGTCTGTGCGCCGATCGATCGTCGACTGATCGTCGATCGATCGAGGTCAATGATCAGAAAGAGAGAGAGAGAGAGAGAGAGTTACCCTCTCTCTCTCTCTCTTTGCTCGGATGAATTACCCTCCCAATCTCTCTTCTCCGCAAAGGCATCTTGATGATTAATTACTTAGCAGAAAGAGGATGAACTATCGCTACTTTTCTCCGCTCTCTTCCGTTATGCAGTACAGTTTTCCAAAACCGAACCAGAAATCAGGAAACCCAACGGAGCTGTAATTCGATGTCGACGGTGGTAAGAAATATTAGAAACCGAAATCCTGTTTTACTGCGGTTCGGTTTCTGTTTAGAAATTTGATGTCGCCGAATTGAAAATCCAGTAAATGGTGTGGCTTCTCCCTCTCTCTATCTATATCTATCTATGGCTCACGAGTCACGACGTCCTCTCTCCCTGTTCAGTAAGAAGGACGCCCTCATTTTCCTGCCATTCAAGCTGAAAGAACGATGCTCCCTCTCCCTCTCGACGGCTGAAATCTCCTCACTGAAGCTTAAGCTGCATAAAAATCGATTAGCTTCTCCAGGTGAGGGGGTAATTCAGCTTCTGAGGTTTTTTCCCAGATTCTTCAAGCCTGAAGCTAAATAAAAGAGAAAAGAAGCCGAATTCTTTTCACCCTCCCATTCACACTAAAAAAAGGCGAAAATTCTTTCTGCTATTCTACTCTCCAAGCTCAGGAACAGAGGAAACCAATTATGAGAACGTTTGACGGGAGACATCAGGTCAGATTCCTGTGGGTTTTGTTTTGAGCCATGTGACTCAGTAATTTCATGACTGTTCTTTCATGACTGAAGGTCGATCATGGCGATCTCATCGATCGATCATAGAGCGATTTGATGTTTTATTTTTGGTGATTTAAATATAAATATTGGATCAAATACACCAGAGTACTAATTCAGTCCCCTCACATAGAAAATACTTAGATACATCTCAAGAAAAAAAACCAAATTTCGTAAAAATAAAAATTCCAATTCTTTCACACTTGCTCGCATTGTGAAACATTTAATAAATTTTAGAAACGAATGTTTCATGCTAAAATCTTCAACAATGGCCTACACTTTTAAGTTTAAATTTCATCAATATTCTGGATTGGTATCCATTTTTAAGTCACATGACTGCTTGACGTTCACATGGATGACAACATATTTATAGAGCAAGGAAGTTCTTCAATCTCAAAGTTCAATTAATTGAAAAGTTTAATTTTTTTACAAGTTGAAAAGTTCAATTTTTTTACAAGCTCAAAGTTCAATTTTTTTACAAGTTGAAAAGTTCTTCAAGGGAGAATAATGCAAAAAGGATATCGAAGTCTTGGGGAAATGAAAAGTCGGATTAGTCGACTTGAGAATTTTCGGGAAATTTGTAAAATTTATCGACAAATTATTAAAACAACTTTCAAAACAAAAGGAAAAAGATTCCATCATGAGATAATCATCCTACTCCAAAATGTCAAGAACAAATAGACGAGTCAATCGATCTACAAAATTTACTTTGGATCCCACTGTAATACTTTTAACACAGAGCATCGATTTTCTAATCAAGAACTACCCCAGAAGCCACAACGTTTTAGCTTTGATCGCCCTTGAGAAAAAAAGATTTTCAAGTCAAGTGCAACAGTCAAGAACATCAATCAACAACATTTTGATCTTGATCATGTCGATCTGGTCAGATCATTCTTCCCCAGGAGTTCGTAATAAACTTCACATCTTTAACTCTGCGGGTGCAACTCTCTTTTTTCTAAAGACCCTTTTGAAGTTTCAACTACAACTCTCTTATTTCTCTCTTCCCGTTGTAGAGTTCTTAGTGGGCATCTGCATTGACAATTAGCCGTTAATGGAAGCTCCGTGCGTTCAGAGCTTCGAGGGGTCCCCATCATCGGAACAGTTCTCCGTCATCGAGTCCTCCAACGTCCCCGCCGTAAGAACTCTCTCTCGCCCCCCACCCCCCTTCCCTCTCCCGCTTACTAGTCCTTAATTCCATAGTAGCTCCCCATTAATCCTTGTGATGGTTAACGGAAAACGATTTTTTTTAAGCTGTTCATTGCCTCGATCAAGGACTGGAATGCCTGCTCGGCTTGGGATCCCCGTATCGGCGGGCTGGAGTACTTGCAGGTATTTCTTTCTCTCTCTATCTCTTATTTGTTCTCCAGTTTGATTTCATGTAAACCATGCTTTGACCATCTTGAAAATTTGACTAGAAGTTGGACCATTAACCGAAATTGTGTCCACCATTTTTGTTGCTTATTCATAAGTATAAAGGGTCATTTACAGCAAACCTGATTTCTGGAACTCGAACAATGAGATAAGGAACTGGATTATAGATACAGGATTTCCGGCACTGTAGAAAGGGAAAAGCTGAACAGAAGCTTGAAATTTTACTCAATTGTAATTTTACAAATTTTACTCATTGGTCTCCTTCTCTGTCAATCCCTCATTAGTTTCTAGTTTAATTTCAATAAAACCATGTGTCAACTCATCTCGAGGATTTAACTAGAAGTTTGAGTAGTAACTGAGATAGTCCTCGGGACCTCTAAAATACAGACGAGATTGTTGCTTGTGTCCCAAACGATTTTTTGTTGTGGATTTATTACTAACAGGGATCATTGATAGTAAAGTTTCGGTGTTGATGATTTCTAAGGAAAAACTTGTAGAGATATTAGAAATTAAGAGCCTTGTAGACAATTAAAATACTCAGTAATTTATTAATAATAATATATTATTATGGTTTGAGAGGAAGGTGAGGAATCCACTCGAACACTATGGCAGAAGTGTGATGAATCAAGAGTGGCATGTAAACGTCTTCATCATGGGGAGTTTACTGACCACAGGTGATCTTCCCTTTTGTGTTTAAAAAAATGGCTTCATTATGAACCAAGCTATACTATGGACTCGACTACAACTTGGTCTTTTTTATCTCTTTATCTCATATATTCTTACTAGTTTAATTTCAAGAAAACCATGTCCCGACACATCTTGAGGATTTAACTAGAAAATTTTCTATTCACTGAAATATTCCTTGATAGCTTTGAAATATAAACAAGATGAATGTTTGTAGTCCCTTCCATTTTTCTTAGTCCCAATCAAGATAAGTAAAACAGGTCCTTTAGAAAAAAAATTTCGTGTTGTGATTTATAAAGAAGAATGTGTATAGAAATTAGAAATGAAGGGACTGTTAGAGGAATAAATGACTCAGAAATTTATTAACAATATTATATAATTATGGCTTGAGAGGAAAGAGAAGGATCCGCTCGAACTCTACTATGGAAATGTGTTGAATTAAGAGTGGACTGGAAGCGTTTTTATTATAAGTTAAGCTGATTTATTGCTTTTAATTCCATGATTTCATGGCTTCATTCGTTTTTGTATTTACAAGTTGAGATCCAATCTGATGACTTGTCCCTTAGCCATATAATTTTTTCTCTTTTGCACTTTCACTGTTTTTTCCAGATTCAAATCATATTTTCATTTGTTCTGGTATCTTGAAGAACAACATTTTTCTTCTAAAAGTGACGAACTTATTAGATGGGATATGTGTGATTTGCCAATTTGATATAAAATGCAGGAATACTTTAAATTGAAACAGATATCTGATCCCACCGATTTTCAGTCCTCATGGGATGTTGATCATTGTCTTGTTTAGCTCTAATTTACGATTTTACCCCTGAGTTTCATTTATAGATTTTTAACTATTCCAGGACAAAGTAGGATTGGCCACTGTGGATGCTATGCTCTCTCAAGTGGGGCCTGTCTTCTATGGAGATATTAGAAGCCATGAGCGAGTAAGATTTTCTTTAGTACTTTTTCTAGGTAGCCTTGAGAATGATGATGATGATGATGATGATGATGATGATGGTGTATGATGAATACATCTCTTTATCTCTTTGGATTACAGGTTCATCTCTTGTTTTCTGATTTCATCAAGTTTTGTCAACAAAATTCCAGACTGATCAATCAAAATGATCTGACTGGTGCAGAAGGAAGCAAAGAAGTGGCATCTGTGCTTAGTTTCCTTTCGTCAAATTCAACTGATGATCATCTTTATCTAGCTCAGGTAATAAAATGTCCGAAAAGCCTAATTTTAGCCCTTTCCTTTCTCCTCAAATCTGATGAATTTTAATGAAATCTAGCCAGTAAATTGAGTGTGAGGGAAGTGTTTCGGGGGATTGCATGCTCACGGATATCCCCTTTTCTAGAAACCCTAACTCTGGTTATTGGATGAGAGATTAAGACAGGAGACAAGAAATTCCTGTGAGACGGGATACCTATTGTCCGGAAATAATATGTTGGATATATCCACAAATGCATTAAAGTTGAGTACATGCATGTAGTGAAATAGATCTAAATAACATAAAGCCTTTTAGTTGACAGGTTGAATCATGTTTCTATGTAGGTTCCAATTCTGGCAGTGGAAAACAAGGAAAAAACAATCTTAGCGGGCCTGATCGATGATATCAAGATGGTGATACCAAACTCATGAACTTATGATTCTGTTCTCTATTTATCTGAGATACAGATGAAGATTTTCAGTTTCTTTTTTTCTTATTATGGTCTCTTGTTGTTCCAGCCAGTTTTTCTCGAAGAAAAAGCTCTGGCATCTATCAATTTATGGATGAATAATGTACCGTCTAGGTCTAGTATTCACTATGACCCACACCATAATCTGTTATGCGTTATTTCTGGACGTAAACAAGGTACTGAAATTTTGCCATTGTCATGCAACTGCTTAAGTACTTTAGATACCTTTTGCGGATTTTTTCTTGAACCACATGCTTTAAGAGATCGAGACTTCCCTCTACCACTCCCAGCCTGATGTCCATCTTCTTATCGATCCACCTATCTCCTTCTCTGTCCACATCTATCAATCTTGAACTATCTGTGTCAGGTCCTAGGTTTCGATGTTGATCAAGGAGTTTTGTATTAATATCCTCTGCTAGTATTTCATTTTCAAGACAGACACAACTAATGGTCTTGTGGTATGGACTTTGCAATTCAGAAAATGAAAGTAGAAAGAATTTACTCTAAAGTTTCTCTACGTCATTGCATTTTGGGGAAAATCTTAGATTTTACCTTGTTTGTTAGTCCAATTGAACGATCCATCAATCAGAGGTTCATTTTCTTTCTTGAGTGTGTTTTTATTGAATTTTCTTCCACTTATGCTCGGTCTAGGGTTTAGTATTTCTCAGAAGACAAGGGGGGACAGTTTTTGGGTCACTGAAGCATTTAGTTTTCTACTGGGCATTATAGTTTGTGTTTCTTTTATATTAGGCTAATTGTATTTTCTTCTTAAAAAATTTAAATTTGATGTTTCTACAATGTATTTCAGTGTTCCTGTGGCCACCTTCTGCAGGCTGCTTTCTTTACCCAAAGTCTCTGTATGGGGAAGCTTCAAATCATAGGTATTCTGGTGACTGTCTATTTTATTTTCGTTTTGTGCACTTGTATTTGTAAGGCTCTTTTTTGCTTCCAATGCATGGAAAATGCAATGGTCCCATGGGTCTGCCATATTGGTTGCATGTGTAATTCAAATAGAGACCAATCATGACATTCAAGAATTATTGAATGTTTATGGGAACCTGAAATGTGAGAGATAGAAAGAGGGAGAGAGAGCTGGAGGGAGGTGTGAGAGAGAGCGGAAATAGAGTGAGAGGAGAGGGAGAGAGAGGCAAGCGGGGAAAGAGAAGAAGGAAGGAGATAGAGAGAGGAGGAGGAGGGAGAGTGGGAGAGATAGTGAAGAGAGGAGAAAAGAGGGAGAGAGATGGAGGGGAAGAGGCGGGAGGGAAGGAGGGAAGGAGGGAAGGAGGAAAGAGAGAGAATGGGGGAGGGGAAGGGAGGGAGCGAGCAATATCCTGTGATTACTCATGTTCTGATGGTGATCACCATCCTTTTCTTTTATACTCTCTAACCTAGTGAGCTAACAAGGATGGCTTTCTAACTTTGGGTGGCATCTAATATTCCTTTCAGATATCTTGTCATTGTTTTAAAATTTAGTGTGTATATATGTTGTAATTGCTACTTTGTTTTTGTAATGCTTAGTTTTTTTTTCATTTATCATTCAGTTCCTTGGATATACAAAGCCCTGATTTTTCTCGACATCCAAGAGCAAAAAACTTTATGAAATATTCCCGAAAGGCCATTCTTCATGCTGGGGATGCTCTTTTTATACCTGAAGGCTGGTAAGAAAGAAAGTGTTAAAATTTTTATCATTTTTCTTGAGTATCAATCCCCTGGAGGCCGTCTTTTTGTCTAAAGGATTGGTAGTTGATGTTGTTGAGTTGAGTCATAGCAACCTACTTTATTACTTTCTCTAACTCACCATAGACGGACCCTAGCCCTATGATAAAAAATATCATACTAGATGTCCAGTTTATGAAGTTAATCACTGTTTTGGGTAAATAATTACCTGACCTGATGGATTCAATGATTGGAGAGTGTATGTAAAATTAAGTGCCAAAGAAGGTAAGATAGAAAGTGCCCGGTATGCCCATGAAAGCTACCATTTCTCTTTTTGATCTCTGTTTTCTAGTTAAATGGGGTTGTTGAAAATGGAAAAGAGATAATAATATTGATTAAGGAAAAGAAGAGAGGAGAAGAGAGAAATATAGGGGAAAGGAGAGAGAATAGCAAATCTAAAATTACAAAAGTGCCATTATAGGCCATGTACACTCACCCTACCCCTCAAGCTGGAGCTAAAGTTCAAACAAGCCCAACTTGCGAGAAATAGAGTGGTACGAGGTCGTGCTTAGTCCTTTTGTTAGAATGTCCGCTAGCTAATATAAGGAGTGGTGATGAACCCATCAAGTACCTGATGGGGAATAGCATGACAATCAATCTTGATATGCTTAGTACGTTCATGAAAAGTAAGATTGTTGGCAAGAAAGATTGTTGCTTGGATATCATAATACATTGGCATGACACCCTGTACTGGAAAACCAAGCTCATGAAGAAAAGAACATACCCAAAGCATCTCAGAGGATGCATGCATCATAGCATGGTATTCAGCTTCGTCACTAGAAAGAGAGAGAACGTGTTATTTTTTACTCCGCCGCTTGACGAAGTTCCCACCAACAAATGTGCAGTACCCAAAAATAGATTTTTCGATCACCACGATTGCTTGCATAGCTAGAGTTAGAGTAGGCCTCCACAAGAAGATGACTGTGTTATAGGTAGAGAAAACCATGTCTAGGAGCATGCTTGAGATAGTCGAGAACACGAAGAGTAGTTTACTAATGGATCTCTTGTGGTGCATGCATAAACTGGCTAAGGAGACCTACAGTACAAGTGATGTCAAGACTTATGGGCGTCGGATCTGAGCACGAGGGCGAGGAGTCGGTGGGCGGAAGCGCGGAGACTAGAGTAGAGATCAGAACCAGCGATGTTGTGGGTGGCACGAGTAGTGGAAAACTAGTAGAGTTAAGTAGTGGGATAGGAGATGATGATGGAGATAGTATTAAGAAAGGAGCAGGATCCATCAAACTAGGTAGATGAGATGTGTCTGCTAGAGAAGACAAAGAAGATGAGATAGTTAGCGGGGATGAAGATGGTGCTAGAGGTGGAGTAGAAATAGCGAGTAGACACAAAGAATGTGACATCAGCAAAGACAACATACTTGTGCTTATCTAAAAAATAGACTCGATAGCCTTTTAGCATGCGCGAGTAGCCAATGAACACCCCTTTGACAGAACGAGTGCCAGCTTTGATGTATTAGGAGTGTGATCCTGAACGAAGGCCACATAACCAAACACCCGAGGAGGTAAGGCAAAGAGGTCACGATCAGGGTGGAGACGACGAAGTGGTATTTCACCGCCTAGAGGTGACGAGGGCAAGCAGTTCAAGAGGTAAGTAGGGCATCAGACCACAAAAAATAGGAGACTCTCATTTCTACCAAGAGAGTGCAAGTCATGTCGAGAAGGTGATGATGTTTGCGCTCGGCAACACCATTCTACTGAGATCTGTGAAGACACGTGGTTTGGTGGAGGATGCCACAGGATATGCATAAATCCTGTAGAGTAGTCTGAACAACTCAAGAGCATTATCGGTGCGAAAAATTTTGAGGGTTTCAGAATATTGAGTGGAGATCTCTTGAAGAAATTGATGAATAGAAGGTAAAAGGTTTGTGCAATCTTTGAGAAGATAAACCTAAGAGGCACGAGAGAAATCATCTGCAAAAATTAAATAATAACGGAAACCCAAGATAGATGACACCCGATTAGGTCCCCACACATCACAATGAATAAGATCAAAAAGAGATTTACTTGGAATAGAGTGTAGGGAGGGGTAAGAGGCTTGAAAATGTTTGCCTAGTTGATAGGACTCACACTCAAAGGAGGATATAGAAATCTATAGGAGAGCTTGGTAGAATTTGGAGATACTGGGGTGGCCAAGTTGTCGATGCCACCGTAGTGTAGAATCGGTCGAGGGAAGGAGACAACAGGAAGATGATCGGGGACAAGCTCATAAAGTCTATGTCCAGTCTCACACCTCAAACCAATCCTCTTCCCTGTCTACAAATCCTAAAAGGTGCAATGGTAAGGAAAGAATTAGACGAAGCAAAATAATGTGTTGGTGATGGTGTTGATAGATAAGAGGTTGACAGGGAAATTAGAAAACATTAAGGACTTGAGATAACTAGAGTGAGGAGGTTGGATTGGCCTCGTCATGTCCATAACAAGACATGCACGACCATCAGTAATAGAAACAGAGGAAGGTTGCGATACTTTGGATAAATGAGTAAGTAGAGATTGTGTACCTAATATATAGGCAAATGCCCTCAAGTCAATGATCCAAGAGTCAGACAAAGAGGCAAGGCAGTAGCTGAGCCAGAGGTTGATACATGATGCGACGAGTGAGCTGGAAGAGCTGGAGGAGCTATAGGTGTCTCCTAAAACTTCATGAGATTATCCTAGTCCTCCCTAGATATAGTTATCATACTTGAGGATGAAGAAGAAGAAACATTAGTAGAGGTAAAATTGGCAACCTAATCAGGTTTACCAAACTTGATTTGAACGATGATTAATCCGTTGGCAATGCTCGCATGAAGGTAATGGCTGGCCATCCTACCCTCAACCGGGCCCTTGGCCACGATCTGTGTGGTGCCCCTTTCCCTTGGAATTGGAAGGTAGTAGTGTCGTAGAGCCAAAAGACGCAAGGGGGAGAGGTGTAGGTGATGGTAAAAGAGGAGTCCCGATTGACACCTGGAGAGCAAAAGAGAAGGTTGTGGCAAGATTCGGACGGTGAGTATTGCTCAATATAGATCCTCGAAACTGAGAGGAGATTGAGGTGTCAAGGCCTCTAAGAAAGATAGCAATAACAAGCTCCTCTCGATAATGACATTGAGTCATAAGATCAGTCGTCCATGAATGCTGGCATAATGGTCTTGAAGGCAACACCCTCACTGATTCACCTTGAATAACTGCTCATATACCTCAACGATTCGGGACATATTAGACTCGTATCTTTACATGAAAGCCCATTCATCCCAAGTAGTTTTGGCCGGTGTAATGAGCTGCATAGGCTCACTAATCGAAAGAATCGCTTGCTGGAGCAGCCATGCCGTGACAACTTGATCCTCAATGAACCCCGCTATTTGTGAGAAAAGAGAGATGACCATAAATTTATAGAAGACGTCAATAGCTAGCAGACCAAGTGACAGTATTTATTCCGTCAAAGATAGTGCATGGACTCTAAAGATGGTAGACGAATGTATCCACTGAAGAAGATGAAGAAGCAACAATTGATTACAATGCTTAGCCAACAGTAAAGATCTGCGGTAACATCGAAATCAGGAACAATGTTGGTTGCATCACCGAAGTAGAAGTAGGGCCTTGCTGGTTTGCTGAGAACGGCGTGATAGCAGGAGAGGGAGGAATGGGCAAAGATGTCGATGGAGAGTCCTCGTTCACCATAATCTTGAGGTGGCGTTCCCCCAATTAATAAGTTAGGAATTGGCTAAAAATTTAATAAGCATGTATTGTGATGTGGCCCCAAAAGTCAAGCGAATAAATCATTCATTTATCCCTTGTAAAATCCTCAAATCAAAAGCTTCTCAAAAGAAAACTTGTAGATTTCAAAATTCCGTATCCAAATAATATATAAAATCTATCTATTTCTTTAATTATAGTGAGAGATAGGTCCAAACAAAGATTTTGCGTTTATTATTGCGAACAGAATGTATTCTCTCCAAAAATATTAGATTTAGGTCATCGAAACAGCTTCAAATCCAATCAGCATTGAAACAAAGTTTGTAGGTCATAAAAATCTGCTTCCAATAATACCTAATACAAAGATTTTCAATTAAAGAATAAGAAGATATGACCTTTTGAAGATGACGCTTGGAACACTAATGATTTTCCAAGAAAAAGGTAAGATTGAAGGCATTAGGCCACCATTTTCAATGTTTTTTGGCTCGAAACAGTTGTTTTCATGCTTCTGAATTTAATACAACAGGTTTCAGGTCGATCTGACTTTCAATAAGAAAGATACTATCAATTAAAGCTGACTGCACGGAGAGATCCACCAGAGCAAATGGAAAGGAGAGTCGATGCGCGGGCGACGATGAGAAGATCAAGCACCGTCACAAGGAACCCTAGGTTAGGGCTCTGATACCATGTGGAAAATGGAAAAGAGATGATGGTATTGATTAAGGAAAAGAAGAGAGGAAAAGAAAGACATATAGGGGAGAGGAGAGAGAGTAGCAAATCTAGACTTATAAAAGTGTCATTATGGGTCATATACACTCATAAGGTCAATTATAAGGAGTTCAAAGAATAGTTAATGGGAAAGTAACATTTAGAAAGGAAATCTGACTTTGAACCTACTATAAATATGGAGTTTCTAGGGAGACAAAAAGTCCGGCTGAAGGTGCAAATTTTTGGATGGCTGCTCCTTGGGAGGCGTCTCGTGACACGAGTACTCTGGGGAGATTTGGGCCTATGTAATGTGCACAGGGGGGGGGGGGTGGGGAGAAGACTGTTCACACCTATTCTTCGAGTGCTCTTTCACTTAAGTGATTTGGGCAAGCTAGAAAATACCATGGTTGGAGGTTACTTTCAAAGAGGCATTTTGGACCTTGTTAAGACATGACCCTCCAAGGAGAGACATAGAGTAGGGAAGAAGCCTTGTCATGCTATGGGCGATTTGATGGCATCTTAAAGAAAGGTTTTGAAGGTGAGAGGTTTTTTAGGGGAGAGTTGCCTCGCCTGATGGGGTCATTCAAGAAAGGAAGGGGGAGGGCGTTCCTTTGTGGCCATTCTTGTACATATGACATGTATTTAGATTACTATTGGGTTGATGGGTCCCAGGTGATGTTCCTTTTATTTTCAAAAACATAATAAATATGGAGTTTCTATCTGGGAACAAATCATGAAAATATATTGTTCACATTTAGTGTTATTATCTGTTATGCATACATTTCTTACCACCCGTACTATTTTAATCCTCTTTCTTATCTTTATTAGAAAGGCCTGATATTCGGTAATCTGTATATATAAGCATACCTATTCATCAATGAATGAATATTGTGTTATTCTTTTCACGTTCAATCTCATCTTTCTCTTACGGCAACTCATTTGATGAAACTAGGTTTCCTAACTTTCTCACAAAACAACAATGCCTTAAAATCTTTCAATATCAAGCTATTGGTCTCTTTGGATCATTCGAGTTTCAATATCTCTCCACAACAGCAAGCTAGCATGGAAAAAGACTAAGTTCATTCGTCTTTAGAATATTTCAACTAAACTTCTGGACAAATCTCTGAAGAAGCTCATCACACTCTCACACAGGTTTCATCAAGTGGATAGTGAAGATTTGACCATTGCAGTGAATTTCTGGTGGAAATCTGCTATTATGAGCAGTATGGTGCCGCATATGGATGCTTATTACTTGCGGCATATCTTAAGCAGGTTGATAATTCTTTTCTATCAACCAGAAATGTCTTTTATCAACCAATTAATTTATTTTCAATAAGTTGTTGACTCATTATTTTCCTCTTGCTCATGAAACTCTCAAATCATTTATCCTTAACAAGATTGGTCGACAAGGAAATGGTACGCTTTTTTTTCGCAGATTCTCTATTTACTGTGGCTTTGCTCATTATTCATCGAATTATTGAACATCTAGTGAAGAACTCTCCAGTTTTTTATCTATTTCTTGGAAATGAGGGTATTTTTGGCTTCTCGTTCACCAAATTCCAGTTTACATATTCTTGACAGTAATAAGTATTCATTCACCCTTACTGATTTGTAAACTAATAGGACTCGTGTACAAACACTTTTAAAAATAGTATTCTCCAAGAGAGGTCGTGTGCCAACCAAGAAAAGAGAGACAAATGTGGGAAAGAGATCATGACAGACATGTAAATTGAATTATTTGGGAAGGAAAGAAAGTTTCTTATTCGTATTCATTATATGTGGATATAAAAGACACATTCACCAATATTGAATGGTTGTCGTGAAAACTCTATAATAGTATGCTTTCTCTGTACATAAGAAATCAGTTATTGTACAAATGTTTTTTCCCACACTTCCCCTGGCAATAACTGTTGCTGCATTCATATTGTGAGAGGACCCAGAGAGAGGAATGCCCACCACCCTTCTCTTAGGGTTTCCAGAAGATAAAAGCTTTTTAATTATAATATGGTTAGCAGTTCTGTGATCAGGATGTTCAAACCCGACCAGGATAGGGGATATGAGCCGTCCTTGTGGGCACAAGTTTGTATAAAATTTATTGTAGGTTCATCTATGTGATGGTTGATTAAATTAAGGCAGAATATATGAAATCTAGAACAAAGTTTTAGAATGTTCTGACATGTTCGCTCTTAACGAGCTTTGATTCTATTGATAAAAATGAGATGAGTTTGCAATTTAGAGTTTGCAATTTTGATTCTATTGATGTTGGATATTTTGGCCAATTTAGAAGTAATCCCTTCACCTTCTTGACTATTGATTTGGGAAAGGAATTCTGATTCAATTGCGATTGCTACCTATGAGAAACAAAAGAAGTGGGCAGGAAGAATCATGTTGATAGAAGGTGAATTCCAAAGATACAAAGAAAAAGGGCTATGCAACCAATATTGTGAGAACTTTAGCCACAAAGATAGGTGCAAGAAATATTTGCAAATTATGATCAGTCTGACTCAGTGCTACTCTTTTTATGCGAGAGGCAGCGGCATCATCGAAGTCAAAAGTGACACACGCAGTTGATGCCAGGAGAGAGGGAGAGAGGGGCCAAACCTGGAGAGTAAGAATGTAGGTCATCATGTAATCAGAAACTTGATGACTTGAATGGGCTAAGACAGTTAACAGAGGAAACACCGAGGCTTGAAGCTGCATTTGGCAAGAGGGAGCTAGGGAGTGCTAGATTCACCAGTGGTTGGACTGATGAAGTGGCTAGGTGAAATTCCAATTGAAAAGGAGTAGATTGACTGGCATCACTGAGTAGGTTTTCTCTTGGTATTTGGTGTTAAATGTCTACCTTTACCTTGGGATCATAACACATTCATGAGCAAGATAAGAAACAAGAGATATATTAACAGAATTAATCAGACCGGGAAGAAAAGAATGACTTGACAGTTGAAGATACCTTGTTATCTGGCCATGTACATGTGAGAAAAGTGGGGGTTAGATTACTTCTAGTTCCATTACATTACAGGGTTTGATGCAGGAAAAGAGGTGAAGATTTTAATGGACAGTGGGACAACCCAGTGTTGTTTATGTATCAAGTTGATAGAAGAATCCCACATACCAATTCACCAGTTCATTAAGTTCAAAATTTTTATGAGAAACAGGAAATCATCCAGGTTACAAGAAATTTGTAACTGAGTGGAATTAGATATTCATAGAGTGCACATCAAGAAGGAATTTATTTCCCTATGCTTAGGGAATACATGCATCATCTTCATCATCAAGTACTTGACTTTATTTGGATGGACTTATGCCTATCGGAATTACTGAAATTGACTTCCAAGGTGAATCATACTACCCGGACATCATGGTGGATAAAGAATTATCCATGTCGAAAGTGTCTCCAGTGGTGGTCCTTGAGGAACCCAACAAAACCATCTCTATATTGTGGAGAAATACAGCTTCACAGCGGAAAAACTATCCTATAATATTGCTTTTCAATTTTCTATCAACATTGCTCTGGCGAAAGTTGTATATGATTGAGATCCCCTGAAATCAACCCAATATGGATTGACCCAGAGTCCCACTGAATCAGCGGGTGTAAGGTCACAAAAAAGAAATCAGATGCTGGCCCCATTAATAGGAAGGCTTTTCGAGCACACGCCACCATGAAGGAGGATTGTCATCATTGAGAGTTACAATTCATGCTGCTGTTGGCTTTGGGACACTCCGGAAAATCTCAAGATGTTCTTAATGGCATGTCCAATGGGAGGGAAGAGGGAACGGATCCAAGAAAATGGAGCCTGGGTAGAGGTCCTTGTTCAGTGAAAAAAATGGCCCAAACATGAAGTCTCTAGGGAGCTACCGTCACTCTTGTGTGAACACTTCCCAAAATTCTACCTTGGGAACAAGGTGTCAGAAGTAAGGGAAGACAACGATACTATCCCGATAAGTACCTACGAGAAGTGGAGGAAGTCAGCTGGAAGTGGAATTAACAGCTCTACTGGACACTTGTGGAGTGACATGTCTCAATTACGAATAAAAATCTCCCTTTAGGCAGCTACGGGAAGATCCCAAGAGTACAAGAAATTGGATTTTTTGGGAAAGGGGGTAGAGACAAAACAACCATCTGAGGAGAGGAGGCGAGCTCTGGGAACTGACTTATATGGCCGAGGAAGCTTGGACATGAGAACTGAATTTAACAGAGATCTGTTGGTCAGAAGGAGCATAGGTGGAGAACTACGGTTCCTTGTGGTTGATTTTCTGGTTTAATAAATTCTTGATCCTTATACGGCTGGAGTTGCATAAAATTCTTCCTGTTATTTTTCAGAAATTTTCCTCCCTGATATAGATTTGGATTTCCATGTTAGTAGCTCAAGTCTGTGATTTAGCATTGAGCTTATGTTTCTTCTTTTTGTTAAACTAACAGGAAGAAATGCTTACTGGGAAGGAAAATGATCTAGAAGAAGCCACGGAAAACTTAAGACCGATTAGTGAAGACTCTAAAAGTAGGTTTGTCATTCCATTTCACTGCTCTTGTGGCTAAATTATAGGGCCTCGTGAAAACTATTTATAATCACTATTCCCGCAGTTCACATCAGATGCCAGTTAGCCATTGATTATATTGTTTAGTGAAGAGGAAATGAAGACATCAAGGGAACTCTAATGAGAAACAGTTAAGGATTTGATCCTTAAAAGTTGATTAACAAGAGACAAACCTACCTTAAATTTCAAGAGAAACAGTTGAGTTGAAGATCAACATGTAATTATCTAGTGAAACATGTTTATTTTTTTTACCTTAAATTTCAACTCTAGCCTGCCAGCTGAAAAAAAAAGGGGTCTAATCAAGTTGAGAAGGTTTATGTCAAAATTTTTTTTTTCTTATGACTGCAGAAGTAGATAATAAGTTCAGATAATACTGAAAATCCCTGCACCTGATCATGAGAACCTGTTGGCATAATCCAGATTGATGCCCCCACCATCCAAGACTTTCCCATGTCTAACAGTCTCCCTCTAAATGAATCTCTTACCCAACTGTTTCCCTAGTCGGAACAGTGCTAGATTATCTTTTATGCATCTTTGATAATTTAGGCATATCACTGATGTTTGGGCGATAATTTACCCTTGAGATGAACTTCTGGAAATTGTCATTAGGAAGAGACATGTGTGTTTATCTCTTGTATTTTGCTATTTTGGATTTTGTTCTTATATTCCTTATTGAGCCTACTCAGGTGGGCCCACTTATATATTCGGCTCCCTCTCCCTAGAAGAGATTGACCTTCATTTTGCCTCATTCTCTATTTGCACAGTTATTACATTTTTTAGACTGGTCTCAAGAGGCTTCTTGTTGGACAAGATATTTCTGGGTCGATAATTTTGCACAAAAAGCATGATCTTTGGGTGCATCAGCTATGATAGGTCTTTATTTGAGGGGTGAGGGGGGTTGTGGTGAAGAAGTTGACCGATGTCTGCTGGAGGAGGCTTAGGACTATAGGCTATTAAAATGATTTAGGAGTTTGAAAGGTTTCAAAATATTCATTGGCAAGTTGCTTATTCCAATCTCTGGGTTAATGATTCATTATAAAGAGAAAAACCATTTTTAACTATGTATGTTTTTTGTGTTGTCAATGTTAGCCACTTCATTGTTCACGTAAGAATAAGTTATCTCTGGTGTTATTCAAGAAGATTAAGCATGATCTGTTCTTGAAGCTGGAGATCAACCACCATAGTGAAGCAAAGTTCCAGATTTTCCACCTTAATGCCACACCGTATCCATGATTAGAAAATCCATGCTAGGTTACATGCTTCTAACCTCTTGATCCATGATTAGAAAAAGTTGATCATATTCATCTGACCATGAATCTGATAGTGAATGGACATTAAACTAAGGTTCTCGATAGCTAGATGAAGTATCATCACTAGATTAGGTAGAGAAAAGGAACTATGAAAAGGAAAGTTCTAGGGACAGAAATAATGCACAGATAGGAAAGCTGCTTGGAGAGGTAAAATTTTTAGGTTCCACTTTGATTGCTGGTCAATTAGTTTTATGCAGTAGTAATTAAACCCTCCTTTAGCCCCCTTCTCAACCCCCTGCACTGGTCCACAAAAAAAGAAGTCAGTAGGCGCTTTTTTTCATTGACTACAGAGAAATTGTACCAAACAGGTTTTCTATTTCTATTGGGTAAATTAAATGGGATGAACAGTTGGATAAATTGAACGGTATGACAAAGGGATAAATTAAATGGGATGTCCAAATTTCTATGCTGGTTTGAAGGCCATGCTATTAAAAGATTTGAATGAAGGAAAGTGGTGTCCTGAAAAGAGAAATTAGAATGCATTCAAGGCATTGCGAAGTCAAACCTTCTGTGTTCAGCCAGTCCAATGTGCTAGTAACATCCCAATCATTAATGAATCACATGCTATCTTCAGGAAATGCATGGTAGCATTTTTCGATGGTATCCTGATTTACAGTAAGAATGTGGAGATTTTTGGGAAGAATTTGACATTGGTATTTTCCATCATGGATGAAAATCCATTGCATATCAATACCTAGAACTGTCAGTTTGTATATCCATTGCATATCAATATGAAGAAAACTGAGTCTTAAAGTGACAAAAATTTGCACGCTAAGAATTTTCTCAAACTAGAAGCAAAAGAAAGTCGAGTTCAGATTTAGAAATTACCTGCCTTGCTATTGCTCTACAAAGCTCTAATAACCACATGGCAGAACCTTCTGGCTGCAATCTGCGTTAATACTTCTTTCCTCTATAAAATTTCTCAAACTAGAAGCAAAAGAAAGTCGAGTTCAGATTTAGAAATTACCTGCCTTGCTATTGCTCTACAAAGCTCTAATAACCACATGGCAGAACCTTCTGGCGGCAATCTGCGTTAATACTTCTTTCCTCTATAAAATTTCTCCAACATGCTCTATTCATTTTCTTTTCCTTAATGCATTCCCCATTTATGACACTTAAGGTATGAAGTTATATCAGAAGCCCAAATTACTCATCAATAGAGCATCCCTTCTCTGCATAATTGTTTTCCCTGCTTTGTCTCTAAGGAAAGTCCCTGGATCACCATGTGTTTTCTGGGGGGCTGAGCTCCTATAAGTCCCACGTCACTATTTTTGTTTTGTGAAAAGTTATAATTTGTATTTACATATTTCAGGTCAACCCACAATGAAGAAAGGAGACAACGAAAAGGAAGGGTTGTCGTTGGAACAGTTGGAACCTCTGGAGCTCCAATATTTGAATAAAATCGTCTCATTAGTCCATGAAACAGTAAATGTTTCTAGTCAAAATCAGTTTGGTATTCAAGATTTTACAGTTTCCGAACAAGACAATCAAGAGAACAAAGGCTGCAGCTTGGACTTATTGACCATGAGCAATGATCCTTTTGCTGCTATTCTTTATAAAATGAATCCTCTAACACTCTGCAATGTCTTTCTCGCCATGGTGGTAGGTTGGCTAGAATTTCTTCCAATTAATTTGGAAAATGATAGGGGCTTGAATGATTTTGATTTTTGACCTAGAAAATGATGTTTAGAAATTTTTTGGTGAAATTGATCTAAAGAATCCATTAAAACTTCTGTCAAGAGCCTTCTGTATTTATTTATGTAATATCTTGAGTCTTAAGGAAACCTGTTGTCATTAATGCATCAGTGTAATCCTTATTATTGAACGAAAAGAAATTCACTGAGAGAATGAGAGTTTTTGACAGCACCACTCTACCAATAAAAGTTATTTCAAATGGTGGATGAAGGTCGGTGTGGCAAGAATTTGCTTGACTTTGTGTAGGAACTCCTCTTTGGAAAGTTTATAATGGCATGCTTCTTATTTGCTTATCCTTCTGCCTACTTTTTGAGATGAAATTATGGACCAAATTAATCCCTGATTAATAACTCAATGTTTTTGATATTCCACTTTTGATCATGCTTCAGCGTAGCTTCCCCAGAACTTTGGAGGCACTTGTTCTTCAATCTCTATCACCTCTAGCGGCCGAGGTTCTCACGAGGAAATTCGATGAGTTTGATCAGAAATCAACAAAAGAAGATCAGTATGAGCTTTAAATCTTTGTATTTCCTTTCCCCTTCAACTTCCATTTTCTAAATTATTAAGCATCTACCTCAGGTGTGAGTTCTACCAGCAGGTTTACAGTGTGTTTGATGATCAAGTTGCTGCAATGGATTCCATTTTGAATCTCAAGGAGTCTTTTGCCTTCAAGGTAGCCCCTTTTTCACAATAGCATTAAAATAATATAATCCATGCATAAATGATTCAAATAATGAAAAATAGCCAATAACTTATTGGAGCTTAGATTCTTGAACAACATATGACATTTTGACTTTTTTCGTTTTGAATATTTACTTTCTCTATTAATTTTCAATATTTTGTGTAGGCTTTCCAAAATGTGATCAACAAGTACTTGGGAGTTGATGTTTCCCAACCTAAGCAATAAACATTCAAAAGTGATCATTATTTCTATCTTCATCTTTCTTTTTTCGATATGGTGAGAGAACTAAAAATGCATCAGGCTAAGATGATGAGACAATTTCCATGTAAGGATAATCCGAAAATTACTCGATTGATCACTCCAATGGTGGATATAAATTGGCATCATGAGTTACTTCTTGACTATCACTCAATCTTTCTGTTGATCTATCGTCTCCATTGTTGTTCAGTGATCATGATTGCTGTTTTTCCATATCAAATTTCCAGCTATCTGTGGTTGCTCGTCGCTGATCATGATTGTTAGTGCCTATCAGGGGAAAGAAACTTAATAATAAAGTGTGTGGCAGTCTTTTTAAAAGAAAATCATGTATATTATCATGATTTGACCAACTAATCTCGTGAACACTTTTCTAGCACAGAGGAATCACTGCAGATTCTGAAAATTGGCATCCCTGAACAGGGATTTTCAATCTCAAATATTAGCACTTTGAAAATGTTTTCACTGTGATTCAATAATTGCATGACACTTATTTTGCAGCCCCCTTCAGAGCAAAGGTAGAGATGTCAATTATAAATGTCCCCTAAATATTCAATTTGCTACTCATTTTTTTCCAGAGTGCGATGATAAAATGATTAGCTGAATTTTGATATCATTGAATGTATGAGATGGCTATAAGGTATGTCTTCTCTAGATGAAAAAATGACGGAAACTTTTGAGACTGGCCAATATCAGTCCATGAATACTTGCTTTCTTCCCACAGAAGGATATGAAAGAGAAATGCATCAGTGTTAGTAAATTATTATGAGATTCTTCTGATCCACCTGATTTTAGATTGTTGGAGGAGCCCCTTCAAAAATACAATTTACAGTGATAAGAGTGAGAAGGCAAGATCAAGAGTATTTGAATCATCAAGTGCATGAGAGAATAGTGAAGATTATTTGTTTTTTTCACATAGAAAGAGTCTACATGGTTATGAGTAATCCTTTCTCAGCTCATTTAGACCCTTTGTATCTTCCTAAATAAAATTGAAGGAAATTAATATTTATATAATGTTGAAAATTTAATTTAAAAATCATTTCCATTGCATCGAAAAACAGGGTTGCCCTTCTTTCTCGTTCCCATAGATTGATGTTAGATGGTGAAAAAATATATATCATAGATCAAGAAGTAGACAAATTTAAGATGAGTTCATCTCACCTAATTAATGAAAATAGTTTCATTCGAGGGGTGAGTTACTCGACATAACTTTTAGATGGCTTTCAAATGAAGGGGATGGAGAGAGGTAATTATCATATGCTCTCTAAAAAATAATGCAATTTTTCATTGTCTGTGTAAATCTCCTCTCATTGACTTCACTCAGAGTGATATAAAGTATATTGGGAGAAAATGAAAATAAAAAAAATCTTTTGATATAGCTTTATTATCGACCTACATCCATCATGAGTTCGTGGTCATGTTACACATTGAAAACTTCAACAATGGGTGATTTGAATATGGATATTAGTGACGTTGAGATTTTTTTTTATTTTTTTTATTTACTATTTTATTTGCATCATTTCATGATATGGGGTGAGATTGTATACCTAGACCAAATTCATTTCTCTTGGAAATTAAAACACAAAAATAAATTGATTTTACATAAAAAGTATTTTCTCTAATTATTTAACATTAAAATATTATTATAATCTCAAATATAGATGGGAATAATCTACTCTAAAATATATTCTTTAAAAATTTATAATTATTCCTAAAATAGTGCATTTTGAGATTATAACTTAAAATTAATTTTGAAATGATAGATATGCACTTAAAGTACGATAACATGCATAAGAATGAAATATTTTCTGCCTAAATTTGTATTAATAATCATATATTTACATGTATAAATTACATGTTATCACCTACCAATGGTGGTTTATCTCTAAAGCACTCTCGCGCAAGGACTTGTGTACTAGCAAAAATGACATCTATAAGTTGAGGTATGAGGAAATGTGAGAATAGAAAGATGTACTAGAGAATAATGAGAATTACATGAGGAGACCCTATATGAACATATAGATAATTAAGTGTTACGCTTTATGGGGATCTCACACTCCCCGTCAAGATAGAGCATGGGTACATGCATGCTCAACTTGAAATATAAAAAATTGAAATGATATAATTGATGTTGTATGGTGATGTCATGAGTGAACTGACCAAGGAGATGATGGGTCAATGGTTTTTAGCTTTGGTGTGCCAAAGATGACAATGATGATAAGAATGCTGCAGTATTGAAGAGAGAAATAAAGAGTGTTAATGAAGAAATTAAGGGCATCTCCTCTTGTGCTTGCCATACATAGAGACGAATTGTCCATTGCACATGCTATATGACAATAGAGATGTATACGGTGATAACCCAAAATCGGTGTTCACAAATCGTTGGTAAATCAGGTTACACAATAAATTCCTATGCACTCTTTTTTTAAGGCAAACAAATATAGAAGTGAGTAAGGGATTGTCCTCAAGGAGCAAGCAATGATTCAGAGAAATTTAAGGATGAAAACTATGTATATTTATATATTTCTATTAATCACTTAGGCCACTAACCAACTTACGACAGCCATAATAGGAAGGAAATAGCTAAAACATAACTGAATGGTATTAAACCGAGATTAGTTCAACAAACAATCCCGTGAAGATACTACAACTACAGAAAAATAACAAGCTAGTTGAAGGCAGAGAGAACATAAATTGTTTTATCCACTAAAGAAAATTACCATAAAATAACATTAAGATAAGAAAGCGCAGATCAAGACTCCCGACGCAGCAGCGGCTGATTAGGCGAGCTTTTTGTGGTTGGAGTGAAGGATTTGCGCCATTCCCGATTTCACCTTGCACTGAAAAATAGCAGTTGCAAGGCTAACTCGGGAGTGTAGAAAATGAAGACGAAAGTGCCGCTGTCTAGAGCTCACTAGGTCGATCTGAAGAGAAAAGAAAAGCAGAAAACCGCAGGAAGATTGAAACGGAAGATTTTTGCTCCTACCAGAGTCAACCTTTAGAGGTTTTACCGGCTTAGAAGGTAGGTTCTTCCTCCTCTCCTGCAGAATATCAAGCTGGAGAAGCTTCCTCCTTGTTCTCTCTCTCAGGACGCCGAATCGGATGGAAGTTCCACACTCTTCTTCTCCTTAATCCGGCATGCCCCAAAAATGCAGCGCGTAGGGTTTTTAACAGTAGGTTGAAGCCTTCTCCACCGTTGGATCTGGGATAGACAAGACCCCTGGAGAGGTCGATCTACGCTCTCCACTGGCCTCGGGAACTACCTCCTGCAGCCATATCGAGGTGAGTTTTAATTTCCCTCCCTCTCTTCCCTTTCTTTTTTCTGTTCGTTTTCCGGATCCACATGAGTGAACCCTACTAAAAGACAAAAGCAACTCGTTAGGATCTTTCCCTTTGGGCCTTGAAGCCCAAAGGGTTTCAATTACACAAGTTTTGTAAGTTCGGTTATAAAAATTTTAAAGCAGCGCTTTTCTATTAAACTGCAATTCACGGCAACTTACTGAGCTTTAAACTGTGAAATAAACCTGCAAATCATGTAAATTATGCGATAACTTTTGGAGTTATCATACGGATTCTCCTAATTTTGGGCTACACCCTATGTGTGTGATGTCATGCATGTGGGGTTCTCCTTACTTGGGTGCTCTTTTCAATCATGAATGTTTCTTTTGGAGACAAATGAGAGTTTGTACAGTCAAGTGAGAGTAATAGATGCTCATAAGTCTGGTATTTCCCTTACATGTGGGTGCTCCTACATGTGAGTGCTCTTAGTAAACATGGATCTTTCACCTTTCTTGTTGGTGACGATATAGATGAAAAGTGGTGCATGACATGGAATTGATAATAGAGGCTCAACAGAATAAGTGACGGTGGCCTAAGTAAATTGGGGTGATGTGGGCTCTCAACAGATGATAACAACCTGACCCAAGTAAGTAGCTATGGAGAGCGGTGGGGATGTAGTGTTCACTCCCTCTCTCCGGTGGTGATGGAAGAGATGAGGAAAAAATGATGTTAGTTTTGTTTATGGAAGCAACGGGATGTAGGGCGGTGTTAGAGATGACCAAAGTGGTAGACAAGGAGAATCAAGAGAGGAAGAAAACTTCTCCCCCTCTTTGACTAATAGACATAACAAGAAGCATATAATATTTTATATTTTTCTCCTTTCCTTCCCCTTTTTCTCCATTTTCTTCCTTTATTTTTTCCTCTGTCCTTTCTTGATTCTCTTGTTCTAGGACGAAGGGAATCAGAATTCATGTTTATATGCTATACATATTATGATGTAATCTTATCACCTAGCATTACAAGATGCAAAATGATGTATCTTCTTTTATTGTTGAAGATAAGTATCGGGCAATGATGATCAACCCATGCCAAAAGATGGGTATATGATCTCTCTTTCATCAGTTGAAACTTATGTATCCCTATCAAAATGTACCAAGATGACTCAAAGGCAGTTTTCATGCTGAGTAGTCCAATATTTCCCAAGGGCATCAAATGGTTTAAGATGGACCGTTTCTATGTTTACTTCAAAGGTTTTCAAATGACTCATCGCTATGTTCCATGTCATACCATCCGAGCAATTTCAAAGACATATTCACATAGAGTTTACGATGAATATCTCTCTCTACCAAATTCTACTTTGTATAGCAAGTTGGTCATGATCTGCATCAACATTCAAGCATGTGTACCAATGTTTGGATGAGGGGACTATGGTTTTCAAATGACTCATTGCTATGTTCCATGTCATACCATCCGAGCAATTTCAAAGACATCTTCACATAGAGTTTACGATGAATATCTCTCTCTACCAAATTCTACTTTGTATAGCAAGTTGGTCAGGATCTGCATCAACATTCAAGCATGGGTACCAATTTTTGGATGAGGGGGCTATGGTTTTAGTGCACAAGAATCCTAATGAATCATCATTTTTTCAAACATCCATAAAAATGATGATAAACTATCTCGTTTATTATTTTATTCTATTAGTAAATTGATTTTTTTTAAACAAGCATGGTCAAAATGCATTGCCAGAATGCGTTCCTGGCGCAGAAGCCGATTCACTCCTGTAGGAAATGGGTTCCATATGTCCGGATTTGATTTTCCCTCGGAAGCATTCCCCCGCTCAGATCTGCCACCATGGGAGACAACCGCATTCATCAGGTTCCATTTCATTCCTTTCTGCGGCATTATTTTTGTTGATTTTGATTTCCTCATTCGGTTAATTTCGTTGCGCAGGCGATCGAGCAGTCGGTGTTAACGGTTGCGAAAGCGGTGGAGGAGAAGCTGGACGAGGAGATCTTGACGCTGGAGAAGCTCGATGTCGATGACCTAGAGGCTCTGCGCGAGCGCCGGCTGCTACAGCTGAAGAAAGCGGCGGAGAAGAAGAGCCGCTGGGCGGCTCTAGGGCACGGAGAATACTCAGAGATCGGAGAGAAGGATTTCTTCGCCGCTGTCAAAGCTAGCGACCGCGTCATCTGCCATTTCTTTCGGGAGAATTGGCCGTGCAAGGTGATGCCTCACCTCAATTGATGAAAAATTGTTCTATGTTAATTAGATTATGGATCCATTTTAATGAATTTTCCTAGTTTAGGTAGACATTATGAATCAATTTTGATCAGGCGTGATAAAAAGCATACTTCATTCATAGATGGGTGTCTTCTCTCTCTATCTATTTATATAAAACATCGTTCATTCATAGATGGGTGTCTCTCTCTCTATCTATCTATCTATCTATATATTTAAAACATCGTTCATTCATAGATGGCTCTCTCTCTCTCTCTCTCTCTATATATATATATATATATATATATAGAGAGAGAGAGAGAGAGAGAAATAGAGAGACTACTTGTGAGATCCTGCTGAAGGATTTCTTTGCCTTTATCAAACCCAGCAATCGCATGGCCTGCCATTTCTTCTGGGATAATTGGCCTTGCAAGGTGATCTTTTTATGTAGTTGGTGAAAATTGTTCAATGTTCACTAAATTTTGGATCAATTTATGAATTCAATGCATTTTAATAGAGATTATGGATCATTTTGATTGGGCACGATAAAAGTATTGTTCTTAGAGAGATAGATAGAGAGACATACTACTCTGGGATCCCGGAAAAGGATTTCTTTGCCACTGTCAAAGCCAGCGGTCATGTCATTTGTCATGCCTTCTGGTAGAATTCGCCTTGAAAGGTGATCGTCCAATCTCAGTAGGAGAAAATAGGTCTGCTTCAACTGAGTTATGGATCAATTTTGACGTAAATTTAAGATGACACGGTGTTAGGAAAATTTCAGCGTGATTTTCATTCTGAATAGGAGATAATAGGTTTATGTCATCTGGATTATGAATCAATGTTCATGAATTTTCCAGCTTTAACTAGATAATGCTGTTGGAAATTTTCTTCTGTCAACCTCCTTAGTAGGAGAAGATAGGCCTAGTTGTCTGGATTATGGATCAACTTTTATGAATTTTCAAGATTAACCTCGGCATTGTGTTAGGAAAATTTCTGAGGTAATCCTTCTTAATATGATAGAATAGTTCTATGTCAACTGTATGATTGACATAATTGAATTTTTTTCCAACTTTAACTAGACATAGTGGTTGGAAAGTTTTCGGAGGTAATCCTCCTCAATTGGAAAAATTTTTAAATCTCAGTATCCATTGTGTTGGAATAGGCATTCCAATTGATTGGTGATCAAAGGGATGAATGATTGAAAGGATCTAAATTGATTGGTTAAAATAAAAGTATCAAATATCATATCATAGAAGAAGAGAGAGAAAAATGTTGTTCACTATTAGTCACCCAATCAGTCAACTGATCTTATGTGCGATCATTGCTGATACAACAAGATCGCTGATGCCTTAACTTGAATTCATATGTTGTTTAGTCAGTTTATGTTGCGCATCCGGATATAAAGATTTTTATAATATATTACCAGAAACATTTTTTATGCTACGTACATAATCTGCTTTTATTGGTCGGTACCTTGTAGTTGCATTCATTTTCTAGATGAATGATGTATTCAATTTATGAAGTACTCATAATGATGTTCATCATTAGGTCATGGATAAGCACCTCAGTCTTCTTGCAAAGCAGCACATGGAGACCCGCTTTCTGAAGATCCATGCCGAAAAGAGCCCATTCTTGACAGAGAAATTGAAAATCGTCGTGCTTCCGACTCTCGCCCTGATAAAAAATGCCAAGGTCGATGATTATGTGGTAAGTAGATATTTCTTGGTAGGTCTCGCCCCTGATACATGAGACTTGGTCGCCTGGCACGGCCATGGCTGTGCACATACAGTGTGCCTCCATCATATCACATTTTTTTATTTTTTTAGATTTTTTTCTTGGCTCTCTCTCTTCCTTATCATTTTCTACCTCTCCTCCCCTGCTTCTCTTTCCTGTCTTGCTGACCTTCTGATCTCTCTCATTCATATCTCTGTTTATCTCTAAATTATCTATCTCCAAGTTTTTTTATCATTGTTAACAAGTCAGCATTGGGTGTTGACTAGTTACTCATGTTCATTCTGAGTGCCCTGCATTCATGCACTGGCAACCTTACATGAATGCTGTTTATGTGGCTTCCAAACGAAACACCTTACATTCCATCATTGAATGGATATTTCATCTTCTATTTTTGAATGGGGGTTTCTGTTGGGTTTTAGGGAACCCTTCCAGATCTCTCTCTCTCTGTGAGATCTAATTCTCTTCCAGATCTTGCTATTTCTGGTTGATATCTGTCCACGTTCTCAGCATTGTTGACTGATCTATTAGGGTGTTAACTATTCAACTTTCAGATGATAGCATGTGATAGCAACATTCTATTTGACGTTCACTCCCAAAACCTTGTTTTGAAAGGTTGGATTCCATTGGTGATATGGCTGGCACCATCATTCCTTCACTGGGGTTACTGGTTAATTTTTGATGAGCTCTTCATGATCTCTCTATCTCTCTCTGAATGTTCATCTCAAAGTTTTTTGACATTGTCAACTAGAAAATGTCAGGGCGTTGACTGGTTAAAGTTCTGCCATCAATCTCTGTTGATGTGACAGAGCATTCTCAATTCTTGAATGGGTTTTCAGGTGGGTTTTGATGAGCTTGGTGGGAGTGATGAGTTTAGCACGGACGATTTGGAAGAGAGGTTGGCCAAGTCTGGAGTCATTACTCTTGATGGTGAGTCATCATTTGGACAGTCCAAGGGGGTCACAAAACTGCAACAAAGGAGTGTTAGGCAGTCGGAAGAAAACAGGTATTCTTCTGATTCAGAGTAGGATTTTGATCTCGTTCTAGCAGAAACAAATAGATATTTTCTTGAGAAATTTATCATGCATGTTGAAACGTGGGGTATTCAGTGTGAGATGGATGGATGGACGGGCAGTCTGATGAACTGACAGGCTTTCAAATGAGGGAGAGGGAGGGAGAGAGAGAGAGAGCCAAGAGCGTAAAAGAGTTATCGGAAATGCGATAGGAAAATACTTCAATGATTCAGGTGGCAAATATTCTTGATTTGTGTGAATGACTATGTGAGAGGGAGGAGGAACAAGATCTTCCTCAGGGAGCTTGGATCTGCCTCAATCTAGACTTGACTAAAAGAGTCCCCACTTTTTATGCCTTTTATCAATGTCGACTCGTCCAATCCACAAAGGATCATGAGGACTCCCAAAATGTTCTTCCAATCCACTTGGCTCATGAGAGTCTATCCTCTTGACCTTATCAGATCCAGCTGAATCCCTCATATGTCGTGTGCAGTAAGCCTGGTGTTAATCGATGATTGACTTTCTTGGCTGAATGAATTTGTGTCTGTTGTACCCTTGAATGTTTGTCCATCAATATGAATGTACTGACATTTGAATTGTTGTTAGTTGATCCTTAGATGATATGTAGACCTTTGAGGTGTGTTGACCTTTGAATGACTTTGCTTGACCTTGACTTGATAATTTTGACAATTGATTAGGGAAGGGCAATTCAATGTGATCAAGGGGATCGTGATTGATTTTATATGAATCGTTTCCCTTGATCAGTCAATTTGGTAGGATCAATGATTGGATTGAGGGGTTTCACTCACTTCCCCAATTTGATTGACAGTAGGATCAAGACTTGATCTGATTGTCAGCATGATCAAGGAAGTTATCGTAGGTCTGATCGACAATCTGCACTAAAAAAATCACAAAAATTAAAAGTAAAGGTACAGAATGATTATAGTTTTAAAACATCTGAAAAAAACACCCCTCAATCTTATCAATGATCAGATTGAGCAATCATTCGATTATTAAGTTGATCGATATAAGGCATCAATTGCTAATTGATCATATCCCAATTTGGCAGGCAGAGTAATTGATCAAGAGGTTCAATTGTGTCGATCTGACGCAATCCCTTCTATTCAATTGTCGATTGCCGATCCCTACACTTGATTGTTCCTTGGACTATGATTCTTGACCCTTGACTTTGACCATGGACATGGACCCATGTCATGTTTAGATCTTTGTATAGAATTGATCATATGCCTCTCTTTAGAGTTGACCACTTATCCTACTTGAGTGCCTGTTCTCAGGAAGAACAAGAAATAATGCTTAGCTAAAATTGTACATCTATTGATATGATCCTATGTAGATGTGTGTGGGGGTTGAGATAGGATAAATATTCTCTATGAGTATCTTCATAAATGAAACTATGTAATGAGTATATTTATATATAAATAGCTTCCAAGATATCTAGTTATATTACATTGGACTTTATGCACATATATATTTATTTATATTTAATTCAAGATCTATTATCCCAATCATGTGTTCTTAAGTATACTTGTATGTATGCCTAAAATCTTGTTGGGATGCTTCTCTATTGAGATCCTTCTTTTTTTGATAGATGCAGATAAAATTGATAATGAAAGAGAATCTAGCTCCGGAATAGATTAAAGCTATAACTTTGATGAACTGCGAATGGAACTCCCAAAGAAAACAAACATAGCTCGATGATAGATTTCAGATACAATTCTCGATGAAAGCACGTGTGCTCCTCTCTATCAAACTCCATAGAAATAGAAGAAGAAAAATGCACCACGAGTAATTTTGTCAAACTTTAGTTAAAAGTTCAGCTTGAGTGCAACACTAAAGCTTTTCCAATTAGTATTTCTTTAAATCTAGACCCCCCCCCTTCCCCTCCATAAGGGTGAAGTCTCAAACCTAATGCTAAATAATTCTTATATCAAAACCCCCCTATAGTCACAAAAAAGAAAGCCCCTCTATAAATAATTCTTATACCACAGACTTGGATAATAAAACCAATTGGAACACTAGAGATAAACTAAAATTGAAAAACATGCACAAAATGACATTGAGAATAGTTTGGAACCATGTAATGATAGTGGATGTAGTGTAGAAGGTGGAATCCAATGCAGCAGCTACAAGTGGCAAAGGTGGATCTTGAGAGCACACTTTTTAAAAGAAGAAGAAACTCTAAAATATGCCTTTTGATTCTCTTACATGGTGGCTTATTTATAGCCATTGGAGGATGGAGAAATGAAAATTAAAATAATAATAATAATAATAATAATAAAAGCAATTTATAAAATAAACTAGGAAATAAATCCTACTATTAGACAAAAACTCGTGCATCAATCCTCCCCACTTAGAGAATTGGACTTCGGCAAGAAGACGAGAGAACATGAGGCTAACTATAGTGGCGACAATTCCCATGGTATCATTTTAGCAAGTACTTTTCTATGAGAGAGAGAGTGTCTCCAATATCTAATCTAAAATCTCATAAACAATGGAATGCACAATTCATGAGTATCAGTAAAAAAATATGCCCATAGATGAAGTGCCATTTATATGTTCATTTACATCATTATTAATTTTCTTAATGTACTATTTTTAGTAATATGATGCATGTATTAGTGCTTTTTAAAGAATTTTTTTGCATGCATCATGTCTCTTTTCTCATATGCTCATTTTGCATTTAATTAGATTTAATTTGGTTCACTAATAAGGTTTGGCTTTTTTTCATGTCATCTAGGTTTCCATTAGTTTTCATGTTTTCAAGTGTTAAGTGAAGAAAAAATCAAAAAAAATGAGAAGAAGATGAAGATTTAGTTTAACTTTATTAGCTAAACCAAGTGACTTAAAAGTGGATGTCATCTCATTCTTTCTTTCATCTTATATATGCATGAGCATAAAGAGTATTCAATCAGCAGCAAAATGACAAGAATTTCATCTCCAAATGACATAATAGGAGTTATGTTTTTTGAAGTTTAGGAATTTTTCTAAAACTTTTCCTATTTTACTCTTAATCTTATAGTAGATAGATGGCAAAACGGGCCGGCGTGCTAACATGGTAGCAGGGTTTGCAAGAAAATGGAGCCTGCCCAAGCTATGATGGTGCCTATGCGATGTGTTGAAGGTCGGCCCAATTACACCCTAGTTAGATTCATTTACATGGACAAATTATCTTTTCAATCGTTAGAGCTTTGTTCGAGCATTTCCCCAACCAAAGCATTGATCCATGGTGAATGGGATCATTTGCTCAATGTCTCCAAGGTCAGGGATGAGAAAACCAATGAGACAAAGTACTTTCTCCCTCCTCATGCATTCTTTCTCTCTGAATTTCTCTCAACAATATTTTCTTCTATACACCAGATTTGTGAAACCATGGGCTAGTCAAAAAGCTTGTTTAGTTTAATTTCCAATGCTCTATTAATTTACATCCTTTGATCACGTTTCATAGTTCGATTTACTAAAAATTCACCCGAAATAGTAAAAAAATCATCATGGCTTAGGCCTAATTCTCTGTAGATTTAACCTAAACTCGTCGCCACACTAGTTTTAATTGTTGATTTTAGTGAGCCAAGCTTTTTCTTTGATTTTACAATTTTAAGAACCAAAAATTCCATCTATGACCCACCATGGTATTTGTTGAGAAAATAGGACCTTTACACTCTTATCACTGAACCTTCTCCTAATTGTAATTCTGATCTTTTATCTTTACATAAGTACCTATCGCTAGTTACCGTTAGAAAGCGACCGTTAGGAAGTAAACGGTCACATACAGACTGTATAAAGATCACAGTCCATTAAATAAAAGTGATCTCTTTTTCGTTTTACTTTCCTTTGTGCAATAACCTCCAGTAACGCGTGCGATTCTTCTGGCAAGAGGGTTAGGGTTTTTCACATGGTATCAGAGCTCGCTAGTCGCTGATTCAGGAGGTTCTTCCTTGGAAAAGTTAGTTGTTCTCCTTCCTTCCCTTATTTCTAAAGCCATCGGTCATTTGCAAATCCCGTTCCGGGAAAAATAAGAGGGAAGAGCTTAGTCGAAGACTACCCTTGACCACATGGCACAAGAGGGAAAGGTTAATGCTGCATCGTTTGAGTGTACATCCTCACAAACTCCCAGTCAAGCTCTTGCAACGAGTCTCGCCATCTCTACAACCGATCAGTGGTTCAACCAACTTCCGGTGGTGACGACACAAAGTCAGTTTACATGTCATAATATATATTTATGGGTGACGAGACGAAACCGCGAGGTCATCGATTTCAAGCGGTATTGCGTCAAAAATTATACCGAACTTACCAATTTGATGAAAATGTATCGAATTCAAGGGTATAATGGTAAATACGGGTCGAATCCACAGGGAATTTAGGAATTTTCAAGAGATCTTTTAGAATTTGGTCAAATTGGACGAGAAATTGATGGAAGAAATTGGGGAAAATGGTATTTTAAGAAAGTAGACTTCAAATCAATTCCACGGAATCAAAAATTGTCAAAATCGAACTTGATTTCGCGGAGAAATCATGAATTGAAGTGGAGAGAATTTTCGGAACGACGGAATCGTGATTTTGAGTGAAATTGTATGAAATTGAAGGTTAAATCCTAATCTAAACTAAAATTAAACGTGATAGGAGGATTAGGAAGCAAAAACTGCTCCCACTAACCCACGATTGCGATCAAATAATCGTGATTAAGCGATTCAATCACCGAAAACATGAAGAGCGCGAGCGTGACGTTCAAGTGGCGATTTCTCCTTCGATATTCCACCAAATCTCGACTTCTACCCCTCCTTGGACGCGGAATTTGAAGAGGAAGAGGAAGAACTTGAGAGAAACGAGTGAGGGAGGTGTCTATACAGTCAATTAGATTGAATCTCACTCGGATGCTTACATTCGTGAAGAACAGGCCTTTTTATAAGGCGAAATTTCGTAACCGTCCGATCGAAACGATCGACGGTTACGATAAACGGTCCATGATGGACCGTTTTTGGAAATATCACGATCGTCGGATCGCGGATGGAGGGCCCAGATGATCTCTCTAATAAGCGTTATAAAAACGCTTGATTTTCGCCCCTTGGATCGCGATCGGACGGTCTGGATGCGCCCCGCCAGATCGCATCACGACCGTTATAACGCTTTGAATTTCCGCACGTGTCTTGATCGCGATCCGGTGGTCCGTGCTCCACGCGATCGACGCCCGTCAATCGATCGCGCCTTCGATCCAACGTTCAGCGCGCATCCACGTCACCTGCAAGGTAAGTAAGGTGTGGTTTTAGTCCCACACCGAAAATAATGATAAAATCGTCGGGTTTATAAGACCCGACGGTTCGTATGGGTATGACCCTTCCCATATAGGGAAGGACAAAGAACCTTATTATATTTAGTAAATAATATATAATATATACGCGCTGCGTGGGTCCGCGTGGCGCTGCCACGTGGCCTTGCGTGCCACGTCGCATCCACGCGGGCCCCGCCTTTTTTTATTATTTTTATTATTTTTTATTTATTAAAAACGGTTAAAAATCGAAAATAAAATAAGAAAAATAGTTTAAAAATCCAGAAAAAATCCCTAAAAATAGAAAATTCATAACTTTTAATATATAACTCCGATTTAATCCAAATTTCTTTTATTTGATCCAAAATTTAATTATCTATTATTCTAAAAAGTCAAAATTAATAAATAATGAGAGTTTTAAATTTTTATTTTCAAAAAAATATAGTTATTTTTAAGAGATTTTAACTTAGGAAAAATATAAATAAATGTCTATAAATGCTTTCTCTCATTATTTTAACTCTAAAAACATCTATAATCTCAACATAAAGATGGGTTATTAATTTATTCATCTTAAAATCATTATCTTTAACCCTAATTTAAAGTATTTTTGAGAATATAGTGACTTTTCATATAATAATAGAAAAATACATATAAGTATGATAACATGCATGAAAATGAAATCATTTATACTTAAATATAGATCAAAAATCATGTTTTATGATTTAAATATCGCATGTTATCACACCCCCCAACTTAAATTATTGCTAGTCCCTTAGCAATTCAGTATATGATCTCCCTAGAAAGTCTTTTCATCCTTTGATCCTATTACTAAAAAGGTGAATTGTATAAATGTATGATCACGTTTTCCTCATAGTGTAGGCCCTAATGATCTAGATTCCATTTCTAGGTTGACTTCTTTAGTGCATGTTAGGGTAGTGCTCATCGGCTAATGCTCAAGTCTAATTCTTGATTGTAATCAAGGTGAGCCTATCTAAGGTATGATGCTATGGTGATGAAAATAAACTCACTCTCTCATGAGTGGATGTAATTCCTTACCCTCTCCATAAACACATCACTCCTTCCCTCAAATTGGAGGCTACCTAGTACATAGAATTCCCCTCAACTCGCTTTCCTCCTTAAAAGAGTGCAATTCAAATGGATTCCTATCTTTGGATGCATCGTGTGAGGAGGCTGAAGGAAATAAAAGATACTATTTCTAAGGGTATGACTTGGCTAAAAGCAAATATGCTGATAAAACAAAGTGGATGATAAAATCAAAGATGGTACCACTTATGATGATTATACTCCCAAGTGAGGTGGATGATGATGGATAGGGTAGATGGTGGAGATGATAGTGGAGGTAGAGATAAAGGTAGAAGATGTTCCCACTTATTTTTCCTTCTTGTAACTTCTTATTTCTCTCTTTCTTTTTGACTTTGCCCCCTCTTTCTTTTTCTTCTTCATGAGAAGACTAGAATGATGATGTGGAGGAGTTTTAGGATTTCTGAAGAGAGTGTGTAGCAAGTGAAGTGTAGTGAAGGTATAAACACATGTGGGAGAAAAAGTGGAGGGTGAAATGGATGTGTGGATTCACTTGGGAGTGTTCATCATCAAAAGCGAAGTTTTAAAACAAATTGGTGTTACTACTTGACTGATTTGGAAGAGAAAACTACATGCCTATAAGGAAAAGATAGGTGCTACAAAGATTATGGATCATTGCACTCTTTAAAGGGAAAAGTCTAGCATCGGAAAATTCCTCATACTAAGCAGTTTGGGCTAATAATAGGTAAAGGATGGAATTCTTTTCTCTCAAATACTCTCTTTTCCAATCCCATAGCATTTCAACCTCTTGATTACTCTTTTTCCTTGGTGCCTGTTAGGTACCCAACCCCAAAGAAGTCAACCACTACTCTAATACATTGGTCTCTCTAGATCATTTGGCTTTATTACTCAAAATGTAATCATATGGACTACAAGGTCCTCACTTCTACATCTCTAGTAGGTCAGATCTCTAGATGAAAAGACTTCTAAGGTGGGGTAGATTAGATCAAAGATTTTGAAAAATAGGAGTTTTTAGAAGATAGAATTTTAAAATTTTTGAAAATGATAGAGCTTTTTCTAAATCCTCACCGCCCAACTAGAATCATTCATTGCCCTCAATGAATACTACATGCTCATGTGAAAAACTCATCGAATCATGGCATGAAAAACAATAAAAAGTGCGGTGAGATGGGTTTAGAAAAGCTCATTAGTCCGTGATGCTCGTGGGATTTTCCGGTGCAGGTGCGCTCTTTCCTAATGTAGTTCTTCAACGTCTAAAAGCAAACTGAAATAAAAAACACAAAACTAAAAAGTAAGATAATCTTGGGGTGCCTCCCAAGAGCGCTAAGTTTAACGTCTTTAGCCAGACTAAACAAAATGAAAACCTAGACTACTGATGGGTCGAGAGTGATACCGTCACGTCCTCGAATGCTCGGGAAGATGCAGATTTACCTTATCTGCTGGTGCGGGTGGCTCTGAAGTCAGATACGGCTTGAGACGATGGCCGTTTACCTTGAATTGTCGACCGGTCTTAGGATCGGAGATGAGTACTGCTCCGCCGTCGAACAATTCCAGAACCACGTACGGACCATCCCATCTGGAGCGCAGCTTTCCAGGGAAGAGTTTGAGGCGGGAATTGTAGAGCCAGACCTTGTCGCCGATCTGGAATGATCGTCGTCGGATGTGTCGGTCGTGGAAGGCCTTGGTCTTCTCTTTGTAGATCGTCGCGTTCTTGTACGCGTCGTGCCTCAACTCTTGTAATTCCTGGAGCTGGAGAAGTTGTTCCTTACCTGCTTCGTCCAGTGCTAGGTTGAGCTTTTTGATGGCCTAGTAGGCTCGATGCTCTAGCTCAACCGGAAGGTGGCAGGCTTTCCCATAGATGAGCCAGAAGGGAGACATCCCGATGGGTGTCTTGTATGCCGTCCGGTATGCCCATAGTGCGTCGGGGAGCTTGTGTGCCCAATCCTTTCCATCTGTACGAATTATCTTTTTAAGTATAGATTTGACTTCTCTATTACTTACCTCTACTTGCCCATTCGCCTGGGGGTGATATGGCGTGGTGATGCGGTGGTGAACTCCGTATTTCTTCAACAGCGCCCGGAAGTGCGAGTTGTTGAAGTGTGAGCCGCCGTCGCTGATGATGGCTCTCGGCAAACCGTATCGGGCGAAGATGCATCGTGTGATGAAGCGTAGTACCTCCCGATGATCGTTTGTCCTAGTGGGGATTGCTTCGACCCAGTTGGACACGTAGTCCACCGCCACCAAGATGTACTCTTTCCCGTCAGAAGGTGGGAAAGGTCCCATGAAGTCTATCCCCCAAAGATCGAAGATTTCCACTTCAAGGATCGGCCGCATCGGCATCTCGTCTCGCTTGGAGATGTTGATCGCCGCCTGACATTGTAAGCATTCCGTGTAGAAACGGTGGGCGTCCTTGAAGATGGATGGCCAGTAGAAGCCGCTCTGTAGGATCTTGTCCGCGGTCTTTCATGCCGCGAAGTGTCCTCCGCACGTCGATGAGTGACACATCGCCAGTATGTCTCCCTACTCCTCCTCTGGTACGCATCGTCGGATGATCTGGTCGTATCCTAGGTGGAACAAAAGTGGTTCTTCCTAGAAATAGTACTTGAGCTCTTGGAAGAACTTATCTTTTTGATTTCGGTTCCAGTGCTCCGGGATCGATCCAGTCACGATGAAGTTGACGATGTGCGCATACCAGGGGGCGTGACTCGAGATGGCGAGGAGATGCTCGTCTGGAAATGTCTCTCTGATGTCCTCTCCTCCCGAGATGTGGAGACGCGATAAGTGGTCCGCCACCGAGTTTTTGCTGCCCTTCTTGTCTTTTATCTCCAAGTCAAATTCTTGAAGGAGCAGCACCCATCGTATGAGTCTTGGTTTGGCCTCTTTCTTGTAGAGCAAGTATTTTAGGGCCGCATGATCAGTGTAGATGATGATCTTGCTCCCCAAGATATAAGGCCGGAACTTCTCGAGAGCGTAGACCACCGCCAGAAGCTCTTTCTCCGTAGTCGTGTAATTAATTTGAGCTTCGATGAGGGTCTTACTTGCATAACAGATGGCCGTCGGCTTCTTGTCCAGTCGCTGCCCCAAGACCGCTCCCACCGCGTAGTCCGAAGCGTCGCACATGATCTCAAAGGGTAAGTCCCAATTAGGACTTTGTAGAATCGGTGCTTCGATTAGTGCTTGCTTCAATGTCTTGAATGCGCGCTTCCCTTCTTCGTCAATGATGAAGTCCTTGTCTTTGCAAAGAAGGGTGGTGAGAGGCTTGGAAACTTTCGCGAAGTCTTGGATGAATCGTCGATAGAAGCCGACGTGCCCGAGAAAGCTCCTTAAGTCCTTCACGGTATTTGGGAGAGGGAGGTTTTGGATGACCTCTATTTTGGCCTTATCCACTTCTAAGCCCTTGCCCGAGACGATGTGCCCGAGCACTACTCCCTCTCGTACCATGAAGTGGGATTTCTCCCAGCTAAGTACCAGCCATTTCCCGACGCATACCTCCAAAAGATCTTCGCAGTGAGCAAGACAAGTCTCGAAGTCGTTTCTAAAGACGAGAAATCGTCCCATGAAGACTTCTAAACCGTCGCCAAGAAAGCTCTGAGAAGATGGCCGTCATACATCGTTGGAAGGTCGCGGGGGCGTTGCACAGTCCGAATGGCATGCGTCTGAAAGCGAAGGTGCCAAAAGGACAAGTGAACGTGGTCTTCTCTTGATCGTCGGGGTCAATAGCAATCTGATTGTAGCCCGAGTATCCGTCAAGGAAGCAGAAGTAGTTGGATCCTGCCAGTCGGTCCAGGATCTGGTCGATGAACGGTAGCGATAAGTGGTCCTTCTTAGTCACGGAGTTCAGCTTTCGATAGTCGATGCAGACCCTCCACTTTGTTGGTAGGCGCGTCTGGATTTCCTCGCCCTTCTCGTTCATCGTAACCGTTACTCCAGCTTTCTTCGGGACGACGTGTACCGGACTCACCCATTGGCTATCGGATATGGGGTAGATAATTTTTACATTTAGCCATTTAAGAATTTCTTCTTTTACGGCCTCCCATACCCTTGGGTTGAGTCGTCTCTGGGCCTCCCTGACGGGTCTTGACTCATCCTCTAGGAAGATGCGATGAGTACATAGTGAATGGTCTAGCCCTTTTAGGTCCGTCAGGGTCCATCCGATTGCTTCTTTATTCTTTCTTAGCACTTCCAGTAATTTCTCTTCTTGCTTGAGGTCCAGCTTGGACGAAATAATTACCGGCTTTGCTTTCTCGTCGTCAAGGAAGGCATACTTGAGTGTAGACGGGAGATTTTTGAGCTCCAAAGTTGGCTCGTCCATCGGAAGTTCTTCATATCTTGCTTCCTCGTCGATCATCATCACTTCTTCTACGCATTCATCTATGTGTTGATCATCGGCGAAGTCGATGGCGCCCAAGTCTTCAGATGCTCGTGAAGGGTATTTCATTAGCTTGTTGATGTCGACCTTCACGGTGTGCTCTCCCACTTTGAGAATAACTTCTCCTTTCCCCCATTCAGTTACGGCTTTCGCGGTAGCTAGGAAGGGTCGTCCTAATATGATCGGGGCTTGGCTTAGCTCCTTAGTCATTTTCATATCGACCACTAGAAAATCTACCGGGAAATAACAATCTTCTATTCTAACTATGACATCCTCTACTAGTCCATGGGGTTTTCTAACAGATCCATCGGCTAAGCATAGTTCTACAAGGAATGGTTGTAACTCCCCTACATGATGACGGTTGAATACAGCTTTAGGGAGGATGTTTATACTGGCTCCTCTATCTAGTAGGGACCTAGTAAAGGAAATTCCTCCGATTTCACTCGTGATCATGGGTGCTCCCGGATCTCTCTTTTTTACGGGTAAGGAATTCATCATGATGGAGCTTACCGTCTCACTAAGTTGGATCCGTTTGGGGCTTCTATGGGGGGTACATATACCTTTTAGGAATTTTGCATAGGTAGGGATATGCTTGATGGCTTCTGTTAAGGGAATAGTTATGGTTACCTTCTTAAAGGCTTCTAGTAGGTTTTCGTCGGTTTCGTTATTCTTGGCTTTTGGTCGGTTTAAGGCTTGAGGATAAGGCACAGGGGGCTTATATTTGTCAGGGTTAGGTTCAGCCGTAACCTGTTCTTCCTGTTCAGACGATAATTGGCGTTTCCTCTTCTTCTTTTTGGCCTTGGTGGAAAGGGTGATCCTTGTATGGATCCGGCAGAGTTTTCCCACTTCGAAGGCTTGATAAGGCCAGGGCTGATTCTACAGCTTCTTCGTCGACGTGTATATGGTTAATGTTGTGAGTCTGGGTCGACGAAGCTCCTTGATTTCTTGGGTTTGCCGTGGCCTGCGAGGGTAACTGGTCAGTAAAAGTTACTTGCTTACCCTTTTTGTCTGTCGTCGATTGGACGTTCGTCTTGACGAAGTCCTGAATTTCGTCCACGCGTGAGTTCATCCTCGCCATTTGCTCCATTAATTGCGAGATCGTGCCGAGGATCGGGTCGGATGCCGGCGTGGTTTGGCGTGGAGCTTGCGTGTATGCTTGTGGTTGAGTCGGCAGGACGAACGACGACGGTCTTTGATTAGGGTAATTTTGCTGACCGTTGTATTGTGGAGGATAAGGTTGATCGTTATTCCTCCTATAGCCATTACTCTCCAAGGAATTGTTAAAAACAGGGGCATTATATTGATTAGGGTAATTACCTAGATAATTTGGTCGTCCCTGTTGACTCGGTCCTCCTGATGGACCTTGTCTATACATTCCTTGCCCTTGGATTGCCATCACGGGGCAATCTAATTCGACGTGGTCGAATCTTGAGCACGTTGCGCATGGTGACGCTTCTTGAAGTGAGACGGGGCGAGTCCTTCGGAACCGTTGCGATGTTGAGTCGGTCCCAGAGTAAGTCTCGGACTTCCGCCATTTTGTCGATTCTTTCGAGGAGCATCCCCGCTTTCCGCCGACTTGGCGTCTAGAGCTTTTCGGCATTGCACCTCTTCCAAATGGTTTCGCCGCATTATGGTGACTATTTTTCCGCCACCGTTTCGATGAGATCCATCGTGTCGTCTTCATATTTGCTCATAAAGGTGCCGCCGCTAGCTGCATCCAAAAGGTATCTATCTTGCGGGCCTAACCCGTCATAAAAAATTTGAGTTAATTCGTGGTTAGATATGCCATGGTGTGGGCACTCCCTCGTAAGATCTCTTAGTCGTTCCCAGGCCTCGTGGAAGGTTTCGGACGAGCCTTGGGTGAATTCTCGTATGGCTTTTCGGACAGAGGTGGTTTTTCCTACGGAATAGTACTTTCTTAAAAACTCCTCCTCCATCTCGGTCCAACTTGTGAATTCTTTCCCTAATTTTAAAAACCAGTCCTTGGCTCTATCTCTAAGGGTAGCGGGAAAGAGTTTCATCTTCATCGTGTCTGCGGGGACATTTTGAAGGTGGTTGATCTCACAAACTTGGGAAAGCTCATCTACGTGTCTATGGGGATCTTCGGAAGGCTTACCATGAAAGATAGGCAGCATGCTCATTACATGGGAGTCTATTCTAAAATTGACCCCTCGTCCTAGGGGTGCGTGAATTCTAGTGATGGGTCGCTAGAGGACGGGCCTAGCATAGTCACTAAGGCGTTTCCTAGCATTTCCTTCATCATTCCGGGCCATTTCTACTGGTTCGGTAGGATCAAAAGTTGAGTCGGTCTCGGTAGTGTCGGTCTCGGTAGCTTCGGGAGTCTGCGAGGATCGTTCAAAGAGGTCTATTTCTAGAGGATTATTCCGTACTCTCCAGGTTGTTCGTCTTCTCATGAAGAGTGGATCGGGTACGTAGACGGATAATAACTTATAAATACTTATAAAATATTAAAAATTGAAATCAGTCGTACCTGAGTGTCGGTATCCGTGAGAGTTACGCGTTCTTAACGTGATTTTGAGTAAGTGATCGCCCGTAATCCTTAGAAAAGGAGCGAAAATCACTTATTCTTATCGAATTAAGGATCTCGAAGATGGATTTCTACTTTGGATCACTCAAAATACGATTGAATTGCTTGAATTTCAAGAAATTAAGAGAAAAATCCACGTTGACCAAGTCAAAATTGACTTAATTTGATCGAAAATTGCCTTAATTCCCCGGCAACGGCGTCATTTGACGAGACGAAACCGCGAGGTCGTCGATTTCAAGCGGTATCGCGTCAAAAATTATACCGAACTTACCAATTTGATGAAAATGTATCGAATTCAAGGGTATAATGGTAAATACGGGTCGAATCTACAGGGAATTTAGGAATTTTCAAGAGATCTTTTAGAATTTGGTCAAATCGGACGAGAAATTGATGGAAGAAATTGGGGAAAATGGTATTTTAAGAAATTAGACTTCAAATCAATTCCACGGAATCAAAAATCATCAAAATCGGACTTGATTGCGCGGAGAAATCATGAATTGAAGTGGAGAGAATTTTCGGAACGACGGAATCGTGATTTTGAGTGAAATTGTATGAAATTGAAGGTTAAATCCTAGTCTAAACTAAAATTAAACGTGATAGGAGGATTAGGAAGAAAAAATCGCTCCCACTAACCCACGATTGCGATCAAATAATCGTGATTAAGCGATTCAATCACCGAAAACATGAAGAGCGCGAGCGTGACGTTCAAGTGGCGATTTCTCCTTCGATATTCCACCAAATCTCGATTTCTACCCCTCCTTGGACGCGGAATTTGAAGAGGAAGAGGAAGAACTCGAGAGAAACGAGTGAGGGAGGTGTCTAGACAGTCAATTAGATTGAATCTCACTCAGATGCTTACATTCGTGAAGAACATGCCTTTTTATAAGGCGAACTCAGAATCCGTCCGATCGAAACGATCGACGGTTACGATAAACGGTCCATGATGGACCGTTTTTGGAAATATCACGATCGTCGGATCGCGGATGGAGGGCCCAGATGATCTCTCTAATAAGCGTTATAAAAAAACGCTTGATTTTTCGCCCCTTGATCGCGATCGGACGGTCCCGCGGATGCGCCCGCCAGATCGCATCACGACCGTTATAACGCTTTGAATTTCCGCACGTGTCTTGATCGCGATCCGGTGGTCCGTGCTCCACGCGATCGACGCCCGTCGATCGATCGCGCTTCGATCCAACGCTCGGCGCGCATCCACGCCACCTGCAAGGTAAGTAAGGTGTGGTTTTAGTCCCACACCGAAAATAATGATAAAATCGTCGGGTTTATAAGACCCGACGGTTCGTATGGGTATGACCCTTCCCATATAGGGAAGGACAAAGAACCTTATTATATTTAGTAAATAATATATAATATATACGCGCTGCGTGGGTCCGCGTGGCGCTGCCACGTGGCCTTGCGTGCCACGCCGCATCCCACGCGGGCCCCCGCCCTCTTTTTATTATTTTTTTATTATTTTTATTTATTAAAAAAACGGTTAAAAAAATCGAAAAATAAAAATAAGAAAAAAATAGTTTAAAAATCCAGAAAAAATCCCTAAAAAAATAGAAAAATTCATAACTTTTAATATATAACTCCGATTTAATCCAAATTTCTTTTTATTTGATCCAAAATTTAATTATCTATTATTCTAAAAAAAGTCGAAAATTAATAAATAATGAGAGTTTTTAAATTTTATTTTTCAAAAAAATATAGTTATTTTTTTAAGAGATTTTAACTTAGGAAAATATAAATAAATGTCTATAAATGCTTTCTCTCATTATTTTAACTCTAAAAACATCTATAATCTCAACATAAAAATGGGTTATTAATTTATTCATCTTAAAATCATTATCTTTAACCCTAATTTAAAGTATTTTTGAGAATATAGTGACTTTTCATATAATAATAGAAAAATACATATAAGTATGATAACATGCATGAAAATGAAATCATTTATACTTAAATATACATCAAAAATCATGTTTTATGATGTAAATATCACATGTTATCAATGGGCAAGGCATGTTCAAGCTGTTTTACAGCCTAGGAACCTACTTGACCACTTGACAACTGAAGCTCCACCGGGTAAGGATCCAAGGTACAAATAATGGGTTGTGGAAGCCGAAATCCTATATATTTGGATCCTTGACTCCATGAACACTGAAATGGCTAATCGCTTCATACAATACGAGACTTTAAAGGAGATTTGGGATGCGGTTCATAAATATCACTCGAAGAAAAATGACAGGTCCAAGATTGCTCAACTAGTAAACAAGGCAAGTGTACTGCAACAAGGTGAGCAGTCTATCCTTGGATATGCCAATGAGTTGACCACTATCTTCAGTGAGATTGACCATTATAGACCACCCGTACATAGTACAGGAGATAGAGACTATATCCTCATGGATAGAGTCTACAAACTCCTTCAAGGTCTCAGGCCAGAATTTGAGGGGATTAGAAGCCAGTTGTATCATAGAGAAAATCCTCTTACCTTTGATGATGCAGTCTCACAATTGATGAGTGAAGAAAGTCGACTGCAAGAAATGAAAGGAGGAGAAGAAGGTTCATCTTGTGTAGTATCCCAACCGAAGACCACAACATCAACTCCTCAAGTTAGCGCATCAGCTCAACCACATCAATACACTCCCCAAGTTAGCGCCAACAAAAGAGGACCCGTGAGAAATAAAGAAAACCTGTGGTGTAATTACTGCAAAAGACGAGGTCATGTGAAGGAGACATGTTAGAAGCTTCAAAACCGGCCACCCCAAGTACACTTGGTGACACAATCAAGTATGAACCAAGGGGAAATGACAGGAAGTCAACAGTGGACTCCATTCTTTACGTCACCTCCAAATGGCATACAGTCATCTACAGGTTTAAACACCCAGGTAATCCCTCATCACCCACAAGACTTAAGGATACAAAGTCTTCAACAACAGATGCAGAATATCCAACAGCAACTACAAGGACTTCAAGTCTCATCTAGAGCATCTACATCCTCTGGGTCAATCATTGGGTCAACCTCTCTTGCAAACTCAGGTAAAACCTCAATTTTATCGGCCTTATCTACAATTTCATCAGTAGAATCCCACCAGAGCTCCTGGATCTTAGATTCAGGGGCTACTGACCATATGACTCCAATTAGAGATCATTTTTCATCATACAAGCCATGTACCACCGTACATAACGTTCAAACAGCCGATGGTGCCCTACTAGAAGTAGCGAGAATTGGCAGTGTTCATATCGATCCAATAGGCTTAGTATCAACTGTTCTACATGTACCTAAATTATTTATTAGTCTAGTGTCAGTTCAGAGAATAACTAAATTAGAGGAATTCAAGATTATTTTTGAGGATACTGATGCACTTCTCTATAACAAGGTCCTCGGATGGAAGATTGGACTTGCTAAAGTCCAGCGAGGACTATACTATCTGCCTAGTACAACACCCAACAGTGGAAGGCCTTCTTACTCCAGAGTAGCAGTGGTGAATAGCTCACCGAAGGAGGAAGAAGTGACCTTACTACACCGACGACTAGGACATCCTTCATTTACTTTATTGAAAGTCATGTACCCTCTTATATTTAAACAAATGTCAATGGAAAAACTAGTTTGTGATGCATGTCAACTTGCTAAGTCAAAAAGGGAGACATACCCATCTATAGATAATAGGAGTCCGACCCCGTTTCACCTCGTACACTGTGATGTCTAGGGACCATCCCCGCATACTGATGTGAATGGATTTAGGTGGTTCCTAGTATGTGTGGATGATCATAGTCGGTTCTGTTGGCTATACATGATAAAAATAAAACTGAGGTAAGCAGAATTCTCAAAAATCTTTGTCAACTTGTCAGGAGATAATTCGAGACGAATATCCAAGGATTTAGGACAGATAATGCAAAGGACTTATGTAACAACGAGTTACAAGAATTCTTTGAAGAAGAGGGAATTCGACATGAAACTTCCCGCCCTTATACTCCTCAACAGAATGGGTTAGCTGAGAAAAAAATAGGTGATCTTATGGATAAGTCTAGAACCTTGATAAAACAAGCTCACCTTCCTAAGAACCTCTGGGGCTTTGCTGCAATGACTGCAGTACATCTAATCAACAGACTACCTACTACAGTCTTACATGTAAAAAGTCCAACTGACGTATTAGAGGAAAAATTTCCAAAGGTAAGACTAAGAAATGGTTTGAAACCACGAATCTTTGGATGTGTGAGCTATGTCCACACACCTCACTGGTCACCTGATAAGTTATCAGCTAAGGCACTAAAATGTGTGTTTATAGGGTACTCCAACACACAAAAGGGATACAAATGCTATCATCCATTAACTAGGAGGGTGATAATTTCAAAGGACATTGTCTTCGATGAGAATCGCTTCTATTATCAACCAAACACTGAGGTTAATAATGAGCAAGATAGTATCAATAGGGAAATTCCGACTCCACTACCTTCCCTTGACATATATGAACGGGAGAAGGTTCAACCACCTCAAGACATTCGAGAGGACACAATGCCCTTTGACTCAGAACTACTTGCCGAAGGCGATGATCAGTTATCTACCTACCCTAAATACTACATGAGGAGAAAGAAACAGCCAGTCATGCATCCTCAGGATAATAAGGAGGACATAACTGATAGAGTCCCACCGGCGGAAGTTATCTTAACTGAACAAACAGAGAGTACAAAATCAGAAGAGGACGAGTTACCTATAGCAGTGAGGAAGCCCACACGAACCTGTGTAAAACCCGCACGTTACTCCATATCGAACTATATTAACTATGACAGAGTTTCACCAAGCTATAAAACATTCCTTACTGAACTCAGTCATGTTATCGTCCCAACAACAGTAAGGGAAGCAGCACGATATCCTCATTGGAGGAAAGCTATGGATGAAGAGATGCAAGCCTTGATTAAGAACCAAACATGGGAAGTTGTGGACATAAGAAAGGGAATAAAACCAGTAGGGTGCAGATGGGTCTTTAATATTAAATATAATGCAGATGGTAGAATAGAGAGGTATAAGGCTAGATTAGTAGCCAAGGGGTACACCCCAAACGTATGGAGTAGATTATAAGGAGACATTTGCACCAGTAGCCAAGATGAATACCATTCGCATACTCTTATCCTTGGCAGTTAACTTAGATTGGAGGCTTAGACAATATGACATAAAGAATGCATTTCTACATGGGGATTTAGAGGAGAAAATATACATGACATTACCTCCTGGATATGAAGATAGTTATGAAGAAAATAAGATCTGTAAATTAAGAAAGACACTCTATGGATTGAAGCAGTCGCCTAGGGTATGGTTTGGTAAGTTCACAAGAACTATGAAAATGTTGGGATACCGACAGTGCAATGGTGATCACACCCTATTCTTCCAGCATTTTCAAACAAGGGGAGTCACGATCTTGATAGTGTATGTAGATGACATTATAATCACAGGGAACAATGAAGAAGAAGCTATAAAATTGGAAATGCAACTTACTGCACATTTTAAAATTAAGAATCTTGGAGCACTAAAATATTTCCTCGGAATAGAGATTGCTCAATCTGAGAAGGGATATCTGATGACACAACAGAAATACATTCTCGACCTTCTGAATGAAAAACAAAATTACTACAGGGGTAAAAATTAATAATACCCCTATTGAAACTAATCACGAAAGTTAACGACAAGTGAAGGAGATCCTAAGATAGAAGTAGGTTCATACCGTAGATTAATTGGCAAACTATTGTATCTCGCACACACTCGGCCCGATATTTCGTATCCCGTTAATGTACTAACCCAATTTATGCATAGTCCACGGAGATCTCACTACCAAGCTGCTCTACGGGTGTTAAGTTATCTTAAAGGAACGGTTGGGCTAGGGACTTACATTCAAAAAGTCAGTAAGCTCGATCTTTTAATTTATATGAATTCGACTTTGGTGGATCTCTTATTGACCGCAGATAACCACCGGGTACTCGTACCATGCTTGGAGGAAACCTAGTTACTTGGAAAAGCAAAAAAACAGAGTGTAGTATCAAAAGTCAAGCACCGGCGGAATTCGAGCTCGTCAAGTGGAGTTGATGAAGTATTGTGGATCGTGGGAATTCTAAAGGACCTACAAATCCCCTATGAAGAACCAATACACGCTTTGTGTGACAACAAATCAGCTATATGTATTGCCCATGATCCAGTAAACCATAATCGAACTAAGCATATCGACATCGACAGGTTCTACATCAAGGAGAAACTTGAAGATAAAATTTTGCAGATAAATTATGTCCCAACTACAGAGCAATGTGCAGACATATTGACCAAAGGATTGCCAATCAAGCAATTTTCCAGGCTCATTTCCAAGCTAGGCATGAGAAGCATTCATTCCCGCGCTTGAGGGGGAGTGTTGAGAAAATAGGACCTTTACACTCTTACCACTGAACCTTCTCCTAATTGTAATTCTGACCTTTTATCTTTACATAATTACCTATCACTAGTTACCGTTAGAAAGCGACCGTTAGGAAGTAAACGGTCACATACAGACTGTATAAAGATCACAGTCCATTAAATAAAAGTGATCTCTTTTCTGTTTTACTTTCCTCTGTGCAATAACCTCCAGTAACGCGTGCGATTCTTCTGGCAAGAGGGTTAGGGTTTTTCACAGTATTCTAGCTAGAGAAAGATGAAAGATGGAGAACATGTTCTTGCTTCAATGGGCAAAACAATTAGAAGAAAGAGATAATTACAAGTTACTGTCAAAAACCCAAGAGAGAGAGAGTGAGAGAGAGAGAGAGAGAGAGAGAGAGAGATGGAGAGACCTCTTCATCTCTAAAAGAATGAGAATCAGTTAAAAGAAAGATGAGTTGGAACCATCTAACCTTCTACTTTCCGGGACAAGAATAAAGAGATGGAGAGGGCTTCTAATGGTACAAAACCAATTCCTTGCTGGACTTGGCTGGTCCACCCTTGGAAAAGTCAACTAGAGAGTGTTGGAATCAAGTAAAGGGCTCAAAGCTGCTTCCACCTCTCTTTGCTGCTGAGCCACCTCTTCTTCTATCATGGTGATTGCCAACTGGCATGTTTGCTCGTCAAGGAAGGCGAGGGTCCATCGGCCATCCACCAATAGCTTTCTCTTTCCAGTCGACTCCACGCTGGGCAGATTTGATGGTCTGATCCGAAGGTGCAACCATTTGGGATGCTTCTCGTCCACTTTTGGCTGTGATAAGAAAATGGCAGAGCAAAAAAGCAAGATAAATAGTTAGAGAGAGAGATAGAGGATGGGACAGAGAGAGTGGATAGGAGTAAACAAACATGATGAAGCTAATCAAAAGAAGAGAACAAAAGAGGAGATTAAATTAATTTCGGGAAATTTTTATTTGATTGATACAGATGTTGGAGCAGTATAGAACCATAGAATTCAATATGTAAATTATGATGAATCGATAGAAAATCAACAGATACCCGACAAAAAATGAAGCTAAATTATGAAAAATCAACAGGAAGAGAGATTTCTTTAATATAAGAGAAAATTAAAAAATAATTAACAATTAGAAGAGAAAGATGGACATTCAGGATTAATTTTAGACAGAAGAAATGGGGATGGAAACAAAAGAAATGATCCATATGAAGAAAAAATTCACGATATCAAACAGGAAGTGGTATAAAAAATATCAGTTGTAGAAGACAGAATAAGCTTTTCAAAAAAAAGACAGAATAAGTGAGAAATCTGGGCCCACTATCAGCCCACCATGGGATTCTCATAGATAAGAAGAAAGAAGTGCTATCCTAATGTAACAGTCTCCAACGCCTAAATCTGCTAGAAGTCTTATCACCTTAACCTTCTCATTCCTCATAATTATTCAACCAAACTCTCTTCTCCCACTCCATTAGTTCCATTCCATCTGCTTGAAGTCCATCGTTTTTTATTCCATTTGCATTTATAATCATTGCAACCAGAGCAAGGTTTCCAATCATTACATCAGAACATGCAGCCAGTATAATATATTGTAGATAGAAAAAAGTAGGGCTGACCGATCATGATCAGGACTTCAATCTGATTATGATCAATGACAGTCTGATCATTAGCTTATGTTGATCATCCATCAAGATTACCCATCATGGCAGCATGGTGGCAGCAGTATGTTATGACCATGAAGACTGGAGCCAGAGAGAAAAGAGAATGGTACATGAAAACAAGTTTATTTAACGGGAACAGTAAGATCGACAATCAGACTGATCTGAAAGCCCAAATTGCAAGGCACGATTACTGTTGATCTTACAGTAGTGATCATTGATCATGGTCAGGTTAGGTCAGATCTCACCCCAACAACCATGACTGTCAATCAGTCAACTTTGGGAAAGGGAGATGAACACTGTAATTAGACGTTTTTTGCATTCTGATCATCTTGTATTCCATTTTCGCTTTTGTGATATTCCTTTCTTGTGTAATTTTTGCGTTCTAGTCATCTTTTCTTGAAGCCCATTACTGCATGTTCCAACGAGAAGACAATACATTGTCTGTTTTCTGTGGAACCCTAGTCTCTCTCTTGCAAGGAGCTAATGTTCGAAGATCCAAGGGAAGATTAGTAAGAGAATTGAAGATCACATACATTTGAGCCAGCCAATGGTGCAGTGATACGGATAATCCCTTTGTCTTGATTGTAGGGCAGCTCTTCAGCCAATAGAACCCAACCTGATGTTCCTCTGGCAACAGCTAACAAACGAAAATGGCGTTCTTTACCTCTCTCAAATGCTATTCTGCAAGATAGTGCATCAACTAAAATAGAGAAAACCCAAAAGTTAATTAAATATTTTTAAAAATAGTAATAAATTTTGAACAGATGATCTGACCTAGATTAACTTCAGTGCCAGGCTTTGGTACTAAGACATCCAAACCAGCAGTTTTTGCCCGAGTATTCACAGGAAGACTTCTAAGAGAATTTACATGGGGTTGTTCAGGTAAATTTCCACCTGAACAAAAGATTAGAATTTGATGTCGAAGCACAAACACCTGGTTGAGAGAAATTTTCAATAATATTTTAATAAATATTCCATAGAACTACGTTTATAAGTAAGTAAAAGCAATGATCTACGCTGGACGAACCTTAACGATCTCTAACATTCTTTCACCAGCGGCAAAGGATGAGTCACCTGAAAAACTATGCAGCTTGTGTTAATAAATGTTTTAAAAGATTCTGTGATAAAAAAAGGTGGCTAAAGAAAGTAGTAGACAGGTATCTTTCTCCAACCTTCGGAAAAGAATAGCTTGGAAGATAATAGTATGCTTTTTAATTCTCGTTGAGGTGTTGATGCTTCAATCACTACAACCAATATATTATGTTAAACATAATTTGGGATTCTTTTGAGATAAAATAAAATACTTAATGATTGTACATACCTTTTTTACATTTTTTCCATTCATCTGTGATAACTGGTACAAGAAAATCGCACCAACTTCTTTTCACTTCATCTGAAAGACTTGTTACTGAAGTTTTGAGGGAACTCTGTACGTGAAATCATGGTGCTGAATGAATGGATACTTCAAAATTTGGAATGAAAAGATAAATTAATGCCTTATGATCCATAAAATTTCACAGATTATCGAGAGATGAATCAAACAAGGGAACTAGGTACGTGAAATCCCAATGCTGAATAAATGGAGAATTCTAGGGTTGGAATCAAAAGATTAACATAGTCGTTACAATCCATATATTTTCACAGATTCTTCAGACATGCATCAAAGAATGTAAGGTGTTAGATTATGAGTAAATAGGTTTGACAGATAACAAACATGAACTAAACCATCATGCACGATCAAAGTCAACATATAAAAACACCTGATGGATGGCCTAAAATCTAACTGGTAATAATGAGTACATGATCATTCCATGTACCTAATCTTAAGACTTAGTAAAGAGGCCTCCCTAGACATACTCAAGGAAATTGTTAACAGAGGTTTGGCAGAATCCTAAATTGATAGGGAGAAATAAAGTAAATTGTAAAAGTCCTTATACAAGGAGTCATTCATGAAGAAATGATGGTCATGCATCAACCTCTCGGACTTTAAGAGAAAGGGGACCAAGGGATTCCCCTGGAAGGTCAATTTCATGAAACCTTATGATTATGAAGATGGGACTTCATGTGGTCATCAATCAGGAAGAGAGGATTTCATGTTGAATAGGTGAAATGGGTCTGGAGATGTGTTACTCCCCATTTTTTTGGGGTTTTGGTGAAGGGCACTGTAAGGTGGGCTGGACTCACCCACAAAAAGGAAGGCCAGGCAGGGATGGCCCTTGACGCCATTACTGTTTGTTCTAACAGTGTATTCTCCAGCCACATGCATGATAAACGCTCGCTCCTGAGGCTTGTTGAGGGATTTTCAGATGGTTAGCTACCCAAAGGCATCGCCTTGCTACCGTATGCAGATGACACTTTGTTCTTTATAGAATGCTTAGTGGAGGTGAGGAACTCTTTGCAGATTTCTTAGGATAACAAATAAATTGTACCAAATCTGCATTTATAGGGTTTGGGCTATCGCAGGAGGAATTACAATATTCTGGGGCCCTAAGGATGCCATCAAGGAGGCTCCTATGTGTTATTTGGGGCTGTCATTGATGAGGAGTCAGCTCTCCAGCACAGACTAGAAGCCAGTGATAGAAACAGTAGAAAGGAGACTAGAAGGGTGGCAGACCAGAGTGCTATCACAGGGGTGTCTAGTGCTACTGCTGTCAATGCTTTTAGTCTTTAAGATACTGGCAGGCATTGGAAAGCAGCTGGATGGGCTAATGAGAGGTTTTTTGGGAAAGGCTCAAGATTGGGGAAAGGCAAAGGATTGGCAATGGTCTCTTGGGATGTGGTGTTAGACCTGTCAAGCTTGGAGGTCTAGGGGTTATGCAGTTACAAGCCATGAACTTGGCACAACAGATGAAGTGGGTAAGACAGATTATCGGCCCTAGCGAGGACTTGGTTCCGATGGTACTGAAGGGCAATTATGACATGTGGCAGGACTGGGAGAAACGAGCGACTCCAGTTCAAGAGGTATCAGCATTCTGTCATGGGTTGAGGCAACTGTTCCCTCAAGTCTGCAAATTCTCCATTGCTATTTCACTATCGGGCACTCTTATGTATAGAATTTCCATGCCTATTGACTCTTACATGGAATCCTTGAGTCACTGTTAGGTACAGTTAGAATGGCACATGGAACCCAATTGTAGAAGGCGCTCTATCGGATCAAAGAGTGGAGGATACCCTGAACATGTACAATGCTCTGATACACCTGGGACCGTCAAACGGAAGATGGTTGGGAGTGGGAAGGTACAACCTTCACTGTCCAAGGGGCTTATGTGAAGATGAGGGGAAGCAGTTTGATGAGGAGCATGCAACCATTCAAGTGTGCAAACTCGTAGGGAAGAAGAAGGTCCCATTAAAGATGTGAATCTTTGGCCGGTTGTTCCTTAGGCAGCACCTCTAAAATGAGTCTTCCAGAAGAGATTGTTCCTGGGCACATCAGCAGATTGTGTTATGTGCACTAAGGGTGAAGAAGACGGTTCACATCTCTTGGATTGCCCATTCGCAAAGGTGATTTTGGCCAGCCAGAAGATATCAAGGGTGGAGGTTACCTCAGATGAGTCATTTGGGGTTCACTCAAGCATGATGTTATCAGGAACAAGCAAGAGTGGGAAAGAATCCTGGCGGTGCTATGGGCAATCTGGCTGTACTATGATGAGTGGGTTTTTAAGGGGAGGGCTGCTTTGACAAGAGTCATTCATGAAGTGGAAGGATTTATGTCATCCTAGTTCAGATGGACATGAAGTGGGGGAGGGAGGCCCACTGCCACCATTCATGTACCTATTTCTCATTTATTTTAATATTATCAAGTTGATCACCGATATTGGGTGACCTTCCTTTTCCTTTTCATAAAAAAAAAATCAGGCCACCTTTAAATAATGAGACAAGGAGTCTATAAAAGGAGGCGAAAGCAGGGAGGAAAGAAGAGTCAACTTGAAAGGACTCAGAATGGGAATGGGGGGGATTGATGGGAGCAGGAGTTTCTACGAGATTCATAGATTTATCACCAGAACAGAAACTTTGAAGGATGGAATGCAACCCTAGAAGGTTGGATTGGGACATCGTGCTCCTCTAATCTCAATAAAGAGAGGAGTCAAAACCCATCATATCACAATGCCACGGACTGATATTGATATCAGTTTTTTTAGAAATACATGAAAGGATACAATAAGAGGACTCGACACTAAAACAAATAAAGGTGAGATATCCAAACAAAAATCAAGCAGAAAGAGGACTCATTAGCATCTGATAGTGGACTCTAGCTATATGCATATTATTGATTTTATATTAAGATCGAAAAGGCTTTGATTTATTATTAGTTATCAGTGGAACCCTGAATCCTCCATGTTTATGCAAGATATCTGCCAGCCAACTGAAAAATTCCAGGAAGAGAGAGAAAGATAGTGGAAGAACTTGGTGTTGTCATATAGGAGACCCAGGTCATCTTGAAGAACCCAAATCACTTACATTACCATATCTATCTCCTTGCTCTACTCTCTCTCCCCCTCTCGTGCACCCCAATGTACTCCATCTTTTGCATCAATCTTCATTCCCCTTGAACTCTGGGTATAACAACATGTTGGCAAGTACGTTTGACCATTTCCTAAAAGTTATATATGCATTTGCCACCTCAAATTATTCATTTTTTTCAGAATTCTGTATGCCTCAAATTTCTTAAGTGCATTCTTTGTCTCAAGTTAATCGTTTTTGTGACTGCATTGGTTAGATCAAAACACAAAGTCACTTAATTTTACCAGTTTTCAACAGAATCAAGGTTTTCAGAGAAAATGATGATTCCTACCTGTAAGCACTGAAGATGTTGACTATTAAATTCCTTCTCACCATATGGCAGAAGCTGCCTTAAAAGCCAACCACCAAGCCATAGAGCTTCAGAAGATATATTTGATCTGCAGAAGAGACTGACCAAAGCATCGAGCACCTAAGAACAAAGGCACCAGTTTGATATGATTTTAAATTTTATTGAGAAGGATATCAACAAATGCCTGTCATGAACAAGTTTTAGAAAGAACAATCATCATCAAATAGTTTTATTCATGAAATCATTTCATCTGTAATGATAAAATAAAGAAAATTAACCCGCAACTAAACTATGATGGTTACATGGACTAATTGAAAAGCTTAAATAAACTTTGATTAACATAAACATGAATTCAATGACAATTGTGAGAAGTTTGGGATAGAGTAACAAAAACAGCTAGGCATCAGCATACTTCCACAAATGACATAATCAAATACTTGCCCTTCAAAATTTAGCTTGATATGACTGAAAAGAGTACCTGAAGCCTATGCTTTTGAAAACTTGTTTCTGATCTCTCAGAATACAAATCGCCAAAACGATTCTGCAAATGACAAACACATATGATCAGATCGTTATAGCACGAAACAGGATACTCTGTCATCAAAGGCTTCTCTCTACTCATGCAAGTATTCACATGATGCTAATAAATAGGCACCAGGAACCTTATTTGTGAGATCACACAGAATCTTAATTGATAATAAAAAAATAAAGCATATGAACATGATATTAGCCGAGATGTTCTCCTATGAATAGGCACCAGAAACATTATTTGAGAGATTTCACAGAATATTGATTGATAGTCGAAAAATAAAGCATATGAACATGATATTAGCCGAGATGTTCTCCTATGAATAGGCACCAGAAACCTTATTTGAGAGATCTCACATAAAAATTGATTGATGGTCAAAAATAAATCATATGAACATGATATTAGCCACCGATGTAATGCCAATTTGATGAGTAGAATGAAAGGATTATGTTAAGATGACATACCTTCAGCTTTTGAATGTACCCATCAAGTTCAGTAGTAATGATATCTTTAGCTGAGCTGCTGTCTGAGGAAAATAGCTGATCCTCACCTGAGCCCTCTCCTACTAAAGCTTGCTGGAGAAGATTCATTATTTCAGCTTTATAACATGCAGATAAAATAAAGCCCTTAATAATCTATGCCATGGCCTCGTACCAAAAACAGATATTAATAATAATAAAAATAACAACAGTTTAGGACATATAAACACATCTACCATGAACTATTAACTATAATAGAAATATCCATATCCATTAGAATAGAACAGTGTAAGATTTTTTTTTTTTTACCATCATAACTTTTATGGACCGACAATGATGTAAACATGTATAAGGAGGATGTTTGTAACTATTAGAAAGCAAGTTTCATTATTTCTTCAAACTCTCTCTGTGCAAGCCTTACACAGGGGACTGCTTCTCTCCAACGCCTGTGAGCTTCTAAGCTATGAAGGTGGAGAACTAAATCTACCATGATAATAATAACAATAACACCAGCAACAACAATAATACTATAGAAAATTGGTAAGCCTCCGACAGACGCTTTGATAGGACTGAATCATGTGTTTATTTTCTCATAATCTAACATCATCATTTGCAATCCAATTGTCAAATGTAGGGAAGGGGTTCAAGAGAATTCCCATCTGGAATTGCAAATCCCACCAACTCAACAACAACGACCTCTTCATATCATGAGTAGTTTAACCTAAAATATAATGGTTCCAACTTAACTCTAAATTTAGTTACACCCAAGTAACTCGCCTTTGAACATATTGGGCCCTTTATAAGGCTCAACTCTTTATAAGTTTTATTGTAATCAACCCTTTCAATTAATAGATCACTGTGATGTTTTCTTTTTTTTATTCTCGCCAACGACACATACAGATGAGCTAGGGTTCCAGCTTCCTTAGGACATAGCAGTATGATCTGTCGGTTAGTGCCATGTCTATACTGACTTTTACCATCCTCGATTTACAAAAAAGCTTCTGGCGCCTTTCTTCTGGAAGGGTTTACTCTCTGCAGTCACCTTGTGCTCAAGGTAAACACGGGGAAATTTATGTAGAATATTGACATCTGATTTGTAAAGCAACAATTTTTGGAGTTGATACTAGTATTTTTTTTTTTTTTGAAATAGTGAAAGGGACGGTCACCCAAAGAATCAAAGACCGACCCATGAAAAAAGTTAGTTAATACATCAGGCCCCTCGGCCCCCTGCTCTAGAGGACCAAGTTGCCACAAAACCCTCCACCACAAAGGCAACCCTGTCAGTGGACATTGCCCTCCCATTGAACAACTTGTCATTCCAATGTAACCATATGGCCCATAGCACCGCCAGTATGCGAACCCCATCTGCCCTCCTTCTGCAGCCCCTCCTCCAGATTGACTCCCAGAAGGACATCTCTGCAGTTGTGTTGACCCTTGAAATGGTTTGTCGAGTCAATATTGTTCGAGCGAAGGGGCATTCGAAGAAAAGGTGTGCACAGTCTTCCTCAATGCCCAAGCATAGATTGCAGTCAGTAGGTCCCTGGGTACAATTGCCTATGTAATACTCGTATTATGAGTCTTTTCTAGAGAAGAAGCCAACAAAATAACTGCACCTTGAGTGGGACCTTTTGTCGCCAAATAAACCTACATGCTCTGATGATCGATCTATCCTCCACATATTGCCCCTCGCAATGCCTTTTATATGCCCCTCGTACGGAGAAGGGAGCCACGATCCATTCCCAACTATGGCAAACCCCTTTTTGTGGTCCCTAATGCACTATTGATTGTTGCATGACCATGAACTCCTCTATCCTCTGATCTGATAAGGCTCTGGCTAACATCAGATTCCATGTGCCATCCTGGTACTCCTCCATCGTGGCCCTAAGATTCCTAGACAGTGCGAATAAACGAAGAAATGTCTCGCTTATTATGCATCGAGTCGACCAATCATTAGTCTAGTACTGAAGCATTGAATCATCTCCTAGTTGGGCTGCAAAGAAGGCCTGCATCCGCCAAAAAGACGATGCCCCTTAAAATGGGGCAGTGTACCTCTCCCAATTCAACTCCCTACTGTAACTCTCCTTCAAAATTTGTTTGACTAGGTCTTCTTGAGAGCTCATAAACCTAGCCACCCATGTTGCTAGGACCACCGTGTTCATTTTCTGTAAATCGAGAATCCCCAAACCCCCTGCTTGAATGGGTCTACATACACTAGCCCATGAAACCAATGCTTGCCCCACAGCGTTGTCCAGATTTACAACCCTTCCACAAGAAACGTCTCATCAAACCATCTAGCCTCTTCCCCACTCCAATAGGCATCTTGCACACGGATAGCTGAAATATGTGGATCACTGCAAGTTCCGCAGCAACACCAATCGTCCAGCCCTTACTAATAATTTAGCCTATCACCCCCTCCAATCTCCTTTCCACTTTCTCAATGACAAGAATCTAGTCTGTCCCTGACATCTTGCCCTTCTTCAATGGGAGGCCCAAATATCTCATAGGTAGGCTCCCTATCGATGTTCCCAAGGCCCATGAGCATTGCAATCCCTCTTCATGGGTTAGACTGAAACTCACAAAGGCTAACTTGGCCCGATTTATTTGTAAGCTTGAAAAATCTGCGAAGAGGTCTAGAAGTGTAGATAGGTTCCTTGCTTCCTACACCAAGCCTTCTATAAAAAATCTAGTGTCGTATGTGTACTATAGGAGTGGGATATCCTCTGGAAAACTCTGTGTTTAGTAACCTCTGAGCACGCCTTGCAAGCAAACCTATATCCTACACGTGGCAAGGGCATCCACTACTAGAACAAATAATAGCGGCGCCAATGTGATTCCCCTGTCTCACAGCTCTTTGTGGTTGAATCCAGCCCCCCTTTGCTCTCCCGTTTACGAGTACGAGTGAGAGGTAATTCATCTCCATATCCATGATATCCATTCTGCGGGGAAACCTCTTGGTCTCATAGACGACCACAAGAAGGCCCAATTTAAAGAGTCGTATGCTTTAGCGAAGTTAACCTTCCACATGAAGCCCTTAGTGCCCTTTTATCCCTAGGTTGTTATTATTTTGCCTGCCACCACTATGCTATCCGCCAACTGCCTCTTGGGGATAAATGGCAATTAGAAGGGTCCCACTAGCTCATCAATCACCTCCTGTAGCTTATTAGCCAGCACCTTTGCCAATTGGAAGGGTCCCGCTTGCTTGATGTGACTGTATGAGAAACTTCCCATTCTCAAGAACTCATTTAAGTTTCTGGATGATGATTGCAAGAAGAAGAGCAATGAAGAAGAATAGATATAGTTCGATTTGAAAGAAATCTATTTATCTCCTTGTCTCTATTGCTTGACTTCTGGAATGTTCACTAGGAGAGGAAAATCCTATTTTATTTTCAGAGAGTTAGAAATATGTAAACCCAGGTATCGTCCTTAACGAGACAATATAGGCTCAGCCTAGTGCTCTATCTATTCTAGAATTTGTAATAACAAAGACTCTATGAGGAACACGGAAAAGTGAAGTGAATACTCTCAGAAAAAAATTTTAACAGCTCCTCTCCATAAACAGCACCTGATGTCCTAGGGTTAGGGTCACAAAACAACATAACATCCCACTTTACTTGGTAAACTAGCTGGTTTTTAACCAGCTTACAGAGAGGAGGGCTGGGCCTAACTTAAACAAGATAGCATGGCCCTAACTTACTAAAATCACACGTGAGCCACTTAAACTTGTGGTCCACTTAGAGAAACAAAGGAAAAGCAGGAAAGAGACAGATACAGAGAAACAGGGCACACTCTAACACCCTCCCTCCCCCCCCCCCCCCGGGGTGGGAAGCTAGGTGTGGATAATAGCCACACTCAGCTTGGATACCAATGTCTGATACTAAGAGTCCGACAGTCCTTTTGTGAAAATTTTCACTTTTTGCTCTGCAGAGGGAACAAAAACAAGACAGATGATTCCGTGATTAACATTATCTGCAATGTAATGGCGGTTTATTCCCATATGCTTAGTTCAATTATGCTGAACCAGGTTCTTGGCAGTAACAATGGATGACTGATTGTCACAGTACAACTTAATACCACCACATGTGAACAACCAAGGTTCCTCCAGTAAATGTTTGAGCCATCAACATTCAGAAAAAACCACCCTTCAGTGTCCTAAACTTAACTTTAGCACTAGAGAGAGCTACTTCCTATTGCATTTTACTCCTCTAGGTGATGAGGCTGCCTCCAAGAAATGTGCTGCATTCCAATGTATATCTTTTATCTACCACTGACCCTACCCAATCAGAATCAGTGTAAGCCTCTATAGACAGGCCTTGCCCTATAGTGTATGTTAAATATGCTAAGATTCTATAGGCTGCCTGAAGAAGAATATCATAAGGTTCACTCATAAATTGATTCACAAGGCTGACAGCGAAAGAGATGTATGGGCATGTATGGTTAAGATATATAAGTTTACCAATTAAACTCTGGTATGAGGTCTTATCCATTGCAATACCATCATCTCCCTTGCCAATCTTGAGATTAGCATCAAATTGGGGTGTTAGCAGGCAGCCAAGCATGCCAGCCTCCTGGAGAAGACCAAGAATATATTGGCAGAGAGAAATACCAGCATTAGAATAGCAACCTCAATACCCAAGACATACTTGGGTGTCCCAAGGGCTTTCATCTCAAATTGTAGGGCCAATGCCGTGCTTAATAAATGTCTTTCGTCAACATCACTGCCTGTAATTAAGATACCATCCACATACGCAATTGGAGCTGTGAGTCCCCCAGTTGCACCATGTTTGATGAACAATGCATGGTTTCCTCAGGCTTTGTGGTAGTGTAAGCTGCACATTACATGAGTGAATCTCCAAAACCAATTCCATGGTAATTGTTTAAGCCTACACAAGTCCTTCAACTTACAAACTAAATTTGGCTGAGCAAACAACTGGTATCCTTGGGCATCTTCAAATAGACATCTTCTAGTTCACCATGGAAAAATGGATTTTTTACATCAACTGTCGGATGTCCCAGCCACATTGTGCAGCCAATGCAATCAACACCTAGACAGTATTAAACTTTGCTACAGGAGCAAAGGTCTCAAAATAGTCTACACCATAGGACAAAATGTAACCATAGCATCGAGACATGACTTCAACCTCTCCAAAGTCCCATCTGCCTTAAATTTTGGAGTGTACACCTGACAGCACCCATTTACTCGATTCCCTTTAGCCATTAGGACAAATTCCCAAGTATCATTTTTCTCTAAGGCAGGCATCTCCTCATCCACAGCCCGACTTCTAACCTGGATCAAGGAGTACTTCCTCCACTCTTTTTGGAATAAGTACTTTCCCCAATGCTGTCAGAAAGCCTTGTATTGGGAGCCTAACATTGCATATGAAATGAACTACCCAATAGGATACCTTACATTAGTTCAACAGCTCCTCATGCCTTTCCATAAAGCAATGGTCTACCCTATGTCATCTTCCTCCAAGGCTATTATTACTGAAACTTCATGCATTGTACTCTCATCTTCTGGAGGATTGTTACCTCCTGTGAGAGTCAGAGGATCTCCATTTGCCTGGGACATCTTTGTAATGTTTGGAACACCTTCAAGTGGGACTGACACTAGAGAGACCGATTTATCCACTGATGATTCATCTACTGTTTTAGGTGTGTTAACCATTTCTGCTCCTATCCCTTCAGTCCTTGAATTTTCAAATTCAGCCTGGTCTCCATGGACTGATGTTGATGTGCACCTATCCATTCCAATTTACTCATAGGAAGGCATAGGAATCGAAATTCTATACCACCCTCACCAACACTAGGATCTCTTGGCAGTGTATCAGTTTCAAAGAACCATTCTTGTTTCAACCAATGTATCATGCACTGAGACAAAGAATTTTCATGAGATGGGGTGGTACGATCGGTATCCCTTTTAAATACCAGAGTCTCCCAAAAATCATGCCGGAGAGCTCAAGGATTTAGCTTTCCAGATTCTTGGAGTACAAAAGTGGTAAAACCAAAGACCCAGGCAGCCAATCTGTTGACAATTTGATTGAGGGAAATATGCATTGAGGAGATTTATGGGACTTTCATACCCAATCACTTTCATGGGCATATGCTTAATTAGATGCACCGCAGTCATCACAGCCTCCTCCCAATAATTCTTGGACATATGGTCTTAAAACAGCAATCTAGCAATAGCTAGTTTATTCCTAAGTCTCTTCTCTGCAAATCCATTCTGTTGGGGAGTATTAACACACGATGACTCATGTATAATACCTTGATTGAAAAAGTAGCTGTTTACTGCAGCATTGAAACATCTGTCCCATTGTCAGATCTGAACCACTTGATAGTTTTCCCGTACTGATGTGAGATCAGCTCAAAACTGTAAAATCACCTCTGCTTTAATCTTCAGGAGATACAGCCACATCACGGAGCTAAAATCATCCACAAACACAATATACAACCTTACATCTAGATAGATTCAGAACTGGGGACGGTCCCCAAATGTCACTATGAATTCGATTCAAGCGCTGATCATCTCTACTTCTAAAAGTCGAGTGACAAAGTTTGGCCAGATAAAAAGCCTCACAAAGAGAGTTTTAACATCCACTCCATGACACAAAAAAGGGAAACAAGTTTCTCTCCTCTGATGCAGATGGATGAGACTCTCCTCTGAAGTCTCTAATATCTCAAAAGGGGGTGTCCCATGAATCAATGCAGAAGGATGACTCTCTCCTCTACAGTGTGACTGACATTTCTAGAGACTAGACACATTCGGGAGGAGGTATTGAGCAGGAGCAGCCCGCCTTCTCGTCTAAGGGATGAAAACCTCGTCTCGAACACTTTGTTACACAAAAAACAGTCATCTTCATCGAGAATGAACTGCCACCCAATATCACAAAAAAGTTGCTGCAATAATATAAGATGCACTCGAAGACTCTGCACATCTAATACTCCCTTTAGGCTATCAACGTGTCTAAGCTGGACATTACCAACTCCCTGTAATGGTGGAGTTCCTCCTCCAGCTGTTGTCCCCCTGTGAGGTCCTACCCCAGAATAATTAATGAAAACATTTTTCTCAGGTACCATATTGTCAATAGCTCATGTATCTGTAGTCCACTTAACCATGAGGGAGTTGCAAATAAGCTCCATCTCACCTGATTTTGCAAGAGATGTAGAACTTTCTCGCGTTTGCCTGGATTGACATGATCTGCCCATGCCACCCTTGCATCCTCACTTTGAGAAGCTGCAACATTTGCAGTCTTCCTGGAATTCTATTCCTTCTATGCCAGTTTCCAGAAATTTGCCTTTGTATGATGTGTTTTCTTGCAGTAAGTACAAAATAAGGCATCCTTATTCTCTTCTCCTTGTGCTGAACCTGACAAACTAGACCCTTGAACCAGTGGGCTGGATTGACTTTGACCCTGATTGGGTCCTTTGTGGTTTGACCAAGAGTCGGCTGCAGCTGGTTTGAGCTCTGCTTTCTTGGTGATAAATGTAGCAAAGCTATTAGAAAGAGACTCAAGTACCAACTTGAATCTGCTTTCCTCTTTCCTCACGATCCCCATAGCTTCTTCTAACTCAGGAATCTTCTCACAATGAAGAACTTGGCTTCGTGAGGATTCATATATTGGATGAAGGCCCATAAGAAATGTGAACAGTAGTTATCTTAGAATATACTGTCATTCAACCGAGGATTCTGCGTCGACCACGGGTAATCAATTTCTCTCCACATCGCATATGTCATGACACTGTCACTCCCTTGTGGCGCCTAAGATGCTCTTGCATTGAGCTCATAGACGGGTCAATCATGATTTTTCTTCTCACTGTATTTCTGTATGTCATCCCACAATTCCTTCACATAATCCACATAAAAGAAATCCCTCCTCATCTCCAGGGACATTGAAACAAGAATCCACTAATGAACTGGGCCTCTTCAGACTTCCATACATTGTAACTTGGATCTGTCAAAGCCAGTGGAGGATCAGTCAAGTGGTGGTCCAGCTGTCTACTGTCCATGATGAGCTGGACAAGTTTGGACCACTCGAACATATTCAGGCCATCAAACTTGACCTAGATGTCTAGGAAGACAATATGTGACCTCCCTATATCAGAGGTAGTTGACAGTTCTGATCTTTTTTCTTCCCTTTGCAGTGTCAGTGATGCTCCTGATAGAGGAAGTGGACTAGGTGGAATCCCATCATTATCCATCTCAGTTTACTACCAATGGGTCAAAGAAGGCAAATTTTTGGAGGAGAAAAAAGAAGGCAGAAGGCAAAAGAGAGACACAGAGATGTGATCTTCACTGGATCAAACCTAGTCAAAATCGTAACAGCTCATCTCCATTAATGGCAGCGCCTGATCTCCCAGGGTTTGGGTTACAAACCAACAGAACAACCCATTTTACTTGGTAAACTAACTGGTTTTTAACCAGCGTATAGAGAGGAGGGCAAGGGCTAACTTAAACATGATTGCCCTACCCTAACTTTCTAAAATCACATGTAGGCCACTAAACCAGTGGCCCACTTAGAGAAACAAAGGAAAAACAGGAAAGAGACAGAGATACAGAGAAACATGGTGCAGTCTAACAAATACTTAATAGGAAGGTCCAACAGGAAAGTGAACTCCCCCTTTGTCCAAGATCCGGTAGGATAAGAAATACCTTAGTAACAGTTTTTCTGATGGGCTTTTGCCAGATGACTTCAGTCTGAAGAGTTTGCGCTTCAAATAGATGAAGTCTCCCACTTGGAGTAGCTTTCTTCGCAAGGAAATGGATTTAGTTTGGATCAAAAACCAGCTGCGAGAGTGAAAAGGCAAGGTGTGGATCAACAAATGAGTTGTTGATGCCGAACATTGATTTTTTTCCCCACTCCCTGGCCCTTTAGACCAAGATCCTTTGCACTAGAAAAGTAAAGTACATGTCTCGGCTAAAAATAACTTAATCCTAACACAGGGAACTTCCAATTAGGCAGTTAGGGAGATGATCTACCATAATGGAAAAATAAAGACCTTTCACTAAACACAAAAACAAAAAAGGCCTTGGGACCTACTAGCAAGAGCTTCTTGTGCTGCTTTCTTTGGGGAAGAATGCCAAGTCCATCAAGCACCGATTCGTCTAGCTCTAAATTAATAACAAGAATTATTGATATAGATGAAGGAATAACAAGAAGACTATAAATTGCACATGACAAGATCATCTGTACCTTTAGTCTGTAGCAAGGTAACAAACAAACTCAAAGAGCCCAAGACTTGAACATTGTTTCCCGAAGTGATGTATGATATCAACAGCTCCCTTTGAAGAAAAAATGGTAATCAGAAAGAAAGTTGTAGATAAATGGGAAGTATGTTGACAGAAAATTAGAGAAATAAGAAAACTTCAAATCACCGATTTACATTATCTGGATTTTCACACCCCTCGCCCCTGGGGTTCTTTTTTTTGGCGCATTTCCACCTCTTCAGTTTTTCTCTTTTTTTAGTAGAACATCTAGTTAGCCCTATGGCTCCACCTCTTCAGTTTGAATATTGCCTAATGTAGCATGGTATCAGAGCATCAATAGAGGAGCCACGTCTTCTCCTCCATCTATGCTCATGAGAACAAATGGGTATTGAATAGCAATAAAAAATTTCCTCAACTTGCTGGTTGATCTCTCATGTGCCTGAATCATCTGAAGGACCCCCTAAATTCCATACCTCCTGAGACCGTTTGGGAAGTGGAAACAGCAATCTCCCTGACAGATCATGCCATCTGGTTTGCTCTCATCAATTCTTGGTCACAGATATTTGACGAATCTGTTTCTAGATTGAGTTGAACGAATTTCAGTGGTTCAGCCAAATGGTATTATTAGACTAGCCTTCTTGATCAAGTTTTGAAACTAGGACACTGTGAAGATATTTAGAGAGGATTTGGAGCTTGGAGGAGAGATTAAAAAATTGGCAGGCAGGAGATCGGATCAAGTGAGGAATCATTAGAAGAGGAAGGGAGCACAGAAATGGGAGATGGAGAAGACCTTCTAAGAGTAGTACGATTATAAAAAGAGACAAGGAGATAGGGAAAGGATAAAGCCTATGAGAGATAGAAGGGTGAGGGGAAAATCTAATCCAGTGGCACTGGTATATAATGCTTAATCAGGGGAGAGATAGAATGAAGCACCTTATAGGATAGTCGCCCAACCCTACAAACCCCTTGCATAACCAATGAATCAATGAAAGAATCGATTGATTTGGTTGATTCAACAAATTAATTAAGTATATGAATTAAACACGGCACATTGTTCAACTGTCACACTCTTGAGAGTATGACAGCATTTCAGGTATAAAATGATGATATTATGGAAATGGGAAACAGTTCAAATAAGGCAGAATATCTAGGTCAATACTTATCATCATAAGAATTCAACATTGAAATCTTTGGAGAATCAAGGTACTTCTAGGTTGCCTAATCTACACAGGGTATCTTCCTTAGCCATGATCGGTACATCGTTAACCTGCTTCAAGAAACAGGGAGAACTAGATGCAAACCTGTCAGCACTCCAATTTTCTCAACGTGAAACACAAACCAGCAGATGATGATAGCTCCTGAACAGAGTCCAATAACAACAGTTGCTCAGGAAATTGTACTTAAACCACAAAAGGTTTGATATTGCCTAATATGTTAGTGTTCCAATTCACTTAATTGTTGATCCCTGGTATAGTGGAAGTCATACCCTTCAAGCTGCTTATCAGGTAATCAGATCTCAAGGGCACATGAGGAAAAGGTCTATTTTTTACATGACATGATGGAATGGAATGGAAACTTTTTAAAGATGCTGAGCAGATCTCTAATGGGTCAGCAGCCAACATTTGGTGATTCTACATTCCTGGGGGTTATCAAGCCATCAGAAATCAAACAGCAGTCAGTAGTGCAAGATCAAGTGCTCAAGTCACATTAATGGCTCCGGGTATGAGTGCAGCTATATGAGTAAAGATAATCTGGGAATTTAGCTGAGAAGTGCATTCAATTATGCTAATGATTCTCATTTCGCACAACCTGGTGCAGCATAAGCACAATCACACCAAACATATCAAAGAATAATGGCAGTTACAAAGTAGAACATGGATGCAGATATTCTGACAGAAGTATTCACAAGTGCAGCCTTCAGCATCTTATCAACAAGCACAGCATGGGAACCATTCGTGCCCATGCTTGATATGAGGGTGTTATCATACTATCATATACATGTTACCGTTTTGAAAGGTCTGAACATGAACTTTATCATGTAATCCCTGCAAAATAATGTTTGGAGGATCCATGTAATGGATGCAGGCTTGGATAAATTTTGATATATCTGATAATCTGTGTCCCACATAAAAAATTTGGATAGCCAGTGAGTTACAGTACTCTTTCACGTGTGTTAATTATTTTCTCTCTTCCTTAGGTTTTTTTTAAAACAAAAAGGGAAGATCACCCGAGGTCAGTGAACTCCCCATCTCTTCCTTTGGTGAGGATAGAAAAACCAGGATTTGTGAGGATGAGATCTGTTATGTACTAATGGGCCATTGAGCCCATCCGAATGTATTTGTAATAGATAGAGAGAAATATAATAAGAAGAGAAAATAAGAGTGTATTAATGGGCTTAGAAGCCCATAAGAAGGATGTAATTTAGGCCCATGGTTAATGGGCCTAATTACATAAAGTTACCCGATCTGTTAAGATCGGGTAACGGCTAGAAAACTAGCTGTTATAACGGCTAGTTTTACTAGCCGTTTAAGACTAGGAGTAACCAATCAGGCTCTTCTCCCCCATTTTCTTATATAAACCGCACATATGCCAGTGTAAAATAAGCTATTTTGCTTGTGTCAGTATAATTCCTCTGTGTGCTATCTCTTCTCTTCCTCTCTCTGCTCCCTCAACTACAATTCTGCACTTCTTACATGGTATCAGAGCAGTGTTTGAGAGAAGGGGAAGCTCTTGATCTGGAAGCCTAAAAGTTCATCCTACGGGAGGAATCTCAAGGCATCCAGAGCAGTTGTGATCTATGGCCGAAGAGGCAGAAAAATCTATGGCCGAAGAACATCCTTGTTTTCTCAAGGCAACAACAACAACTACACAGGTGACATCTTCAGCAAGGAACATCCTTGTTTCTGCCGATAGGTGGCTCACACATCTTCCAGTTATGGCGAAATGCAACGTCTTTAATGGGAGCAATATCATACCGTGGGAGAAAACGGTTCAAGCAGCTTTAAGGCCCAGAAAGCTCATCCATCATCTCTCTGAGGAAGGTCCATCAGAGCATCATCCTAACTTTCAGAGGTGGCTGGTGGAGGAAGAGTTTGTTTTTGCATGGCTGCTGGACTCTATTGCTCCAGAACATATGTCTCGGTATGCCTCTTATGATACCTCCAAACAGCTCTGGGAGGCTATAAGAAGAGGACATTCCAAGAGAGGTAACAAAGCCAAAATTATTGACCTTCTTATCAAATCATACAATCTCAAGCAGGGGGAGAGAAGTGTCCTCGCTTACTCAAACGAATTGAGAGACATCCACAGTGAGCTGGATCACTGTCATCCCCAGTCAACGGATCCTCTTGCCAGAGCCCGAGAAGCAACTAATAGGCTCTGCCAGTTTCTTCAAGGGTTAAGGCCAGAATTTGAAATTGTCAGAAGTCAACTCTTCAACCGCGATGAAGAACCAACGTTTGATGAAGCAATAATGAAGGTATTGTAGGAGGAAAGTCGCCTTCAAGCCCTGAGAGGAACCATTGCAGGGACTGCCTATGTGATGAAAGGGAAACCTAGTACAGGCCAATATCAGGCCCCATATCCCAAACAGACTAATGAAGGAAAAGGCAACAAAGAGGATTTGGTGTGCCGCTACTGTAAGAAGGTAGGACACATCAAGGACAAATGCTGGACGCTCCACCCAGACCTGCGGCCTCCCCACATTGCAAGAGCTCATCTCACATATTCCCAGCAAGAGGGAGCACCACAGTCAGCCCCTAAAGATGAGGGTATACCATCAACTTTAGATTTGATGCAGGAGCTCCATAAACTCAAGTCAATGATCAACACCTCAAGCACCATCATTGGGTCTACCTCCATGGCAAATTCTGGTAAAAAAGACTTTCTCACTGCTTTGTCTACATTTACTGATAATCTCTCAAACACCTGGATTTTAGACTCAGGCGCAACAGATCATATGACACCACTTCAATACCTGTTTAAGTCATATGAATCAATGATTCCAGGGAAACATGTTCAGACAGCTGATGGCACACTACTTCCAGTAGTGGGCATTGGCACCATGAACATAGTTCCCCTTGGAAAAATATATAATGTATTGTATGTTCTAAAATTATTTGTAAGCCTTGTATCAGTTCAAAGACTTGCAAAGATTTAGGAATACAATACCCTATTTGATGACATCCATGCTTATCTATGTCACAAGGTGGATGGGTGGAAGATTGAACTAGCTAGAGTCCAAAAAGGCCTCTACTATCTCCCGAGGGGCACTTCGAATGCCATGGTAGGAGCTAAACCTCCAATGACTACAAGAAGGGTCACATCCAAGGAAATGGTTCTGGAGATCCATCGAGGATGGGTCACCCCCTCTTTTCATCTCCTCAAACATATGTACCCACATTTGTTTAAGGATATCAAAAATGTTGAGTTTATCAGTGATGCGTGTCAACTAGGAAAATTTAAACGGGCTCATTACCCCTCCCGAAATAATCGAACCTTAGAACCTTTCCAAATACTTCATTTTTTTTTTTGAATAATAGAAGGCAGATCACCCATAATGGTGAACCGCGATACAAGTGGAACTAGGGGGTAACGAGACCATAGAAGATGGCCCATCGTGCCCTCTATGACTCCACCTCACATGTTTACAAACCACAAACCAACCAACCTCTCCACTTCCTGGATGACTCCCTCACTCGATACCGCTTTCCCCTCAAACATCACCTCATTACGGTGCAACCATATGGCCCATAAAACCGCGAATCTTTTCCCCCGAACTGCCTCGTGACCCCGCCTCTGCCTCGGTAACGTAGCCCAGAAAACTGAACTTGACGTGATCTCTCGAGAGCCCTTGACTAGCCCAAATCCTTGTAGCAATGGGACATTTAAAAACAAATGTTCACAGCCTTTCATCATGTGCTCTACATAGCATGCATATGGCTGTCCCTGCTGAGACTAATCGTCGATACCTCACCCGAGTCAAAATCCGGTGTCTAGCAATCGTCCATGCAAACACCGCCACCTTACAAGGTAATCTCTGCTTTCCACACAGCGCGACATGCATCTAGAACAACTGGGGTCTGCAATATCCGTGGTCCTCGCTGCCGATACAGCCCTCTGATCGAAAAGGGGTCCTTCCTCCAAATCCAACCATCCAGTGGTCCCTTCCCTTGGCCTCCACCCTCCAACATCTGCTGCATACTCAAGAAATCCTCCAGCCTCCGAGCCGATAAATGAGCCGCAAACGACGTGCTCCACCCTCCGTCCCCAACAATCCATGACTGTACCTTGCGGGTTTCGTGTTATCGCAAACAGCCGTGGAAAAATCCCTCTTAGGGCACCCCTTATCCGACCACTCGCTCTAACCAAAAGCGAAATGACGCACCGTCACCCAACCGGGCTGAAAAGAATTGTCGTATGGTAGGGACCACCTTCCCTAAACCCCGCCGTAAAGCCGAGGCTCCCTCACTGCGATCGTCATCCTATCCCAATCCGCGCCTACACCATATCTCGTCCCTCATGACAGATCTAATCACGTCCCTCCTCTCGGGCCCATAATCCGTATCACCCATTTCGATAGCAGCGCCACATTCATCGTATCCAAGTGTGGCACCCCTAGACCCCTTGGTCGCTGGCGTACGTGATGTCGCCCCATGCTACTAATGCCAACCCCTTCCCTCCGTCGACCCCTTCCGTAAGAACCTCCGCATAATACCACTTAACCGCTGCTCAATACTCGCCGGATCCTCGAAGACAGATAAGTAAAATGTGGGTATTGCTGATAGAACCGACCTCAGCAGCACTAGTCTTCCCCTTTCGATAGTATCTTCGCTTTCCATCCTTCTAGCCGCTGCTCCACCTTCCCGACCACCGGCTGCCAATCTCGCAACCCGAAGCCGCACCGCAGAGAGTGGCAACCCCAAATAACGATCAGGGCGTAAAACCCCACCGTGTGCCCAATGCCTCGCGAACACCGGCTCTCTTCGTCTTGGGATAACCCAAACCCCGTGAATTCTGATTTCCTCTATTAAGACGCGAGCCCTCGAAAGAATCTCGCAAAAACATCCAAAGAAAGCCGATAAATTCTTTTGCCTCCTCCATCGACTCCTCCATGAAGAACACCGTATCATCCGCATATTGCAACAAAGGGATGCCCGACTGGCTGACTAGGTGTCTCAAAAACCCTTCAATTTTCCCTTGCGCAGCTTGGGCTGCGCTCATATATAGGACATCTGCTGCAAGGACGAACAAAGCATCGGAGCTAAGGGGCAACCTTGCTCGATCCCTCTTTGTGGACGAATCCACCCACCTGATGGCCGCCCGCTCAACAATACCGAGAAAGACTGGGATGTTACGCACCGCTTTCATCCACTTGATCCACTCCTCCGGAATCCCTCTTCCGTAGGGACCGTCCCATAGGAAACGCCAATCCAATGAATCATATGCCTTCGCGAAGTCTACCTTCCACATGAAGCCCTTCGTTCCTTGCGCTTTCCATCATGAAATGATCTCACCCGCCATGACAACACTATCCGCGAGCTGTCTCCCCGGTGTAAAAGCATACTGAAACGGCCCGATAATCTTTCCGATCACCTCTTTCAGCCGGTTTGCCAATACCTTGGCCACTATAAGATAAATAGAGTTAGACAAAGTGATATCGGTCGATAATCATTGACATTTTTCGCCCCTTGCCTCTTCGGCAACATAAAAAGGTACGACTTATTGATCCTCTCCATATTGGCTTGGGAGATCTCAACTCCTCCAGAGTAGCCATAACATCCCCCGTTGACCACAGCCTCGAAATTCCTTATAGAAGAGTACCGGTAGTCCATCGTGCCCCTAGGGCGCCTTCTCCATTTAGTCCCGCAATGGCAAACTGCACCTCCTCCATCATGAAAGGCCGCACCAAGAATGCCCTCTGATCTGTAGTGAGCTGAGACGCCCCCCTACCTGCCCATCTCCATCGACTTGGATCTCCTCGTCGTGTCATCGCCCAAAAGTGATCCGCGAGAGCTCGACCCATTGCCTGTGGTCCGCTATGTTGCTGTGAGCCAACTCTTAACCTAAGGATCTGATTCGTGCGTCTCCTCCCATTGGCTGCGAGGTGGAAAAATCGTGTATTAGCATCACCCTCTTTAAGCCACAACTGTCTGGATCTTTGCCTCCAATCCATCTCCTCTTTTTTATCTTCATTTGCCACCACAAATCTCCATTTTCTTCGCTGCTGCATTTCGCCGGCTATAAGGCCTCGACTATCCTCCACATCATCCAAATCTCTGATTTTTGCGAGCGCTTCCATTCTCACCTTGCATCTTGTCTCTCGAATTCTCCTCCTATATTGCATTAAAAACCCCCTTACCCTTTCAATGCACCCCGTTAGCTTTTTTGACCCCGTCTCCACCCTAACATGCGATCTCCACACTTCCATGATCTCTTCCTTGAATCCCCTTTCTCTTAACCATGATTTATCCATCTTAAAGTACGTCGTACGGCCTAGACCTTCATGTGTCTCGCGATGATCTGGACAAAGTGATCAGATATCGGCCTAGGTAGTGCTCGCACGTCTCGCCCCGAAAACCGCTCCAGCAACTCCACCGAACATAGGAACCGATCTAGCGGGACCGATATGAAGGACCCGTCTACTCCGCCATGTATAGTTGCAATCCCGAGGGCCCATTTCCCTGTAATGCTGCCCTAGCTAAGAAGGCCCAAAACTCATCTGAACCTTGATCGCATCCACCGGTTCCATCAAGCCTGTCGTCTGCCTCCAAAGTCACATTGAAATCTCCTCCAAACAGCAACGGTATGCCATCGAATCTAGATACAACATCGTCCAGCTCCTCCCATAGCCTCCCCCGGCGGTTGGCATACACCGGGCCGTAAACTGATGCCACCACGACCTTCAGCCCATCACTCCTCCTCGACAACTTCACCGCCACCACAAACTGCCCCTCCCACATATCCTCCTAATCATACATTCCTTCGTTCCAAGCGATCACAATTCCGCCCGATCGACCCGTAGCGTTCACCGCATGGTACCCCTCTAAAAAAAGTCTCGTCCCGACCACCCTCCACTCCCTGTGGCTCGCAACTTTCCAGCATTGTCTCCTGCAAACAGACCACTGTGGCGCCCCACTCTCGTAGATATTTGGCCACAATCCCCCGCCTTTTAACGTCGCGGAGCCCACGTACGTTCCATGAGATGCACTTCATGACGACCCTTGCATCCTCCCCCCAGCCACCTGGCTGTCAATGAAGCCTCCACAATCACCCATTAGGACTCTCCTGAGCTCCGATTCCACCTCGTCGATTACTAGATTAGTCTCGGGTACCGCAGTTGAAACCTCCTCTCTTTCCACCACTCCCTCTCCATCTCCACCCTTTTCAGCCCCCACTCGAACCATCTTCCAGCCGGCGGGCACCCTCATCCTCCCGCCGTTACCCACTGCTAGCCATACCTTCACTCCCCCATCACCTTTGAGAAAGAGCTTCCTCCTCTCATATCGAACATATCGTCCGATAATGTCCCCCTTTAGTAACCTCTTGCCCCGCGTTCTTATTTGTTTGGAGCTTGTCCTCTTTCCTCTCCCACCTTGAGTCCCACACGAACTGATTATCTTCGACACCTCCCCACTCCCCTCGGGGTCCACCGACCCCCTCGAGCTTTCTCCCTTCTCACTCCTCCTCTCTTTTTGACTATCTGCCCCCAGACCCGTAACCATCAACTCCCCACTCAGCCCTCCGTCTTCAGCCAGTGCCTCCTCCCCCTTCCTCTTCTCATCCCTCCCTGCCTCTATCCGCTCCATATTGCATCCGAAGTCCACTTTTGCAGGTGGGGCTGGTGGCTGCCGCTCAGATATGTTCACCGCAATTAACCCTTTATTGCTTTGAAGCATGACTGGCCGTGAAATTCCCCCTTCCTTTTCCATCTCCACCTCCAAGACCGTCAAGTTTGGATCGCCTGATGCTAATCCAGTCGTTATTATGCCCTTCAGTCGCCCAAATGGTCTTACTATCGCCTCCATGTTCTTCCTCGATCGATAGGTGGCTGGTATCCCCCTAATATCAATGATTGCTGGCCGTGTGACATTCTCCCCGCCTTGTCTCGTCCGGATAATTCGCTGCCATTTTACCTGTGCATCCCCGATCACCTGATACCCTCCACACAATTCAATACAGACCTTCGGAGATATCTGTCTTAGGAGGATTTCACCAGTCTCCAGTTTCTTCACCTTCGAACCTTCTAGATCCGGAAATCTTGCCACGACTGCCTTCACTACATCCTCCTCATCCACCACTCCTGCCATGATCTCGCCTACCAGACATGCCATACGAGGAAGGTATTTCTCCATCCCTTCATATTTCATACCCACTCCCTTGCGTGCTATCGCTGCCACCGGGCATGTCACCGCGTAATGCCCCACCCTCCGACAATGCCTGCAGACGACAGGGTCGCGGCATTCATGCTTATAATGCCCCCTTCCGAGACATTTATAACAGGTGACCCTCTGTCTCCTTCCCTCTATCGTTGGCTCCTCTATCGCTGTCCCTCATCACCACTTGTCCCTGCTACCTCCGATATCCACCACTTGCTCCATATTTCCTTCCAGAAATCCGCCTTCTCACTTCTGTCCAACCCTCCTCTGATGCCCCATTCCCTTTAAATTTTTCAGTTCTCTGACTGGGCCTGCAGATTCACAACACGCCTGGAGACCCCCGCCTGAGCATGTATAACTGCCGATCTGGGAGTTCTGCCGAGGCCGGTGGAGACCTCCCCCAGCTCTGGTCTCTTCCTCCCCCTGACTCCAGGCTTACCCCATGTCCCCCGGATAGCCATTTCGCACCTCCCCGTTTGCAACACGGGAATGTTCTCCCGAAACGAAATTTTCGGATAGCTCTTCTCGAAGGACTCTTGGCGCCACGTGCTGGTGGAATCGCCTAGCTGTAAAACTGTCCCGTCGGCCCCACCACACCGGGTGATCGTAAGCTTTCGGCGGAAAATGCCGAAACATTTTCCCACTGCGGGTCCCGCCGACCGAGCACGGTCTCCCGATCGCAGGCAAGCGTGGGTCCCGCCGACTGATCGTGATCTGGCACGACCGATCGCGTCTTCCCGTTCTTCCTCAGATCGCCCTCAGATCGCCCTCGATCGCCCTCAATATTGACTATCTTTCAGTACTTCAACTATATCTTTCCAAATACTTCATTGTGATGTTTGGGGACCATCACCCACTACTGACCTACTAGAAAATAAGTATTTTCTAGTATGCACAGACGATTGCAGCAGATTTAGGTGGGTATTTCTCCTAAAAGCCAAATTTGCAGTCTCTAGTAGCATAAGAAACCTGTGTCTATTAATCAAGAGACAATTTGGAAAGCATGTTAAAGGTCTAAGAACAGATAATGCCAAAGATCTCCTCAACAACGAGTTGAGTGAATTCTTGGCATCAGAAGGTATTAAGCATGAAACATCCTGCCCCTATACTCCTCAACAAAATGGTCTTGTTGAAAGGAAGATTGGAGATATTGTTGACAAAGCAAGAACTCTCTTTATTCAAGTCAATGGCCCAACTAATCTTTGGGGGTTTGCAATTATGACTGTTGTACACCTGATTAACAGATTACCTTCTTCATCCTTAGAATTCCAAAGTCCTATAGGGATCCTTGAAAAACTCTTCCCAGAAGTCCGGCTAAAAACCAGATTACCGGTTAAAATTTTTGGATACGTTGCTTATGTACATAATCTAGTGCATAAGAAGAATAAGTGGTCGACTAAGGCTTTGAAGTGTGTTTTCCTGGGAAATTCTAACACTCAAAAGGGCTATAAGGTATATCACCCTATAACTCGAAAGTATATGGTGTCTAAAGATGTAATATTTGATGAGCACAATTTCTTTTATAACAGTATTGGAGGTGATACTCTTAGAAATGTCCCACTGGTTGTCTCTTCTAAAGACAATCCTGTACCAGAACAAGGATCAGAACTCGTGATATCAAAACCCATTTCTGATACACCTGATCTCCAAATCTCAGAGACTAGTATCGAAACTAGAGAGGAGGATAACAGGACAGAATCATTAGATATATTAACTCCCTATCCCAAATATTACACTAGGAGAAGAAAGGAGCAACCCTTGACAAGGGAAGAGGCGACAAAGAATATAAATGATTGGCCAATTGCAATTAGAAAGGAGAAACTTGTCTGTGTGAAACCTCTTCCCCATCACATTGTAGGTTACCTGAATTATGAGAAGGTTTCCCTTGAATACAAGACTTTCCTTCTCCAAATTCAGGATATACCCATTCCAAAGAACCCTCAAGAGGCAATGAGAAGTACCCAGTGGAAGGAAGCCATGGATGAAGAGATGAGAGCTCTAATGCAAAATCAGACATGGGAAGTGGTTGATCTTCCAAAAGGTAAGAAACCAGTTGGATGTAGATGGGTGTATACCCTTAAATGTAGATCAGATGGAAGTCTAGACAGATATAAAGCTCGTCTTGTAGCTAGGGGATATACTCAAACTTATGGAATAGACTATCATGAAACATTTGCCCCTGTAGCAAAGATGAATACAATTAGGATTCTGATTTCGTTAGCAGTAAATTTAGATTGGCCACTATATCAATATGACATTAAAAATGCCTTCCTTTCATGGAAATCTCAAAGAAGAGATCTACATGAAGTATCCTCCTAGATATGAAGGGATCAGGAATGAAGGCAAAAGTATGCAAGCTTCGGAAGGCCCTGTACGAATTAAAGCAATCGCCTAGGGCCTGGTTTGGGAGATTCTCTCAAGCCATGAAAACTCTAGATTATCATCAATGTAATGGAGAACACACCCTATTCTTTGATGTGAAGGAAATTAAAGATTTGGAACAACACCTAACCAAGAACTTTGATGTGAAGCAGTTAGGACCCCTCAAGTATTTCTTAGGCATTGAATTCGCAAGCTCAAGTGAAGGAATTCTGATGGCACAACAGAAGTACATCTTGGAGCTATTAGAAGAAACGAAAATACACTAATTGTCACACAAATGAAACACCCATAGAAGCCAATCACAAATTAGCTATCATAGAAAGTGATCCTAAAATAGAGATAAGTTCCTATCAGAAACTGATAGGAAAACTTCTGTACCTATCCCATACCAGACCAGATATATGCTATACAGTCAATATACTTAGTAAGTTTATGCATTCCCCAAGAAACTCACATTTTCAAGCAGCTAACCGAGTTCTCAGTACTTGAAAGGCACATCAGGACTCAGCATCACCGACCAGAAATCAGGTAAGCTTGATCTCGTTTTATATAGTGACTCAGACTTTGCTGGTTCTCATGTCGACTACAAGTCTACTACGGGATACTATACATTATTTGGAGGGAACCTAGTGACATGGAGAAGCAAGAAACAAAGTGTGGTCTCAAAATCAAGCACCGAAGCAAAATTTAGAGCCATATCAAAAGGAATAGATGAAGAAATGTGGATCAAACACCTTCTAGAAGAACTCAAAATTCCATATATCAAGCCAATTACTATCCGTTGTGACAACAAATCAGCCATAAGTATAGCTCATGACCCAGTGTATCATGACAGGATAAAGCATGTGAACATAGACCGGTTCTACATTCAAGAGCATCTAGAATAAGGCATTTTAAAAACTGAACATGTGATCTCTGAAGAACAATGTGTAGATATCTTCACAAAGGGCCTACAAATCAAGACTCTGAAGCATCTCATCACCCGGCTTGGAATGCGGCGTATACATTCCAGCGCTTGAGGGGGAGTGTTATGTACTAATGGGCCATTGAGCCCATCCGAATGTATTTGTAATAGATAGAGAGAAATATAATAAGAGTATATTAATGGACTTTTATGGCCTCTGATTGAACCGAGCTAAGTCCACATTTGTTGGATTCGGCTTATCCGAGGAAGAAATGAGCGGTTGCTCTCAGATCTTGGCAACGCCCATTGGAGTTCTACCGATCCGGTATCTCGGGGTGCCGATGGTCGATCGCCGCCTGTAGATTCAGGATTGGCAGCCTGTATTCGAAAAGGTGGGGACGAGACTGGGAGGTTGGAGAGCGTACCTACTATCGCGAGGGGGGCGCTTGATTTTGCCGAAGGCTGTCCTGGCCGCTATACCCATCTACTATATGTCGATTTTTATGATGTCGGCCAGCGTAAGGCGACGCCTCGAGAGGATTATGCAGATTTTCTTGTGGAGAGGTTCTCAGCCCGATGAAGCACGGGGGACAGCACTAGTTGCATGATCTACAGTGTGTCGGCCTGTGACTCAAGGCGGACTAGGTATACGACACCTTCAGCATACTAACATGGCCTTTCTTGCTAAGTGGGTGCGACGGATGATGCAACCGTCGGGCGACTTAGCGACGGAGGTGCTACATGACGGGTACGGTTCTTCGCTGGATTGGGAGATGTGGCGGACCCCAAGGCGGGGCGACTCCGCATTTATGTCGAGTGTTAGGTCGTGTTTCCCGCACGTGCAGAGGTTTTTCCAGCCACAGCTGGGGGACGGGGAGACCTTTCGGTTATGGGATGATAACTGGTCGGGGCAAGGCCGACTGGATAGGCTTTTTCCTCGTCTCTACGCACTATCCACAGATCAGGGGGTTGTGGTGCGGCGGGCTTGGAATGACGCGTGGGTTCCACCTCTGCCCCAGGCGTTGTTTGACCAGCGGGTGGCTGAGCTAATCAGCATGCAAAAGCTTGTAGCGGACCGACATTTATCAGAGGTAGTGCAAGACGCGTGGGTATGGAGTGGCCCTAGTTTCACCACTCGAGCCGCATACAGACTACTTCGGGACCAGGAGAATTCGGAGGATCCACTCATTCTGCCGAGGTGTCGTCTGGTGTGGAAGCGACGCCTCCTCTGAAGATCAAGGTGTTTGCCTGGCTCTTGCTACGACGACTGATGACGAGATCCTGACTGCAGCATTTGGTACCGGACGTTCCAATGGAATGCCCGCTGTGTGCCAGGGCAATGAAGGATTGCCAGCACTTATTCTTCGTCTGCCCATTAGCCCAAAGAGTGTGGCAAGAGACCGGCGCCGGCCGCCTTGTGGCGACCTCGGAGGAGGCTTTCTGGCGGTCGCTTGGCGGCGAAACATTCCGTCGCGAAGTCGAGTGGCAGACTATTTTTGCCACACTCTGGTCCCTCTTGATCCATAGGAACGAGGTCATATTTAGGGGTCACACCCCGTCCGTTGATGTTATTCTGCACATCGCAAGGGGGTTTGCGTCTTTTTGGCAACGAGGTGGTCTAGGACCCTCGACTATTGGACCCTTGTAGCTCATGATCTGTATCCTCCGTCATTGTTCTAATGACAATGGGGGGGCATTGTTTCAGGGTGCCCCACTCCCTAAATTTCAAAAAAAAAAATTAATGGGCTTAGAAGCCCATAAGAAGGATGTAATTTAGGCCCATGGTTAATGGGCCTAATTATATAAAGTTATCCGATCTGTTAAGATCGGGTAACGGCTAGTTTTACTAGCCGTTACACCTAGCCGTTTAAGACTAGGAGTAACCAATCATGCTCTTCCCCCCCCCCTATTTTCTTATATAAACCGCACATATGCCAGTGTAAAATAAGCTATTTTGCTTGTGTCAATATAATTCCTCTGTATGCTATCTCTTCTCTTCCTCTCTCTGTTCCCTCAACTACAATTCTGCACTTCTTACAAGATCCAACCAAAAAAAATCAACAATTGTGACAGGTGACATGAGCAAACTATAATGAAATAACTCAATTTAGAGCCAAAAATGAATTGATATAAATAAAATCAAATGTATGACAAGATCAAATTATGGCATAGACAAGAACAAAAAATGTGGCATGACATCTAACAGAAGCTCAATATATAAACAAAGCAACATAGGATCCAAATCCAGACACTGCTAAACTACCTCAGTGGGATCGCCAAAACACAATTAATCTGGTTTGAGACTGAGTTGTTACATAGAGAAGCATCAATAGAGGAACAAGATTCCTCTGTAACTTCTTCATTAACAAATGTGCTGCGAGAATCATGATCTTGGTCTCCACGTTTATCAGTGATGCAAGGACCACAGACGTGGCCATTAGTTTTGGCATCAAAATCAGATTCAAAGACCTCCAGTTGAAAGAAAAGAGCAGCAGCGATACAACTGGCCAGCTCTTTGGTTTTAACAATGTGTAAGATGCAACATAACAAATACAATGACGAACTGATGCTCATTTGAACAACCTGAAGTAAAAAACAGAATGATAAAGAACATGTGTTAAACACAAATATCAAGAAAATAAAATTTCTGAAGAGTGGACCTTACACTGGTGTGCTGCTTCAAAGATGGCAAAAGAACTGGGAACACTAGAAACTGTAACATTGAGTCTGTAATCAATCTTCCAATCTCAGGAATTCCAGCAGAAATTACATCACTGATATAGTACAGATCATCTTCAATCCGATCTAATGCAGCAGCAATGTGAGAGGCGGAGTTTGGAGATGAGTTCCTGTAAGAGTAAAGAACCCTATAGAAGTTATCAAAGGCAGCAAAGAAGATTTTGTGTTTCTGGGGTAGCCATTAGTGAGTCACAAAATCATACGTGGAAGATCTGGATATCTGACTGTCCAGTTCAATGCATTTCTTCCGAAAATTTTTAACCAGATTAGAGAAGTAATCTGAAAGTGGAGGGCTGGAGATGTATTTATTAACATGCTCGTCACCAACTGAATCAAATGAACATATTATAAGTGTGCTATCCATGTAAGAATATGAAAAGGAATTATCTAACTACTGAGAAAGATGCAACGTACCATGATAGACATTTAGTGTCAAAGCACGAACAGCAATCCGGACCATGCTCTCTGCGTCTGAAGCAAATTCGATCGCTTTCGAATACAATGGAAATGAAATTTCTTCACCCTAAAAAAGTAGAAAGTTTGTTTCAAGATTCTACAAAAACAGAAAGTTATACGAGAAAACCATTAATGTCTGCAGCAAACAATCCACAATAAGTGCATAACAGAATGACAGAATGATCAACCTGCCTAAACACTGCATGAACTAATAGTTCTTACAAGAAATTTAGAGGATCATGTCATTGCAATGACACTGAGGTAAGGATGAATGGCATATTTTACTATTCTATACATATAATATATCTTTTAGAGAGTCATATTAAAGCTATAACTATCTTAATTAAAATTTCACAATTTTGTAATGGAATTTCTCAATTAGTTGTTAACTTTCAAAGCATCAACAAATAAAATAGTGAATGACGATATGCATGTACAACCTAAATGAGAAATTTTGATCATCTAATAACCAGCATCAGGTTCAAACATCATACTTACAGCTTCAGTCTTCACGAGCAATGGAATTGTACCCCGGTTAAGCTTTCCACTTATTGCCCTAAAAGCAGGCACTATAGTAGTCAAAAAACAAAAATGTGTAGTGATTCTTAAAATTAAAGAGGATCAGGTTTTTTTTTAAGAAAAAGAGGAGGATCACCCCAGACTGGTGATCCACCTTGTATATTTGATATGATTGCTCTCTAAGTACAAACATGCCGCAAAGGAACCTCCCCCCCACGAAAAACAAAACAAACCATTTCCCCGCCCTAAACCAGAGATATATAAGGCTTTCCACATCGTGGACAACGCTGTATTTTGAAGCCATCATCCCCTTGAAGATCACCTAATTGCGGTGTAGCCAAGCGAATCCGTGCTCGACTGGCCTGCAGAAAGCACCGCCTCATAGAGAGCCCCAGAAAGCCTCAGCTGAGAAGACATCTTCCTGTGATATTAGCTGACTATCACATAACTCCTGAGTGAATGGTCATTCAGATAACAGGCGGGAGCAGTCTTCTTTGCATCCTGTGCACAGGACCCACTCTGCCAAGGATTCTGGGTTCATTTTCTTCCCAAGGGTCATGTCACTAGCCTTTTGTCTAAGGACTAGCCAAGCGAATATCTGCTCCTTCTGTTTCCACATGAATCAGCATGCATGGAGAATTGCTGGTTCCTCTTCAATCTGACATTCTGATTATCATGTATGCACACTGCATGGAGGAGGATGTCCTCATCCACGTGCAACCATCTTATGACCCCGTCCAAGTCACCGTAAAAGAACACTGAGAAGCCATCCATTTCCAGGGCCCTTCGCCATTCAGCCCCTTGAATGGCACCCAGACCTCCACCGAAAAGGGCCTCACCAACTCCCCTTGCCGCTTTGGCGTAAGTGGAGTTGCCCCCCTTCCACTCTGCCTCCATTCATTTCTATCTCTTCTCCGAGAAAAGTTCTTGAAATTGCCTGCTGGAGCTCTTCCAGTTGATCGGGCTCTGACGTATGCCTGATTCCCTACTTGCACCTTCGAGATCCAATTCCTCCTTGGCCTACCATTTGCCATGAGATGAACGAACCACATGTTAGCATGACCCTCTTCCACCCAGAGCTGCTTGAACCTCTTTCGCCAGTCCATCTCCACCTTTATCTTCCTTTGCTACCACCTCTCTGCATCCCCTTGGCTCCTTAATCTCTTTTGACAGGGTTCTGGTATCCTCCATGTCATCTAGAATGGGCAAGGGACCAACTGCAATTCTAATATCAGAAAACATTCCAGCAGCTCCACCAAGCACAGAAATCAGTCTAGCCTAGATAAGGAGACAAGGCTCGATTACCCCTCCAGATGTACCCGCAGTCCATGGGTCCCATTTCCTGCAAAGCCTCATCCATAATGGATGCTCGGAAATCTTCCGATCTTGGGTCCTGGCCACATGTCCCCTGAGGTCTGTCATTTGCCTCCAACACAGTCTCCAACTGCCCGTGAGCCCCTGGAACTTCGACACTTCTCCAGCAAACTCCACCCATAGCTCACCCTTCCCATCGTTTTTATCAGACCATAGACCAAGGTGATGACAAACTTAACCTTAAAGCGGATTATGTTAACATGGAAAGATTAAAAGGATCAAGATCAAACCTTAAAAAGGATATGTAATATGATAGAAGCTCTTCATTTTTGAAGTCAAAAGGGTGCATTATGAGGTGGTTAATATGTTCATTGCTGAAGATATAATCTGCATAAGAAATGTAACAAAAGTCAAAACTGCAACCATATGAGCATACCATTTGCCCACTTACATATGGCATGTTCACTTTTTAAGTTCTGAATCATAATGCTGATTGTCTGAAGCAGCTGAAGTGGCACATCCTTTGTTTTGTTTACTTTTAGTATCCGGACAAATTCGCCCATGATTTGTCTCTCCATAAAGAATCTGTAGGTAATCTCTCAGTGATTTTCAGACTTAGATATTTCAAATAAAAAGGATCAGTCATCAGAGGAACTCACTCAAAAAAGGAAGGATCATGCTGGTCACCATATGTTACTATTTCAGCTAGTGATCTGAGAGATTCTACCACAAAATCCTTCATGAGAAAATACCAAGAAAAAGCATAAGTTTAGAGAAAATGCCACCAAATAATTCAAACAAATACTTCAAACCTTGTTGATATGATTCACAACTTGTACTCTCTGCAACTGATCAGAAATATACCTGAGAGAAATCAAGAAGTTAATTCAAGGTAACGAGTCCAGGAGTTGGAGATCCAAATCTATGTATTTCTCATGAAGGAAATTGAACCTCAGGACCAATAATCTTCGTGCAGAAGATTCCATCCCAATAAAATATATTAATACCGCTATGAAGATCACAAGTTACATCATAACCACTAAACAGATAGAGAAGATACTATAGAAAGATGTATGTCTCGTATATTGTCAATTTTCCATATTTTCCTAAGTATTGACACAATTCCTGAGGCATATCCAAGATATGTAGAAGATTCCAGATCTCACTGAGGAGGAACAATAGCAAAGAAAGGAATATGTTAACACGTCCAGGAGTACAAGATTTGGGGTTTGATCTCCAGCAAAATTTGGCTTTCTATCATTCTTTAACATCTTGGGCAGTGATTCCTCAATTGTGGTCTTTCAATCCGGCCACTGTTCGTGTTTCATGTGAATTCTGGATTTATCGCTTAAGCCTAGGATGATATGAAATCATTGTTGCATAAATTTCAAACAAAGAATATAGAAGGAATAACATCAATTTTCATCATCGTGGATGAGAGAGAATGATTAGAATGCAGCCAGATTATAATTCTAGCTTCCATTATGTCAGCCTAAAAAAAGTTAGGGAAATTCAATACGTTTCTGGAAGTATTTATGACTCAGTTGACTGCGGCACTTGGTCTTTGATCCTAAAATTGCATTACTTTAGAAACTAAATTCCAATTTAGCAACTAAATTTCATGGCCTTCCACTAAATTCCCTGAAAACTGGAATCAGGATAACATTTTCTGGAAGAGAATCAGGATAGCATATTTGCATTGAAAAATTCTCCTAATTGAAATCAGCAGACAACATCGAACCCTGATTCTATATTCCAAGCACGAGGATATCCGAAGTGTACATCTAGATAAAATTAAGTCGACCTAAAAGAGAAGAAGAGAAATTTAAAAGGTTTCCGGCAGTATTTCCATTTCGTGCATATTCGTCTCTTATTTTCAAGGCATTCCACTTTAACGACAAAATTCTCCTAAAAAATGATAGCACGATTACAATAATAATTCTTCCCACGGAAATCATCAGACAACACCGAGCCCCGATTCTAAATTCTAGCCCACGGAAACCCGAATTACCGGAGCTCGTCCAAGGAGAAGCGGTCTCTGGATCTCCAAAAAGAGAACCACATGACCCCAACCCTTTCAAAATTCCGCGGAGCAATCAGCAGGCGGTCACCACCATCATCATTGTCCAACGGCTAGAATCCGATTCGAGCCGGACGGCACAGATCAGCTCCAGTGATCGCATCTTCACCGCTCAGCCGCCGCTGTTCTAAACGAACTTCCCCACCGTTTCTCTAGTTTGAAGGAGGGGGGAGAGAGAGAGGCGAAATTGGGATTTTAGTACATGAACAGGTTGGCACACCGCGCTGATCATGGCCGGCACAACCGACACCCCGTGAGAATCGGACGGCGTCGATTTCGCCATGAAAATGGCCAGGCCACGTGTTCTCCATCTGACCGATGAAGTTTCCTCGGTGTCAGAGTAACCTCTCTAAAAATAAATGTTACAAAAATGATATTGTTGATTAATAATTATTGATCATCTTCAAAAGATTTTCCATCGTTTCGACACGTGTCAGCGGTCATAAATTAAAGAGATATAATCTTTGGACATATTTATAATTTCTCATAGGTTGATTAAGATGCAGTAGATGGGAGACGCAGATTCACTGCTGGGCATATTTCTCATTTTAAATAATATCCGGATAAATATAAGATAAAGCTGGCAGACAGCCTTTAATCCAAAAAGTCAACTGTTCAAGCTGAGGAACTGAAGAGCACAGTGGGGCCCAGATCGAGGATAAACGGATCCTGGCGAATCCTGGCCGTCTGATCCTCCGGCAAGGAGATCACCACGGTCCGCCCCATGGACCCGCTATCCTCCGGGGGGCCCGGCAGCACGAGGATCAGCCCGTCGCCCTGGGCACCCCCCACGTGGCAAGCCACGTGGCGAGGCGCCACGTCAGCCTTAAACTTCACGTCATACGAAAACATGTCGTCTAAGCACGCGCACGTCAGCTCGGGGCCGTACATTTGGAATGGATTGGCGTAGCCTGGCCGGGCCCGCGCCTGGAGCCAGTCAACTGTCGACCAGATTTCTTCTTCGTCGAAGGCATCGAGGTGCGCCCGGATAGCGGCGGCGGCGCCGCCCCAGCCGGCAGCGAGGTCAGCCGTAACGGCCGAGAAATGGAGCGCGTTGCCGAAGTACCCAAAAGGGAGAGGCGCGTACATGAGCTTCCGGAAGTCTCGGCACAAAGTCAACGACTGCTGACCGGAACCAGATTTGATGCGCCACCAGAAGAGAGCGGCGATGGCGTCGAAAGGAGTGGCGTTAGGACAGGAGAGGCGGAGCTCGGAGAGGCAGCGGCGGAGGGATTGGTCGGAGAAGCGGAAGGTGGTGGTGGTGGTGGTGGCGGCGGCGGCGTTAGAGAGGGAAGGAGAGGTGGACTTGGAGCGGAGGAGAGAGAGAGAAGAGATATTAGAGTTAGGCTTAGGATTGGGGTTAGGGCTAGGGTTAAGATTTGGGGGAACCTGGAGGGCGCGAGGGTAGAAGAAGGGAGGGTGTGTGATGCAGACGCGGCGATGGCAGTCGGACCAGGCTTTGAGGATTATGGTTGCGCAGACGGGATCGGCGAGCATGTGGGCGCAGGTGAAGCCGATGGCTATGCCCCCGCAATCGAAATCCGTGATCTGCACGTCAAACCAGAAGCGGGTAGCAGAGAGAAAGAGAGGAACAATGCGACTGTGCAAGACTGTAACTGAATGAGGTTGAAAAAGTGCAACAGGAAAGGCCAGCCGCAGTAAAACTGTAGTCTACATTGGCTACGGAGCAGAGGACAATTTCTTGCGGTTCGCACTATCTCTTCTCTCAGCATCTGTCTTTCTCTCTTCTCCGTCACCATCTTTCGCTCTTTCTCGGATCTTCTCTCTCGTTCTCGCCCCCTCCTTTTTCATTATCCTCCCTCTCTCTCTGTAGTTTCTACCTATGAATCACTCTTTTAAGATTCTAATCCGTGAAAAATGGTAAAAAGTTAAAAAAATAGAGAGAAGAACAGCAAAGCAAACCTGCAAAGTAAAGGGAGACCAGAGAAACACGTCCTCCCCGGGCACCTCCCTCTGAGCCAGCTCCATCTCCATTTCCGACGAAGCGGAACTCAACCAGCCCTCCAAATCTCCCGCCACCTTCGCATCCAACACCCTAATCCCCGTATCCGTAAGCTTCATCACCCAATTTCCGCCTAACTCTTCCGGCCTCGTCATCCTACCCGCAACCGCCGGGAAATGCACGATCATCTCCGAGATCGAATCTCTCAGCGCCTCTCCCCTATTGGCGTCGCCGTCAAAAGCCGCTGCCGGGTAGTAGAAAACAAGATGGAGAGAGTGTGCCGCCATGGCGTGGTCTATGGAGGATAGAGGAAATGTGTTTCCTGGCTTCACCGGATGGATTCCTCGGGCAGTCCATTTCCCAAGGATCTTCACTCTGTTTTCCACCATGATCACCTCTGTTCTTCTCTGTTCTTCTTTGTTCTTCTCGTTGGCGAGTCTGAAATGCTCGAGGAGCACGGGGGTATCTTCTCTCCGGCGAGTGGGGTTGATATAGTCTTTGATGAGACGCAAGACGCCATTAAAGAGAGGCGGCGAGAGTAGGTGGCCGTTTGCTGATTGGTGACGGATTTAAATGGGGGGTACGTGGTGGAAGCAGAATGAGTTCAATTTCTAAGGAGATGATTGGTCTCTCTTTGTCTCGCTCTCTCTCTCTCTCCCTCCTCCGTGGCCAAGCTTTATAACCTAATAAATTGAGTTCTATCATTTTAGAGTCCCAGAATGTGGCACTACCTTTTTCTATGTCCAGATTGTGGCACCAAGTCAGCATTCCCGCTGAGGTGGACGGTTTTGTTATTCCGTCCCCCACCTGGCTGCCATGTTTTGTCCACGTACTTCTTCTCTCTCTCTCTCTCTCTCTCTCTCTCTCTCTCTCTCTCTCTCTCTCCCTCTCTTTCTCTCTTCTCTTTCTTCTCTCCCCCTATTTCCACAATCTCTCTCGTGACGTCTCCTCTCCCCCTTGCTCTCCGGCATGCGCGCGTGCGTAACAGGAGGAGGGGGAGATTTTTCTTTCCTCTCCTCTCTCCCTCTTTCTTCTCCTCTCTTCATCGCGAGAGGGAGAAATCAATTCTCCCTCTCTCACGATCTTTCTCTCTTCTTCTCTTCTTTCTCTCTCTCTCTCCCTCTCTTTCTCTCTTCTCTTCCTTCTCTCCCCCTATTTCCATGGTTTCTCTCACAACGTCTCCTCTCCCCCTTGCTCTCCGGCACACACGTGCGTAACAGAAGGAGGGGGAGATTTTTCTTTCCTCTCCTCTCTTCTCGCGCTCTTCTTCTCCTCTCTCCCTCTTTCTTCTCCTCTCTTCATCGCGAGAGGGAGAAATCGCTTCTCCCTCTCTCACAATCTTTCTCTCTTCTTCTCTTCTTCTCTTCTTTCTCTCACTCTCTCCTTCTCTTCCTCGCTTTCTTCCTCGCCCGCGCGTCTCTCTCTCTCTCTCGCGACGGAAATTTTCGTCGTGAGGAGAGATATCTTTTTCTCTCTTCTTCTCTTCTTTCTCTCGCTCTCTCCTTCTCTTCCTCACTTTCTTCCTCGCATGCGCGTCTCTCTCTCTCGCGACAGAAATTTCCGTCTCGAGGAGAGATTTCTTTTTCTCTATTCTCTCTCTTTTTCGGAAATTATTTCCTTCTTTCTCCCTCTCTTCCTTCTCTCGCTCTCCTCTTCTCCCTCTCTCCCACGTTCTTCTCCCTCTCTCTGTCTCGCGACGGAAGTTTTCCCGTCGCGAGACTCGCTGCCACGTTTTTGTCCACGTTGTTATAGTGTTCTAATCTCAATATTCTTGTGTAATGTAGATTGGAATATCCTAATTTAGTTTTTTTCTTGCCATGATCAGAGTCCAGAAATTCCACAATATGACTTCTTCACATATGAGTGACGCGGATAGTGACTATAATCCTCGTCTGCAAGACGAGGCATTTGATTACGATACCAGTGGACAAAAACGTGGACAAAAATGTGGCAGCGAGTCTCACGACGGGAAAACTTCCATCGCAAGACAGAGAGAGGGAGAAGAACGTGGGAGAGAGGGAGAAGAGGAGAGCGAGAGAAGGAAGAGAGGGAGAAAGAAGGAAATAATTTCCAAAAAAGAGAGAGAAGAGAGAAAAAGAAATCTCTCCTCACGACGGAAATTTCCGTCGCAAGAGAGAGAGACGCGCAGGCGAGGAAGAAAGTGAGGAAGAGAAGGAGAGAGTGAGAGAAAGAAGAGAAGAAGAGAGAAAAAGATATCTCTCCTTGCGACAGAAATTTCCGTCGCGAGAGAGAGAGAGACGCGCAGGCGAGGAAGAGAAGAGAGAAAGAGAGGGAGAGAGAGAGAGAGAAAGAAGAGAAGAAGAGAGAAAGATCGTGAGAGAGGGAGAAGCAATTTCTCCCTCTCGCGATGAAGAGAGGAGAAGAAGAGCGCGAGAAGAGAGGAGAGGAAAGGAAAATCTCCCCCTCCTCCTATTACGCACGCGCGCGTGCGGGAGAGCAAGGGGGAGAGGAGACGTCGCGAGAGAGACCGTGGAAATAGGGGGAGAGAAGAAAGAGAAGAGAGAAAGAGAGGGAGAGGGAGAGAGAGAGAGAGAGAGAGAATAAAGAGAGAGAGAGAATGAAGAGAGAGAGAATGAAGAAGTACGTGGACAAAACGTGGCAGCCAAGTGTGGGACGAAATAACAAAACCGTCCACCTCAGCGGGAATGCTGACGTGGTGCCACAATCTGGACACAAGAAAAAGGTGGTGCCACAATCTAAACCTAAAATGAAAGGTCATGCCACTAAAAGATGTTTACCCTAATAAAATTATATCAATAGAAAATGAGCACTGTTTTTTGAGAAAAAACCAATTAATCTCTATTTAAATTTTTAAACTAAATCAAGCTTTTGATGAATAAAAAATCTGTAATTCTTATCTTATTTTTCCAAAAATAACTTTTGTGAGTCATTCGGCAATCTAGATCAATAATTTGATGCATAACTTGCACAATGAAAATAGTAAAAGTTTAATGATATTCAAGTTATGAATTAAAAAGTATTTAGCATATTAATTATATCATAATCATATAAATTATTAGTGGCATCGGCGGTATCTTCCCTTACTAACTCTTGAAGGTTATGAGAGTTCACCATTTAACCTTCCCCTTTCTAGTAGAAATGAGACCCTTTGATGCACAAGATGTTGCTCAAATAGTGAGAAAATGTTTTTCTAGCACTCCATGATGTGTATATTTATCACATCGATTTTGAGCCTAACGTAACATTATCGTGCGGTCATTGAAAACATACGAATGTGTGTCAAAATAATTACCAAACTTGACAATTTTAAGTTTTAATAAAGATTAAATTAGTATAATGGTGAACAAGGGTTAAATCTACAAAGAAATAGGGAATTTTCAAGGTATACTTTAAATATGATCAAATCGGATGATGAATTGAGGTAAGAAATTAGGGATTTTAGTATATTTGGAAAGAAGACTCCAAGACGAATCAATGGAATCAAAAATCGCTTAATTTGGATCAATATTTGTGAAAAAATTAAGGTAGAAAAATGAATAGCGAAGAGAAAGAATTTGATAAAATTTCTTAGAATTAATCTAATATAAGCTTAAAAATAAAAGTCTAATGATAAATGACAAAACATTATGAGGAAAACATTTAATCTAACCCAAAATCGCACTCTAAATGATCAGATTGATCACCGGATCAAAAGCTTTTCGTTCAGTGTTTTTGAAAATAAAAATTTGGAGTTGAAGAGATAAAATCTCTCTATTCTTTCGATGAAATCTTGATTTCAAGCGCTCCATAGACAAGGAAACGAGTCTAGAAGTAGAAGAAATTAAGAGATTCAAAGATTGAGTTATTGACGGAACAAGACCGCGAGGTCATCAATTGCACACGGTCTCGTGTAAAAAAAACTCCAAACTTACCAATTTAATGAAAATATTTCGAATTGAGGGGTATACTGGTAAATATAGGTTGAATCCACATGGAAATAGGGAATTTTTTTATGATCTTTTTGAATTTGATCAAATCGGATGATGAATCGATCATAGAAATTGGGGAAAATGGTATTTCATGAAAGAGAACTTCAAGACGATTCAACAGAATAAAAATCATTGAATTTGACTTTGATTTTGTAGAGAAATTGAAGATCGAAGTGAGGTGATTTTTCTGAAAAATTAAATCGCGAAAATATTGAAATTAGGAATGAAGTTAAGGAAATTAACAACTCTAAAATGAAATTAAATGGTAAGAGATGATATATTGGGGTAAAACACGATCCCTAACCCACGATTGCGATCGAATTGATCCAATTTATCGCCAGAATCAAGGCTGTTCATAAAAAATCCAAAAATCACGATCGTGGATTTCAAGCGTCGATTTCTTCCTCGTCGATCATCCAAATCTTGATCTTAAGCACTCCGTGGATGTAGAAATGAGTCTAGAAGTGATTGGGATCGAGAGATTCAAGAGATTTGGTGTCTAAACAATTCAATTTGATTGAATTGCTCTCGAATGCTTTATAAATCGGAAGAACATCTCAATTTATAGGACATTTGGGCATAACCGTCCGATTAAACTGATCAACGGCTCCAATGAAATGCATGATCGCAAATCGTTACCGTTAATTCATGGTCTTTGGATCACGATCGGACGCTCGAGATGAAGCCACGTCGCCGCGCATTATAAAACGCATCGAAACGTATCCATTGGATCTCGATCGGATGCCTCAGATGCGTTTTTCATCGGTTTAGTCTAGACCGTTATAACTCTCGCGATTAATGGTTGATATTAAAAGCATCTGGTGTACCCCGATATCGCCACGTGTTCCCATCAAGTAAGTGAAGATCAACAGTTGATAATGATCACATGTGATTGGACGCTCCTCACAATGGCACGTCATCTTCTCATCGCAATCGTTGATCGCGATCCGATCGTATGGCTCTGATCGCGCCACGTCACCTGCACGCTTAAAATAAACTGAAAAATCGATTATAAATTAGAAAATTCAATTTTTAATTCCGGAAAATCCTTAGAAATTCATTAAAAATTCAGAAAAAAATTTTGAAAAATCCTTAAAAATTAGAAAATTCATAACTTTCAAAATATAACTCCAAATTAATCAAAATTTCTTTCATTTGATCAGAAGTTTAATTATCTATCATTCTAAAAAGTTAAAATTAATAAATAACAAGAGATTTAATTTCTATTTCAAAAATACATTCATTTCTGTTAAGATTTTAACTTAGAAAATTAAATGAATGTTTATAAAAATGATTTCTCTCATTATTTAACATTAAAAACTACTTATAATCTCAAGTAAAGATAGGTTATTAAATAATTTATCTTCAATTCATAATAATTAGCCCTAAATTTAGGTATTTTGATATTATAATGACTTTTTTCATAGAATGATAGATAAATACTCATAAATATGATAATATGTATAGGAATGAAATATTTTATGCCTTCATATGCATTAATAATCATGTATTATCATGTCTAATTAGCATGTTATCAGTTGTCTAAAAAATTTGATTACTCAAAACATCCGAAAATATATTTTCTGTTGAAGAGAGAGAGTATAAATATAGTTGAAGTTGGGCGTGGTCATTTGATCGTCTCTTCATCTTCAATCGACCATAATTAATCCTTACGAGAAAACAGTCATCTTTAAGTTATGGCCTTTGGATCCTCGATGGAGTCTCCAGATTACGCCATGTCATTGCTTGAAAAACAATCGCCACGTAACGGGTACTGTTCGATCTTCACCGAACGCTTGATCCGATGCCATGTGTCCACAGAAGTCCATCGAGAGCATTTAATCTCAGCTGTTATAACTCCTCAAAAGAACGACAGAGATTAAAATATTTTCAAAACACGTATCATTGCCCAATCAAAGTGTGCCGCATACCCCTTCGAGTAAGTGAAAATCAAAGACTACTATTAAATCATTTCTTTTCGCGCTAATCGTACGCTTTTAAGTGTTTCACGTCACCTGTGTAAAAAAAATTCCCACATGGCAAAAATATTAGTGTTTATCGCGTTCAAATAGAGGAGCGCGATAATGGGTTAGCCTATATACTTAAAAAGGATACGTATGCATGAGCCATGTGGCGGGTGCATACGTTGCCATGCAAGTATGTCACCACACCATTTGTCACGTCAACACGATAAATAAAAAGTATTTTGTATTATTTTAAATATAAATTAAAAAATTCATAAAAAAGTCATTTTTAATAATTCCAGAAGTATTAAATTAAAAAATTCATAAAAATTCCAAAATAATTCTAGAAAAATCCCTAAAAATTAACTTTCAAAATACAACTTTTTTTCATCATAAATTAAGTTATCTATCATTCGAAATAGTTAAATTTAATAAATAACAAGAGAAGAAAATTTTTATCTAAAAATACACTCATTTCTTTTGAAAATAAAACTAGGAAAATAAATGAGTGTATATAAAAATATTTTTCTCTTATTATTTATAATTAAAACTTTATTACAATCTTAAATAAAGATGAGAATAATCTACTGTAAAATATATCATTTAATTATGCAGGATTATCCTTGAAATAATGCATTTTGAGATTATAGTTTTAAATTGCATAGAATGATAGATACGTTCTCAACATATGATAACATGCATAAGAATGGAATATTTTATGCCTTAATTTGTATAAATAATCATGTAATTATTGGTATAAATTGCACATTATCAAAGCCACTACTCAAATTTATCAATCTGAATAAGTTCTTCCAAACTTTAATTCATTTGATTATGAAGGAGATAATTCCAGCCTTGTGTGTTGGATTTTGAGTGTTGAAAAATGCAAACGTCATTCTAGAGAATTTTCTTGTTGTGGTCAAGGTAGACCCTATGATAACATGCTTTTGAAAACTAAAAATTGATCATGTAGGTAGTTTCTAAAAAAACTAAAGTACTCTTTGAAGTGAAAAAACATGATGATTGGTGGGTATATTCATTGGCTTTGTTCTTGGGTCTTATTGCATTAGTGGCAATCATGGGACTTTGTTTGGCATAATATTAGTACTTTAGGAAAATATCTCTCATTGCCAAATATGTTCTCCTCGTATCGGTGATTGTTTAATGGTCATTCCCACTCCTATTCGAAGGAGGGATTGATTGTCTAATTCATGAATAAAACCAATAGAAATCAATAATATCTGAATGTACATGATGAGGAGATCTCCTTTGACTTAGAGAGAAGCTATTTGTTGCCACAAAAAGAAAAGAGACTATTAGTGAACATTTTTTAAAGTTCTCATTCTTTGGTTGCACCTGAAAAGTTCACATTGACTCTATTTATATATCAAGAGATGTCATTTTATTTGATCCATAATTAATAAAGGCATTAGAAACATCTAAGTGGTAGATAGACCAAGCCTAATTGATGGCAAAAGAGAGGAGCACACAGACATAGTTTAGATGGACGACAAGAGAGAATGTCTTAGTATAGTCAATGTCATATATTTGGGTGAAGCCACGAGCAACCATACTAGCCTTGTGATATACAATGGTACCACTAGTATGATATTTGAGGTTGAAGACCCACTCACACACGACAATTTTGGCATCTGCTAGAAAGGGAACTAAGGTCCAAGTCCCTCAAGGAACCAAGGCCTTCACCTCTAAATCCATCATCACTTTCCATGCAAGTACTTGTGTTGCCTCAACATGTGATCAAGGAAGCCACTCAAAGGATACTGAAAGGGCAAAGGCATTGAAGGAGGGAAAAATTCGATCATAAGAAATAAAGTGAGAAATGGGATGGCAAGTACAAGCATGTGTACCCTTCTAGAGGGCGATGGGAAGGTGAAGATCATCAAGAGGGGCATTTGGGGATAGTGAGCTCGTATCAAAGGAGGGAGACATTGGACTTGTATTTGGAGCAAAGGAGAGGGGCAAAACCGAGGAAACAAGAGGAGAGGGAGAGGGGAGGAAACCGAATGAGGGGGATTGACGAGACTAAATCGTATGGTCGTTGATTATACACAATTTAGTGTCAAAACAAAGTCCTAAACTTACCAATGTATGATTAATCAATTTAATCAATTAGTATAATGGTAATTAAGGGTCGAATCCACGGAGAATTAGGGAAATTTGAGATATATCTTTGAAATTCGGTCAAATCGGATGACGATTTGAGATTAGAAATTAGGCCTTTTAGTATATTAAGAAAGATAACTCAATTGCGATTCCATGGAATCAAAAATCAGATGATTTGGATAAGAATTTGCAGAGTAATCGAAGTTTGAAGTTAGGAGAAAATTCGTATCGCGAGTTTGATTAAAAACAGAATTTAAAATGAAATTAAACTTAATCTACTATTCGAAATATAAAATTAACACTAAATGATGAAAGATTAAGATGAAAACACTCAATCTAACCCAATTAGCCTTCAAAATGATCCAATTAATCGCCGGATGCATGGCTTTTCATTTCGAGTTTCTGAAGACGAAAATTGAAGTTCAAGATGTGAATTATTCTTCCTCTTTCAATCAAACTTTGATCTCAAGCATTCAGTGGATGCGGAAATGCATCAAGAATACAGGGAATCAAACGGCACGTGAAATGATGGTCTACACAAATCGAATTTGACGAAAATCCACGAGCAGTTCTTCCGTCGCAAAGAATTGTCTTTTAAAGGAAGCAATTTTAGGCGCAGCCGTCCGATGAAGGGTGTATCGCGATCGACAGTCGCGATCACACGTCTTTTCGTGAATCGTCACTTGTGAATAGTGGTCTTTCGATCGCTGATGGAGGGTCCAGATGCGATCTCATCGCATGAAGAAGGAACCAATTAGCTTTGATTATCCGTTGGATGTTGATCCAACGCTCGTGATGTCTCGAGGAGTCCACCGATCGTGCGCGATCTCAGCCGTTATAACTCACGCAATCGACGGTCTTGATTAATTCACTTAAATCTCAATTAATCCACGTGCGTGATTTGGAGATCGGTGGACCTCGCGTCCACCTCATCTACGCGCGTCGTTCATCTTGAATTCCATCTGACGCTCAATAACACACCACTCATCATGCAATCAACGAAAACAAGGGAGATAGTCCCACACGGAGGAAATTATAGGGATTCATCGCGTTTATAACGTGAGTCATATATGTACATTAGCTTAAATCTGAACTACCGGATGCTTATATGTACTATAACCATATATAATATAGTAAATATAAATATGATGTCACCCGTGCCACGCAGGCACTCGCGCGCGTCCACGTGGCAGAGCCACGTGGCCTTGCGTGCCACGTCGCATCCACGTGGGCCCGCGCGATAAATGTACCCTTTTTTGCGATTTTTTTAATTGTTTTTATTAATTAAAAATCGAAAATAAACTTTAAATAATATCAGAAAAATTCTAGAAAATTCTATAAAATTGGAAAAAATCATAACTTTCAAAATATAACTCCAAATTAAGTCAAATTTGTTTTGTTGGATCAGAAATTGAATAATCTATCATTATAAAAATTCAAATTATTAAAATAATAAGAGAATAAATTTTAATTAATTTAATACATTTATGTATCTTGTAAAATAACTTTATAAAAATACATAAATGTAAATAAAGATCTTTTCTCTTATATTTTCATTCTCAAAACATGATTATGATCTCAATTATAATTAGGATTAAAGATTATAATATTTAATTATGTATAATAATCCATAAATTAGTGTATTTTTATATCATAACATGAAATAATACAAAATGATAGAAATATGCTTAAAATATGATAACATGCATATATTTAGAATGATTAATGCCTTTAATTGTATTAATAATCATATAATTTCATGCATAAATAGCATGTTATCAGGGATCATTAATGACTGCTAGGGGAGCAAAGGCAAGCCGATAACATGCAATCTATACATGCAATTATATGATTATTAATGCAAATTAAGGCATAAAGTATTACATTCTTATGCACGTTATCATGTTTTTTAGTATATATCTATTATTATATGAAAACTTAAGTTATAATCTCAAAATATAATATTTTTAGCAATAATCATCAATAATAAAAAATAAATATTTGAGAGTAAATTATTTCTCACTTTATATTTAAGATTATGATTGAGTTTTAATGCTAAATAATCAGAGAAAATAATTTTATATATAGTCATTTATTTTCTAGCTTTAGTTTCTAAAAGATATGAGTGTATTTTTGAAATAAAATTTTATTATCTTGTTACTTATTAAATTTGCCTTTTTATAATGATAGATTATTTAATTTATAATCAAAAAATAAAAATTTGGATTAATTTAGAGTTATATTTTTTTAAGTTAAGAATTTTCTAATTTTTAGGGATTTTTCTCGAATTTTTTTAATTTTTTTTATTTGATTTTGATTTTTAAAATAAATAAAAAATAGTTTTATCTCGCTTTTATGTGGCAACTGACACAGCGTGTGAGTGATGTGTCGCCATGTGGCGACGTGTGCACACGCCATGTGGCACATACGTATGTGTGTGCATGTGAGTGATTAGTGGGTTAAGCATCCTTTTAAGGATTTAAACTAACCCACAAAATGCTCACACCATTTATATATGCATCATTTTGATATTTTCTCATGTGGGACTTTCTATGTTTCCTTTTATGCGCAGGTGACGTGGCGAAATCTTAGGCGTTTAATCTTTGCATTTAATGAGAACCGCTAATCTTCACTTAAAGCGAGGGGTACGTGACTACATCTGATAGGGCAACGATTCATTTTAAAATGATTTAATCTCAACTGTTCATCCAAGGAGTTACAACGGCTGAGATTAAAAGGGCCCATTTTGAGCGCTTAATGAAGATCAAACAACAGCGTTACATGACGCTTCTTCTTCGTGCACGACATGACGAAATTTGAGCGCTCTATCTTTGAATGAACATGACTTAGCACTAATGATTCGCATCCAATCATTTCATCTGAGTCATTGATTGAAGATGAAGAGGCACATCGAATAGTCACACCCAATTTTGCTTATACATACGCATGTTCTTCAACGATGTAAACAATGTATAGATGTTTCGAGTAATCGAACTATTTAGACATCTCAATCCTTGAATCTCTTGTTTTCCTCCTCTTCTGGACAAATTTCTCTGTCCAAGGAGTGTTTGAAAGTGACATTTGATTCAGAGAATTGAGAGAAATAATCTCTTGAACAACGAAATTCGTTTATCAAAATTGCCAAATGAAAACCTTTGATCTGGCAATAAATTGGATCATTTCGAGCACGATTTGGGTTTCATTATGTGTTTTCCTCCTAATGTTTTTTTGCCATGTATCATTAGATTTTAATTTCAAAGCTTAGATTAGTAAAATTTTATAATTTTTCTTTGTTTTCTCTCACTTCATGATTGAATTTTATATCTAAATTTTGCTCCTTGATTTCTCTGCAAATACTGATCTAAATTGCATGATTTTTTATTTTGTGGATTTATCTTGGAGTCATCTCTCTAAATTTACTAACAAATCATAATTTCTTACCTCAATTCCCAGTCTGATTTGATTGAATTTGAAGAATACCTAAAAATTCGCTAATGTTTTGTGGATTCTACCCTAATTCACCATTATACTATTTAATTCATGATTTAATCTTAAATTTGGTGAGTTTAGAAAAAAAATTAACATTTCTTCATGTGTTTTCAATGACCGCATGAATTCATATCGTCACAAGCGGAGGAGATGCAATGGCAGGAGTTGAAGAAAATGAGGGACAAGAAAAGAAGGGAGAGTCCTCATGGAAGGTGACATCAATAGAAGTCACATAACAACGGGGGTTAGGAAAGTAGACTCGGTGGCCCTTCTATGGCTTAGAGTAGCCAAAAAAATATGCCTTTGAGAGTGTGAGGGGTGAGTTTGGAGAGTATAGGGGAGTGATATTAGACAAAGACAACATATCCAAAGACTTGAGGAGGAAGGGAGAAGAGAGGTGAGGTGGGCAAGAGATAGTGAAGAGGGAATGATGCTACCAAGGGGAGCAGAGGGGAGCTAATTTTGGAGATAGGTGGCAATTATGAAAGCATCATACCAAAGGTAAGATGGTACATGCATCTCAATCAGTAATATGTTAGTGATATCAAGGAGCTAACAATGTTTCCACTAAGTGATACCATTTTTTTGCGAGGTGTGAGGATAAGTGGTTTGGTGGATAATCTTACGATCAACATAGAAGGTAGGAGATAGGTTTCGAAAAACTCGAGCATTGTCAGTATAAAGAATTTTTAACATAATATAATATTGAGTAATAATCTATGTGATAAAGTGGGCGATATTAGTGGCAAACTTAGAGTGATTGCAGAGAACGTAGACCCAACTATCATGGGAGTAGTCACTAATGAACACAATATAGAACCGATGACCTAAAATAGAGCGAGTATGAGAGGGAACCCAAATATCATAGTGAAGAAGATCAAAAGGTGCGGAGGAGAGGATGCAATCACGACTAGAGTAAGAAGATCCAAGATATTTGTCTAACTGGCATAACTCATATACAATTGAGTAAGAGAAAGCCATGATAAGGTCTTTTTAAGTTTATCCTAAACAATGACTCCAAAAAAGGGAAGGAGTAGCAGTGATGTAACAAAAAGAGCTCGAAGACCCTATGAGGGTTCATAAAAAACTAGCTCATAGATGTCCTATTCGGTGTATAGATCCTAAAAAGTGCAATTAAAAGGAAAGATGGTAATATACAAGAAAGAACACGAGTGATGGCACTAATGGAGAGAAGGTTTATAGGGAAATTGGGAATATACAAGATTTGGTAAAGAGAAAGAAAAAGGGGTCACACAAGTAGTACTATGGCCTTGGATTGGATAAGGTCAGTCATCAAGAATGGTAACATGTGGATGAGAGGGGGTCGGGTAAGATAATGGTAAGAGTGATGAAGTGCTGGTTATATGAGAGGAAGCTCCAAAATTGATAATCCATGAATGTGAAGAGGAAGCAAAGAGAGAGGATGTAATTGACGTGGAGAGAGTCGGAAGCAAGGCAAGGTTGGTCGAAGAAGAGGCGTCGATACCCCCAAGCGGAAAAGTGCATCATACTTAGTTGACATCAAGGTCTCATGATAGTGTGGAGTAGGAATATTGAGCAAAGCTAGAGAAAAGGTAGTTGGAGGAGTTACAAATCCTTGGACAGTAGGAGGCTTATAAATTGCTTTTACCATTTGTTGGCAGGATGATTCTGCTTGCCTAAGGACATGGACAAAAGAAGTTGCAGCCATGATAACATACAAATTAAACATGAAAATATATGATTATTAATGTAAATTAAGGCATAAGATTTTATTCTAATGCATGTTATCATATTTTTTAGTGTTTATCTATCATTCTATCAATATTAAGTTATAATATCAAAATTCACTAATTTAGGGATATATTATGATAAATTAAGATAAACATTTTTAGATTTGATTATCCCCAATTTTATTTGAGATTATAATTAAGTTTTAACGTTAAATAATAAGAGGAAAATACTTTTTATACACTCATTTATTTTTCTAAGTTTTAAATTCTAAAAGAAATAATGGTATTTTTTAATAAAAAATTATTCTCTTGTTATTTATTGAATTTGACCTTTTAGAATGATAGATAATTTAATTTCTGATCCAATAAAATAAAATTGGATTAATTTAGAGTTCTATTTTAAAAGTTATAAATTTTCTAATTTCTAAGGATTTTTCTAGAATTTTTCTAGAATTTTTATGAATTTTTAAAGAATTTAATTTGATTTATTTTGAATTAAAATAAATTAAAAGATTTTATCGCATGCTGATGTGGCAGCTGATGTGGCGCGAACAAAATAGCGACGCCACATGTCACACACATGTACATGTGCACGCATGTGTGTGCACACGTGTGTGTATGAATAATGAGATAGCACCCTTTTGAGGATTTTTGCTATCTCATTACGTACACAAGAGTTATATACTCTCACAGTCTCTTTCATTTTTTTTATGTGGGATTATGTTTCTTTGTTTTTGTGCGCAAGTGAAGTGGCGACAGGTGGAGTGTCTGATTGCGTGATTTAATCGCAATCGTCGATCATCACTTAAGTGAAGGGGGTACGCTGTGCATTATGATTTGTTGATGAATAATTTTTAAAATAGTTTAATCTTAGTCGTTCATCTAAGGATTTATAACGGTTGAGATTAAAACCGCCCGATGGACACATCCATGGCGAAAAATCATGATCGGACGGCGAATGTTTCTTGGTGTTTCATCTACACGCGGGACATGACAAAATCTCAGCGATTCATCTTCGATCAAAGAGAAAATATTTAAACGTAACGATTCACATCAAATGCGTTTCATGAGAGCCGTTGATTAAAGATTAAATGTCGATTCGATGGCTACGCCCAAATCTCTCTATAAATTGAGATGTTTGTCGACGATATAAAGCATTCCTAGATATTTCATGCAATCGAACTATTTAGACATCGTTATCCTTGCATCTCTTGCTTCCCTTCACTTATAGACTCATTTTTATGTCCGAGGAGTGTTTGAAAGTGAGATTTCGCTGTGAAAACATGGAGAAATTGATTCTTGAATGCCAACGATAGTCTTCGAATTTGCGGAATGAATAGCCTTTGATCCAGCAAGAAATTGGATCAATTCGATCACTATCTTGTGTTACAAATCGTGTTTTCATCCTAATATTTCAATTTCGAATCATAGATTAAGTCAATTTCAATTTTTAATTTCGGTTTTTTTCTCTTCACGACTAATTTTCTATCTAATTTTTGCTCGTTGATTTTTTTTTTGCGAATCTCGATCCAAATTCTGTGATTTTTAATTCTATGGATTCGCCTTCGAGTTATCCTTATAAAAATATCTAAATCTCTAATTTCCCACCTCAATTTATTGTCCGATTTGATCAAATTTATTGGAATACATAAAAAATACCTTAATTTGCGTGGGTTCGACCCGTATTCACCTTTGTACTATCTAATTCATGATTTTAATCTTAAATTGGTGAGTTTGGATTATACTTTGATGCTTCTCCGTGTGTATTAAATGACCGCACAAATTTGCTTCGTCAAGCCACACCCACGAGAAAGACGGTTGTCATTAGAGAATGGAGGGAGATTATCATTGAAAGCTTAGGAGAAAATATTTTGATAGCTAAAGGAGACATATCGCTTGTAGTAGAAGAGAGAGGGGAGTAAGGCGTATCAGTCATGAATCGAAGAGCAATAGAGAAAATAGTAGTTGTTGGATTCTGAGGTCGATAACTTTCTGAAATTTTGATCAAAACATTAAATACAACAGGAAACATTGAATCGGATATTCAAAATACCAAGCCACCAAGAACAGATGATCCTATCATCTAGTATGAATGACAAAACATACTTACAAGGTTTCCTTGAACGAGTTCTTGATGCTATTCAAGTGTCTAGCCTCTAGCGGTATCCACATGGTCTCCGGATGGTTGGATCTCCTCTTCAAAGCTCTTCATCAAGAGAGAAAGAGAAGAAATGAGAGAATTCCCACAAGGCTTGCATGGGCACCTTGAGTTGTGGTCGTTCTCTCTCTATTTATTGACATTTGGTATGAGGTTTTTTTCATAAAAACCCTCATAATTATGTCTATATCCACCAACATCTATAAACCTTATATGTGTGACCCTCTAGGTCCATATATCTCACTAGTTAATAACTCTATAGACCAAATAACACCTCATTGGTCAACCTTAATTAATTATTCACATCCACATATAGATTAATTAATTAAGAATCGATTTAACCCAATCGATAGGTTGAGTTGGTAGCCTGTTTGGTGCCAAGCTACACCACGTACACTAGGAGATATGGAGTATGTAAGAACTCACTTATCGAACCTTCCCGTCATCGATTACCATGTATATATAATCCTTCATCCACATTAGAATCATGAATGACCTAGGGTATGGTCAACTATCAAACCCTAATCGGTCACTCAAGTTAGTACTTATGCGTGTAGAAATCATCGGGAACTCCTCCGATATTTCTACTACCTTGGCCAAGAATTTCATCGCATCTCATTCCTTTGAGTCAATATCCTCAAATACCGAGGGTGGATGATCTCATCTTGATCACACAATCATCTTCTTGGACTTCATGTCGTATCCAATATATGACATTTTACATATCCCCTAGCTAGGGATTCATAAGTCATAATCAAAACATGATCATACATCCACAAGATGTCTTTGGTATCTCAAGTCAAAGGACCACATACAAAACCATGACATGAATCGACCTGATTAACAGTTAGGTATACTACCATTCAAGGATTTGTATGGATCAATTCAGTGAACTTTTTCTTCAAAGAGCACCCACTATCTATCCTTAGTGTCTCTACACCAATGGCTATATGATCTGCCATACTCATCACATGAGATGGATTAGATAGTGCTATTCTTTCCAGATAATTCGATGTCCTTCTCGAACATCCCACGAATAGGAATGTTTAGAACATATGTTTAAAGACTAGTGATCACTATATTATGATCTCATCATAATTTACTTAGTCATTACATATACTCATGGACTTCATTGCAAACATCACACAAGAATGACAATGAATAAATTCTATTTCAATGAACATAAACAAGATCGATGAAAGTGTGATTGGCTTATAGGCCACATAATATATATCAATAGTAAGGCTAGGTACACCATCACTAGAGAGAAGAGATCCCATAATTTGGGACATGATGGAGGGTCAAAGTACACACAAATGCCAACATAAAGCTCCTTGCAATAATGCTTTAGCATCACAAGGTCTATAGTGGCATATATTAAAGGGTAACCTCTTGAATCAAAGCCTGCAAGCGCCCAAAGTGGGCCTATAGAGAGAGATTGCCTTACATGTATGCTGAGAAGGGACTCAAAGATCGCTACCACATGACTAATTAATTTGTGTGGTTGGCATATATTATCTTGAGGGTTTGCCAAATGTAGCGCGCTAGCTTGATGCGTTAATGAGACTCGGCGATGCTCTGCTCGATGTTGTGAAGCATCCAAGTGATGATGGTCAAGTCTAATTGTGAGCAAGAGGCAGAAGCAGCGAAAGCGGCATAAGATTGTCTATGAGATGATGAAGAAGCCTATGAGACTCTAGAAGCTCAAGCAACTTAATAATATATGTTAAAATTGTAGGCATGCCAAGTAAGTTGTGCTATGATCTAAAGATAAGGTGCGAAAGTCAGCAGAGTAGGCAGCACTATCGGCGAGAGAATCACTAAAGTGTGGGCATGAGATGCCTGGACAGGCAGTAACAAAGTATCTAACCTCAAAGCCAAGCAGGGTAGAGACAACATAGAATCCTAACAAGAGATAAAATGTGCGATCGTTGAAACACACGATCGTCGATCAAAATATATAATTCCAAACTCACGATGATTTAAAAATCAGAAATCAAGTACAACGACAAGATTGGGTTGAATCCACAGAGAACACGGTTGACTTTTATTGAAAGAGTTGACTCGGTCAAACATAAGCCTAATTAAGGTTTTAAGAGGGGAATGTGCTATATAATTAATGGAAATAGTACTAATATATGAGAGAATATGTTTTTAGGGTTTTGAAAATTTTTGGATAAGAAAAATCAAAAGTCAAAGTCAAAGCATTGACTTTGACCCTACTTTGACTTTCTATGAAATCACAGAAGAAAAAGGTGAGATAATATTATGAAAATTATATTTTTGGAAACTAGAGAGAAAGAGGATAATTTTTATATAAAGATCGTGATTTTTATAGCACAATTGGGTTTACTATGATTTTACAAAGTCAACAGATAGGAAATGACCTAGAGTTAGGGTTTTGGCCAAAATCCTTCAATTGACAAGCCAAATGGCATCCCATTTTGACAAATGACTATGCATGGAAAGTTTATGATCAGAGTATTACAAAGACACCAAAATTGGAAAATATCACCATCTAAATTTGTAATGATAGCCCTTGAAAGACAACGCCCTAATTTGAATTGATTTTGAACAGTAGTTGGCAAACAGGAAAATTAGGGGTCAAACCTGGATGAAAACTTGTGAATCAGATATTCACAGAAAATCTGACTTAACAAGGAATCCAATGAAACCAAATTTTTTAGAATTAGTCGAGGGGAGAAATCCTTGTTCGGATATTGGCAAAAATCCGCGAAGAAATTTGGAGAAAATGAAGAATTTTCAGTTCTTGAAACTTTAATTACCCATCTAAACCTAATCTTAATGAGCTAAAAAGCGAGGATTATGAAGGTATCACACTACTAACCTGATTGATGTGAAGATTGAGCCTCAATTTGCTTTATGTGCTGTAGATTTCTCTGATTCCTTCTTCGACGTGCTTTGGGCGTTAAAGGACAATTATCTTCCGTTTCCTCACAATTTTTATGAATTTCTTGGCTCAATCCGTGCGCAATTGAGTCTAGGACAAAGGATTCACGAAGAACTCAATATTTTCCTTCAAAAATTCTCAATTCAATGTTTAATCAAGAGTAAAAATTCCGTAAAAGAGAACATGAATTTATAAACGAATTTTGCGATTTAATCTGGGCCGTCCGTTTTCTTTTGAGAATTTGGAGGGCTCAGATGGGACCCCGTCACGCAAGAGAAGTGGGCCACATTCCCCATGACGCAAGCTCCACCTTATTCTTCATTTATGTCGTTTTATCTTCATCGGAGCGTCCACAAGATGCCACGTGTCACTCTAGGATTCATCGATTGCCAGATTAAGTCCTAGATGTTAGATCTCACTAATGAGATTGATGGCTACGAATTTCTCATGTGCTTTTGATTGAGATATGGTGGAACGTGTACTACCTCCATTGAAGGACGCACTAGCAAATACCATCGTGTACTATCTCCATCGAACTGCATATGGAGAGCCCAAATTATATCACCCTTGATTAATAGGATTCAATGCTCTAACTGCCTCCACGTCCCCTAAAATTAAAACACTTTATTTTATTCCTGCATTAAAAAAATTAAAGATGTTTAAGGGCTATAAAAACTAGGTGAATCGAGCTGAAGTGTCATTGGAATATAATTAGGAAATAATTAAAACTAAAACATTTGTTAAGCGAGCACCGCTCAAGCACAGCGTGGTGCCCTCAAGAAATTTTGCGTGTGGCCAAGGAGGATTGCACACCATATTAGCTCTACCATGTCAATTGTTGAAAGTGGGATCCATTTTTTGTTTTCTAATTTTTACTTTAGTAAAATTTAAAATAAATTCAAAATAAATTCCTTGATTTTTTTTAAAAAAGGATTTTTTTTGTATCTTAAAATGTATAAAGTTTGTATCTTAAAAATATAAAACTCCTTTTTAATCTAGATTTCCTTCATTAACTAAAAATTACAACGATCTATCATTATATGCCATTTAAATTAAGAAATAATGAGATAATAAAATATTTAGCTACAAAATTCACTTATTCCCTCAAAAAAATAAATCTAGATACTTTTCAAACTGATTTTAAATGTTTTCTCTTATTATTTTGACATATATCTTAAAAATATCAAATAAAATAAAGCCAACATTAAAAGAATTTGAATGTTTGAAAATTCAAACTATTGAATTGTGTAAAATTTGTCATACAATACCTTGTTTTGAGATTTTAAAATAATTGGCAAAGAATGATGAAAATGCACTCACAACATAATAATATGCATTATAAATTTATAAACTAGGCCTCAAAGTGCATCAATAATTATGTAATTAGAAGTGAATATTGCATTTTATTAGTTGACTGGCTCAATTCGGTCATCCTGACACTCACCTAAGAGAAATTTTGAAACAAACTTAGGAGAAACTGTCCAAAATGGCACAGAGACAAACTCACAGTTGACTATTTTTTTGCATTTTTAAGACTTTTTTAAATGATAAAGATAAAAATGTAAAATTAAAGTTGACTTGATTCTACATTATGTTTTTTCTACGTTGACTGATACTTATGATATCAAACTTAAGTGACAAAAAGAAATAGCTGATTGAACTCTTGAAGTATCAAACTTTATATCATTTCACATTCTTGAATTTTTAAAGGAATCAAAATCACTTTTATGGAATTCTTGTAGGTTTTTTTTGGAATATTTCACAAGAGAAATCAATTTTCTAAGATTGACCATTTTTTGGTTTATTTGTGAACTTTCTTAATTTTAAGGATTTTTTAAAATGGAAAATGAATTGTATATGGTTAGACTATTTGTTTTGCTTTTATTGGGACTTTTTTTATGAATTTTTTAACAAAGTGCTTTTTTAAAATTTTGAACAATTAATTTTGATTTTTAGGTTGGACATTTTTGGATTTTTTTAGAAATCTTCTTGAATTATTTGGAATTATTGTAGCTTTTTGGGATTCTCCTACAAGTCAAACGAATTATATGAGATTTGACCTTTTTGGGCTTATTTAGGAATTTTCTAAGTTTTTTTATGAATTCCTTGAAAGGGGAACTGAATTTTATACGGTTAGATGGTTTTTTGCTTTTCTTAGACTTTTTTATTAAAAAAATTTACGAGTTATTTTGAAATTTTTATGAAAAAATATTTTGATTTTTGTAGGGTTAGAGGATTTTTTGGATTTTCCTTGAATTTTGTGGGAATTATTAAAGATTTTAGTAATTTTTTAAAAAGGGAAATGGCGAGCTATGAATTTTACAGTCTAAACCCTAATTCCACGTGAAAGTTTTTAAGTCGCTACAGTTCCGACTCACAGTATTTGAAGTCACTCCGCCTCCACCCAGAGAGAAATTGGCGCGCGTTTCTCGTCGTTCTTCCCTTCTCTGAGGATTTCTGAATTCTCCCGGTTTACGTCGAATGCTCGAACCGAAGCCCTCAGGCTCTCAGATTCCAGAGGGTCAACGGTGATTTCGGGTTTCGATCAGCGATCGAGAAGCCGTCTTTATTCTTCCCGAAGTTAAGAAAAGGTACGGTTCTCTCTCTTCCTGAACGTTCGCTGCAGATCACTTCAGAAAATTTACTTCATTCCGATATTCCGTTCCTCGAACCAATGCTTCGTGCTCTTCGGAAACTTCTGTTTACATTTTTTTTCTGTTTTTTTTTCCGAATTGCCGATTATGTTACTCTATAGAAGTTGAAATTCTCCTTTCTTTTCCCGTTTTTAGGGTTATTGAGTTATTTTACTCTGTTTTCCTCTGCGTTTCTTATTCTGTTATGATTTTTTTTGAAAGAATATTCTTTGATGATCATCTAATCATATCCTGAATTTTAACCTATTTTTGATAACTGATGCCTCCAGATCCCGAGCTTTCGCTCTATCCCTGACGTTCTTGGAGTAATGAAAATGTATGATCCTGCCTACTCTTTAACTTTAATAATATACATATATATCAAGAGAGAGAAATAAGTTACACATGCATCTATGTCTATACGTAGTTAGATTGATAAATAGATAGATAGATAGAGGAAGTATGGGGTTAGGAATAGATTATGTGATAGTGAAGCGAATAATATGAAAAGAAGCAGATGAGATTGCAAATGTTTGATCTTGACTTTTCGGATATAATCATGTAGATCAAGGGAGAAAAAAATATGGAAGACATATATATCTATCTATATAGATGGATAGATAGAGGAAGCCGAGAGTGAGAATTTGATGAAGAGAGAGAGAAGCAACTGATATCAAGAGAAGCAAATGAGAGAGAGAATCTACGTCATATCTCCTGAAATCCATCTTTCTTATTTACAAAAATTTCATCTGATATCTAAAAAGCATCTCTTCAACAGAATTGAAGCAAACGGTGGTGTGCTCACAAACTTTGAAGTCCTCAACTTTTTACGATCAAGGGGAGCCACAATTGATCCATTGGGATGCCTCGGTGCAGTCGCACCATCGGAGTGCAAGGAATCTTTTACTTCCTTTTCTCCTATTTCTGAGATCTTGAATCTTACTTATGATGTCCTTGTCTATAGGTCTTTGATTATCTCCTGCACACCGCTGCTTGCAGTCAGACGCGAGAATCTGTCGTTGAGTTTATGATACGATCTGAGAAGTTCAAGCTTGCTAAGGCAGAAAAACTTAACATGATCAACATGAGGCCATCGAATCAGGCGGAAGCCTACGCGGTATTGTCTTTTACTTTTAGTTTTTTTGGCCTCTGGAACTTCGTTTTATTTTTTGTTGTTATTAATTTTTGGAAATGAGTAATTGAGACATTGTGGATTAGGACTTGAATTTCTCACTTATATTCATGAGAGACATGTGTTAAATAATCTTGTGACATGTTGCATCAATTGCCAGAGCACCTCTGGATTTTTTTTATTTTGATGTTTATTCTTGTTTACCATTTGTCTCACACTTGTACCGTTATGTTTTTGGTCCTTCTTTGCTCAGTGTTCTGAAGTTGACAGGATCTAATGGGTGCATTGGAAAAACCAAAGACGAACAATTTTGTGTACTTGTTTAATGCTTAGACCTTACTGAACAAGCAAATCTTGAGTTTCCATGAGGTGATCAAGGAACCAAGTCCTGGAGTAGGGATGAGCAAAAATCTTCCATCAAGCGCCCAATTCACAATTTGGCACTCGATCGACTGCCTGCTGATTCCCCCAGAAGCCATTTTTTATCAATCAACAGTTGATAAAAAATATCAGCATAATCAGGATTGCCACGATGAACCAAAGATCAACGATCTGATGGCTCACAGTGAGCATCAGATCATTTGTCCTCTATCTCCCTCTTTCTACTCTTTCTCTTTTCAGTGTCTGCCCCCTTTTTGTCCTCTCGTTCCTGCTCTCTCTTCACCTTTTTTGCACACTTTTGATTGGTATTCAATCAATCGATGACTGCAATGGCTACCTGGCATATATTTTACTGGCAATGGCATTTTTTTTTCAATTGACATCGATTGATAGTGATTGGTAATCCCTTTTCAGGAGGGGACAATTATTATTTTTAATTAGTGGTGATACAGTTTTGAAACTTGAGAGTAGGATGGCAAGAGAAGCTCCCAACGATCCTTAGGTTTTGGATGAATTTCACATCTCTATTGAAGGGATGCATGTAATGAGATTATCATAATACCCCTTAATAAACTTACAATCATTTGGTTCTACCGACTCCAGCAACGAAATTGTTTGGTTTCTTCATTCATCATTGGTGTTATGATGGGGACTTATTGACTTTTGAGCTTCATCTTGCTTGATCTTGCTGACTATTATAGGTTATGATAACTATTATTTGACTGAAGAAAGCATTTTGATCTGCATTAATTTTTAATTTATATTGAGAAATTGGAAATTTTTGCCTCTTATCATCAGATAATTGAGGAGTGTGATAAGAGGATAGGTGAGGGTATTGAGGAGCTGGTCAACATGGTCGTCGAAGTGCTGCCACGGCCACCAACTACGGAGTGTGAAGATGATGGTGCAGATGGCTGAGAAATTATGGGTACTAACACCCTTTCTCCGCTCTTCTGTTTTCATTGTTCTCATTTATTGCTTTAGATTGGAAAAGAACCCTAGAGTTTAATATTCAGCATAGGCATTAAAGTGAAGTATTTATAGAAATACAAATCACCCTCTAAAAAGTACATCATTTATCATGTTAGACTAGGGAGAGAGGGTCGACTGCTTGGGGATCATGCGGTTTTCTTTGTTGACTGATTGACATGGGATTTTTGAGTTTGATGAGTTTCGTGGATAGATAACTGGATGAGAGAATGTAAGAATAATTGGATTCAATTGATGCCTCTGCAACAAATTTGTCGACTTACTGTAGGCACGGCAACCATCACCAGAAAGAGAGCTAGTTTAAGAAATAGTTATTCAATAAACCATTACTCTAGATGGCATTGTCTTTGTTTTTTATGCTTGTTTTGTTTTGGTAAAGAGGGGGGGGGGCTCATAAAAATTTGGTTTGTACCTTTTACCTGCGTTGAACAAGCAATGATTAAGTTGTTGTTGAGCTGATGTCAATATACTCTTTGGTTTTCAGAGTCAATACCAGCATGGGACCAGAGGCCAAGTATAAAAGTAAGTCTACAGTTGGAGGTAATTAGCATTAGTTTGTTGTCAAGATAAAATCTACCATGTGGATATATGATGACAATATCTGAGTTTTTATATTGATGCTTCCGAAATGTAGATGCAATGTGCTCTATGGTGTTGCTTCAAGTTTTTGTGTTGGCACTTTGAATGTGTCCACATGTGACTTGTATTAATCTGATCCATTTGGCCATACGTAGTCACTTTATGTCAACCTTCATGTGTCACGATTTGTTATGTCTATTTGCATTGATTCATGTTAAAGGGGGCCGTCCTTTCTTCTAAGTATATACTTTTTTGTCAACAAATTCCATGCAATGTGATTTATTGTCATTCATTTTGTCAATGTTTCTAACCCTTGCATTGGCCTCCTTTGACTGACTCATTGACTTTTCCTCTTTTGTATCAATATAATTAAGTTTTTTTGAAAGTTTGTTTTAATATGATTATAATAATTAATGTTATTGTTAATGTTATTATTGTTCTAAGAGAAGCAATCTTGGTGGACAAGCTCCTGCCTCATAGGATATGATGTATGGACCTCATAGGGTGAATTTTTCTAAAATTCATAGGGTGAACTAGTACGGGATGAATAATTCTTCTGAAATGTTGTAGGGTTAAGACTGTTGAGACTTTCATTGCTGCCTGAATGCAACTTATTTTTCAAACAGAAATTTCGGACGAATGGCATGTAATTAGTCTAATATTTCTATGACACTTCCACCCTTTTTTGAACTCCATTGCGGCTGTAAGATACACTTGTAGAGTTTTAAACTCAACCAAGATACATCAACCTTGTTTGGGTCTTCTCATGGAGTTAGAGATTTATCTGCCATATACTCTCAATTTGTCTCATAGAGGCATTATCAAGAGAGACATGTTGTCTTCTTGGTCGGCTGTGATCTGTCCAGTGATACCTAGATGCATGGCCTATCTCGCACGAGGCAATCATTTCTGCCTTTGTACAAACCTTTTCAAAGATCCTCTGCATCTCCATCTACACTAGACATAGAACCCCTCCTTTTCCACCTCTATAGTCTTCCTCCCTGACCCCTACATGCAACAGGGAGAGGGGTTGCTTTCATAGATGTGGATGCAATATTGGTGGTCGGGATGTAGTAGGGTCTGTCATCAATTTTCACTTGTGTTGAAAAAATTCGACAAACGAGGAGAGTTCGTCGATTCTGTTGTTGGTCGGTCTATCAGAGAAATGTGATCATTGGATGATATTCAAAATGAAACATCATTGAACTTCAGTGACTCGTGCTCACAATTCAACCCAAGGTACCTCCACTTTATTTTCCTCCTGGCCTACTTCCTGGATTATTGACTAGGAGGCATAGATCCATATGTTAAGTACACCCACTTTGTTATCTCATTTATCCCATCTTTTCACACCATTCCCCGTTGTGATTGCAGATGATCATATCTATACTTTTGTGATCAAAGCAAGAAAAAACTTACTATGCATTTATTGCTTTATGATGTCCTTCATGTTCTTAATTTTTCCATTAATCTCTTGTCCACCAGTGTTATTACCATTACCTTAATCTGCTGTAGAATCATATTTCCCTTTCCTTTAATTTTTCAAGAGTTGAGGAAGTGAGGGTGGTTAGTTTGGCGCTAGATGATAGGTATGACATTTGTTTATCTGCAAAACTATTCTCCTTGATATGACTCCTCCCTACTTTGGCACAGATTGGCTTGCTTGGACGTTGTGGTAAATCCAAACTTTGTCAAGCCTTTCTTTGAACTTCTCTCTCCCTTTTGACGGTGAGTCATGTCATCTAGAAGGTGAAATGACCCTAAAATAAAGATTGGGCTGTCAACAAATAAAGCCCTCAATAAAGGGCAATTGTAAAGGGTATTCCTATAAAATTACCCTAATGGCTTTTATGTAGGCTATAAATAGTGCCAGTGCTGTAAATGTTACTCATCTTGGAATATATCATTTGAGTGGCACTTTGGGTTTTGGAGTGGAACGGGAATTCCTGGTCACGCGATTTTGTTTTTAATTCCTAAAGATATGGCCTAGGATTGTATCAGGAAGTACCCTCATTTACCTGCAAACATCTTAGTTTTGTTCAAGTCTTAAACCTTTGATCTATGTTATTGCTATGCTGGGGAACCTCTTGTTCTATTTCTACACTAGGCTTCTGATGTAGCATTGTCTTTTTTGATGAACATCATGTTTCTCTTCTAGGTTTATCATCTCAAAGACTGTATCTATCTTGCATACTGTGTTTAAGATCAAACCAATTGCCGAAACCCAATGCCATCCTCATTGGGACCTACTGTGTCAACTGCATACTGTCCTCTCCATAAGGTGATGAAGTCTCCCTTCAATCTCTTCACCCAAAAATTAATTCAAGATATTTTGCTTTGTCCGAGATGATTCTTCTAGAATTTGTGAATTTGTGAGGCCATCAAAGGTGTGTCCTTTGCTTATTCTTTGACAAAAAGAAATTTCACGTCTATCTTCCCAAGGAGACGAAGTGTATTGCTTTTACCATTCATTGAGAACATTTGCTGCTTCACCATCGTTGCCCCCTCTGACATCCCATATTGACTATTTCCTTCATCCATCTTGGAGGAGATACCAATCTAACTAGTTGATGGTGACTGCTGCTCTTATGTTTCTCGATAAATGATTTCCCCATGTGCTTTCCCATTTCTTGACCTCATGCTCAGATCTAGCACCTTACTCTCCATCAGGAGACGATCTTCGCTTTTTTATTGCTCTTAAAAAGTTGAGATTTCTTTCACTTTCCCAAACCAAAGTTTGGCAGTGTCCTCGTCGGTAGGGATTCAAAGACTGACCAATAGACAGTCAACCTTCCCAAACTAGACCCAGACGGGTCAATATAAATATGGTGGTGTAACCTAGACTACTGGAGACTGTTCATACCGAATTAACTGGGCCTATTGCCTATTGGGCCACCAGGGCACCCGTTATGTGGGCCACTTCTAGAAACCCAAGTTCTGTGTTTGATGTACATTCTAGTAATTCATCGAGGTATACAGACCAGATCTAACGAGATTCCAGAATTCTGGCCGCATTGAACTTGTCTCACATGGCCTTAAAATCATTTATTTCATCATCATTTATGTATTTTGATATACTATTGTTTCATATAAACTATATTTATATACGTTTATTGCTCTGAAATTTAATCATTTTGGAACCTCGGTTGTCAGGTCTGTCGCCATCAACCCTGTGCTCGGAAGGCAAAAGTTGAAAGCAGCAAGCCGGAAATCGAAAGTCTCTCCCCAAGTTCGGAAGTCAGAAGTCGGGAGTGGGAGATTGGAATTCTGAGGTCTCATCTGAGCTCACCCTTTTCGTTCTCATCTGAGCTCAGCCTTCTGAATTCAGCAATTCAGAATTCTGAAGTCTCAAGGTCTGTATATTATCTGTTCCTTGATTATGAGTTACATAAGACCTCTCTTGAGAAAAATCCGACGGGCTTAACCTTCGCTTTGGTCTCCGCTCCTTTGCAATTATGGCTATGGCGACGATGTGCGTCGGCATCTTCTTGAGGGTGAGCAGACGCTCGAGATGCAGAGGGGCGAAGGCTTTAGCCGTCCCTCACCCTAATGCCCATGTTCGTAAAGCGAGTGGCCTGGCGGCGCAACAGGCTGCAGGCCCAATTCTTTCGAACTGGACAGAGTCTCGAGTCTGGGCCAGACCGTAGTCAAACCGAGCTGTCCGAGGGCCGATTCTCTTGACCGATGGTCACGGGCCGATTGAATGACTCCCCAGTCCACTACATCTACAAGAAAAATTAAGTACTTTGACTATGAATTATTGATCTTATGAAACCAAACACCCAAGCGATTTGACTTTGACTTTTCCTGTCCAGTAATTCTCATTATCAAATTTATCTCAGAGAATCGATCAATCTGAAAGTAAATAATAAATTATTATCTTTTCAACCAAAAAAAAAACTTCAATTGAGAGCACGGGCATGATATTAAATTCTCCATTTCATGAGGCTGGCAGGAAAGAACTAAATTTTTTTCAAAATTTATGAATCATGATTTTTTTCATGATTCATGATAAAATCGATGTATGTAGATGCATGATATCATGCTTATTTATTTTGTTTGCATCATTGTGGAAACATATTTTTTTTTAAAAAAGGATTCAGTCAATGCAGGTGTGGGATGGATCAAACAACCAGCAGTCTTGATTGAAATGATAGCAGGTTAAAGGTTGATTTTCTGACTGAACAAAGTTCTTGATCTTTAGGGTTAGGTTTTCTCCAAAAGAACAGTGATCTCTGCTGCCTTCTTCAAATACCCTTCCATGAATCACGGCAATCATCTGTAAAACTTCCATGAACTGGGGGACTACTTTTCACAGAATTGAAGAGGGAGGGGAAGCATTAGAGAGAGGACAGTGAGGTTGGAGATGGAGGGAGAAGAGGTAGTTAAAAGGCAGGAGGGAGGGGAAAAAGGTAGAAAGGAAGGTAGAAAGAGAGAAGGGGATGGAGAGAGAGAGAGAGAGAGATGAGATTATAGAAAGAGAAAATGGGAAATGACGTGTGCGAGAGAGAGAGATAGAAGAATTGGATCTTATTGCCACCGAGACGACGACCTCAGACGACTGATCCACATACAGATCACTCCAAGCTCGTCCTCCGCCCAAAGCAAGCGCACAATCCTTTGCTCTCCTTCTCTCTCTATCTCCTCCTCTCTCTCCTCCCCTCCTCCCCATGGCCACCGCTGCCCTCGCCTTCCTCCCCTCCCTGAAATCCTCCCCCTCCCCCTCTACGGCGAGACGGAGTCTCCTGGTGCGGGCCCAGTCTGCACCCGTCCTAACCCAGGACGAGCTCAAGAAGCTGGCGGCATCCAAGGCCGTGGAGTCTGTGCGCAGCGGCATGGTACTCGGCCTCGGAACTGGCTCCACCGCCGCCTTCGTTGTTGCCGAAATTGGGGAGCTTCTCTCTGCAGGGAAACTTACAAACATTGTGGGAGTGCCCACTTCCAAGAGGACTTACGAGCAGGCGCTCTCTCTTGGGATTCCTCTGTCCACTCTCGATGATCACCCCCACATTGATCTGGCCATTGATGGCGCTGATGAGGTGAGGTTCTATAATTTTTTCATGGCCATCGTTAAGTGATCTGATAATCCTCCTTGGTCGCTGGGCTTTTCCATGTGATACCAATGCTGCTTCTAACTTTTTCGTTACATCATCATATTGAATAAGATTTTAGACGATCCCAATTTGTTATCATCCAACATCAACAGTCCGATGTCTCTGGAACATCACCGTTATCATGTCATCTTTAATATTCGTCATCATCCATATCATCTTTAAGATTCATCATCAACCACTGTTGTCACCATCTTCGTTAATATTCATCATCATCATTTTTAAGATTCATTATTTCCGCCTTCGTAATCTTTAATTTTCATCATCATCAGAAACATTTTATTTACGATTCAACAGCATGGTTTTCTTCATCTTTAATATTCATCATCATCCATTTCATCTTTAAGGTTCATTTGGATCGTCTATCTTTTATGTTCATCACCATCGACATCCTCCATTAGTATGCTATTGTCGTCATCATCATCATCATCTTTAAGATTTATCTTCTACATCGTCGTTAAGATTTATCTTCGTCATGATCATCATCATCTTTCATATTCGGCATCATCCTTGGCAGTGTCATCCTCCATTGTAATTCATCATTACCTGCAACATCTTTAAGATTCATCAACGTCATCGTCATTATCTGCAACATCTCTAAGATTCATCAACATCATCGTCATTATCTGCAACATCTCTAAGATTCATCAACATCATCGTCATTATCTGCAACATCTCTAAGATTCATCAACATCATCGCCATTATCATCATCTTTATTATTAGTCATCACCATCCATTCATCCACCATAAATGCAGGTAGACCCCTTCTTGAACCTGGTGAAAGGCCGAGGTGGAGCTCTCCTGAGAGAAAAAATGGTGGAAGCGGCCTCAGACAGCTTCATCGTCGTTGTCGATGATACCAAGCTCGTTGACGGCCTTGGTGGCAGTGGCCTCGCCATGCCTGTGGAGGTCGTCCAATTCTGCTGGAAGTACAACCTCACCAGGCTGCATGATCTCTTCAAGGAACAAGGATGTGAAGCAAAACTACGGCTCGAGGCAGACGGCAAGCCCTATGTCACAGATAACTCCAATTACATCGTTGATCTCTACTTCTCCACACCCATTAAGGATGCCATTGCTGCTGGAAAGGAGATCAATTCCTTCGAAGGGGTTGTCGAGCACGGGCTCTTCATTGATATGGCCACTGAGGTTATTATTGCGGGTTCCGATGGTGTTTCTGTCAAGTCCAAGTGATAATAATGATGATCATGATGATAACACCGATGATGATGATTGAGCTTTCTTCATCCATACTTCCATCTCTGATTTCTGGGCAGTAAGCTGAGACAGTCGTTTTCTAAAGAAATACCAGACGATTTGTCAAAGTCCGCCGTCAAATCTAGAAATTGCATCATTGACTGACATGTTATCTTGTTCTACCAAAGTCAATGCCTAAAACGATGTGCCAGAAACAGGCGGCTTATGTTCAGTCAATGAGGAAAAAAGAACATTCAATGCAAGTTAGCAGCAAAAATGTAAGAAAAGTCAAAGGTTTCAGCCATTTAAGCACAGACTGACAACACCTAAAAAGTCAACTGCTAAGAACAACTCCTATTTGAAGTCAAAGAAGATTTTAGATAAGTGGCTTTGAAAATTCCATAAAAAATTGGGGGGGGGGGGAAGATCCACTATGAGAAATCGAAAGTAGAGATAAAAGAGATTGGTGATGGCATGAAGATACAGATAACCATCTTTGAAACAAAATCTGTGATAAACTGCTAATAATCATGATGATGATGATAAGCATGAAAGTAAATATTCAATTCCATTTTGACTTAATAAATGAAAAAGGGAATAAACTGTTCCACAGATCTCGCTGAAACAAACACAGAGTTAATAAATTAATCCAGAGAAATACAGAAACTGGAAATAATGGCCGCAAGGAATATGAAAGCTATGATTTAAAAAAAAAACCTGTGTCATGAGCTTATAAAGTTTGGCATAAGAAAAACCTGAAGGTGGTGAAGGATGGAAGTACCAAAATCTCTCCCAGCCAGTCAGAGATGTGAAGGTCTCCAGATTATGAAGAAAGAGGAAGATGCACTATTAAGCTACTGAGCATGAAGATTTTCACTTTGAGCAGGAGGATCTAATGTTGGCAGCACCAGAGATTAGATTGCAAGCTTGATATCATACTGATCGATAAAATCACGTGATGCAATAAGAAACCTAATGGTTCTTGGACAGATGTTTGAAGTGGTAGAAAAACTTTAAATTTCGGATAATTAAGGAAGAAAAGGTAGTGCTGGTTCTTGGACAGATGTTCCTGGTGATGAAATGCTTTGATACCAGGTGGAATGGGAGAGAACGAGGGCACAGCTCTCATGCACGGAAACATAAATGGGTCGAGTAAGGGGTACAAGGAGGTACAAAAAAAGCTTGAGCACAGAAAATGCACATGAAACAAATAATTCAAATGGATTTATCAAAGAGTTTCAGGCTCCATGAAGGTGAGCTTTCTCCATTGTGAAGCACTATTTGGTGGGCAATTAACAGTCGAATATGCTTGGTGAAGCATATCACTGTGCAATATCGCGAGTTATCAGAGTTTCTAAACGAAGGAGAAACCATTCTTCTTAAGATGCACGAAGAGGATACTGTTGTCGATAAGTTCACAAGGACCGGTCATGGTGGAGACGTTCAAACATTTTTTGGACTTGGTTCCATTGCAGCAAGGGCTTCTTTTGATGAATGGTCTGTATTTTACATTCTCTGCCGCGACGATCGTATGCATCTCTCTCCATTGGATGGCAGTAGCATTGTCACATTCATATTGCGGCAGTGCCTTCCTTGATTGCGGCATGTCCCAATGTCGACGAGGAATCTGCTGTGCCGCCCCTGTCGAAGTCGCCGCTGCCTTCCTTGTCTAGGAAGGGGGATCGGGGAAAATCGACGCTCCACCTCCGCCCTATTGCCTGTCATGGAAATCCCGCCCCATCCTGCATTGACTTCTGCGTTGCAAGTCTGAATGAATTCTTTCGACATATGCTAGTCCGAACCATGGTGCACATGTTTGGCTGTCCAGCCCATGTTCGTGTTGACTAAGAGAGCTCGAACCTTGATCACTCGGCTGCAGCTTTCTTGGTCGAAAGCTGGTGGTGAAAGTATTCAATCTTCATATCTGACAAATTTACTGTGTTAAAGTCAGCATCAACCCCTTCGGCTCAAATAATTAAGTCAGCCGGATTGCTAGAATGAGGACGATGAGGACGTTGATCACTCCATTGCTCAGGATTGACCTCGCAGGAAGATCCATCCAACAACCTCAAATGCACATGCCAACTGCGAGCCAAGCTATTCACTCGAGCAATCCGACAAGCCGGGTTCTGGACATGCATGAAGAAATTGAGTCCCTTCAGAAGAATCAAACATGAGACTTGGTGAAGCATTTGACGATAAGAATTCCATTCATGGAAGTGGACCTTCAAACGCAAGGGCTTGCCAGGAGTTGTAGATGCACAATTCAAGGCTTGGCTAGTTTCCAAGGGATTCAGCGAAAACCCTAGAACTGAATTCATGGAGGTATTTTCTTCAGTAGTCAAGTGTAGCTCTATCCATGATGAACTTAGTTTTTCTGCCCACCATGACCTTGAGCTTGAACTGATAGATGTAAAGACATCCTTGTTTCATGGAATTCTTTTGTTGATCAACTTGAGGGCTTCATTGAAAGTGATCCGAAGAATATTGTCTAAAAACTCAAGAAATTCCTCCATGGATTGAAAAAATATCCATGAAATCATATAAGAGGTCTGATTATCTTATTTACATCCTTGATTTCACATGGATCCAATACAATTGTTGCATATATTTCAAGAAAGTGGTGGGATAGTTTTCCACATATTATCATATGTTGATGAACTTCTAATTGTAGCAAAGCATATGGAATGCATCAAGGAAATCAGGTTTCAACTTGGACAAGAATTTGAGATGAAAGATCTCATGGCCGCTAAGAACATCATGGGATGGAAATCATGAGAGATGAAGAGACTAGCATCATATCCCTTGGGTTTGACCATCCCAATGATAGTATTGGAGGCCAATGTCATGGTGGATACTAGATGTTGATACCATCATCCATAAGGTAGATATCATGTGTTTTATTTACATCCGATATCCACAATCTTGGGGTGGACATTAGACATCAACACCAGCATGTCGACGATAGAAATCATGACCCTTTTATACGCAATATCCATCGTGAATATTCGATATCAAAAGGAGTATTTCATCATTTGACATCCAATATCTGCCAATGTCCATGATATTGGATGCTAGATATCAAGTATCTAATGTGGATATTGTATGTCCACTATCCATATCTAATATCAAGAATAATTAAATAATTACTAATGAGATAATTAAATAAATAAGGGCCAAAAAGTTAAAAGTTACCTAGTTATAACTTTACAAATTAAATAAACTAAATACTAGTCTATTAAAGTAAATAAACTAAATATCTAAACCTTGGGTCTTTGACACTTCACTATTTGCCCAATTGCCCGTTGAAAATGATGCGGGGCCCCAAGATGCCTTAGGGCTTCAACTTGCTGGGTCACCATTGTTTGAAATTCAAAGCTTGCAGTTGCAAAATCATGGCCATTGTGTTTAGGTATTGACCCTCATGCCTCCATTTTGTCAAAATGATTTTGTACTCTAGGGTATTTTATAAATTTGATTGATTTTGACTACATTTCTTAATTTAACACCGATTATTGATGAATTTCATTTTCTATTTTTTTCTTAATTTAACATTGATATACTCTAAATAGAAAAAATATATAATTATCATGTTTTTATTCATAGATACCATGTAATTTCTCTTCTTGTTGTTGACATAATTTGAGCATATTAGAAATATTATTGTATGGATCATTATTTGATCAAAGTGCCTCTAAATAACCCCACTAATTTTTTCATGCTTGAGTTTAGCTATCATATGATGAAAAACATATATGTGTCCATAAAATTTTGAGTAAAAAGATTTATCATTGAATGAGCATTGCCTTATATCTCATATTCATGTCATGGTATATGTGATCCTACATTAATCTCATAGCCTAAGCATATTTTTATTATCATCATTGGTCAATCATATCCCTCACATACATCATCTGGCTTGTATCATCCTATCATTTTTTCCCTTTAAGTACTTCACATTATCATAAGAGACCTAGGCAATAAGGAATACTATTCATTTTGTCTTTTGATTGATAGAGGGAAGAGTTCTAATAAAATTTCTCTAAATAATTTATTGCATCACTTGAAATTTTTTTATATTCATTTTCTGGCCTAATAAGAGAAGAAGATGTTCATTTAGTAAGGAAAGATTTCAATTAGCAAGAAGACAAGAGCTAGTCAACAAAAATTTGTAACCAAAGTCAAGGTCCATTAAGGGCAATGATGTCATGCACAATGATCACAAGGAAATCCTGTCTACGGGGAAGCAAGACAGAATATGGGAAGATTTCCATGTATATACCTATTTATATAGAGGGGGAGGGAGACACCAGGGCACATACTTCACCATTTAACATGAAGGATCGAAGGGTGATCTGGCAATCGATCAATCCAAATTGACCGTCACACTTCATCTAGCATGAGTTATTGTGTCTATTTCTCTGAAACCATTAAAACTTGGTTGAGTGGAGTTTAGAAGCCCACAAAGATGTTTGCATGCAGAAGGTAGTCATGCCCTAAGATGATAATGGTTATGGTCCATGATGCCCATGGATGCATGGTGAAGAAGAATAAGGAAATTGGCTCCCATGGGAATGGGGATATAGGGTTGTCATCTTCTTCCTCAATTGGGTTAAAAAAAACCCTCAACTTCTCAAGAGAGGAGAAACTAGGCCATTTCTCTAGTCTACTATTTTCAAATATGAAAAAATAATAAAGGATTGTCTTCCTCTAAGTAAAAATATTCCTTACAATAAGATAGAAAGTAGATGGTTCTTGTCAAAGAAGTGGATGTGTAGAAAGGTACAAAGAGAGAGAGAGAGAGAGAGAGAGAGTGTGTGTGTGTGTGTGTGTGTGTGTGTGTGCGTGTGAATGAGTTGAAGGGTTAAGAATTTAGGTCTGAGTTCTCATAGGATCTACCTTCTAGGTCTAATTTTGCATTGTTTTTGGTATGTCTTATCCTGTTTGAATTTCAGATTAAGAGAGTTTTGAGATATGATGTTAAATCATAGTTTAGTTTTAGACAAAGTGAGTTTAGGTATGTTCTAAAATCATATTTTATGTTCTTTAATTTTGAGGTTTTTAACTTTTATAAATTTAATATTTAGTGAATTTTTTAAATTTTTTTGAATTTAATTGTTGTCAATCTAATGTTAGTTAATTAAAGTTATTAAACATTTGTAACTTAAATTTTTCTGAATTTAACCATTATCAATGTAATATTTGTTTAATTAAAGCTATTTAACATTCATAATTATAACACTTTGTCTAATTAGTTTGAATTTAACAGCTATGAATTTCATATCAGTTTAATTTGTTTCAATTTTCATAATGTTTCATATATGATTAACATTCCCTTTTATTTGGTTAAATTTCTTTAATGAATATTTACCATCTCAATAGTTCCTTTAATTTGATAATTACGAATCAATTATTTTCCTAATTTCATGTTAGCCAAAGTTATGGACTTTAAGTTGTGATAACTTCCAAAAGCATGGCTCAATTTGGAGTGAGAAGTAGCGTTTGACCGGAATCGAGTAATGTGATTGAGGATGTTCATGTTGGTAAAGAGGAATTGATAAACATTAATACTCTCATTGGTTGTCATGTCACCCCTGCCTCAAGGATTGGGGGTCTACTATCATTTAGTGCTTCACATATATTGGCGAAGGGTTTTACTCGTGCCTCGTGTGTCGAAAAAGAAATCTGAATAACCCTCAGAATTCAATAAAGCGATATGCGAAAAAAAGCACAAATATATTATGTAGAAACTTAAGACCATCCATTCAAAGAGACATGATGAGCTCAAGGGCATTGGTGGCAAGTATACTAGCATCAATAAGACTTTTGGTGGTGCAGATAGGAAAGCATTGCCACCACACTATGCATTGCAAGGATGTATGGCATAGGAGATGAATGGCATCATCAAGTTTTTTTGGGGCTTCGCATGATCTCTATGGAGCATTCCATGACATGCTATAATTTTCTTCTACGACTCTCCATTTCATCATTTTTCTTGCAACTATATGTCTTCACAATTGATAATGCCTCTAGCAACAAGAGGATGTTACCTATGATCTCTTGGAGGATAAAGGGTGCAAACATGGTGTTCATTATGAAGCGACATGTGCCATGTGTTGCTCGTATCATAAATTCGGTTGTTCAATTGGCAAAGAGCCTCATTATAACACATCCACAATGAAGATGTGTATATGGGAGAGATCATAGTTGAGGAGCTTGAGGCCTCCATGTGGCACACCATGAGCCTTAGAGATGTAGTTTCCAAGGTGAGGACACTAGTTCTTGCCATACGGAGCTTGCGACCAACACCCCGACATGGTAGAAAACAAGATGGTTTTCCTAAATTTTCTTATCTACTATAACATGTTTGAGATGTTGTCCATTGCCATCAAGAAGTGAGATAGGATCAATGATCTCAGTATCATTTCAAAAACCAAGGATAAATGGATGAATATATCCATGGATGAGCAGGAGCTATTGACAATACTTTTTCATGTCCTTGGATGATTGTGCGTCTCCTTTTAGCACGTCATCCAGGCACATGATCCCACCATCTGCGACATCCTCCACATCATCATAAGACTTTAGGATAACATCAACACAGTCATCTAATAGATCATGATCCCACCTCTTCATTAGCATGTATTTTCATGTTTAATTAGCATGTTATCAAGCACTTACAAGTGGAGGATCGATCATCAAAGGAAGAGCATGCATCGCAATGAAGATGAAGCTTGACTAGTATGGAAAATTCTTTTCGTCCAAAAGGTCATCATTGTGGGAGCTGTAATGGATCCCTTTCACAAGGACTCCATGGCTATCAACATGACGAAGGAGGCTACCATCAAATTCATCTAGGATTTGACGATGATGACCATGAAGTTATTCTTCTCCAATGCGTAGGTCTTTGCATCTACAATATCTGCGACACTGCATAGCACCCCACCCTGGTAGAACCCTACAAATGTCCTCTTGGCACCCACTGCATCACCTCTCAATAATCTCCTCAAAAGGTTTTTCGGTCTCCTCGGAGAGGGGGGAGACTAGTCTCTATGATTCAACACCACTCGGGCATGTCTTCTTGGCGCCACCTATTCTTGACAGCACCTCATCTTCTCGACTACTTATAATAATCTAGCAAGCTCGGCAAGTGTACCCGCGAGCTTGAGGAGAGTGTTCATTCACCACTCTTCTAATTGAGTTAACTCTTGAGATTTTCCAAAAATCTCTTTACCAAGTCCTCAAAGCTACTTCAAAAGCCTTGTCCGATCCTCCCAAGCTCTAAGAGCACCCAACTCCTCTAGTCCCCCAAGCCACTTCAGCTCCAAGGCTCTATGCCATAATGTGCACCGCCTTTCAAAGTGATTACCCAAATATCTTTATTTTCCAATGAGCGAAGTCGCCTTGGATTTGATCACTAAAAATTGAAATTAAATAACTAGTATTAGTATTCATGCAATCATTTTAAGATCTTATAAAAGCTCTAATTTATATTTTTTTAATGCCAATATTCGAGTGATTATCAAAATATAATTATCTAGTAGAAAATGTGCAAAAAATTTGTATAAACATCATCTTTTTCTAGTGTTTGTTACATTTTGATTGTCAAATAATCAGTTCATATAGTTACATTTAATGTCAATTATGAAACATAGCATTTGAAGTGTAATTAAAAAAGTGAAGCTTTTGGACAAGCAATTGTTAGTGTGACAAGTATTGCATGTGAAAGTCTCCATTTTAAAACATCCTTCTTGACAAAACTATCATGCCATTTTCAAGCTGAAAAATCTTCGGCACCGTCCTCGAATCCTTTAGGGAGCGAGGATATCAAACTCGAGTATTCTCCATGAAACTTCCTAGAATTTTCTTTGCGATGAAATCGATTCTTCGTCTAGTTTTACTAAATTCTAAAAACTTTCAAGTCTTAAAATTTTTCTTATATTGATCATCAACTGAGGTTAGACTTCATTTTGACCCATGATTGTGTTTTCAGCGACCACACAAATTCTGCCCGTCATAAAAAACATGGGAATCAATCCGATCCCTAAAACTTTTAGGGATTTCAAACTCGAGCGTCGCCGGCCAAACATTGTAAAGATTCATTCTTGATAAATTTCTCGTGAAAGCTCCCATTGGCCAAATGATTAAGCCGGTTACTAGGACCTTGGATTTTTAATGTATTTATAATTCAAGAGAAGAACTTTAATTGGTACTTTGGTCATGGCTTCACAAGCTTATTGCTGGTAGAACAAATTGCATATGTGCCTTCAAAGAAGATGACCCTTTCTTGCGCAGAACATTTCACCTTCACTGGAGGGTGGTCACCTGCATGTAGGTTGAACGAGGGAGAGAGAGATCCTATGGATAACTTCTCGATGATTGATTTCACCATGAGATCCTGACATGGATGACCTGCAGCTCACCTGGTCTTCTTCATCCCTGATCCATGGAGGATAGCAATCATAGTGCCAGAACCAACCCTTCAAGTAGCAACAATTCAAGGAGCAACTGCGCCATCTTCTGCATAAATAGCACATCAAAAGGTATACTCATGATTCCTTTTTTAGGGCACATCAACTCCCCAAAATAAGCAGTTTGGTCTGAAAACCCTAAGATAATGCATCTACAATAGTTCAAATGTTCATCATAGGATAGTAATTTAGTCATTCTGAGGATGTCCAACTCCCAAGATTCAAACTATGCAATGATCTCAACTATCAAAACAATTTTTTTTAAAAAAGCTTGATAGTAATGAGTAGAATCAAGCCCGCAGACAGAAAGAGCTAGGAAATTACCACACAAAAAAATACATGAACAAGCCATGGCAGAACCAAAATTGGATGGGAACAAGCCTAGAAGAAATGTCAAACCACATTATTCCTCAAATGGAGATCTTGATACTCGGCCGCCAAAGAAATTTTAGAGTCTGTTCATATCGATAGAAACGAACAACAAATATAGACACATATTATACATTCATTTTAAGGGATATAGGTTACCCATCAGCAGTTGAAATCATTCTCTGGAGGATCGCTTGCGGGGAAGACGGCGAGAGATGGGAGCGATGGAATTGATCGAAGTATCAGTCTTCTTCCGCTTTTTCTATTAGGAGACAGAACCCATATCGTAGTGAGGAGGAGAAACTCTTTTCTTATTGGGTGAGGATATCTTCACTCCTCCCAAGGGAGAAGCCGTCTCTCTTAGAATCCTGGGTGTCTCGTCATCAGGCATGGGTTTATGAAAGTGCATCTCCAGTTTTGATTTTTGAAGGACGGTTTTTTGAATTTTATGGCACACAGCAAGAAGAGGCGGCCTGAAAATATAAAAAACCTGAAATTAGTTTTTTTTACATCCTATAATGGTAGTAATGAGTGTGTGGACCTGCTGTTTTGGAAGGAAGGAGTAAAGTCAACGCCCAGGTCAGCACAGAGGTCATCTTGCTCCTCTTTTAGCTGGGGTTCCTCAGTCACTATTGGTAGAATACCTGTTGATATTGTCAAAAATTAATTGTTTTTTGCTATGCATTTACTTATTTGAATAAAAAGTAAGATCACCTTCTCTTCTGCCAAAAGTGTTCTTACACCCTTCGCATCTGCAACCCACTGAGCATCCGACACCTCCCTGATAGAGCAAATCAAAGCAACTCAAACCAAAGTAACGCAATTATAACTAAAAGAGGGTGGGGAAAAAAATCAAACAAGAAAAGAAGACCTGGTAACACTCGCAATATTTCTTCAGACAGCCAGACTTCTTACAGTTGCATCCCCTCTTGTGTCTTGCTGATGCAGGCGTTTTGTTAACATCCTCCTGGAGTAAAAAAATAATCCCAGCAGTTGAATGCCTCGGAATTTTATGTTTAAGAGCAGAAAACTAGGGTATCTGTGTTTATACCCCTATTCCAGAAGATAGGGCAGAGGCTCGTAATAACTTTTGGAGCAAAGGCAAGGGGATTGCGAGCCTCTATCTGTTTTCGAGTGGCCAGAACTACATCCTCATGAACAGGCTTGTTGAAGCATCCTTCGCAGGTGCATGGTCCAACGCAATAGACCCCAGCGGCGAAGCACTCACAATACCTGAAATGGAAAACATATTCATAACTAAGAAAATGAGAGTTTTTATGTGGAGAAGAGAAATGAAGATTTTTTATAAATAGTTGTGTCATGGAAAGAGAAGTGATTTTCCATAGATTTTGAAAATGGTTCTAGATGCAGGCAGACTAATCTCGTCAAGAAATTGTGTCTTGCTATAACTAGAAGACATACTGAAGTAACAATCTTTTCCATTGGCCACAGATGGAGCCATTAGATCTATCTGAAAAATGATCCAAAGTCCCAGATTGATCCGTCCTTAATATTTATCAGTCCCAATTATCAAAATCACTGATCCTCATACAACAGACCCTTGATCTTAGGCCGCCAGATGAGATCGACGGATCAATCAAACCCTACATTCAGATGAAATCACTTGCTTCCCCCGACCCAATCAGGTGGATCAGTTAATACTTAACAGATATGATAAGGCTATAACTACAAATACTATAGATTATAGTTAATTTTAAGCAGACGCACAGACGGGAAACATTACACGTAGAAAAATTCAACTATAGCAAATTTTCATGCTAGTAATAAGAGTATGAGAAAAGAAGTACTGACAGCTTTAAGCACTTCGACTTTTTACAGTTGCAACGCCTACAAGATCCAGCTTCACTGAAATTCTCCAGTTTACACCTGCATGACACAAATAAACCGACCAGATGACACATGAATATGCGAATAAACAACAAGAGAATTACAGGTATCAATGAGAGAGAGATACTTTTTCTTTTTGGGGCTATCCGGCTCCAATTCATCACCGGAGATGGTTGTCAGTTCCTGAAGATCACCAGCAGCATGCTGATCATTCTCAGAAACTGCAGAATCGTTTCTATGAATAGAATTCTTAGGGCCTGGAAGACTCAATAACTTTCTCCCAGAGGAAGGATTATCTTCTGCTGCAATTCGAACTTTTGAAGATGTGGCAAGAGAATTCAAATGCAACCCAATGCTGGGAAGAACTTGTACATTGGATCCAGAAATGGGCTTGGAAGAATTTTGATGCTTTTCTTCGCAGATTTCCTTTGAAGTATCAGAAAATGAAGTTGAAGAGCTGTTTTTTGAACCCACCAATTCAAACACCAGACAGCGTCTTCGAATCCCACGTTGGTTCTGGCATTCATCCTGTGTTATGTACCAAATTAGAAAAAAAAAGTCTAAAGGCTAGAGATAGAGAGAAACAATGAAATTAGTTGATCTCACCTCGTAGCTGATGATGGCATGGTCAACAACTTCATCTTCCTGAGTATTATGGCAGGTGGGAGGGGCTTGAGCATTTTGCTCTGGGGTTATTTCGGTCAAAAACATGTTGAAAGGAGTGCTGATTTATCTGCCAACTGATGCCATTTTCGGGAACTTCTGAATAGATAGAAGTTGAGTAATTAGTTTCTTCTCCGTTTACCTTCTGCGAGCACTCTCCATTCACTTCTGATTCGACGGAAGGGTCAAAAGGGTGCTGACATTCGTCACCATCTGTAATAAGATTCTCCCACTCACATCCTGATGCTTCTTCCTTGCTACGCCCTTTTTCCACGCTATCCTCAATGGCAGTGTCAAAGTCAACGAGGCTGACTTTGACATTGTCAAGGTCCATGTTGGAACTAAAACAAGGGACAATGTTATGATCAGGACTTCCGCAGTCATATTCTAGAGATCTCGGAGTCAACTTTAGGCTTTCCTCTGGAAGGTTAACCGTGGCTTCACTCAACATGCATTTTGCCTTTGATTTTGGTTTATCTTCCTTACCAGAATCTGAGATTCTGTGAAGATTGGGGATAATGTAGGAGAGATTCTTCTCATTTGAACCCTCGAGGGAGCAACTGGGCACTGAGGAATCTAGAGAAAGATACCTGAAATAGAAATAATTGAGAGATTCGTACAGAAAGTTCTTAGACCCTAGAAAGAGAAAGCTCTGTTATGTTACCTGATAGGGAGCTTATGTTCTTTCTGAGAGATCAGAGGCGGGGAAGCAAGGATGCAGGAAGGAGGAGAAGAGAAGTTCAGAGCATGTGTTATGTACACCGATTTTAGCGGTTTAATTGGAGAAAGGTTGCAGATATAATTGAAGACAGGCGAATCCTGCAGAAATAAAAGAAATTAGATCAGGCGAATTGCTTAGTTTCTCTCTCTAGAACCAAGATCCACAATGTACTCCAAAAAACACTTCCGATAAGCTGTAGAAAGAAGAAACAGTCCTTAAAACAATCTAGATATTCCAAAATTAACATTTAAAGACAGGTGCATCCTTCAGAAATCAGATCGGAAATTTCAGATAATTTCCCTCTCTCAGAAGGCCGTCTATCATCCAAAATTTCCCAGGTTTTGATCTTCCCGAAGCGGAGGGAGAAGACTCAGGATGAGTGCATAAAAATCTCAATATTCCAAAATCAATATTTAAAGACAGCTGAATTCGGCACAAAGAGAAAACAACAGATCAGGAATATCTATTAATTTCTCTCAAGAGACAAAGATCGACTCTATCATCCAAATATTTTCCAGATGTCAATACGACAGATGCATATGTAGAAGAAACAAGTAAAAGTAATTTACAATCTCAACATTCCAAAATCAATGTTATGTTTCAAGACAGGCGTATCATGCAGAAATAGAAGAAATCAGATCAGGAAAATTAGGAAATTTCACTCTCCACAAAAAAAGGTCAACTTTAGCTTCCAAAAATTTCCAGACATCGATACTCTAGATGCCGACGAATATGACGCGATAAGAAGTTCTCAAAACAATCTCACTATTCCAAAATCAGCATTAAAGACTGGTGAATGCTGTAGAAAGAGAAGAAATCAGATCAGGAGTACCGGTTAATTTGTGGCTTTGGAACCAATTTCTCCCTCTACATTGTCCAAAAAAATTATCCAGATACTACGGGAGAAGAAACAGTTACAAAGTACTTTAAAAATGAACGTCAAGTTTAAAAGATATCAGATAAGGAAAAATCAGTTGCTTTCTTTCTCTAGAACGGAGATCCACTACAATGTTTCAGATCCAGACACTAGAGCCACAGATCTTGCCATTCCTCGCAAAGCTTTCTCCAGAACTTAGTGAACTACAAAAATAAACGGAATCCACGACTAATTATTGAAACAGTGAAAATAAGAAGAATCAATCAACCTCGACTCTAGATATCGCCGTTCCGGAGAGCTGCTGGCCGCGCTGAGGCGTGTCCATCGCCCTCGGGGCTCCTCCGCATCGCCTCTCTCACTCCTCACTTTCTCTCTGTAGATGAGGAGAGAGAGAGATATCTGATTCTTCTCGGTGCGTTTGGGTGGATTTGGAGCGGACTGCCGAGGGCGGGAAACAATTTTTCTCCTCCGTAGCTAGAGTCCCCACCAACCTGCTTTATTGTCGCTCCTTTATTTAATATGCCAGTCTAGAAGACGACCTTCTCTCTCTAACTGTTGTTTCTCTCTCTAGTCTCTCCCGAATGCCGACAGATCGAGAGACGAGGCGGCAGGTAGCGGTTCCGTAGTACTCACGGTAGGGACAGTGGAGTGAGCGCCTGACTTCTCTCGCTCTCTGTCTTCGCCTCCTTGTTCATGGCTTTCTCTCTCTAACCTGGTCTGCGCGGCGAGAGATCGGAGGGAGATCACGCTGCACAGAACACAGCACTCTTTCTCTCTCTAGTGACCGGATCTCCATCACACTCCGGAAAAAGATGAGGTTTTAAGGAGCGGCATGCAGCATCTCTCTCTCTCTCCTCTCTGCTTTTTGCATCGAAAGCCACAAAAGATAATTAATTACGTAGTTGACCGGGCCGCCAATAAAGAAGAAAGTAAAACATTTTTTAAATGGTGATAATTAATTAATTAATTTCTTTCCGTAGGAAAAACCGCTTGAAACTGGCAAACGGTCGATATCGGTCGTGGGACACGCGTCGCCTCTGAATTATTTTGACGTGGAAAATGTAAATTACGGAATTATTAGTAATTAATAATTCCGTAATGACGTGGAAGCGGTGACGGCATGATTTGCCGTTACTGCGGCAGAGTCACCGCGGTGACTGACGTGGACAGATGATCACGTGATGAGATAATGGGACGTAACTGGTCCCGTGACCGCCATCAAGCGTCTGTTACTTGCCGGTTCCTTTAACCCGGACCGGTAAATTTGTGTAGGGACCACCATGGAAGCTAGATCACTGAAAGTATGATCAAATCAGAACTTCATCGTGCATGCAGGCATTCTAATCGCCAAGCCTTGAATCGATTTGATGATTGATTGAGGTTCAAGGATCGATCACCATCTTGATTGATGATTTTGATCAGTGATCCGGTGGCCAATCAAATCCTTTTTAATGATATCCGAATATGTCTCTCCCACTCTTCGATTGTCTAAGTGATCGGTAAACGTTGACCCGATCATGATTTATAATGGTTGATCGATCAACGCTGTTAGTTAACTAATTTTAAATCATGATCAAGGTGATCTGATGGGATCGCTGATCCCCATGGACCACCATTAGACTAAGGGCTTATGAGCAAGATGCCCTCAATAGAGGAGCAAATGACCATCACTAAGAAAAGTTGGACAAATCTATCACTTATAAGGAATCAGCTCCTTGTGGAATGTGTGATGGAAACAAGAGAAGATATCCAAATTGGAGGGGGGAAAGAGGGGATTACGGTTCAAAAAAATCCTTGAGCTCGAATATGGAGATGTTTTGGGTCTTGGGTCGGAGGTTGTATGTGCTTACATTGGCGATAAATTAGGCTCGCTTAGGGATCGAGTTTGGGTCAACTCTCACGGAGATAGCTGACTGTCACTTGAACTCGAATGTCACTTGAAGATGGAGAAGAAATGGTGTTAACCAGTGTTCACCGGACAGGATTAAAAAAGGGCAACACTGGTACTAACTCGTCCTTTACTTTTTTTTTTTTAAAACCACATAATCTGAATTCATTTTTTATCATTTGTTTCAAAGATATCCTTGCTACTAGTCATAAAAAATTTAATCATATATGCTATTAAACCTCTTCAATCACAAGTTTGGTTCCAAATTTATGACCCCTGCATTCTTTTTTTGAATTGAGTTTATTCAAAATTCCCACAAATTTATAATGTCTCAAATAAATATGTCTTTTCTCTTTAGTCTTGGAAGAAAAGTGATGAGTTAGTAAGATCGAGCTCACAAAGCATGTTTAAGTCTATATAGCGATTTTTTTAAGCTGAAAAATGTAATTCGAGTGGATGGATGAAAATAAATGTAGACGTTGTTTTGTATCCATGATTTATTTAAATCGCAATGAAAGAAAGCATAAATTATATCTAACTAATCAATATAATAATTATGATATGATCTAAGACTTGATAATCTCTCAAAACTATCGATCAAAACATCGTCTAGTAAAGAATCAAATATTCTAATATTCAAAACATTGACACACAAGAACCGATGATCATATCATCTAGTATAGATTAAAATCCTTAATTATATGATTCATTAAAGGAGTTTTTAAAATCTATTCAAGTGTCTAGCCTTTAGTAGTATCCACGTGATTGATAGACCACTAGATTGACACTCTTCAATGCTCTTCACAAAGAGAGAAAGAAGATAAAAAGGAGACTTTTAAATAAATCCTATCAAGGCATTCTTAAGTGTGGTCACTTTTGTATTATTTATAGACATTAAGTATATGAATTTTTTTGTAAAAATTTACAAAATTATATCTATATCTACTAACATCTATTTGACCTTATGTGTGTGACCCTCTATGCCCATATATTCAGCTAGTAAATAACTCTAGATACCTAATTACATTTATGGGCCAACCTTATTAATTAACTAAATCAACATATAAATTAAATGATTGATTTATTTAATTGAGTCAACATGTTGAGTTGCATGCCTATCAATGCCAAGCTGCACCACATACTTTAGAAGATATAGAGTGTATTTGAACTCCCTTATAAACCTTACAATCAGTAATTATCGTGTTTGCATAATCTATCATCCGTACAAGACTTATGAATGACTTGGGATATGATCAACTACCAAACACTAATCAATCACTCAATTTTGTATTGATATGTATAATAAATCATTGAGAACATCTTCTCTGATTTTTGCACTACCTTATCCAAGGATTTCATTGCATTCTATTCCTTGAGTGAATCTCCATCTTGATCACACAATCACCTTCGAGGGCATAACGATATATCCGAACTACAATGTTTTAGATATCCCATGGCTATTGATTTATAACTCTTAGTCAAAAGATGATCATCCATACATAAGATGTCTTTGGTGTCTCAAGTTAATGAATCATGTACACAACCATAATATGAATCAACTTGATTGATAGTTAGGTATAATATCATTAGGTATTCATATAGATTAATTAAGTAAACTCTTTCTCCAAAGAACACCTAATGTCCTTCTTTGGTGCCTTCACATCGATGGCCACTAGGTAAACCATCCTCATTATATGAGTCAAATTATATAATATTATTCTTTTTAGATATTTTGATGTACTTCTTGAATATCTATTATATAAAAATATTTAGAACATATGTTTGAAGGAAAGTGATTGAAATATTACGTTCTCATCATAATTCACTTAATCATTATATAATTTCAAGAAGTTCATTGCAAACATCACACAACTATAACAATGAATAAATTATATTTCAATAAATATAAATGAGATATAGAAGTGTGATATAACTTATAAGCCACGTAATATCCATCAAAATTATTGCTTATAACACAAAAAAGCAAAAGTCAAATGGTAGTGATCTTAATTACTAGATCAAAGGTATCATAAAAATCAAAACCCTTTTCTCAACTAAAGCCTCGTGTTATTAACTTGGATTTACATCGATCAAAGGACCCTTTTGTCTTCTATTTCAGTTTAAATATTGCTTACAACCAATAACATGAAGATTTGATGTTTATTGCACTAGATTTAAATTTATGATTTTGTTTAGAGCATCATGCTCCATGTTCATGGCTCGAGGCCATTAGGGATCTTTGGCAACAGAGAGATAAATGGTAGGCTTTCAAGATTAGATAAAATCAGTAACGAGGCAAAATGGGAGAGGATTTTTATCGTATAATTTTGTGATGTGAGAAGAGGGATTACAAGTAGTGACTTAATTTGGAGGGGTTAGGTTGAGATCACTTCTCGTTGTTTAATTTTATGAATTTTAATTCAAATTGACTCTTTAACTAACTACAAAATTTCTTATAGGTTTAGGTAAGTTTGAAGGTGAATCTAGTGATGCTAAAGCAAGTTGGAGGGTCTGAAAAGAGGGAGCTAGATGATTTATGATAAGTTTATTTTAGGGTTTTAAATATGTTATTTTAATAAATAATACTTGTGTAATAAATCTTGATAAGATTTTACCTTTAACACAAGTAATTATATATAGAGTAAGAGGTGACGAAACGATCTCGTATGGTCGTTGAAAACACACGATCTCGTGTCAAAAAAAGTCTAAACTTACCAATTTTAAGATTAATTAACGAATTTAAGGGTAAAATGGTAAATAAGGGTCGAATCCACGGAGAATTAGGGAAATTTGAGAGATATCTTCGAAATTCGATCAAATTGGAAGACGAATTGAGATTAGAAATTTACAATTTATGATATTAAGAAAGATAACTCAATTTCAAATCCACGGAATTAAAAATTGAGTGATTTGGATGAGAATTCGTAGAGTAATCTAATTTTGAAAATGGGAGAAAATTCGTATCGCGAAATTGATTAAAAACTGAAATTAAAACGAAATTAAACTTAACCTATGATTCAAAATATACAATTAACACTAAATGATGAAAGATTAAGATGAAAACACGCAATCTAACCCAAAGTAGCCTTCGAAATGATCCAATTAATCGCCGGATGCATGACTTTTCATTTCACGTTTTCAAAGAAAAAGATGGAGTTCAAGATGTGATTTCTCCTCGATCTCTCGATCAATTTTCGATTTCAAATGCTCCTCAGATGCGAAAATGCATCAAGAAGAGATTTAAATTGATGGACGCTTAAATTGTGGTGTCTAAACAGTTCGATTAATCTCGAAAATCCAAGGGTAAGTTCCATTTCACGAAGAACAGTTCTATTTAAAGAGGAATTGGGCGTAACCGTTAGATCTAACGGCTCATTGCGATCAACGGTCCCGATGAACCGTCCTTTGGTGAATCAGTGCTTCTAATTGATGATCGTCTGATCGCAGATGAAGGGTTGATATACATCCTCATCGCGTGAAGAAGGAAGCGCGTCGATTCGATCGTCCGTTGGATCTTCATCGGGGCGATCAAGGTGAGTCTACGCGTCGCTAAATCATTCGTCGAGAGGTTCACATAAATCGTGATTTAAGCACGTGCACTGATTCGTGATCCGATAGACTTCGAGTCCACGTGATCCACGCATCTCATTAGATTAGATCGCATCCAACGCTCCACGCTTTGTCATGCGTCCTGCAATTAAAAGAAAAGAAGGGAACATAGTCCCACAGGGAGAAAAAGAAAGGAAACGGTACGGTTTATAAAGTGAGACGCATATGACGGTTAGCGAGTTCCGAATACGGAATGCTTATATGTACTATAACCATATGTATAATATATATAATATGTAAATGCGTACACGTGTCACCTCCGTGTCACGCAGGCGCTCGCGCGAGTCTGCGTTGCTTTGCACGTGGCCTTGCATGCCACGTCGCATCCACGTGGGTCCAGCGCGATAAATACCCCCTTTTTTGTTCTTTTTTTAAATTAATTTAAATGATTTTAAAATCAAATAAATTCAGATAAATTATATAAAATTCCTATAAATTGTAAAAATCATAACTTTCAAAATACAACTCCAAATTAATTCAAATTTGTTTTGTTGGATCAGAAATTGAATAATCTATCATTATAAAAAGTCAAAATATTAATATAATAAGAGAATAAATTTTAATTGAATTAGTACATTCATGTAATTCCTAGATTAATTTTATAAAAATATATGAATGTTAATAAAGATCTTTTCTCTTATATTTTCATCATTAAAATATAGTTATGATCTCAATTGTAATTAGGATTAAAAATTATAATATTTAATTATGTATAATAATCTATAATTTGATGTATTTTTAGATCATAACATGAAATTATACAAAATGATAGAAATATACTTAAAATATGATAACATGCATACATTTAGAGTAATTAATGCTTTAATTTGAATTAATAATTATGTAAATTCATGTATAAATAGCATGTTATCAAGAGGTCGAGCCACAAAGAACAAGGTCAATCATTAAATTTTAATTTGTGCAACAGTAATAATCTTGGTGTAGAAATTAAATGAGATTGTTAGATATAGATGAGTTTAATAATTTTAAGAAAATATTGATTGATGCTTTTGAACTATTTCACATCAGATTAATTTCAAAATATTGATGGTATTTTAGTCAAAATGATTCGAGGAGAGTACAAGTTCATGATTACAAGTATGAGGTCAAGGGGTTAGGCAAACCGTTTCTTGTCTAAATTTTATATTGCATTTTGGGATATCACCAGTACGGCGCACATACATGTTGTCAAGGAAATCTTTCATTGTAAATTTTTCCTAAGGAGTTGGAAAGCCACCTTTATTGAACGTATACCAAAGGTAGCAAACCCGACCTCTTTTAGAGAGTTTCAACCCATCAGTCTTTGTAATTTGTGCTGCAAAGTTGTATCTAAGATCTTTACAAGCCAACTAATAGTTGTATCCCTAAAAGAACGAGGATCTGTCCAAGGATATCATATTCACAATAAAATCATTCTAGTGCATGAACTAATACAATCCCTTGACTATGATATCTATGGTTCCTACATCATCATAAAACTTGACAAGTAAAAAGCCTTTGGCAAGTAGAATTTTGTCACCAAACTCCTTCAATGCTTTGAATTTACTAGCATCTTCATCGACTTAGTCCAATGTGTCTTTAGGAGAATTATTTCTCCCTATTGGTGAATGCTAATTCCTCCTCATTCTTCATGGCCAAGTAAGGCCGATGAGAAGGAGACCCTTTATTCCCTTCCCTTTTCTTCTTGGTTATGGAAGTCACCAAGCGAACTCCCTCTAGAACAATAGAGCAATGACTTACCCAACCACATAACTTGAAGAAGGGATGCCCAATTTTTTTGCACACCATATTTGTTGATGACATGGTACTCTTCCTCTAGGGGTGTCAAACATCTATTTGGGAAATTACTTGATATACTTTTGAGGTAAAAGCAAGCCACAAGCCAACTTGATAACACCTTGAAGAGTAGTTTTATGATAACCCCTTCTACTATGATAAGCACCACATGTCACATACATGGCCTCACATGGTACTTGCATGGCCATTTACCCATTGACTACCTTGGATGTCCCATATTCTTGGATGCACAAGGTATCACTACTTTTATACCTTCTTGAACAAACTAAGGAAGAAGCTCGCAGGATGTAAGCTTCAGCTTATATTCCCCGGAGGCGGATACAAATGATACAACACATACTCATGAGTATTCCACTACATCAACTTTCAATGCACAAGGTCTTTGGTGTTGTCTTATGCTTCGTGAGATGGATATGTACTTCGCTTAGGATGACAAGATTAGGGGTCCTTGCCACAAACTTAGAGTTTCTTGAGAGGAAGCATGTCCATCATTGGATGAGGGTGCCTTAGGGAATAGGCAACCCTAAGACATGCTAGAAATTCTCCAAAAGAAACTAGTTTGGTAGATGAAAAACACAATATCACAATTGGGCTCCGTTGGGTCAACCAAATATGATGAGTGTGCTCGCCAATAGTCTAACATCAAAGGGGTTAAGAGATGTGCTGATTAGCAGAGACATTGGCTTGAGACGGTGTTGTTAATTCACTAGAAACTGGAACAAGGCACCATCAATGCTTATATTTGGCATGCGAATGCACCCTTGTCCCACTTTCCCAACTTCACATCGTCTTTGCTTCATCTCATAGTAGCCCCCAAGTCATTGAGGGAGACACTCATAGTATTCTTGAGAGGTATAGACTTTTTTTAGATCTCTTATCTCATGTCTCGTTGATTGAGCTGAGCCTAAATCAAGATCAAACCATATGGACCTTCACATTAGATGCCAACTTCTCATTTAGTTCCTCTTGGGACCACTTCAAAACCCTCTCCCAAAGCACTTTTGTGGTGATGTCATTTGGCACCAGACTATCATTCCTTGTGTTTCTTTCTTCATGTGGAAATTGATGCACCAAGGACTTCCCACATACGATTGTATGCCCATCACAAGGCATGATGTATGTTCTCAATGTTCTAGTAACATCAGAATGGAATGTTGGCACCAACTCCAAGGGAATTGGCTTTCGTCCCTCTATGATATACCCCCTCTTTGGCCCCTAGAGATCTTCAAGGGAGTAATTAACTTTCCAACCAGCTCTCAAGGCATCCCCCTCATATACATCTCAATTGTGCATATTTTTATGGGAGATATGGAAGGGGTGAGACTCTACTTGATTTGTCATCTAACCGATGCATTACCCAAAGATCATGAGGCACATTAACAATGGCTTCGGAGCACCCATATTATGGTACTTGACGTAGAAAAAAGCTTGAGCTCCATTCATGAGACCCTAAAGATTTAGGGAATATAAGCCACAATGTCCAGGCTTTGGAAATTCAACATGGATGGAGCATCTTGGGGAAATCGTAGTCCAGCTCGAGGAAGAGACATAATATGCAACCATGCACATGGGATTATTTTTGTCTATTCCTTCTTATATGATGTTTAGACCAACAATACTCTATCCATTTGTGAGGGCATAAACATAATAGTTTGCTCCTTTACGAGGAGCGCGACCTCCATGATATCATCCTTGAATCCGATTTATGCACACTAGTCAAGATGTAACACGTAGGTTCGTGTAGACATTGGTGGCTTAGGAGTATTTGGATGGAGATCATGTGTTGTCCTTGGAGGATCCAAGACAACACATGCCCATTAATAAAAGGAATAAGACAATTGAGGGGTTAGCCACTCACCTTATTTGCTTAGGTCAATGATCCATCTTCTTGTCCTAGCAAGAGATGCTTACTAAGGCTCAAGGATGTCATCGATTTGAGCAACTTGATATGCATTCCCTACATATTTGACACACATCCTTGCCTCACAACAATAGTGTCACAGAGCATGGAGTTCCCTATCAATGGGGGAATAGGATGTATCCTTCGACAGAAACCCCTTGAGGCACTAAGCCTCATACCAGTTTCCACTATGTTTGGTCAAAATAGTAATACTAGTACCACACGATGCTGCAAGTCTAGTATTGTTGCTTAGCAAATGAAGTATCTTTTGCCCAACTACCATCCCTAGCTCAAACGATCATCGTAAATGATAAGGCATGCAAAATAGTCCTTGTATTCAATATTGGTGGATACTTTTATCCAACCACTCCACCACTCCACCACTCCCTTGCTAGCATAGGTCGATACTTTAGGCTTGCATGTGATCAAAATAGTCCTTGGTTATGGTCACAAACTTTCAATGAACATACACTTCATGTATTCATCTATCCCACTTCCCCTGGGTGGGGTGATCGAGGGTAAGGATACGTCCATCATTACAACTCCCAAAAGAAGCAAAAAGTAAAATTAAAAAATTCAACCATGACCTCAAGATTTTTCATATTCACTTACTTCATTTAAAATTTTTTCATTTTCTTATTAAAAGTAGTGGTAAGTATATGTTGGTTTTCATGTGGATACCCAAGATAAAGATACACACTCCGTGTGAAATATGAATCTTCATGCTCAAGAGAAGAGAGTATAAAATAATAGTTAACAGAGTCCACCATAGAAAGATTTTAAATATGACAAATCCCCATGGATTTGATAAGATGGAAATGATGAATAGGAACGAAACAAAATAGAGCATTTCTAATAGATGCACTTCTCCAAATTATGTCTAGTAATTGAATATGGCAGCCTGCTCTGATCAACACTCCACTTTTAGCACCATCCATAGAGTTTATGAATTTCCTTGAATGTAGATAGAATAAAAGCAAGAATTCACAACTAAGGATAGGAATTAACATACCATCGGAAGAAGGGGCACACGTGGGAACATCTCTATTGACGAACCATTTCAATAGTATGGGAGTTGTCATCAAATAATTTCTCAAAGCCTAAAACTTACAATGTCTTGGGCGCATCCAAGTTTTGATTCCAAGGGAGAGAAAATTATGGCATAATCTCTATGCCCGAGGATGTCCCAAAATATCGTAGCAAAGGTTCATAAAAGGCCACATCAATAGTAAGCTGAATAGAAACAATAAGTGAGTGCATAGAGGTTGTTATAGAGAAGATCGACTAGATGGAAAAGGCACAATCTTCCGCACATAATTCCCCTTCTATCTTTGGTTGTTTGATAGAAAACAACCTCCCTTGATTATCCCCTAAGTTTACGGAGCACGGAATTGTTAGAGTTTAGTCGGGCAATTGGTTGCGTAAAATTAAAATACTATGATCCAAACTAGAAGTATTGTTGTGGGGCATTATTTTAGGACATTTTCTAAATAAAAAAAAGATTGAACATATAAAGATTATCATTCATGGAGGGGGATCACCTTAAATTCCTTAACCATGTACAACTTCAACAAATCCTCAGCATATCTTTATCATGTGGTTTGATATCCTCCTCTTGGGAATGAGACAACTAACAGAAGGTTGGACTTTGCCATCTCTCTCTCTCTCTCTCTCTCTATATATATATATATAGAGAGATATATATATATATATATATAGATATAGATCCCCAAGAAACTTAATGGGACCCGACAAAATCACCCCTTCAACTCAAATCAGAAGACTTTTAAGAGCTTCATGCTTTGTGCACAATCGTTGAGAAGGAGACAGCCCAGCCCAGATCACCAGCTAGGGCCCCTAAATGACCTCTCTGTGATAAAGGAGGTAGGAGCACAATGACAACCATGAGGTTTGCCTAGAAGCAGCCACCCTTGAAAGAGTCATTGAACAGTTTGGAACTAAGAAGTGCTTCATCTGGTTGGGTTCTAGGGTTCGCAAACCCCAGTTCATAACTGATTTCTCTCTACCAGTGAGTTCTGGCGCATGGCCAACAGAGTTCTTCAGATATCTGCTTCAGAACAAAGGATGCAAGAGCTTGATAAAAATCAGCTGAAAATTACAGAAAATTTGAATCTTTGCCTGTTTGATCAAGTCTTGAGAGCTAATCCATTCCTCTCCCAGATTGAGTGCCACCACCACCATAATATTGCTTAGTAGTCACCCTGGAGAACTCCGCAAATGTCATTCCATCTCTCAATCTAGAACAAAGGGGTGGTATCGCCTTGGCAATATCATTCAGTCGACCTTCCTCCATTTTGTCGTCATTATGGTTCCTAAATTTTGCTCCTCTAGACGACATATCATCAAAAGTCCAGAGAACTTTGTCCCAAGAAGGTTGTAGGAAGACAACGAACGTCTCTCTAGAAAAATTACCCAAATGAAAATTGGAAGGCCTACAGACAGAGTGAAGAGTGGAGCGAAGCTTTCCCTTTGAGAGGATATCAGCTGACTCCCCAACTTGGAGAATGAAGCTCTCGGGTGATGCTTTCACCATGAAAATCTTGTTCTTGACGCAATCAAACAACTGCAAGCATGTACTTTCCTCTGGTTGGATACACTCATCCATGCTCGATATGAACATTGGAGATGTCAGGAGTGTAAAAATTCCATAGTCATAGTGCCAGTGCTGCCAAAAGTCTGTGGACAAAGTCTTAGATGAGTTGTAGTTCTCAGAAGCTTTTGTATAGAACTTTGTGGTAGACTCTTTTGATCTTTTCTTACAATTCTTGATAATCAGATGATCCAATCTCGAATGATAATGGATGAGGCGCCCTTTAGCAGTGCCTGAATTCAAAAGGCTGGATTCCAATTCCTCACCCCCGATTTTTCTGTCACATAGTTTTGCGACCCGTAATCCTAGCTCCATCATGCAGGAAGACAGAAGATTGAAGGAATTCCCTAGTTGACTGAAATCGGAATATTTGAGATCATGATTTTCTCCGTGTTCAGTCAGATTTGATCTCCATGGTAATAATGGATGCTCCGAGAACTTCAACTGCTTGGCAAAGGAAGACACAGCTCTATCTGGATTCTTCAGAGGAACATCACTGCCCAAATTGTGGCTCTGGAGACTCAAAAAAGTAAGAGAATACCAAAATCTCAGGATGGCGATGAAGATTTTAATAGACCTATTGCGCCAAAAAACATTTTGAGAGGAAGAACCAGAGATGCCTGAGTTATTTCAGAGGAATAAATTAGAAGCTAGAAACTAGATATGTTAATTAAGTGATCAGAGCCTTCTCAAAGGCTCCAAGTGACACCAAAATCCATGATATCACACTCGAATACAACCTAAAATATTTCCAAATCCAGTAAAAAGGAAGACAGATAAAGCATCGGCGAACAGACAGATAAAGCATCCGATATTTTCACGAAACCAATGCTGGGAATACATGAATAAATGAATCATCTCCAGATAAAAGGCAAAACTGCTGTCTCTGTCCAAATTGCGCCGCAGGAGACCCAAGAAAAAATCGTTGGAATAGCAAAAACTAAGGTTTCAGATGAAGATTTGATACGCCGAGAATAAGTTAAAGGACCAGAATTTCATAGATTATTCCAGTTGAAAGAATCAGAAGGTAAAATTCAGGTCTATGGATATGGCGATCGGAGTCTTTCTCATAACCTTCACGCGACACAAAATTCGACAATTCCAACTGTTGAAATATCATCCGAAAACATTTCCAGCAGAAATGTAGAGCGCGACAAAGAGAATTGCAAAAAGGAATATGAAATTTGAATGCCATTTCAGGTGAAGAATTGAATGCACCTAACAAAAATGAAAAATAAAGAAGAAGCCACGTTAATTTTGCGCAAAATGTCATTCTCAAAGCCTCGAGAGATACTAAAACTGGAAATTCTTCATATTTAAACCACGCTAAAACAGATTTCCGATAATCTCTAAAAAAAACGAGACATAGAACGCGTCGATGATCATACCTCAAGGATACGAGCACGATCCTTGTTGTCCAAGAGCGCGAGCTTCCGCGCGAGAGGTAGAAGTTCGCTGCGAAGATCAGAAACTTCTGGAATCCCTACGACGCAGAGCAGGCCAGGTCCGGACGGACCTAGGGCATCCATTACTCCGTCGGAGACAACATCCAGCCGCTCGATCTCTGTATGTGAGAGCGAAGAAACCGCAGGATCTTCATCGGAGAGCAATAACAGATCTGAAAATTGGAGTTCGAACGGTTCGAAGATCGTCTCTCCTCCCATCGAAGTCTTAGATTTTGACGAACCGTACGGCTCTCTCTCTCTCCCTCTCCCTCTCCCTCGTCTAGTTCCCGCCCTTTCTCAAAAAAGTCAACAAGAAAGCCAACGAAAAACCTCAAACATGGCAAAAAATTAATCACCATCGTCGCTCACCGGTCGGGTCGCCCTCATCGATTTATGCGATCCCATCAGCTACCTCGATAAAGTCGCCGAAACTCTGACTAATTCGATCATGGAATCTCTGATTTGCCGCCACCTTCTGGTGCCAAGACTCAAGGATTTGCTCCTAGAAACGAAGTGAATTTCTTAGATCTTCAAAGCTAATACCAATGTGCACACTCATTCTTGCAACAAATAATCCCAAACAAAAATAAATCTTGTTATCATTGTCGTTTGATCATTCTATCTAGTAATGGGAAAAGAAAAGGATGATCACAATGAGAAGAATAATTAAATGCAATGGAGTTCATATCTCTCATTGAGTTGGAGAATCTTCCTCGCTTTGATGTGATGATCGTTGTTTGATGAAGAACAAGTTCATGTCTTTAGTTCTCTGAGCCAACTCAAAAGTTCATGTCTTTAGTTGATTTTTAGGCGACATGAGTTAAAATCTTTTTCCTTGATGGTATTGGGTTGTATCATCATGGGATCTATGATTTTGTCGATGTGAATAATCAAATCATAGAATAATCCAATTCATTGTCATTGAATCCTGACATGTCTTGACCATTCGAATTGTTTCATTGCAATTTTGCTGATTCTAATGCCACCAAATCTCATCATAAATCAACTGAAACCAAGTCACCATGAATATGCCACACGCTGTGTTGTTTTGATCCAAAATCGATATGCTCTCTCCTTTTGATCAAATCTAATTTGACCATCCTCAATTCTAGCACAAAGATTTTAGTCCCAAATTGGAAAGTCTGAGTGGAATAAATGTTTCAATGCCAATTGAGTTTTGATAATCTTATCTCTTCACCACTACTTTTGGGTGTTGCCCATATGAATCCTATATTGATGTTGGTGGCGACCATTTAGTGGTGTACGATGTGTGCATGAAGCTTTTAAGATTTTTAGTAAGGAAATGTGAATCTTGTGCCTTTCATTGTGGACTTGAGCTATTAAATATCTATTCAAATTCACCCAAGTCTTGTAAGTTGCCTTGTTGTTTTATCAGATCTTCGTATTTAAAGTTCATTAATTTGATCAAATTTTTCTTATCACCATATTCAAAGTTGCTTTGTCATTGACATCAACTACATCTTTTTAGCATCCTCAATCGTAATAAGGGTCAAAACCAACATGTTATTATCTTTGGTGCCATAGTTGTCATTGCCATCGTGTTTGCTAATGTGTGATCATGTTATGCACCATGTTTATTTGAAAGAGTTCTTGCCTCATGTTATGCCGATGTGTCCTATGACCATATTGTTAGATTTAATATATTACTATATGTCATGGGCCTCATCAAACATCCATCAATACCCATGTTACTATTGGGATCTAAGGTCAAAAATTTTATCAAAATTTTGATCAAAACATCGAATCTAATAGAATATATTGAATTGGATATTAAAAAAACTAAGGTACTGAGAACAAATGATCTTATCATCTAGCAGGTATAAGAAAATATTATTATAAGGTTTATTTGAAAGAGCTCTTAAAGTTATTGAAGTATCTACAATATTCACACAATCGTAGGACAATGGATCTCCTCTTCAATTCTCTTCACCAAAAGAGAAAGAAAAGAAAGGAGAGAATCCGTGCAATACTTGTATGGGCACCTTGAGTTGCGGTCATTCTCATGCTATTTACATACATTTGTTGTATGATTTTTTTATAAAACCCCTACTAATTATGTCTATATCCACCAATATTCATGGACCTCATGCATGTAACCCTCTAGGTCTATATATCTCACTAGTTTTTCGTGTGTTTATTTAGTGTTGTAGTGACCTTAGTCGATGATTGCTCCAAACCCATGCGAGCCCAAAGTATTGACCCGTGGGAGTGGGAGAAGAGGTACATACCTAGAAGAATTTGGTGGAGGGTATTTGATGGAACGAGACCGAGTGGTCGTTGAATACATATGGTCAAGGGTCAAAATAAAGTTCAAACTTATCAATTTGATGAATAATTCACGAATTGAGGGGTATAATGGTAAATAAGGGTCGAATCCACAGAGAATTAGGGAAAATTTTGATGATCTCTTCGAATTTGATCAAATCGGGCGATGAATCGGTGATAGAAATTAGGCAATTTAATATTTTATGAAAGAGGACTCGAAGATGAATCCATTGAATCAAGAATCACTGAATTTGACTTTGATTTTGTGAAGAAATCAAAGACTAAACAGAGAAGATTTTTTGAAAATTAAAATCACGAAATCCAAAATTAAGAGATAAATTAAATTGAAAATATGATTCTAAAATGAAATTAAATGATAAGCGAAGATAGATTAGAATGAAACACGATCCCTAACCCACAATTGTGATCGAATTGATCCAATTAATCGATGGAATCAAGGCTATTCATCAGAAATTCTGAAAATCACGATCGTAGAGTTCAAGCGTCGATTTCTTCCTCGTCGATCGTCAAAATCTTGATCTTAAGCACTCCGTGGATGCGGAAATGAGTCTAGAGGCAATTGGGATCAAGGGATTCAAGAGATTTGGTGTCTAAACAGTTCGATTAAGTCGAATTGCTCTCGAATACTTTACAATCTCAAAGAACATCTCAATTTATAGGGTGATTTGGGCGTAACCGTCTGATTGGCCTTTAATTCGCGATCAACAGCTCTGATGAAAAGCATCGGATACGAATCGTTACTGTTAAGTCGCAGCCATTGGATCGCCGATCGACCGCCGAGATGAAGCCATGTCGCGTGTGTTATAAAAATGCATCAAACGGTCACCGTCGGATTGCGATTTGACGTTTCTGATGCATTTCCGTCAATTTAATCTCAGTCGTTATAACTCCTTTGATCAACGGCTCTTATTAAATCGTTTAGAAAATGATTCACCAACGAATCGTGATGCGCCACGTACCCCCTCGCCTTAAGTGAAGATCAACGATCGTGATTTGATCGCACGATTGGATGTCCCACATTGTGCCATGCCGCATCGCGCCCTTGATCATCGATCGCGATCGATCGGACGATCCATATTACGCCACGTCACCTGTGCTCTATAAATAATCTGAAAAATGGATTTTAAATTAGAAAAATCTATTTTTAATTCCAGAAAATCCTTAAAAATTTAAAAAAATTATGTAAAATTCTCTAAAAATTAGAAAATTCATAACTTTCAAAATATAACTCCAAATTAATCTAAATTTCTTTCATTTTATCAAAAATTTAATTATCTATCATTCTAAAAGAGTGAAATTTAATAAATAATAAGAGATTTAATTTCAATTTCAAAAATACATTCATTTCTTTAAGATTTAAAAGCTTTATAAAATTAAATGAATGTTTATAAAATGATTTCTCTTATTATTTAAATTTAAAAACTAATTATAATCTCAAGTAAAGATGGGTTATGAAATTATATATCTTTAATTCATCATAATTAACCCTAAATTAAAGTATTTTGAGATTATAATGACTTTTTCATATAATGATAGATAAATACTCATAAATATGATAACATGCATGAGAATGAAATATTTTATGCCTTGATATGCATTAATAATCATGTATTATTATGTCTAATTAGCATATTATCAGTATTCCCTTTTCAATTATCCCAAGTTGAGGGGTGAAAAGCATTAGCGAGATGGTTGGAGGAAGGGAATCGCATGATTCCCTAAACCTTGGTTGCATCTCTATTACCCAAGATGCAGGGTGGACCCTATATGGTCAGTAGGATTCTTGGTGGCATCTCGAATGCCCAAGATGCTAGGTTGAGTTGATACGACCATCTCGACTCTAGGCGGTGGCAATCTCATGAACCTAGTATCAAGCGAAATGTGTTGGGTGACAGCTCATGGGTCTACTTATCAATGCTCTCTTGCACGTTAGGGCATGGAACCCCAAATAATATGCCACTACCAAGGAACGGTAGGCAGCACCCAATGTGTAGGGAAGGCATGCTGAGTTTCTTGAGATGATGGCATCCTCGAGCTTCCTATGACATGTCTTGCCATGTGGTGCAGAGGAATGGCTGACAAGAGCATACCATATGGGAGGCTAGTACATTAGTAATCATTTAAGTTGGGGGGTGTGATAACATGCTAACTAAACATGAAAATGCATGATTATGAATGCAAATTGAGGCATAAAATATTCTATTCTAATGCATGTTATCATATTTTTGAGTGTTTAACTATCATTATATGAAAAAGTTATAATCTCAAAATGCATTAATTTAGGGTTAATTATGATGAATTAAAGATATAATTTTCATAACCCATCTTTACTTGCGATTATAATTAGTTTTAAGGTTAAATAATAAGAGAGATCATTCTATATACACTCATATATATGTCTAAGTTTTAAAATCTAAAAGAAATCAATGTATTTTTTAAATAGAAATGTATTATCTTGTTATTTATTAAATTTGACCTTTAAAAATGATAGATAATTTAATTTTTGATCTAATGAAACTAAATTTGGATTAATTTGGAGTTATATTTTAAAAGATATGAATTTATTTAATTTTTAAGGATTTTAAAGATTTTTTCTGAATTTTTCTGAATTTAAAATCGATTTATTTGATTTAAATAACATTTTATTTTCGCGTGGAGCGTCCGATTACGCAATTAATCGCTACTATCGATCGTCATGTAAGGCGGGGGGAGAGGGTACATGGTACAATCCTATTTGCCGACGAATCATTTTAAAACAATTTAAGCTTAGCCGTCGATCTAAAGAGTTATAACGGCTGAGATTAAAAATGATCAAATGCATCTGGAGCATCAGATCATGATCAAATGGCAACGATTTGATGCGTTACTTATAACGCGCGCGACGTGGCTTCATCCCTGACGTTCCATCTCAGATCCATCGGCCATGACTTAACCATAACGATTCGCACTCCTGCATTTCGTCAGAGCCGTTAATCAAAGATTAAATGCTCAATCGAATAGTTACGCCCAATTTGTGTTATAAATATAAATGTTCTTCGACATTGTAAAACATTTCAAGGCAATTTGAGTAATCGAACTATTTAGATACCAAATCCCTTGAATCTCTTGCTTCTAATTGCTTATAGACCCATTTTCGCGTCCACAGAGTGCTTGAAAGTGAGATTTCGTTGAGAATAGGAAGAAATCGGCTCTTGAACATCAACGATGATTTTTCGAATTCGAGAATGAAAAGCCTTTGATCCGGCAAGTAATTGGATCAATTCGAGCACAATCTTGGGATAGAGATTATATTTCATCATTATCTTCTTTTGTATAGATTTAGATTTTAATTTCAAATTGTAATTTTAGTCAATTCAATTTCAATTTTGGTTTTTCGTGATTTTTAATTTCAAAATTTTTTCTCTTATTCACTTAATGATTTCTTCGCAAATCTTGATCCAGATTCAATGATTTTTTGTTCCTTAGATGCATTTTTAAGTCTTCTTTCCAAATATATTAATTTTCTTAATTTCTCACCATGATTCATCGTCCGATTTGATCGAATTTCAAAAGATCATATGAAATTACCCTATTTCTCCGTGGAATCGACCCTTATTTACCACTATACTCCTTAATTCATGATTATTTGATAAAATTAGTGAGTTTGGTTTTAGTTTTGACACGAATTGGCGTGCAATTAATGGCCGCATCAATTTGTTATGTCATGATTCCTAGTCGAAACTGATGGGTGACGGCTTGAAGTTGACTTTGACATCGCATGATGTCAGTCTATAGTTGTCGGAGCCACCGATATGAGCAATGATTGGAACGAAGCATGTCGACTAACATGCTCCAATCTAATTTGAGCTCAATATTTTGAAGATTACATGCTTCACAAAGGAGCAAGTCATCTTAGATTGCCATAGCATCTACAATAGTGTAAGTCTGAATGTTATAGAAGTGAGAGAAAATGAACATTATACGACCACTATAGTCACACAATATGCCTTCTGATAGATATTATGTAGCCTAAAAGCCAATCACACTTTCATACATCTTTTTTATATATATTATAATAAAATTTATTTCATTGTTATTCTTGTGTGATATTTGTAATGAAATTTTATAAGCATATGCAATGACTAAGTAAATTATGATGATATCATAATATAGTAATCACTAATATCTAAATATGTGTGATAAACATTCCTATTCATGTAATATTCGAGAAATATATCAAATTATCCAGAAAGAATAATACTATCTAATTCAACTCATATGATAAGTATGATTGATCTTGTAGCCATTGATGTGGAGACAACAAAGATAGATAGTGGGTGCTCTTTACAGAAAGAGTTCACTGAAGTGATATTTACGAGTCCCTTAATGGTATTATACTCAATTGTCAATTAGGTTGATTCATGTCATAATTGTGTATGTGGTCTTGTGACTTGAGACACCAAAGACATCTTGTGAATGGATGACCGTGTTTTGATTATGATTAACAAATCCCTAGCCACCAAATTTTTATAACGTCATATATTGGATATAACATGAATTCCTCGAAGATGATTTAGTAGTAAAGATAGGATCTTTTGTCCTAGTATTTGAGGAGATTGGCTCAAGGAATGAGATGGGATGAAATCCTTGACCAAGGTAATATAAATATTGGAGAAGGACTTCCCAATGCTTTCGTCCACACATATATACTGACTTAAATGATTGATTAGGGTTGGACAGTTGACCATGCCTTAAGTTATTCACGAGTTTCATGTAAATTAAGGATTATACACACATGATAATCAATGACGGTAAGGTTCCATACGAGAGCTTTTCTATACTCCATATATCTTAGAGTATAGGGCGTAGCTTGGCACCCAATAGGCTGGCAACTTGACCTATTGATTGGGTTAAATTGATTGTTGGTTAATTAATCTATATGTTGATATAAATAATTAATGAAGGTTGACTGGTAAGGTGTTATTAGGTCTAATATAGCTATTAACTATTAAGATATAGAGACCCAGAAGGTCACACACACAAGGTTTATGAATGTTAGTGGATATAGACATAATTATGAGGGTTTTTATATAAAAAATCTACCTAATAAATGTCTATAAATATGAAGAGAATGATCACAACTAAAAGTACTCATTTAAGCCTCACGGAAATTCTCTCTTTCCTTCTTTATTTCTTGGTAAAGAGGTTTGAAGATGAGATCCAACTATATAGAGATCGTATTAATACCGCTAGAGGCTAGACTAAAATAGCTTTAATAACTCCTTTAAGTGAAACCTATAAGAATTTTTTCTAATACATATTAGATGATAAGATAATATGTTCTTTGTGCCTCAATGATTTGAATGTCTGATTTAATGTATTCTGTTGCACTTGACGTTTGATCAAAATTTGGGAAGACTTATAAACATAAGATCCAACACCTTCCCTTCTTACTTGGCCAATGTTATCTCTGTTAGAACTTGAATATGCATCATGATTCATTAGAATAATCAAATTCATAAAACAGAATTAAACGCGTACTTGGATTCACCGGATTAATCTTCATCCGAATTAGATTACTGAAGTGGAGAATAGCCTTCTTAGATATCCTTGATGTAACCTCTTGATCTCTAGAGGAAATGAGATTCTCCCTTGAGGGTTATGAGCATTAGGTTATCCAAGTGGACTATGGCCTCCTATTTATAGAGATGATGAAATCTTAAGCCTCTAATAAGTCATTAGTCAGCCCATTAATGACTAATGACTGATTTACTACATCTACACATAATTAACCTCCACACACATAAATGAATGTTGTAATCCCCACATTAAACATAATTGAATCACTTAATGGGATTAAAATGATAACTAATCCATAATAATACATAACTATGTCCACTTAATAGAGATTAGACCTAACAATATCTAGATTCTTCGTCCACATTAAGCTTTAAATTTCTAGACTTTGAAGTTGTCCATGTGATAAAATGAACAAGTCCTAATTTTCATAGGAGTGTTATGGATACTTTAAGGCTGGAGTGCCTCGCAAATAGAACTCGAACGTTTTGTTGTAGTAGGCACCAAGGAATGAGTACTCCCGAGCCATTGGGTGGCATATCACATGATCTTTATGGCACTCATCGAGCTGTCCCCAAATCATGAACTGTTTCACCCTTTCCATGTCTCCCACAACATGTAAGCTATTGTGATACTTATAAGGGGGTTTCCTCAAGGGCTAGTTGGAAAGTCAAAAGCTTTTTGAAAGAGCTCCTATGGAGAAATAGGGGAAGAAAAACAAGGGTTTGGGAGCCAATTCACTAGGAGTTGGTGTCACCACTCCACAGTCACCTCACTATAAAAGAATAAATGTTTCATAGTTTTGCTTTTCAGGGAGCTAAAAAAATAATAGCGCTGACAAATGGTACTAGGTAGTATGCATGCAATCATAGATATGTAGCTCATAGTGTACAAGTTTTCATAAGAAAAAAGAAACGGGAAGGACAAAACTAGGATGCCAAATGAGGATGCCCCAATATAATTTTGGGGAACAACGTCAAAAATTCTCCTAGGAAGAGCTATAGGAGAAGCTACCATCTAATGTGAAGGTCCAAATAGGCTGGTCCCTAAAAAGCTAATTATGATCTCTAACATGTCATCTAATAATATAATTGAGACTCCATGTCTCTCTAAGAAACTGTGAGTATCTCTTTCAAGAATTTGAACTACCGTGAGGTAGGGCCAAGAGGATATGAATTGAGAATATGTCACCAAAGGGACCTCCTTGAGCCAAGTGTCATACCAAACACTAATGGCACCTTGGCCCACCTTGATGCATGACGGGGTTGTGTAACCCTCGTAGCTAATCAATGTAACAAGGCAGACCGCAGAGTGGGCGGTTGAATCTAGCCTACGAGTAGGCTAGTCCTAGACTTTAAGTATGGTATCTAACCTAAACCTAAGTGCAGGCAGGCGTGCCAATCAACGAAGTCGACTCTAGGTAACCTGGGGAAACTCGCGATGATGGGTAGGATAAGACCTTCTTGGTCCACGTTCGGAGGCGTGGAGTCGCTCGTCGTGGAGTAACCTGAAGGCTACAACTCTCGCTCGATGTCAGACTTGGCGTTTGCATAAGCGGTGTGACCCTATAATCCCTCCTACCCTGCCTAAGTTATCTCACGGTGGTGGAGACGAGTGAAGGAAATGCTTCGAAAAGTAATTAAACTTAGGAGGGTGATCGAGGCAATTCACTATGAGGGTGATCGAGGCACTCAGCACGTCCTGGGTGCGCGCAGTAGATGCAAGGAGGGCACAAACTGGATTTACCGCGAGCGCGTGGAATTGGAATCGCCGGACGAGTGCAGGCAGAGACTGATCATGGTCGCCGCGAGGACAGAGTCATGTCCCATGTGCACGCGATCCAATTGAGAGTGTGGGATATGCGCGAGCAGGGGACTGATTGGCGGGAGGGCGCATGGGGCTGGTGATACGCAAGCGAGCGTCTAGTGGCCACAGATTTCGCGCGGGCGAAGTGCGAGGGGGTCAATTCCAGCACTCAAGATCTCGCGAGCACAGGAGGTAACATCGGGACACCCTCTGGAACTCGAAGGCCACTGGTGAGCAGTGTCAACGCGTTGATGAAGTCGGGCGGAGGAGTGCATTGGAAGAACGTGGCAGAACGCGTGACACAATCTCGCGACTCTCGTGGTCTCAAAGAAGTCGTCTCGGTGTCGCGGTTGACCGCGGATTGCGATGGTAGTATCTCATCAAATCGAAGGCGTCAAGTCGACGGAGCGTCCGTCGGGAGTTTCCTTTTCACAGTACTCGCGGGGCCACCTGACGTAGCTCGCGGAACTCGCGGAGCTGTAGGTTGACCTCCAGGGGGAATCCGGGTGGGACGAGGGTTCCTTTGACGAATTCAGTTGGCAGAGAGGGCATGGAAAGAGACGGTTTTCAGGCGGTCACAACCGTCGGGCCTAGAATCGCGGGAAGGGGTGAGAGGGTTCCGGAGGAAGTCGTTCCTCATCTTCTCACTATCTTCCTCGCATTCCTTCTTCTCGTATCCCGTCATTTGCTTCTCTAACTAGTGAGGTCTACTCGGATCGGTTGCCGCCGGGTGACGAGGCGAGGCTTCCGTACGGTGCGTGAGGGAGGGGATGGTCACTACCAATCCATATTTGCCTCTCCTCTTCTTCTAGAGTTGATCGCCAGGCCACGAAGAGATGACGACGGAAATTTCGATCACGCGAGACTGCGTCTCAGCGTCAAGTGGGGACGAAAGCCATGACAGATTCCTAGCTTGTTTGGCGGAGCTCCACACGCGGACGAGAACGGGATGATGGGTGGAGAGGGAGAAGGTGGGCGTCGAGGGCCCTTCCTCGACTGCTGTAGGCAGGTCTTCCTTTCCTGTGACGATTCTTCCTCCTCCACTTCTCGCTGCATGCGAGCGGCGGGAGAGGGATTCTTCTCAACTTATCTCCTCCTCTCGTACGATTACGTCTCGAGCGCGGGCCGCGTCCGATCTAGAAGGAGATCAGCCAATCGTTGATCTCACAGGGGGGGGGGAATGAATAGAGAGAGAGACGGTGTAAACGTGAATCTGCCAGGAGTGTGCTTCGTTTCAGGACGTTTGTAGGCGGGTCGACGTGGGCCTTCCACTGTGCAAGAGCCTTCCACTGGCCGCAGGTGAGACTCAGCCCAGGCTGTTTCCACAGCGTGGTCGATCGTCTCCTCTCTCTCTCTCTCTCTCTCTCTCTCTCTCTCTTAAATAGGGGTCTCGTTCCAAAAAAAGACCAACACACACACACACACATGAACATAGGGCTCATTTAGGCCTAAAAGGAAAGGCCCAATGAACCCTAGGAGGGGAAATAAAAGAAAAGAGAGAGAGGGACGATAATTGGGCCCGCTAAACACAAAGGGCCCAAAATTTTCAGAGAAGGAAATACAAAAATAAAAGAACATGAAGATACGGTGAACTCGTGTCGTCGATGTCTCTCGAAATGGTGGCCACGGGTCCCGCTCGCCATCACACCCTCTTACGGATTATTGGCACCATCTCTAGCCAATTTCTCTACCAATTGGCCCACCTTGTCACACCCTCGATGTCAAATAGTTGGTGAGCCTACTCATTAATAACTCACTAGTTAATAATTTTATAGACCCAATAACACCTTATTAGTCACCTTTATTAATTATTTATATCAATATATATATATTTATTAGTGAAAGATCATTTTAACTCAATTTATAGGTTGAGTTGCTAGCCCCTTGGGCACCAAGCTACACCATATACTATATGAGATATGGAGTGTATAAGAACTCTTATATAGAACCTTGCCGTCATCGGTTATTATATATGTATAATACTTTGTCTGCGCGAGACTTATGAATAACTGATTGTATGACCAACTATCAAACCCTAATCAGTCACTCAAGTTAGTATTGATGTATAAAAGAAATCATCATGCACTCCTTCTCTAATGTTTCTACTACCTTGGCCGAGGATTTCATTACATCTTATTCCTCGAGTTAATCTCCTCAAATGTCAGAGGTAGAGGATCCCATCTTGACCACACAATCATTTTTGAGGAATTCATTACATATCTAATATATCACATTTTAGAGGTCTCATGGCTAGGATTCGTAAGTCATAAACGCGGTCATCCATCTACAAGATGTCTTTGGCGTCTCAAGTCAAAGAACCATTTATATAACTCTGACAGTTAGATATAATACCATTTAGAGATTCATATGGATCAATTTAGTAAATTCTTTATATAAAGAACACTCACTATTTATCATTGGTGTCCCTACACTGATGGCTATAGGATCAATCATACTCATCATACGAGTCAAATCAAATAATGCTATTCTTTTAGGATAATTCGATGTCCTTCTCAAATATTCCATAAATATTAATATTTATAATATTTGTTTAAAGACTAGTGATCAAATGTATTATGATCTTATGATAATTTAATTAGCCATTGTATATGATGATGGACTTTATTACAAACATCACACAATTATGACAATGAATGAATTTTATTTCAATAAATATAAATGAGATATGTAGAACTGGAGCGATTTATATGCTGCATAATGTCCATTAGTCACAAAGTGCTTACAATTAGTGCACATATCATTAGGAGGTTACAGATGTACCCCATATCATATTATTTGGTCCATGGTTTGAGTATATCTTTATTAGGTTAATAAATTGTCAAACCCTCATCTTCATAAATATTTCTTTGTACAAAAAAATAAGTGATTAATGAAGGTTAAACATGGTTGACTAGGTCAACTCCCTCCCTTACCCTCCACGGGCTAGGAAGTCATTGTTTCTCCCTCTACTACTTGCGGCACCACCATCAGAATGTCCAACCATACGCGGTCCCACCACCATTTCCTCTTCATCGGCTTTTTCCTTCCCACTTTTTCAGTTCACCGCTGGGGATCTCTTTCTTGCGCTTCTCAACTATTATTGACGATAGATCATTCATGGCTAGCCTAACGATTCTATTATTTCAGATTTTTTGAACAGTAGAAATTCAAAGCAAACTAATTAAAAATTTTGTAGAATTCAAATATAAAGATATTTTTGGTATTCATTACATGGGAATTTCATGAGCCAAATGTTTGTCTTTATTATTATATAATTATAAATGATGTCTCATGGTGCGACCTTCTAATTCATAAAAACATAAAATGAATTAGTTTTAAAATAAAAAGCATTTTCTAACTTAAAAAAATTGAAAAAATAATAATTATTTTACTTATCTATTAATTCCATTCTGTTGCGGGAGTTGAGTGCTAATAGGTGGGGACGACATGCCCGATCCGGTCCAACTCACTCGACCCAAACCGTATGCGCCGTCCGGTTCAAACTGTTCCTTGTTTTTTTTTTTTCAAATTGCGAAGAGTCGGAGAACAGGAATAAAAAGGTGACGGGAGCAATTTTCAAATCTAACTATCTGATCGTCCCTCCGGCAATGGCGAAGTCAGGTCAGAGCCAAAATCTGGCGGCGGACGTGCTACAGGTGGTGGAGCAGCTTGAGCGGCATTGTCTCGCGCCTGATGGATCTTTCGTCAGCAAATCTGCTTACTCCGAGCTTCAGCTTGTCGGTGTCGTAATCCCTGTGTTTGTTCTTGCACTCTGATCGTCTCATTGGCTCATTCGGGCTGAAATTTTTTCGCACGTTTTTCAGGCCAGAGAAGAGATGTCGAGAGAGAGGACGCGGTACTTGGAATACTTGGTAACATCCTGAAATACTCTAAAATGAATCTATTTTTGAGTTTTTTTTCCTAATTTATTTCTCGGATCTTCTATCCTGTTAAATTTATTTTCTTTTCTCTAATTACCTCCCTTGTTTTTTTTCTTGAACAGACCCCGTACATGGTAAGTTCCTGTAATTCCTGTAATAATTGTCAATATGCTAGTTCTCTGAAGTGAATTTATTTAGACACTAGTTATTATTTAGACACTAGTTAGTGCCCCCTCTGTGGTGGGCGTCTTGAGGACTGCTCCCACCTTTTCTTCCAATGTCCGCTGGCCCAGGAGGTATGGAGGGAGGCCGCGGTGATCCATCCTTGACTCGGAGGAGGCTTTCTGGAGCTCCTTGTCAGGGGGCCTCTTCAGGCGGGAGGCGGATTGGAGGGGAATCTTCGCCACACTGTGGGCAATCTGGACCCACAGGAACGAAGTCATCTTCAGGGGCGTCACCCCATCCGGCGATGCCATCATGCACACCGCCGAGGGGTTCTATCTTTCCTGGCACCGAGGCGGCTTATGCCTCTCAAATCATGTACCCCTGCTACGATAGACTTCGCTGTCAAATTTTTTCATTAACTTAATGAAAACTGGGTGCACCGTTTGGGGTGCACTCCTCCCTCTTATAAAAAAAAAACTAGTTATTAGATTCGTGTAGTTATTTTATTTTTGAAATAATTAGTAAATGGTAGAATAATGTTATGGAAGGTAATTGTGAAAATGCTTGTTCTCTTGATTGATTTTATTTATTTAAAACTTGAACTTGTTTAAAAAGTTTCATACGTTTTTACCTCGGATCATCCATCCTACTATCCTTTTTTTCTTTCTTCTACCCTGGCCTCCTTCTTTTGTTGCTTGATATTTGTACGGATTTTATACTTGGCAGGTTTCTGTAGTTCCGGTAATCGTTGTAGAGATGCTATTTCTCTGAAGTGAATATGTTTATCCTGTACTTAAACTAGTTTTTATGAGTTTTTAAAGTATGTTTCTTAGATAGTCCACCCTACTGTCGTTCCTTTCTTTCTTCCTTCTAACCTGGATTCTTTTTTTTGCTGCATGAACTTTGTAGACTCTATACAATGAGGCTATAGCTATGGTTGAAGAATACCAGCAGGCATTGACAGTTGCTAATGTAGGAGGAACTAGAGAATCGCAGGGTCACCACTCGCGTCTTTCTGGAATGATGTGTGCTTCTCAGGTTTGATCTGTAGTTTAAACTTCTCATCTTGAAATTGTACTGTTATCTATCTCTTTTACTTCATTCATTATTAAATTTGAGACACTAGCAAAGGAATCTTCAAGTACTCTATCACTCTACTTGTCTGAATTTCAAGTGTGTGGTTCGGGTGGGTTATAATCTATTTAGTGGTTTTACATTTCAATTTTTTTGTGGTCTCAATGAGGGAAATGACTCTCAGAGATTCCGTCTTGGACTTTCGAAATATTGTAGATTTACTGAAAAAAACAGTTTATCTATTGAACTAGGTAACAAAATGTGCAACTTCGTGGCTTGATTGACTTTGTAATCTGCCATCAAGTCGTTCTGATGTTCTTCTTTTAGTCAAAGAACATGAAAGAAAGAACACACAAGCAATGAGCTTACTTCTTTCAGAAAATTTGGTATTTGCTGATGAATCCGATTCTTTCCATTTCAAGAAGTTTCAGCATGGTTACATTCTTTCCATTCTTTCCATTAAACTAGTTTTTTTGCTGCACAAAATTTATTACATGGGTTTTTTAAGTGCGGTAGAAAATAATAACTGTTGTTATCAGGAGTTCTTTTTCTTATATATTTGCCCTTTGTATTTCTTTCTTTTATGCATACCTATATGAGGACCTTATAGGCAAGTGACCTGTTGGGTGTTCCAAGACCCTCTACAACCTACATGTGAGGGGCTTATTGGGTATCCATTATCCACTACCCTATAAAAGGGAGGACAAGTATTTCGGACTTCAATGTCAGTTTGGCGTACATTCACATAATTCATGAATTGATGTAAACTAAAGCAGCATTAGTATCAATGGCTCTATTGGATGGGTATCTGCTTTATACATTTTCACATGTTCTAATATATGATTTAAAAGTATAGCTTAATATGTTCAACTGGTTGGTTCGAATTTTTATAATGGGCTTGTGCAACCATGAAGGTCATGTTTGCATCATGGTGACCGGATTTGACCGTTTGCATTATCCTATGGGAGTATCGCTGATTTGTTCAAACGCCTCTTAGATCATTTAAGCTTTATGACTCAAGCATCTCCTCTGCCATTTTGAAAGATCATCAGTTCATTGATATCAAATATTCACTGGATAATATGCTTTATTAAGCACACGGCAGATGTTCTAGTATGCCGAAGGTTTCTTTGAAGCAGAAAATAAGTTTTATGAACCCTGATTTGATGCAGCAAAACCAACTCAAAACGATCCAAACTAGTGTCCAACAGTGCACAAATCTGATGTTCAGAGAGTCAGAGAGAGAGAGAGATAGTGTAGATGATTGAGGTGGGGAGGATAGTTGAGGGGGGCTGGTTCGAGGGCGCTCCTAGTTCTCCTTGGGTTTCCAGGTGAGGATTGCCTGCTTCTCTCTGCGCACCCTTGCTGATAAAATTGGCTCTCCTCGGACATCTAGGCCTGTCATCTTTGGCCTGTCAGGCCCCAGCCCATTTTCTGGCGGCTCTTTTGCTGCTGGCCTGCACCCGGCCCATTCATAGCGGATGGACCGGGCTTCCCTGCTCATCTCTTGTAGACAAGAAGGGCGTTACCATTATTTATAAATGTTTAAGAACCCATCCAGTAGAGAATGGGTCTCTAGGATTTCCTAAATGTGAGTATGATGCCTCTAGGGCTTTGAAAGAGACTTAGGGTATTTGTAGTACGTTTCATGAAATCTAATGACATCTGGGATCCTCATATTTTTATCTAACATCTTGTTGATGCAAAGTGTTGTCCCTGTGAATATGTATGCTTTTCCAGTTTGCTGCAGGATGGAAATCACAATTTGTGCAAATGTATTGGAAGTGGATTTCCACCAACGAAATATCCCACTAAGCATTTGTAGAACCTTGTAACCTTACTCCACTGACATTAGAGATAGGTGATCGGTGAATCTCTCTTAGACAATTACAATTTACCTTAAATATTCAAAGTCCATTGTCCTATTCATCTCACATTCATTTCACCAGTGTATCTGAGTAATGAAATGCTTGTGAATACGACTGAGTGCAATTCCAGTAATCTTGATTAATCAATTATTTTTCTCAAATTGTGTAATGTAGATCTATGAATCTCTTGATCACCGATTAACCGTTGCTGAGGCTGCTCAACGTTTGAGATTACCTCTTGTCTCCAAAGATGGCGAAATTCATGAAGAAGAGATAAAAAAGCTGATTGCAATATCAGAAGTCTCTTCTGATGCCACAAGTGCAAATTTCAACTCGAGATCCAGCTCAGTTGGCTCTGCTAACTCTTCACTTCAATCCTATATTTCCAACTGTCCTGAGCCTGGAGTTGGTGGTGTGCCACATCGCTTTCTTGGAATTACTTCAGATTTCTTATGGAAGGTTCAACTTCAAAAGGCTCCTGTTAATGTGGTACGACCCTTATTTTGTAGCCTATGATAAGGAAATGTTCTTAGAAGCGTGCTTTAGAATGTTGGAGGAAAATTATCAAATGGTTTTTTATGAGTTCATGCTTCATACATGACTTCTTTGACTGTATTTCTACAGGACGAGACACATTACCAGAGGTCTATTTCCAGTGAGATGGAAGGCCGACTAGACGCTAAGTGCGATAGACTGGTCGACATATTTGCAACTGCAGAACTTGGTACAGTAAGAAGTTCAAATAATGTAAAACACTTTTGTCTCTTTTTCATGTTTTCTGACTGTAACAGAGCTTTTTCCCTAGATTCATCTTCCTTTAGCCACATCCAAAATGCTCGGCTTCCAGAGAGGTATTTTTCATATACTACCTGTTTATAATCAGTTGCATGGATAAGTCATTAATTTATTCCAGCACAGTTTTCAGAGGGGAAAAAGGTGTTTCCATTTGAGAGTAGATAGGACCTGTTTGAAGTTTTCTCATGTATTGATCTTATTGGTCCTGTGGTTGGATTTCTTCTGTGTTATGAGCATTGGATTTTGGTGTGACAGTCAGATCTTTATTATTTGGGAAAACGAAATGCTATGGTTGAAATGCTCTTGTTGAACTTATTATGTTTGTAATCAGTTTTGTATCCATCACTCTGTTTAGAGAGAATGCTTTGAACTGGTGTTTGTTGATAGAATAAGGACTTCTTTCAATCATTTGATCAATTTAAATAAGGATAGGAGCTTAAATCCTGATGGTTTCAGTACTGACCTAGAGTGTTGACTATAAGATAAGCGAGTCAGTTATAGCATATGGATCTGAGTTTTAGAGGTTAGCAGTTTTTTGGGAGGACTTAGGGTAGAGATACTGACAGAGATTGAATGGTAAATCTGGTTAGACTTGTGACAATCATGAACATGGTGGCTTAGAAGCATGTTCAAACACGGACAAGTTATGTTTGATACCAGCAGCCGGGGAGACATGCATTCACGAGTTTCTTATGAGAGTCACCCCTCTCCAGGATGGAATTGGGGCACTGGTTTCTGATATGACCCCTAAACAGAGTGAGTGATAATCACTAATTGTGCCCTCATCAAAGGCCAAAGGTATTCTTCTAATATACCTCTGACAGTTTGGGTGATGGCCATAAATAGAGCAGTGCTGTATTTTGTGGTCTGGGATTCTGAGGCGAGCTGTTCAATGTAGGTGAGGCTGGATGCAGTAAGAAACTAAAGGAGGAGACCTGTGGTGTCTTGGATCTATAATACTGTTCTAAGTCAGAGGCAGATCAAAATTGAGTAGATCTGATCTCTAAAGGCTGATTCAATTGTATTTCTCCATCTTCTTGCAAATCGAAGACAAGTATCTTATAACTATCATATAAGAAAATGTTAATACAAAAAGTATCATTTAAGAAAACAGACACAGCTTGGCAACTAATTCTCCTTATTTATGCGAGGTCTAACCATGGAGAAAAATTTCGTACCATTGAAATTGGGTATTATAGACCTTACAATGCCAATGCAGTAGCTGAGTTTCTGGAAAGGATCCACCCTCATGTTTAGGTGCTTGTCATGAAATGAAATCTAAAGAATATAGTGCACACTTTAAGAGATGATCATATTGGGTGTTTTCTGGGTGGCACCATTCAGGGCGCCTCTTATGCATTATTAAAAAAAATAAATGATCATATTGGGTGCAAGACATGCATCTCTCTCAAGTCCGTTGTGGAAGAACAGAAAGAACAGTAATTACATGGTAGAATTGCATCACATTTCAATGATTATGCAATGGGTGCCAGTTAGTGAAGATATGAGTGGTTTCTGGAAGTAAGGCGAAAGGCTTTGATTCCAAAGAGTTTTGTATCTATTCAGAGCCATCCTCTATGTGAGAGTACCATACTAATACCCTGGTTCTAGGTGCACATCTTGTCGACCAGAAGCCCTTCCAATGCTCATTCTCGCAAAGGAATGGAATTTAGCTGTTGGTCTGTGAACTAGTTGGGACAATCATCATTGAGCACTCAAAGAGTTCATATCCGAGTTCCGCTCTGATGCATAAAGCAATGGGGAAGAAGGTGGGATCCGACACAGCTATAGGTAGCATCAGCAGTAACGGAACCCTAGGGGCACACTTTTGAAAAGAAGAATTCTAACCCAAAATCTGCCTCCTCATTCTATACATTTGGTGGCCCATTTATAAGGCTTAGAGGAAAGAGAAAGTACAACTTAATAAACAAAAGGAAATTAGAAAATTATGGTAAGAAATAAATCCGAATAGTAGACAATGTTGGCCCTTCTGATGGTGGGTCTAGGGTTCTTTCCCCTGTTATCCATCAATCCTCCCCCCTTGGAGAATTTAACTCCAGCAAGTAGGCAGGAGAACACGAGGCCGGCAACGCTGGTGATGATTTGCTTGGCCATTCCCCATCAATCTGGTGAGTAAGCAGAAGAACACAATGCTAAGGGTGCTGGAAAAGTGATGACAGTGTGGTGGCCTCAGGCGGGCAGCAGTCGCAGTGGAATGCAGAAAGATGGGGTTAGGGTTGACAGGGGTGCAGTGGTTTCCAGGGTGTCAAAACCTTGGCTGTCACTGGAGGGCCACTGATGGTTCTTAAGGGTCATTTGATGCATAGAGGGCACCAAGAGGCATGGGAGATGCTTGATGGAGTAGCATGGGTAATGCAGCAGAGCTTGTGTGTCCATGCTGGTGTATGATCCCATGTGCATAGAGAGGGCAGCGCGCAAGCTTGGGTGTGCGCTTGCGTGCAGTGCGAGTTATGCACCTTGGCACTAGGGGTCATTGAAACCGTAGTGCTTGTACAATGAAGGTGTCACATGCAGTGAGGGAGAGACCAGGCAGCACTGGCATCACACCCAGTGAAGGGGGCACCAGGCAGCTGCTGGTGGTGCCGGAATGGCACTTGCTATGCTTGGGCAGCCTTGGGTTCTGATGAACGGGCCTGGTCTGGTGGTGCCGGAATGGCACTTGCTATGCTTGGGCAGCCTTGGGTTCTGATGAACGGGCCTGGTCTGGTGGCATTTAGGGTGGCAGTGCAGAGGGCAGTAGGGTGACAGACGGCGGCAGGACCTCTGCAGCAATTCCAGTGGTTCTGATGATGGAGGTGGCTCCAATGGCAGTTTCAGGGCTCCAGCAATAGTGGTGATTTCGTGTACACCAATGCTGATTTTTGCCATGACTAAATGGACTTTAGTATTGAATTTGTCCATGGAGGATGCAGGATCTGAGCTTCATATATGCCTTGTCGGTGTTGTCAGATGGAATGGGGTGGAGCGACTATGGAGGCGGTGGTGGAGTGACGATCAGCGGGGATGGAGTTATGAGGATTGTTGGGCGCTGGAACCAAACTGATGTAGAACACAACGGGGAAGAATGCGGGATCTGATGCGGTGGAGGGGGCAGATCCCGTAGGCACAATTTCGAGAAGAAGAAAACTCAACTCAAAAGGTGTCTCCTGGTTCTATCACATGGGTGGTCTATGTATATAGACTTTGGAGGAAAGAGAAAGTACAACTTAACATTAAAAAAATGAAAGAAAATTAGAAAACTAAAGTAAGAAATAAATCCGAAATATAGATAATGCTTGGATCCTGGATTTACTCTGGCAATAGCAGGCATCGGCCCTTCTGATTCTTAGTCATTTTCATGCCCTTATCTTGCCTACCTTCCTCCCTATCTATGGGTTCCCTCTTCCACTCCCTGTTCTATCTCTGATTTCCCTGTCCCTTGATTCTAGTTCCCTCTTCCTCCATCTCTCTCTCTCTCTCTCTGATTTCCCTTTCTCTCTCTCAATTTCCCTCTTTCTGAGATTTCTCATTCCCTTTCTCAGTCTCTCTCTCTCTCACTCTCTCTCTGAGATTTCTCGTTTCCTCTCTCTGTTTCTATCTTATTCTCTCTTGTTTTAGATTTCACATTCCATTAGTTTCTCTGTCACTCTCTCTCCCCTCCATCTAGCTTTCTCATTCCCTCTCTGATTTTATCTCTATTTCTCTCTCACTCTCTTAGATGTTTCATGCCGTATCTCAAATTTTCTCTATTCTATCTCACTCTCTTAGATGTCTCATGCCGTATCTCAAATTTTCTCTATTTCTCTCTCACTCTCTTAGAGGTCTCATGCCCTATCTCAAATTTTCTCTATTTCTCTCTCTCTCTTAGATGTCTCATGCCGTATCTCAAATTTTCTCTATCTCTCTCTCTCTCTCTCTCTCTCTCTCTTGGATGTCTCATGCCATATCTCAATTTCTCTCTCTTCCTCTTAGATGTCGCATTCCCTCTTTCAATTTCTCTCTATTCTCACTCACTCTCTTAGATGTCTCATTCCCTCTCTCAATTTCTCGCTATTTCTTCTGTCTATGATTTCCCATTCCCTCTCTCAGTTTTTCTTCCCTCTTTTCTGCTCTCTTTCTCTCCCTTCATCCCCTTCCCCCAGGTTTTCCTCTCCCTCTCTTCCTCTGGTTTCCATCTTCCTCTCTCTCTCTCTCTCTTTGATTTCTCTCCTGTTTCATGGTTTCCCTCTCCTCCACTAACATGCTAATTTTTGGTCAATTTGTTGTGGAATATTTTTCCTCAGGGTAAAGTTGATATCTGAGGAGATTGATAGAGAAGAGATATTGTTGCTACAAGATTTATATTTAATGAATCGGAAGTTTTCAGAACATTACAGTGTACGTTTATGAGTAATTGACTCAATTTCCTGCTGTTCCTCTGTATTTTAATATCTTATTCTTTTCAAAGGTTCTGGAGCAAATACTTAGTGTTCTAGTCAAGTTTGTCAAAGATTTAAAGCTACACCATCAGCATAAGTTTGTACGTTCTCTCCTTTGATTTCATTCTTTTCAACGTTGTTCATCATTACCTTGAAACCTGCAGATAATGCAATAAATTTATTGTTCTTTTGGATGTAGGATGAACTGAAGAAGGATTGGTTATGCAAACGGTGCCAAACACTAAATGCCAAACTGAGGTATTTCCTCAGTCCTTTCCCTTTGTTTCCTGCAAGTTTGAAGAACTGTTATTATGTTCTTCATATGGCTCTTAAATTGATAAGATTTAAAAGAGTAGAATGCAATGATCATATAATGACTACTCTCTGAATACTTCTCATTTTATTCTATTTTATTTTCTTATTCTTAATTGCATGTCGTGGTTAATTGTATGAGTCTGCTTGTAATAAGAGCGTAGGAATAATTTAATATGTAGCTCTGCTAATGAAATGGCATGAGTAGGTGTAAATTTGAATATGTAGCTCTACTTTATATAAATTTCTCATATAAAGCATAATCATTCTCTTTCTCTCAAAGTTCGTAATTATCTCTTGTATTTTCCCCATTTGCAGTAGTTTTTTGCTTCCAGTGATCAACAAAGATTGCCTATTGCTATAACAATTGAAATATTTCGGATGATGCAATATTGAACTTCATCCATTGCAGGTCACTAGAGGAGAGAACTAGTTAATGTGTGTTTTATATCTATGATGTCCTTCGTTTGGCTGAACAGGTGTCTGGAGTACCTTCTCTTGTGCAGCACCTACAGCAAAGATTCTATTCCAGCTCTCCACAGAGTACGGTAAGAAATTCCATTGATCATAGCCCATGCACAAAACCCTTTTCTTGTTGGATTCCCTAATTGACAACTTTTCTCTTCAGGGAACATCTTCTGGAGGCCACAGCAGAAGCATCCATGTCTTATAATAAGGCCGTATGCCTCTCCAACTTTCACATTTTAATTTGTTCAACTTATTTACTGCATATACATGGAATACGGTTCTGGTGCAGTGCCATTATTAACATGCATAAGGTTGAAGAAAATATAAATTTAGGACGGGCGTTTGCCCATGAGCAAAGTGAATAAGAAACAGGGACGTGAAGAGTCCAATGGCTTCTGAGGAACAAAGTGGGATCGATTAAAAAGATTTGGGGATCACGGAGCCTCATTCAGTGCTCATGCTACCAAGGGCTAAGAAAGTGAAGGGCACCTGATATGGTAAAACTGTCACAATCTCGGTTAGTAGTAGAGAAACTCATAAATTCACAAAACTGAAGGGTGCTGAAGTCACCAATGTATGTCTACTTTCAAGGAACAGAACTATCCAATTTGATGTTGTAATGGGCATTTGACATACTCATTATGTTGCAAAAGTCTGTGGGAGTGGCTCTTAACATTGAAGGAGTTGTCATACAACAAGACTTTTTAAAAATGGTCAGTCATCCTGGTTGGATGATGATAATGTCCTCTTATCAATTGATGTGTTCAACTCGTAAGGAAAGGTCAAATCCTTGATCAAACTATCTTTGAGAGATAGTGAGTACAATGAAAACAAGAATTCAAAGAAGAGCAAGAAGAGACTCCAGTTTGTTGCATTGTCTAACCAGCCAACTGCCAACTAGGATCTCCAGCTGCAGCTCCTGAGACCTGACCGAATTCTTGAATGGCACTGAAGGCGATGTGTCATGTTTATTCATAACCATGCGTATGGATGTCACATATGGGGAAGTTTGTTACAACCTCCCAACTTTCCAGAATCCTCTATGCCTTCATTGATACATAGTGAAGGGGCTTCACAGATGCATGAACATTGGAGTTTTCTCTTATTGAAAATCAAAGAGGAAAATGCAGTTATAATTCTGCAAGGTGATCCTAGTCCAACCAATGTAGGCTTGTCATTGAACTTGGCAAATCAAGGGGTTACACAGGAAGCAACTTGTAGTGTTGAAATTCTATCAATTATTTGAGGACAAATCCAATATTATGCGAGAATGCAAGACAAATTCTCATCAATTTGTCTCCTTTCAACTCCTGCGTCCCACTTGAGACATGGATCTCTCTATTATCACATTCCCCGAGTAAAAGCTAATTGATCTTCAGCTGTACAGTAAGGTTGATGTTGAAAATTTTTATCGGAGCTTTTTCGCCGATGGTTATTCCCACAGATTTTTCTACTTCGTGTGTGGTCTCTGAGCCAAATCACCATCGTTATCCTATTTCAGTAATTGATAAGCTTGTTCGATGAACTATATGGCTCATTACAATTTTCTGGAATTGACTTCATGTCAAGTTATCTTAAATCCAAACAAAGTAGGTTATCGATACTGTCCTCACTATAGTTAAGGGGTATACATACCCTGATTTGTTAGGTTTTTGGGGACTTTTAGTTAATCTTCTTAATCAAACTCTCTCCCCCTCTCTTCTCTCGCTCTCTTTCTTTGTAGCCAAACCTGGTACATCCCAAGTGGGATCCTGAAAAGGGTATCAGAGCCACTTTCTTGGCTCAGAAAACAAAGAAAGATCGTGAACAAAGAAATGGAGATAGGAAAAGAAAGAGTTGTTGATGCAGTTCACAGAAATGTTGATGTTAAATCTGGTTTTGATAAAAGATTCAAAGGACATAGTTCTTGTTGGATGGGGACTTGCCTGTGAGCAAGGAGCTGTATGCAGCTCTAGGCTTGTCGGAGATAGTCGTAGGAGGGGAGCAAATGTTATCGAGGCTGTTCAAGGATCCATGGTCACCACCTTTGCTGCGCGCACTGTAAGTGAGCCGCTGCCTCATCCGTCTTGACACATCAGCAGATCTCTGCAGTATCCCCACTACAGTTACCTGCACTTCCACCAGCGGCCACTGTAGCCGCCAAAGAAGCTTGTGGCACTGCTGGCGGCGTGACCACATGAGTGGTCCACCACTGCAAGCCCTAGGGTTGCCACAGTATATTTCTGAGATGGGCCATGAGATTAGGTAGTTCTCAAAATATTGGGCCCACACAAGTCATCTTCTGGCTGGCCAGTTCCAGTTGGACCTAATTCATGGGGCCCAACCTGGGCTTAATCACCCCATCCCTGGCCAGCTCAGCCAGCCTCACTTACAGTCCAAACCAAGGCCCAGCCCACTGCCCTACTGTGGCCCAACCAAGGCCCACTTTGCTACCCACCTGTAGGACAGTGCAGCAGGGGTCCCTCCCAGCATTGCCATCCATGCAGACTGCCACTGCGTCCACCACTGGAAAGGCAGCTACCACATCTGCATTGTGTGCTTCGCCAAAGCTTCTGCCACCAAGTTCAGCATCAGATAGGCAGCGGCCACCTTTTCAACAGTCCTTGCCACTGATTCTGCATCAGCGACATCATCTGTCTGAGCCCATCATACTATATGCTGCACTGTGCTTTTGTAACCCTGCCAAAGCTGCCCGGCCATAACTGCCTCTGCCACCATCAGTAGACTGCTTGGTAATTTGCTCAGGGTGTTTTGCCTCTGAACACCCTCAACTTAAACTAAGGGGATCCATTGAGTGGGGCTCTCCTATAATTCATCTATTGTCTCCTCCTTTGACATCACACCATTCACCAAGGTCTATGGATGTGACCCCTTTTGGTGCTTTATTGCTCTTCGCCTTCCCCCCATCACTTCAGTTGATTCTGCTTGATTTGGGATCAAATTCTGTCCACACTGAAAGAGAAGCTTCTCTTCTCGCAGAAACAAAAGTTGTCTTTTGGCTTGGCTAAGAAAAAAAAGTTGCCCCCTTGCTAGAAGTGACAATTTTTGATCTAAACGAGAGACAGGTTGTGAGTTCAAACCCCAGGAATGCCAGGTTGCACAGGGCCAAAAACCCTGCGTAGGGCATGCCAGCATGTGATGGTGCCAAGTTAGTTAAGGGTGTGTAGGTCGTGTTATACTTTTGAGCTGAGTCTGCTGAGGGCATATAGGATGCACCTTGTGCATGGGCTAAGTCAGATAAGGGTGTGAAGGCTTGTTGGTAAGTGTGCCAAGTCCAGTGGGGGTATAGACATGATGCTGGTGTGGGGGATTGTCAGACAGTGCCAACTGACATCCTGGTAATGTTTGAACCTGTAGGTGTTTGCTTTGCTGCTTGATTGAGAGACAAAATTTGGGCCGTTAGCTGTAGGCTATATCTTTTAGCATAATGGTACGAGCCATGGGAACAAGGTGATAGTCGATGGGAACAAGCTGAGTCTTTTAGCTTGATACTTTACCATGGGAACAAGGTGATAGTCGATGATGGGGTTAACGATACAACTCAGTTTATCCCTACAAAATGAAGAGGAAGAGAAGAAACAAGTGGACCATTGTCGGCTCATAAGCAGAGTGAAATGGAAACATCACGAGTTTGTGGACAAGATAACATGTTAGTTCATGAATGGGACTTAGTTGTAATTGCGCTTATGATGCCTAAAAAGTAGTGAAGAGGGTCCCCAGGAGAGGGTATCATGCAATATTTATACTGAAGGGATATTTCTCTGAAGTCACAGATGAAAAGGCCCAAGGGATTGACTGAAGTGCACAAGTTGGCAGGGACTTCATTGTAATTGTCCTTCATGGGGGCATATTCTGGGTGACATCTCCCTCGGGGAGGGCATCAACAGATGGTTGTAAGAAAGAAGGGAAGACCTTTCTGAACCACTCATAGAAGACTATTGCATCCATGGCTCGCTACGAGAATTCATATCTCTGTATTATTTTGTTTATAAAATTTTTGTTCATTCAAGTTATTTACTGCATAGAAAGAAGGAAGAATATTTACTGTTCTGATGGTCATCTGAATGAAGAACTGGAATCTCATTGATGTCTAGGTTACACGTCTCCGTGAGTATCAAGGCGTTGACTCCCATTTTGATACTATTGCCATGGAATACCATGATATTGTAAAGGTTGCTTCCTCCACATCTCTTTATTCATTTATAGCTGTATTGAGGGCTCAAATGTTTTGCAGAAATTGGAAGGCATGCAGTGGACCATACATCAGGTTGAAATGGATCTCCGCCGTTCATCTGAGCATCCTAGCTCATATGCCTTGTAATCTATTGTTGAGATTATATCTACTTCTTATTTAAAAAGGTAAGCAGAAGCCTGAAATTTCATGAATAACCATCGAGCAACAGGTTAGCACCTTTGCTCGAGCACATCAATTTTCGGCCTGTAAGCATGCCCACTTTCACTCGTGTTAGAAGTCTTCCTTGAACATAAATAGTTAGCTCTCCATCTTCCATAAAAAACCTGCAACCCTTCTTTCCAAGATGGCCAAGGTTTAGGATGTTATAGAGAACATAGAGAACATTCCCTAGAGTCCATGTTTCTCCACCTTTTGAATTTCTGCCCTTGAATCATCTCTGACATTTACTTTTCTTGATTTCTTATCTTCTTGCAATAAATCTTTCTTTCATGTCATGTCATGTCATGCTGGCCACGATCCATGTGAGTTATTAGTTAAATATTATAAAAAATTTCTCATTCTTCCCCCCATCATCACTTTCTTTGAGCATTTCTCCCATACTAAGACATTTTGAGATGACTCTACAAATTGTAAGGATCCACGGCACTTGACAGAATTCAACATGCATATCGGAAATGATTTAGATATCATCATGATTGCATGATGGGAGAAAAAAAAATTGTGTGAAAACAAAACAAGTTGGGATTGCAATGATGATCTTATTTTCAAATATAAATATATATTTACATTTATAAGGTTTCTTGGAGTTCTTTGAAGCTACTTAGATTTTTATTATAATCTCCAAAAGCTTGAGTCTCCACTTGAAACTTTTCCTCAATGCTCCTTAGTATCTTTCAAGATCTCCCTCTCTTTATTTATAGAAATTTGGCTGAAGAATCTTTTGCAAAAATTCTCATAAAGATATTTATATTTATCAAGGTTCATTGACCTTATTTATGTGACCCTTCTAAGGCCATATATTTGTCTAGTTAATTACTCAATTGACTTAATAAAGACTTATTGGTTGACTTTACTTGTTAACTATATCTATATATATCTTTAATTGTAAATTAATTTAACTTAATCGACAATTTGAGTTGCCCAACAGTCTGGGGACAAGCTATACCAAGTGTTCTATAAGATATAAGGCATATGAGGATTGATTGATAGAAATCTTACTATCATCAGTTACATTATTAGAATATATAAATTTTTTCATGCGCATGAGACTCCGGAATGTTTTAGGGTATAGTCAAAACATTGTATAATGAAAACCATTGAGAACATTTTTTCTGATATACTTTGGCTAAGGATTTTGTCGTATCTCATTCTTTGAGTCAATCTCTTCTTATATTGAGGGCAAATGAATCCATCTTAACCACTAAATTATCTTTGAGGATTTCATGTCTTATTTAATATATAAAGTTTTAGAATTCCGTAGCTAAAGATTAATAAGGTATTATCAAAATATGATAATCAATTTATAAGATTATTTTGTGTCTCAAGTCTATGGATCATATATTTATAATAATGATATGGATTGACTTGATTAGCAATTAGGTATAATACTATCCATCGATTGATACAAATCCATTGAATGAACTCTTTATTTAGATAGTGTTTTAATACCAATGGCTATAGGGTCAACCATGCTCATCATATGAATTAAATTAGATATAGGATGCTACTTTTGCTATTCTTTCCCGATATTTCAATGTCCTACTCAAGTTTTCTTCTGTGATTTTTAATATCACACAAGAATGATAAGGAATAATAGTTTATTCAATGTCTATAAATGAGACATAAACTTAGTCATTTATTTTATCCTTATTTCTTATTATGAGAATTTTGAAACTAGCACTTCAAATCATAAACTCTTGTCTGTTCATCCAATCAACTTCTATTTTCATGAGGAATTTTGTAAGGATGATAGAGAGGGTTGTTGATCCTTCTTTCTTGGCATATTCTCAGCATCAATGACCATCCATAGCCCCTAGGGCATCCCAAAATATCTTTATTATACTTGCGCATAGAGAATACTTGGTCTTGGAGAGCACGAAGAGGAAACGTAGAGTTTTTGGTTCAACCTTTACCTTGGGCACTCCAGCAGTGGTTGCTTTGCCTTTTGCGGAGAAAAATATCACTGGATAGGGTTGATGCCTTCATTCACCTTATCATCATATCTCCTCAACAAAAATTTTTGAAAGCTCTCTCAATGCATTGACTTGAATTGGTTCTCAACTTTCTCTAATACCAAATGTAAGAAATAAATCCCAGAAACTCCACTCTGTATAGTAGGAGAGAGAGCTTTTGATTGCTCCATTGACTAAATGGCATGCTAGGTTCTATTTCAACAAAGACTAGATCTTTTTGAATCTAGAGATGATTCATCGGAGACATGATATTTTTTGGGGATATTGATCATCACATTTTTTGAAAATTTATTATGTCAGCTATCATAAGATAATTTACAAAGACATTGTTCTTGAGATTAAGTCTCCATTCTTTTGTCCCAAGAGATGTGCCAATGAATAAGCCATTTGCTTGAGAGTTCTCTCCGAGTTCTGCAAGGTTCCAAGCTCCAACATTTCTTTAGCGATATTATGATACTAGTCTCCATCGTATCAACTATTTGGTTAAGTATTTCTTATATTTTGCTTAAAACTTTCAATTAACTTTTTCTCTCATTGTTGTGAAAATTCTCTCTTGACCACCAATTGTTCTTAATATTTTCTCTGCATCATCTTTGATATTTGTTTAAAAGTTTCTCTCTTGCTTCCTTTTATCCTTTTCCCTGATTTTTTACCCCTCTTCCAATCTTATCTCCTCATAATCATATATATGATTTTATGTAAATGTTAAATATGATTTGAACTTTCAATCTCAATATAGTTTCTAAAAGTCTGTTTTAGGATAAATCTCTATGTAAAAATGATTTGATTATTCGTTATATTCTAAGGAAAATAAAAATCTCTATTTGATGGAAGGATTTGTTTCCACTCAGAATTTCTTGGCTTTCTCTTAAGTGTGCATTTTGGTTTCCCAAATTTGAATAGTCTGAATTTGAAGACTGATAGTAAATGAAAGATGGATAAATAGATTATACATCAATGTATATAAATATTCTCTTTGATTGATGAAATTGAGTCTATATGAATTTAGTTATCACTCCTTAGTATTCTGGTTTCTATACTCCAATTTTATACGCACTCGAGTGGCTGTATACATCTTTTTGATTTTCCTTGATATTATACATATTTCCATTATGATATCCTTTTTATTAATCACATGTGCATAGATTATTCCAAATTTTAAATTCTCAAATATATACTTAGAACATTCCTTTCATCTGGAATTTCTGTAGGATGTTGGTTGACTATATTCTAATGACTAAAAATTCAAGATATTATTCTAAAAAAATGGAAAATTTTGTCCACAGATACTAGGAAGCAATTTCATGGGATCTGATTGGAACATAAACCAATTCAAAATGAAGAGACTGTGTTCAAGAAAATTAAAAATGACTCTGATTAAATGGGGAAGTAGTCAAAGGCGATGGACTTGCAGAGGTAGAAATATTCACTCAAATATAAGGAACCATATTCAAGCTGTGAGAGAATATTATCCTCCCCATTAAAGGCCTCTCCTTCTTCTCTCCTCTCTAGAAACCGATGTACTTCTACCTTCTCTTTGAATGCAACACTGTTCCCTTCTCCACATGGTACCAAAGCAGCAAGTAATTTAGGGTTTCTTGGAGCCATCGTGATCTGGGACAGTGGAGGTTTCTCCTCCACCATCCTACACCTCTCACTCTTGGTATCGTCCTGAAATCGTCTTCTCACTCCCCAGATGAAACAGCTCCCGTCGTGAAAAGTCTAGAGAGGGAGGATGTCTGCGTACTTTCGGACGCGGATGCCCACCTTAGGCCCATATTGCCGCCGATAACCATTTCCGGAAGTGGTAGTATCCCATTCATCTTCCTCGCCCAGGATTGTCTCGAGTTCTTCAACAGCTAGAACTACTTCTTACAGTCCCGTAGAGACTGCTATGGCTTCACCATCGTCCAGCTGAAAGCTTTTCTTGCTCCCTTCGTAGCCAAAAACCCTGAAGTAATGTGGAAGAGGGCTTTTCCGCGTTCTATTTGAGAAAAAAGAACGTCTTTGACAACACCTACATGCCCTCCGACAGCTATCATGGCTGCACCTACCTCGACCCGACCAAACCCAACCACACAAAGATCAAGCCGCTCTTCTTCGACCTCCTCTTGGCTATGGCCGCAGAAATCTCCTAGTGTGGTGAATTCGTCTTCATTAAATAGCAATGACGACTCAGCATTAGGCGACTACAAATTTCTTTCACCCATTTTCTCTATTTGCTCTCTATCTCTTCAACCAGCCTGACAAGACCATTTTTTCGGCTGTGGGTCCTTACTGAAGGACGATCCGACGGGCAGAAATGGTCGAGATCACCTTTATTTTTGGCCTGATTTTTAATCTTTTTTAAAAAAATTCTCATGGCTTTGAGTGATCATTGGCATTCGCTTTTATATAGAATCTAGAGGGAAAAAACCCTTGAGAATGGACCGAAACAAGCCCACGTTTGAGAATTCTCTAGCCATTGTCATTTGAATTTGAGAGCTTTGTTCGAGCAAATTTTAACCAAAATTTTGGAGCTTTATCTATTGAATTCGGCTTAGGGATGAGGAACTCCAAGGGATATAAATGTTTTCAGATTTAATCTTGAAAATTAAGATTTTTACTGAATTTCCTCTCCACTCAAGCCTAATTTTCTCTCTAGCTTGTCTCATCCATATCTCCTCCGAGGCTAGTGTGATTTGTGAGAGGGCTCGTTGAAAAGCTCATTTTGTATACTTCTGCAAATCTATCATTGTCTCTTAGTTACAATATATTTTCATTTTTTTAATTAACTGAAATTGGTTTATTTTTTTATTTTGATTTCATTTTCTTTGACCCTAATTCTCCACGGATTCGATTTTTTTTTCACCTCTTTATGTGATTTTATTATCGTTTTATCAAACTTGATAGTTTAACGATGCATGATCTTGAATTTGAACTTATATATTCGACAATTACACGATCACCAATCTTTGGAATTCCAAAGCCGAAGAACTTGCAATAATAAAATCCCTAACATCCCCATACCATGAGTTTTTTTGGGATTTTTTCACCGATCATTCACTTTTTTCATCATCATCTTCAGCAGCTCCTCATGGCGATGATGCTCCTATCCTTGCCCAACCATGCCCCTTGTCAGTGTGTTGCCGCTCTATCTCCATTTACGTTACCACAAGTCTCCATGAGTGGGAACATCTCCCTGAAGCCACTTATCCTCGAGCGCCGCCATCCCCTCGTCATCCCAGTGCTGGACGGCTCTCGTCGAGTCGCGTCCTCCCCATGCGCATCCTCTATCAACATCGAGAGGGAGAAGGGAGCTCTCACCATGTCAATAAGAGAGCTGAAGATTACCTTGAATCTTGATGAATCTTGGATGAGAGAGAGAGAGAGATGAAGGGATCTTTATTAACTTGCGGATACAAAGAGGACCTCGTCCTCAAAAGACTGAAGCGTCTCATCCCTTCTAACTTACAGGTTTCCACTCACTATCTGCGCTACCTCTCCCCTCCGAAGTCAAAACCCAGCAAAATCGAGGATCGACCCTAGCGGACGACTTATCTCTCTCCCTTCCTCGCTCCTCTTCCCCGGCCCTTCAATGAATCCCTCCTCCTCCTGCCGGCTTAGGAATTCCTCCACCTCCTTTGCAGGCACATTGAAGGAGAGCTCCTTTGCTTCTCTCTCCAGCTGCTTCAGCACGCTATTCTTACCTACATCGGAATCGCACTTGCCGTCAGTGTTTTACCTTCTTTCTTCAATTAGGGTTTCGGATAAGTAACCTGCGAGGAAGATTTTCCTGTTGTCTCTGGCGTTGACCTCAAAGCAGATGACTTGTAAGTTCTGGTTTCCTGAGGCGACGATGGAGACTGGGTGGCCGGGGGGAACGATGAAGGCCGAGCAGCATGACAGGTCAGCCCTGATCTTCTGGTAGTGAACTTGTCTCTCTCCCCTCTCTTCTCTCTCCCCTCTCTCTTCCTGGCTCTCTCCCATGATATGGGGGCAGGCCATCTCGAAGTATCCCTCTCCCTTCACCACGATCGCCAGTTTGGTCGCCCTCGTGTTGTAGAACGGCGCCATCATCGATCCCTGCAGCAACCAGACTGCGGTAATCGAGAAGAAAAAGGACAGCGAGAGAGAAGGGACAATGAAGAGAGAGGAGAAAGAAAGAAGAGAGAGAAGAGCGAAAGAAGAGAGAAGATAGAGAAAGAGGAGGGAGGAAGAAGAGGAGGAGAGAGAAAGAGGAGAGTGCAATAAGAGAGTTGAGAGAGAGAAGAGAGAAATATAAGATAGGAGAGAGAGGAAGATTAGAGGGAAGAGCTTATGATGAGAGAAATATAATAGATAAATAAGAGAATGGAGAGTAAGTAGGGAGAGGAGAGAAAAGTAGAGGAAAGAGAGAATGATGTGAGGAAAGAAGAGAGATATAAGAGAGAGGAGAGAGAAAGAAAGAGAAGAGAAAGAGAAAACAGGAAAGAGAGACTGACGAGAGAGGAAGAAGAGGGAAATGAGAGAGATAAGGAGATTGAGAAAGAAGAGGGAGGAGTGAGAGAAAGAAGAGCGGAAGAAAACTTAGAGGAAGAATAGAAGAGGGTAAAAGATGAGAGAGAAAAGTAGAGGCGAGAGAAAGAAGAAAGAAAAGAGTGGCGAGAAACAAGAAAGAAGAGGGGAGAAAGTAGGAGAAAGAAGGAAGACAAGAGAGGAGAGGGAAAACTTACAGAAGAGATGTTGGCGAAGCTGACTTGGATGTCAAGGTCCTCGATTTCCTTGTAATCGCTGGAGTCGACCTCGAAGAGCTGACCATGGCGGCTGGAGATGGAAGGGCGTTTCTTCAGGAGGTTGAAGGTCCGGCTGGACTCTCCGAAGGGCCAGTGACCGCCGCCTTCAGAGGACCGTCGGCTCATGGCTCTGACTTGCTCCCTGGAAGCCTTCACTATGGCACCCTTATCGTGGCTGAACATCTTCTCCAATCTCTCTCTCCTTACCTGCAACTCAATCGTCCACAGATAAGCGGACAAACAGACAGAGAGATAGATAGATAGATAACCTTGAAAGCCGCCTCAAGGATCTCGCTGCTGAAGCTACGAAGGAAGGATTGAGGGTTTTCCCCGCCGACGGCGAAGTATTCCTGCAAGAAGTAACGGAGCCAATCGCTAAACCCTAACCCTAAAATCTTAAGTATCCTAATTTACCCTAAGAACGCCGGGTGAAGAGACAGTCTTCAAGATCTTTGCAATCTGGAGCTTCTCCTTCTCATCGTTATTCAACATATAGACTATTGACCCCGCCGGGATCCTCATGATATCTCCCTTACGAATTCCAACGGTCTCCTTGTTGTTCTCCTCTCTGACGATAGTCAACGTCCCGCATCCTAGCAAGAACGCGGAGAGTCAACGAAAACTCAAGGGGATGACTTTTGAGCCATTGGATCACCTTGGATGACGTAGAAGATGACGTCGGCGTCCAGATGGTGAGGCAAGATGAATGCACTAGGATTTGCTTCCAAAAACCCTAGACGGTACTTCTCGATTCCCCTGAGCAGCTCCGACCTCTTCGTAAACCTCTCTAAAACCCTAACGCTCCCGTGCGCGCTCCTTACGCGGTGCTGGAAGCTCTCGTGATCGAAGAAGTAGGGGCTTCTCTCGCCTCTGTGGCTCTCTCTCTCCTCTTCCTCTTCCCTGCGCCAGTCATCTTCGCGTCTCTGGCTTCTCTCGCTTCTCTCTCTAGCGTGCTCTTCGCAGCGGCGCTCGCATTCTCTCTCCTCGCCCTCACCGTAGCGCCTCTGCTGTCGGCACTGACGCTGACAGCTCTGCAACTCAGGCTCTTCTGTCTCGAAATAGAAGGAGAAGGAAGAGGAGATGACCAGGGAGAAGAGAGAGAGCAGGAGAAGGAAGGAAAGGGTGCGGTTCGCCATAGCTGAAATGCGAGGGCGATATCAGAAAGAAAGCTGAAGTCGAAGCTATATAGGGGAAAAGAAGAATCGTACGTGGCGAAGTGGGCAGTGCATGGAAGCGACGTGCTTGGTAGGGATGGCGATGTCGCGGCGCCACGCCCAGCCGTCTAGTCAGGGGTCCGCCAGCTCTCGCCGCAGGGACAACGCAACGGCCATACCCATCATATCTATCTCCATATCTATCTATCATATCCGTATGTCGATAAATCTATGTCATCATTCCATTTGCTCAACGAGAGCGATGCGTGAGCCATTTAAAAAAGCCTCATTTCCGTCGGACTTGTGGGGTGCGTGCACGTAGCCATTACAAGACAATAATGAATGTTGACCAGTAGTGAAAATTCGGGGGGAAGAGGAAATTGAAGGAAGAAGGGGAATCTAGGGCTGGGAATGCATGAAATCAGGAGCTTGACCTAGCTAAACGACATGCTCTTGCCTTGCAGACGAGGTCGGTTGTGCAATTTGAGACGCCTAATTTCTTACTCAAAGGGCGACTCTTAAGCGTTGAATAGTGCGATTGAGTACCATGCCTTTAGCTTTTCATTCTTTCCTTTCTAATTTGGGATTTTTGATGCTTGGATCAAAGTTCAACAAGGAAGATGATTTTCAAGACGAAGTGCAAAAGGGAACTTTCATGTCAAACGAACATCTGAATAATCACAGAAGGAAGACTCTTAAAACCCTCTACTTCTTCTACTTATTTTTTCTACGAAAATTGCGCTCAAATCCCCTAATAAATAAATGGACCCGATGGACCTATTGAGGAAACGTGGATAGATGCTCAAATCCCCAAATTCTCCTCTATAAATGCTCTCTCTCGTTGTTAGAAGAGACATTCTTGGATAATCTTGTTTGATCAAGCCTCATGGATTGTTTTTGCTCAAATCTCTTGATTGAAATGTGTTCTTTACTCATTGTTGCCTCTTTTTAGCATTTATAATTCGAATTTTAATGATAGAATTGTGAGAGTTTGTTGCTTGCAATTCAAATTTTCACCAATAACACATCGAGATGAAAATCCTGGACCTCAAAATCATTTGGGTCAATTTATCAGTGGTTTTGGATTAGTGAGTCTCATTTTTTATTAATCTTTCATCATTTAAGGGTAGATTTCAATTTGGAATGGTATATCAAAAGAACTTCGTGTTTTCAATATTTTCTCTCTTTAGACATTATTTTCTCTCTCTAGATTCTCTCTTTGATTTAATGTCATTTTAATTCACGGGAAAGATATATTTCTCTATATCAAAAATTATAATTTCATCTAAATTTTCACCCCAATTCATCACTTCTTAATTGATTTTTTAACATCTCAAAGTCAACAAAATTGACTTGTTAGAGAGTATGTCAAAGCAGCCAAAAAATTCAAATTAAATATCAGTGCATCTCTCTTTATAAAATCATATAGTTTTGATTATATTTTTCTCATTCGAGTTGGATTGTGGGGAGGATAACTTAATCATTATATTGAGAAGAGCGGTGAGTTGTAAATCGGGTTTCAAAGAAAAGAAAGAATATATGGACCCTTCGTGGGTTAAACTCTAACATTCCCCCTCAACCGCGTGCCCTAGGAGATCACATTTCCTAGCCTAGTACGATCTTCTGTTCTTACTTCAGAAACCCTAGAACGCTGTCAATATATTCGAATATTACTGCAGACGTTCATCACATGGTATCAGAGCTCGGGTTCCGACAATCAGTCGACGGTTTTTTTCTCGCAACCTTCTTCTCAGTCCTGTCTCTTACAGTGCACGCTACAGCCCGCGGCAGTCTCTATCTCTGTCGACGACAATCAGTCAACCTTCTTCTCAGTCTCTGTCGACGACACTTCTTCCTCTCTCGTTCTCTTCCTAAACCTCTCAGATGCCGCGGAATACCTGAAGTTCCAGTCTCTTCCAGTGCACACTACAGCCCGCGGCAGTCGTTTTTTTTATTCACACTGTCGACAAGGCTGCGACGCGAACACAATTGGAAATATTTCTTGCAACTTCAGTAGGATTGAGATCAGATCTCAGTGGTAGGATCTTTTCTATTATGTAGATGCCCTTCCCTCTTCATCTGTTTCTTAAATTTTCTAGAAAATGGATGCTGCCATCAAGGGAGAAACCCCTATTTCTCAATCTAACCCAACAACAGAGGTGTCCGGTGGTGACACCAAGATACCTACTCCTTCCCCATGGCTATCGATCACCGGGGGAGATCGCTGGTTCACTCAACTACCTGTGGTAACCGTCAGGAGCCAGTTTACTGGCCACAACCTTTTCCTATGGACTCACTACATTCAGGCTATTCTCAGGCCACAAAACATGATTGATCATCTTACAGAATGCTCTCCACCTTCAACAGATCCAAATTTCAAACGTTGGATAGTAGAAGAGGGAACTCTGTATGTATGGATCCTTGACTCTATGACAACTGAATTGGCGAATCAGTTCATAGAGTATAAAACTGTAAAAGACATTTGGGCAGCTGTGTACAAATACCACTCCAAGAAAAATGATCAGTCAAAGATTGCTCAGTTGGTTAGTCGAAGTTGTGCACTTCAACACGGTGAGAGGTCGGTTCTCACCTATACCAACGAGCTAAGTGACATTTATAGAGAGTTAGATCACTATCGTCCACTTGCCCACAATTCAGTGGAATGGGAGTACATCTTGATGGATTGAGTTTATCGTCTTCTCCAAGGTCTTAGGTCTGAATTCGAGGGCATTAGAGGCCAGTTACTCAGCAGAGAAGCTTCACTGTTGTTTGACGATACTATCACTCAACTGCTGAATGAAGAGATCCATCTTCAAGAAAAAACGGGAGTGACTGAATGTGCTGTTTTTGCAATCACTGATCAGAGATCGGTCCGACCTACTTGACGGAACAAATCGATGCAGTCGTTGATTGCTTATCGATTTTTGTCAACAGTAAAGCCAGATTTACCAATTTCATGATTTTCAATAGAGAAATAAGAGATTTTCAAGAGATCTTTTGGAATTCGATCAAATCGGACGATGAATTGAGATGAGAAATTAGGAAAAATGATAGATTAAGAAAGAGAACTCAAAGACAAATACACAGAATAATAAATCACTCGATTTGGATCAAGATTCGCGGAGAAATTGATAAATGAATTAGACAGAAATTTCTGAAAATTAAATCACGAAATTACCAAAATTAAGACTGAAATTAAACTAAATTATGATCCTAAATTATAAATTGATGATACATGACGAAATAACAGAGAGAAAACACGTAATCTAACACGAGATAGCGATTGAAGTGATCCAATCAATTGCCGGATTCAATATTTTTCGTTCTGCGATTTTGAAAACGATCATCGGTGTTCAAGAGATGAATTCTCCTTAATCGATCGACGCAATCTCACTTTCAATCACTCCGTGGACGCGGAAATGAGTCTAGAAGTGATTAGAAGCAAGAGATTTAAGGATGGAGGTGTTTATAGAGATCAATTGAACGAACTCATCCAAGAATACATGAAAATGCCGAAGAACATCTCAATTTATAGTGATTTTGGGCGTAACCGTCAGATCAGGCATTTCCTCTTCGATCAACGGCTCTTATTGATCACATTAATACAAATCGTTACCATTAAGTCTTATTCATTGGATTGCAGATGGAGCGCTCGGATGAAGCCACGTGATCGCATGAGGTTGAATCGTCATGTAACGCCTACCGTGCGATCTTCTTTGGACGTCTGTGATGTCTCCACAAGTCTACAGAAGTCCATCGAATGCGTTAAATCCTTGATTAAACGGTTGAGATTAAACGCTTTGAAATGCGAATCGTCGTCCAATCATAAAGCGCCGCGTACCCCCTTCACTTAAGTGACGATCGACGGTTTACATTTAATGCTTGATCGGACGCTTCACATGTTGCCATGTCGTTGATCGTGATTGATCTCGATCGCGATTGATCGAACGCTCCAGATTGTGCCACGTTACCTGCACACTTATAATAAATCAGAAAATTGATTTTAAATTAGAGAAGTCAATTTTTAATTCCTGAAAATCCATAGAAATTCTTTAAATATTCAGAAAAATTCAGAAAAATTCCCTAAAAATTAGAAAATTCATAACTTTCAAAATATAACTCCAAATTAATCCAGATTTTTTTTTCATTGGATCAGAAATTCAATTATCTATCACTATAAAAAATCAAATTATCTAAAGAACAAGATAATAAATTCTTATTTAAAAAATACACTCATTTCTTCTTTGAAAAACAAAACTTAGAAAAATAAATGAATGTATATAAACATTTTCTCTTATTATTCAACATTAAAAACTAATTATAATCTCAAATTTAGATGAGAGTAGTTTATTATAAAATATATTCTTAATTATGCATAATTATCCCTAAATTAGAACATTTTGAGAGTATAACTGAAAATTGCATGAAATGATAGAAATGCACTCAAAGTATGATAACATGTATAAGCATGGTATGTTTTAAGCCTTAATTTGCATTAATAATCATATTTTTGCATGTTAAGATTGCCTGTTATCACTACTCAGAATGGACAATCAACACCGCCAGTGAATGAGATCAAGAAGGGTTAGCCTAGAAATAGAGAAAATTAATGGTATAAATACTGCAAAAGGAAAGGACACACCAAGGATAAGTGCTTGAAATTAAATGGCAGACCTCCTCAAGATATGAATGGGAATCTTTCACATGCCAATATGATTACATACCCTTCATATGCTCGAGGAGGACCTTCTGATGGAATCCAGCCTATACCGTGGAAACCACAACCTATATAGCCTTCATATAATTTTCAGCCTTTGTTACTACCTCCCCCTACCCATCCTCAGCCTTTTTTAATGCAACCTCATGCCTCTCAAGATCTACAATAGAAGACATACCTCTTAAAAGGCAGGTACAAAATCTAATGGCATCTTCTACTTCGTCTGGCTCCTCTAGATCTATTATCAGCTCGACATCTTTGGCTAACACACGTGCGCCTTATTTTTTGTTTGCTTTGTTCTCTTCTCCTGAAAAAACCCTTCAATCCTTCTGGATTTTGGATTCAGGAACTACTGACCATATGACTCCCACATATACCCATTTCATGTCATATGAACCTTGTACCTCGGACAAAAGGCTCAAACTACTGATGGTACACTTCTCCATGTAGCCGAAATCGGTAGTATTAAATTAGAACCCGTAGGTCTTCTCACTCAAATACTGCATGTTCCCAAATTATTTATTAGTTTGATCTTAGTCCAAAAACTACCTAAGATGAGTGAGTATAGAAAAGTATTTGATAAATGTAATGCATTTTTGTATAACAGGGTTCACAAATGGAGGATTGGACTTGCGAGGATCTGCGATGGACTCTATCATCTACTAATAACTCCAGTACCTCTTAGATAGAAAGAGAAGTTCATGGTGGCAGCAGTAATGAGCGTTCCTGCAAAAAAGGAGGCAATACTCATACATAGAAGATTAGGGCATCCATCCTTTAACCTTCTTAAAATGATGTATCCATCCTTGATTAAAAACTGTTCTCTTGATGATCTGATTTGTAATGCCTGTCAATTGGCCAACCTAAAGCAAAATACCTATCCATTAGAACAGAACTGATGCTGCGAGCCATTCCAAATCATTCATTGTGATATATAGGGACCTTCCTCTATGATTGATTTAGATGGTCATAGATGGTTCTTAGTTTGCATCGATGACTACCATAGATTCAGTTGGCTATATCTCCTCAAATAGAAGTCTGAGATGGAAAAAATTCTAAAAAATTTCTGTCATATGATAAAACGGCAATTTGATGTCCACATTAAAGGTTTTCGAACTAAAAATGCCAAAGACTTCTGTAATCATGAACTTAAAGAATTCTTTGAAGGCAAAGGAATACGACATGAGACCTCATGTCCATATACACCACAACAGATTGGTCTTGCTGAAAGGAAAATTGGTGATATTATGGACAAAGCAAGGACCCTAATGATACAAGCTTCTCTACCTAAGAATCTTTGGAATTTTCCTATTATGACTGTAGTTCATCTTATCAACAGACTTTCATCTAAGGTTATCGGCTACCATAGTTCCACAGAATTGATAGAAAAACAGTTTCCAAAGGTGAAATTAAGGAACAGACTTAAACCACGAGTATTTGGATGTGTGGTATTTATTCATACCCATAATATGCCCTCCAATAAATTATTTGCTCGGGCAATACGAGGCGTCTTTGTAGGGTACTCAACTACTCAAAAAGGATATCGCTTTTATGACCCAACTTTTAAATGTATTTTTGTCACCAATGATGCATTCTTTGATGAGAATAGTTTTTTCATTTTGACTATACCTCCCTCTACTGTTGACACTTATCTCTCACTTCCTACTCAAGATGAGTATGCAGCTATGAGGATAGAAGACTCTTTACTACTACAATATCCCTCATTACACACATCTGAGGCACCCATACTTGATCAGAGGACACCTAACCTAGAAGGTGAAACTTTCATTCCTCAACCCACCTCTTTCACCTACTTTCCTAAATACTATGTTAGAGGGAAAACTATGGAACCACCAACCTCCCTTCCATCGAGAGCAAGTCAGCTGAATTGGTCAATGAATAGTTATCTGAACACTCTAGGCTAGAAAATCTTCCACTTGCCCTTTGCAAATCTAGTGGTACGTGTGTCAAGCCTCATCCATATACTATTTCAAGTTTTCTAACATTTGCTCGTGTCTCTACTACATACAAAACCTTTCTCCTTGCACTCAATCAGATTTCCATTCCAGAAACAGTGGGTGAAGCTCTTAAAACTATACATTGGCACAATTCTATGTAGGAGGAGATGCAGGCCTTACTTAAAAACCACACCTGAGAAGAAGTGGAACAGAAGCCTGATAACATGCTAATTAGACATGATAATACAAGATTATCGATGCATATTAAGGCATAAATGATTTCATTCCGATGCATGTTATCATATTTATGAGTATTTATTTATAATTCTATGAAAAAAAGTCATTATAATATCAAAATACTTTAAATTAGGGTTAATTATGATGAATTAAAGATAACTAATTTTATAACCCATCTTTACTTGAGATTATAAGTTGTTTTTAAAGTTAACTAATGAGAGAAATCATTTTTATAAACATTCATTTAATTTTTTAAGTTAAAATCTTAAAAGAAATGAATGTATTTTTGAAATAGAAATTAAATCTCTCATTATTTATTAATTTTGACTTTTTCAAATGATAGATAATTAAATTTCAGATCAAATAAAATAAATTTGGATTAATTTGGAGTTATATTTTGAAAGTTATGAATTTTCCAATTTTTAGGGGTTTTTCCAGAATTTTTGAATTTTTCTAAATTTTCAATGAATTTCTAAGGATTTCTGGAATTAAAAAACAATATTTCGAATTTAAAATCAAATTTTTAGAATATTTAAAGCGCGCAGGTGACGTGGCACAATCAGAGCCGTCCGATCGATTGAGATCAACGATTGCGATGAGGAGGCAACGTGGCAGCGTGTGGGATGTCCGATCGCGCGTGCGATATTGGGCGTTGATCTTCACTTAAAATCAATGGACACACGTGGCTTAAATTGGGGCTCATCGATTGTTTTAATCGACTGTTGATTGCGAGAGTTATAACGGTCGAGATTAAACGGACAAAAAATGCATCAGGAGCGTCAGATCAAGATCCAATGGATGCGTTTCGATGCGTTGTATGACGCGCGTCGACGTGGCTTCATCTCGAGCATCTATCTGCGATCCAACGGACTGGACTTAACGGTAACGGTTCACGATCAACTGTTTCATTAGAGCTGTTGATCGGTTTAATCGGACGGTTTCGCCCAAAATCCTTATAAATTGAGATGTTCTTCCAATTTGTAAAGCATTCGAGAACAATTCAATTAAACTGAACTGTTCACAGACTAAATCTTTTGAATCTCTTGATCCCAATTACTTCTAGACTCAATTCCGCGTCCACGGAGTGCTTAAGATCAAGATTTAGGCTAAAGACGAGCAAGAAATCAACGCTTGAAATCCACGAATCTTGATTTTTAGATTTGGATGAAAAGCCTTGATTCCGACGATTAATTGGGTTAATCCAATCGCAATTGTGGGTAAGTGTAAGCAGTTTTCCTGATCTATCATCTATTAGTGTTTAATTTTGTTAGATTCGTAATTTAGTTTAATTTCAGTAAATCATGATTTTACGTTTCAGAAAAATTACCTCACTTTGATCTTCAATTTCTCCGCGAAATCAAAGTCAAATTTGATGATTTTTGATTCCGTGGAATTGTCTTGAAGTTCTTTTTCATAATATACCATTTTCCCCAATTTCTATCATCGATCCATTGTTCGATTTGAATAAATTCAAAGAGATCATCCGAAATTTTCCTGTGGGTTTGACCCATATTTACCATTATACCCCTCAATTCGAGATATTTTCATTAAATTGGTAAGTTTGGAATTATTTTTGACACGAGACTATGTGCAATTGACGATCTCATAGTCTAGATTCGTCAAAGCCCAACATAAAATCAATAGGATGCCGGTGGGTGTTCAACATTGAATATAATTAAGATGGCAGTTTGGAAGGATATAAAGCAAGGTTACTAGCAAAAGGCTACACCCAAAGTTATGGGATTGATTATACAGAAGCTTTTGCCCAAGTAGCAAATTAAACACAATAAGGATACTGATATTATTAGCTGTTAATCAAGACTGGGAACTACATCAATGACATTTAAAATGCTTTTATAAATGGGGAACTAGAAGATGAAATCTACATGAAAATTCCTCCAGGATATGAAAACTATAGGAATAAAGGCAAGGTGTGTAGATTGAAGCATGCTCAGTATGGACTGAAACAATCTCCTAGAGTTTGGTTTGGGAAGTTTACTAAGATCATGAAACTATGAGAATATAGGCAATGTGATTGGTGATCATACTCTGTTTTTCCGACACTCTCATGTAGGGGGAGTAACAATTCTAATTGTATATGTGGACGATATCATTATTACTGGAAATAATATAGCTGAAGCAAAACTCTTAGTAGATCATTTACTCAAACACTTTGAAGTAGAAAATCTTGGACCTTTGAAATATTTTTTGGGTGTAGAGATTGCTAAGGCCAGCAAAGGACTGCTCATGACTCAGCTAAAATATATCCTAGATATCTTAGAAGATACCAAATTATTAAATTGTCACACTAACGATACTCCTATTGAGGTTAATCATAAACTCACCCTAAAAGAAGATGGCCCTAGCATTGAAAAAACTGCATATCCGAAACTAATTGGAAGATTATTGTACCTATCTCATACCCCGCCTGATATATCCTATTCGGTGAATGTTCTAAGTCAATTTATGCATAGCCCTCGACGATCTCATTATTGGGCGGCTCATAGAGTGCTGAGATATCTCAAAGGCACTACTGGGCTCAGGATCTCCTTCATCAAGACAGGTAAGCTAGAGGTTAACTCTCTACACTGACTCTGACTATGCTGGTTCTTTGATTGACTGCAAATCCACAACAGGGTACTGTACAATGCTCGGGGGAAATTTAGTGACTTGGAGAAGTAAAAAGCACAGTGTCGTGTCTAAATGAAGTATTGAAGCCGAATTTCGTGCAATGTCTAGTGGGATTGATGAAGTTCTTTGGATTCAAGGCATTCTTCAAGAGCTAAGGATACCTTATGATGAACCTATCCGGGTGTTGTGTGATAACCAATCAACTATTCATATTGCACATGATCCTGTCAACCATGATCAGATTAAACACATCAATATTGATTGCTTCAACATTAAAGAAATAATTGACAAAAAAATCTTGGAGACTAGTTATGTCAACTCCACTGAATAGTGTGCAGATATCTCCACTAAAGGGCTGCCTATCAAGACTTTCTCCAAGCTCATCTCCAAGCTTGGAATGAAGGACATCCAATCCTGTGCTTGAGGGGGAGTGTCAACGACTAGGGCATTTTTGTCCTAATCGCTGGTTATTGTAGCTTGTCTCTTATACCCTCCAACGTACCGTTAGAACTAAATAACCGTTACAGGTGTAACGGTCATATTCTCCCTGTATAAAACCCCTCTTACGGCTAATGATAAATATATCAGTTTTCGTTTTCCTCTTTCTACTTATTCCCTCTCTCTGTACGATCTTCTGTTCTTACTTGAGAAACCCTAGAATGCTATCAGTACATCGGAAGATTACTACAGACATTCATCACACATACCAATAAAGCTCTTGGTGAAGATGTCAGCGAGTTAGTTCAACGAAGGCATACGTGGCATGGTAATTCTTAAATGATAGCTGCATTCATGCATCAAATACCATGTTTAGGTGTTAATTAATACTTTAATGTTGAGAATATCATTTTTTCTTGAATATGGTATACATATGAATAAATTTTAACATATATCATTATATACATTTTTTCTATATTATGAGACTAACTCCACTTGAGTTATGAAAATTTAAGTGATTTTCTCATATTTGTATGAGTTATGAGGATACAAGTACATCATTACATATGTGGAAGAACATGTATGCCAATTACAATGAGAGAGAGGAGCAAATAAATTCTTCACCTTTTTAGGAGCCAAGGAAACTCTATTTATATAGAGTCAAAGGCAGTCAAATGGATCTTATGAAGTATCAAAGGTAGTCAAACTGGGCTTCAAAGCTATTAGATGTGTCTTCCTAAGAAAATAAAGGATCCATAATTTTAGGAAGTCAAAGAGTGGTCAAATTTCCTATCCTGTAAAAAAGTTGGGTCGATGATAACATGCAATTTATACATGAATTTACATGATTATTAATGCAAATTAAAGAATTAAATATTCCATTTGTATCCATGATATCGTATTTTGAGTGCATATCTATCATTTTATGTAATTTTCGGTTATGATATAAAAATATATCATTTTAGGGATAATTATGCATAATTCAATAATATAGATTTATTCCCATTTATATTTAAGATCATAATTGTATTTTCATGATTGAATGATGAGAGAAAATATTTTTATTTACACTCATATATTTTTATAGTTATATTTTCTAAGAGGAATGAGTGTATTTTTGAAATAAAAATTTATTCTTTTGTTATTTAAATATTTAAATATTTAAATGATAGATAATTTAATTTCTTATAAAAAAAAGATTAATTAGGAATTGTATTTTGATATTTATGAATTTTCTAATTTTTAGAGATTTTTTTAGAATGTTTTTGAATTTATAGAAGATTATTTCTTATTTTTTTAAAAATAAAAATAGTTTTATATCGTGCGCCATCGTGGGAACTGATGTGGTGGAGCATCGCCACATGGAGATGTGTGTGCACATGTGAGTAATTAGTGGGTTCAGCATCTATTATGGTTTTTTGCTAACCCATTGTACTCCCATATCTTATATGTCATATGGGACTATTTATCTTTGTTTTTATTTGCAAGTGACGTGGCGCAATCTCGAGCGAACAATTGCACGATTTAATTACGATTGTCGATTTTTCACTTACTCGAGGGGTACATGGCTGCAACTGATTAGGCAACGATTCATTTTAAGATGATTTAATCTCAGCCGCTCATCTGGGGAGTTATAATGCTCAATATTAAATGCACCCGATGGACACGTGGACTCATCTCAATCGTTCGATGAAGATCAAACGGTGGACGATAAGCAGTGCTTCTTCTTCACATGCTAGGTGGGAAAATCTGAGCAGTTCATTGTCGATCAAATGAATGCAATTTAATGATAACGATTCATGAACTGATGTTCAATTTGAGTCGTTGATCAAAGATGAAGAGGCGTATCCAATGGTCGCGCGAAATTTTCTCTATAAATTAACATGTTCTTCGACGAAAAATCTGTTCTTAGATATTTCGAGCAAATCGAACTGTTTAGACAACTCAGACCTAGAATCTCCTATTTTCTACTTCTTCTTCTTGAAAATGAATTTCAGCATTCAAGGATTATTTGAAATCAAGATTTGGTAGAGAGAATATGAAGAAATTGTCTCTTGAACGCCAAAATTCATTTTCAAAATTCTATAATGAAAAGCCTTGAATTTGGCAATTAACTGGATCATTTCGAGCATGACTTCGGGTTAGATTACGTGGTTTTCTCCTAATCTTTCTTTTTGTAACATTAGATTTTAATTTTGAATGGTAGATCAATTGAATTGTAGATAATTTTAGATTTTCTTTCTTCGCAAACAAAATTTTTTCTTCGATTTCACTCGTTGATTTCTCTACGAATTCTCTTGGATTTTAATATACTAAAACCCTTAATTTCTCACCTCAATTCATCACCTTATTTGAACAAATTTCCAAGATACCTAAAAAATTCTCTTATTTCTCTGTGGATTCTACTCTTATTCACCATTATACTCTCTATATTGTGATTATAACAGTAAGTTGGTGGGTTTAAGACTTATTTTGACACGAGTTTGTGTGTAATAAAAAACCACACAAAATCGTGTTGTCAAATGGTTCCATTGCTAGGGAATTAAGGCTTATTTTTGAAGAAATTTAGTCAATTTTTACTCGATCAACTTGGATTTTTTAGTTTCTTTTATGAAATTAACTCACATCGATCCTACATCGAGCAATCCAAAGAAGAAATACATCTTTGAGATGCTCAATTCGAGGAGATTAAGTGTTTCCTCCCTTCTCTACGGATTACAGAGGATCACGTTTTCATATTCAAATTGAAAGGGTGTAACTCTCACGGATAGTGACGCTCAGGTACAATTGTTTGTCATGGTTGAATAATTTTATAAGTATCTCTTATATATTCATATTTATTTATGAACCACCCTTCTATGAGACGATAGTCTAATTGAAGAGCAAGGAATAACCCCTTACACGTAGATCTTTTTGAGTGCTCCTTATCGTCACCTTCCTCTTTCATATCCTCTTCGACCATAGAATCTGTAGAAATGACTCAGAGTGACAAGGGAAATGTTAGGAGATGCCTTAGTGACTACGCTAGGCCTGTCTGCCAGAGACTTGTCACTCGTATTCATGCACCAATTAATCGAAATGCAAATTTTAGGAGAGATTCGCATATGATGAGTATGTTACCTATCTTCTATGATAAACCTTTTGAGGATCCCTATAAACATGTAGATGAGCTTAGTCAAGCGTGTGAAATTCATTAAATTCATAATGTGCTGGCAGACGTGATGAAAATGAAACTATTTCTCGCTACCTTTAGAGATAGAGCTGAAGATTTGTTTTTAAAATTAGAGAAAGAATTCACCACTTGGATAGAGATGGAGGAAGAATTTCTTATGAAGTACTATTATATAAGAAAAACCACCTCCATTATAAAGGCTATCAGTGAATTTACCCAAGGCCTGAGTGAAACATTTCATGAAGCCTGAGAGAGATTTAGAGTCCTCACTAGGGAGTATCCTCACCATGGGTTGTCTAGCCATGAGCTTACACAGATAGTTTATGATGGGTTAGGCCCACAAGATAGATATATTTTTGAGCCATTGATTAAAGATGAAGAGGTAAATCGAACGGTCACGCCCAATTTTGCCTACTTATACACATGTTCATCGATGATGTAGACCATTCTCCCATGTTTTAAGCAATTGAAATATTTAAACATCTCAATCCTTGAATCTCTTGCTTTCTTCCTCTTCTAGACTCATTTCCGCATCCGAGTGTTTGAAAGTGAGATTTCGTTGTGAAGGGACATGTGGCAATTGAATTTATTGTGAAGGGACATGTGGCAAGATCCTTGTGCTTTTATTAGTAGTGCAAAGTTGGAGCTGCTCGATTTGATGGACCATGTCCATTGGATCCTCTTTTTTTGCCCAGCATGCAATGATTCCTTGGGCATTGGATTGCAGACTATTTGATCAATGGTCTCGGATTTATTTGTGCTTTATCTCTCTTTACAACGAACCAAAATGTGACACATGGCGCAGTTGTGGAGTTCCTAACTTTGATGAGCTTGATCCAATGGTTTTTGATCTTGACTCTCTCTTCAGATTGTCAAATCACAAGCAAACACATGGTGCAGCCTTTGGGCTACCAATCATGATTTGGTGAAATACCATGTCAACTATCAATCAAGCGTAATTTTTGACGAATTCAATGACAAAAAATAACACTCCAATTGAAATAATAATATCTCACGATCTAGATAGAGTTTGGGGCTGAAATTTTTTGGGCAAGATTGCCATTTTATGCTCTTTGTCTTCACAACAAGTGATTTAAAGAATGAGGACATAAAACTAGGGTTTTGACATTTTTTTGGACAATTCTAGCATTGACAGTCTTGAAGATACATTCTAGCATTAGCATTGGATCTAGTGTCAAGTGTGTAATGAAAATAATTTTTTGTAAGTTTCTTCTATTTTCTAATCATTCCTCGTGTTGGATCAAGACACCAAGTTCCTGTGAGATGTTCAAGCTCCAGAAAGAGTGATAAATCAGAGAGCACTATTAGAGTGAGTTTTTTTTATCATGAATCGTTGGTGTTAGAGTGTTCCATTTTCATCATGTTTTCAATTAAAAACTCCACATTTCAATCCTAGTGCAGTGGAAAAGGTCTTGTTGAGTTTTGGTAGATGTGTCTAACTCAAGATAGGCTCTATGATCTAAGAACTGAGTGAAGCATTGAGCTAGTCAGGAAAAGTGCATTGGTGAGATCCTCTCAATAACAATGTTCGATCGTATACAGTTGAAAAATCTTATGCTAGCTGATGATATCACAAATTCATGGAAGTCTTGAAGACTTGTGCCCTGGCATGTCTCATTTTGATCAATTTCTCGTACATGTGTATCATGTTGGAAATTGTGTCTTCTATTCGTATGTAAAAGCCATTTATCCCAAATACCCTTGAGTTTCATTGGCTTAGACAATGGAGGGAGTCACCATCTTGAGCATCCATGCAGTGATGGCCTTGTCTTGAATGAACCTCTCCTCAAGTTTATGATCCTCTAGCGGCTTAGGGTCATCCACAAGGGATGAGAGATGGGTATTTATTTCAAGGAAATGACAAAATCTAAAAAACTATGTAACATAATTCGAGCCATAGAAGACCATGCACATACATTGAAGGTTGACAAAGACATTCATCAAAGGATAAAAAAGAAGCAATTGAATGCATGCCCCAATGAGCAGCAAGTATTGGCAAAGCAGGTATGAAGGCTTGGCTCTAAGGGTGGTAGGAGACGTAAACGTGTTGTAGGAGACATAGATGCAGCTAGCTGTACTCTTGCATGATGATGAGTGGAGAATCCTTGTTTGCCATAAATTAGTAATATGAAAGAAGAAACAAGTAAAAGATGGCTAAAAAAGGCAGAACATCATGAGCATAGGCATGAGGACAAAGCCAGACGACCAACAATTCGAGAGTAGGAAGGGGAGTTGTGGCCTACGTAAAGTGAAGGGGCAGCAGTGAAAGATATGCGAGATGGATATTGTATAGCCTACGAGCCAATCATACTTCCACTTCTCATTTATATATATTGACATGAAATTTATTTATTATTATTCTTGTGCAGTATTTACAATGAATTCAATGACTATATGCAATGACTAAGTAACTTATGATTATTTCTACATACAATGATCTCTAATGTTTTAAAATATGTTGTAAATATTCATATTATAGTGATATTCAAGCACATTGAGATATCCCTAGAGAATAACATTGTTTGATCCGACTCATATGATGGATACATTTTATCTTATGGTCCTTAGTGTGGAGACACCAAGGATAGATATTGAGTGTTATTTCGAGAAATAGTTCACTAAAATAATCTATATGAATATCTTTATTAATTAATCTATATGTTGATATAGATAATTATTTATATTTACCAATAAGCGTTATTGGGCTTATAGAGTTATTAAGTAGAAAGGTGCCCATGTAAACTTTATGAAAATTTATCTCTTTATTCTTCTCTCTTGGTGAAGAGCGTTAAAGAGATAATTCAATTATTTGACCGTTGTGTAGATACCACTAAAGGCTAGACACTTGAAAAACTTCAAGATCTCTATGAATGAACCATGTAAGGTTGAACAATAAGTGTTACAAGGTCGATGGAGTCATTATCTAAACAATAATGGCAATTGATGATGTTATTGGGTCTATGGAGTTACTAGGTCTATATAGTACACAATAACTAATTACCCTAAGGTTCCATACAAGATTTCTTATACAGTCAATATCTTGTACACCATGTGGTGTATCTCAGCGTCTAATGGGTCAACAATTTAACTTGTTGATTAGGTTAAATCGATCCTTGATTTATTAATCAATCTATATAATAATATAAATAATTAATAAGGTTAACTAATAAGCATTATTGATTCTATGAAGTTATTACCTAATGAGATATATGGATTAGAGGGTTATACACATAAGATTTATTGACATTAGTGGAATAGACATAATTGATAACAGGTAAATTAACACATCAGTATTGGGCATTCTATGCATTTATTCTTACAAAAATGATCATAAATACATGTTATCATGGTTTAAAATGATAATTCTATGTTTACAAGGATATTTCTAATTTTTTATGATTTGATGACATTTTATGACATTGATTTATCCAGAAACTAATTGATTAAGTCATAAAATAAATTTGTATTTATTTCCCATTGAAAATGTATTTTTGAATGTATGTTATCAAGATTTTAAGTGATTAAATTTATTTTTAAGAGGAGGTTGAGCTTTTTGGGATTTTCTTTTATTTTTTGGAAACTTTTTAGAAATGAAAGTGAATTTAAAATGAATTCTTTAAATATAAAAAAATAGTTTTTATTTAAAATGATTGAAATCATTTTTGATGCTCTCTTCCTCTTCCTTTTCTCTTTCTCCCTCTTTATTTGAGACTTTTCCAGTGAATTTGCTCGAAGAGTGAGAAATGATTCTCTCTCCCTCTCTCCACTCTCTTCTCTCTCTCTCCATCCTCTCTTTCTCTCTCTCATTACTCTCTCTTGTGAATTTTTTGATACTAAAATTACTTTGCATTTCCAAAAAATTTTACCTCTAGATTTTTTGTCTCTCTTGCATAAAGAGGAGAGAGAGAGAAGAAGAGAGAGAGTGTGACGGTTTAATCTTTTATTTAGGGTATACCAAGACATGGGAGGTTGTGGACATAATGACATCAAGCTTGACAGAATAATACTGAAGAGGAGAGAGAAAATAATAACTGATTTATATTGTTCCACATTTAAAGCTTGATATCCAACGATCGTGATAGAGTTTTGAGAGAAACTTTGATGATATAAAGGGGATGGATATTTTTGAGTTTTTAAAACTTTTCATTGCATACCTCTAGCATTGGCTAGATGGAGGAAATTATGCTATGATGGATCATCATATGTAATCAAAACATCGTTTCTATTGAGTTTCTTCTTTATTTTTCTCATCTCTCTTGTTTTATGTAAGCCGCCAAGTCCAAGAAAAATGCACAGGCTCTCCTTTGAGTGATCAAAACAAGAGTATTGTTGGGTTAATATCTTGATCACACATAGATTACAGTTTTGCTTCTCTCAATCTTAAACCTTCTTTTAACAAAAAAAATTCTAAAAATATTTTCATCATCTTTGATCTAAGATATTCAAATCTTCAATTGGAGATTCGAGTATTTTTAGATCATAGCTCTCATTGGCTTCCTCTCATTGCACAATCTTCCCATCTATTAGCTCTATTTTCTACTAAAAATATATATTTATTTAGGTCTTATGACCGGCCTCTTTGTGGTTTGACCCCTTTCTCGTTCTATACGTGATTCTTTGTGATTAAGGTGAAAATATTAGAAATGTTATTGTATAATTTTGATTGGCCAAAATGATAAGTAAACCCTAAAAATTGGCATATAAATAATCTTGAAGATTTTTGTGGAAATTTTATGTAACTAATGTCATAAATAAGGGGAAAACCACAACTCAAGTTTTCCACATGAATCTTTTTGGAAACTCTCTCATTCTATTTCTTGCTCAATGAAGAGTATTGAAGAGGAGATCCAACTCTCTAACGATCATGTAGGTATCGTTGAAGGATGGATACTTGAATAGCTTTGAGAACTCCTTCTATGAATCCGATAAGTATAGATCTTGACCTATAATAGATCAAATTATCATCGGTCCTTGTTGCCTTCATATTTTGAATTTTCAATTCAATGTCTTCTATTAGGTTCGATGTTTGGATAAAAAAATTGAGGCCTGTTGAGTATAAGATCTCATCACCACCGATTGGTCGGCACTGTGCCAGACGCCACTTGACAAGGGGCAATGCCTGGAAGAATGCCACAATGTAGCATGGAGCTAGGGCAAGGTGCAACAGAGCAAAGTGCTACTGGGTGGCAGTTGTGGATGAATGGCATGACATTGGGGCTACTAGGGAGATCCATTGTTGTTGCTATGAGGAAACCTAGAATTACTCGATACCATATGAGAATAGATAATTGTAGTTCCATAGCCAATATGGGGGAGGCTTCTCCTTTTATAAAGTATAGAGGAAACCCCACATGAGAGTGAGAAATAGAGAGAGGAAATTACACATATGCCACTTATGCTCATATTCAGACAAAAAATAAATTAAATTATCAAAAAATTTTCCTAGTTTTTGAACTAATAGTACATTAATACACAACTTAGTAATATGGGGTCAAGTTCAAATTCTTCAATTGACGTTCATGTCAACAATACCAATTCTTGCTTCAATGAGAAATGATCTACATTCCATTATTACTTTCCAATTACTATGACATGTTTGATAAGTTATGAGTAAAATTGTGTAGGAGATATAATAAGTATCACCAAAGCTTATTTCCCCATGAAAACTACTTGGCAGATCAAAGTCAAATGACCACTTTCAATCCTAAAATGTCATCGGTGTAAATTGATGAGATGATGTCATTTTCATCTTCATGACCTCATGAAGTTTTGATACTTATGAGGAAGGCTTGCTTCTTAAGATCAAATCTCCAATTCTCAACTCTTTTCTTTCTAGAGATTGTTGCATTGGGTTATTTTTAATGGAGTGTGAATGCTGAATAAGAATTTTTATCTACTACTAGAGTTTCTTTACTAAGAATTACTTGTTAAATTTATTCAAGACATCCATACAATACTATCTTCAAGAGACAAATATTTCTTATGAGGAAAATGATGCTCTACTTTTTCTAAAATTCAGAATTCATGTAAAGAAGAAAGACGTAAACTGTCCACATAAAATTCAGGATATATTGGCTATAATGATCAATTTGTTTCCATGCATTGACTGATGCATTAAAATCATGGGAAAGGGCATCTATGGCATCATGTTATCTAAAGACATGATGGGATCAATACATACATTTTTGATTCATCATCTCTCTTGGAGTGATGGCCGAGAAATCCATTCCAAATAGATTTTCTAGTATCCTCGTATCATAAATTATTCATCATTTCTAGAGTCATTCTTCCTTCAGTATTGGGTCTTTTCAGATACCAAGATTCAGCTGAATCAGCACCTTCCCTATGCAAATGATATCTGAGGTTCCTGCCCATTGATCTGATTGTCGATCAGCCAAATGTGATTGATATGATCGTTCTCATTGGCAATCTGATCGTTACGTTAATGGAGTCATCGAATATTGATCGCAGAATCGATTATTGCACTCGATCCGAACACTGACTTGAAAAAACCAGAGCTTGAGAACGAGCAAGATTTTCAGACAGAGACTTGAAAAGAAGAAGTTCGAGAAGAATATCTCCAGAGCTTTTGGCTGATTCGATCGAACGCCACCCTTCCATCTTTGCCGTCGACGATTCCCCGCGCAAAACAAAAAGCCGCCGGAAGAAAACCCGAGGACGCCATCGTGTCCTGTAGATCTTGTTTCCTCGTCCTTACGCGGCGGCTCGCCGCGTTCATAACGAGGACGCGTCGCCACGTCGAACTTGTTGCATGCATGAGCAAAGACACGTCTCTATTTTTCTCCTGTTATAAATACATGACGCGGGGAGACGTTCTCTTCATCCCCTTTTCCAGGTTTCCCTTTCAATGGCGGTCAGACGCAGGGTTCTCTTTCTCTCTCTAGCCGTCTTCCTGGTTCTCCTCTCTTCCTCTCTTGCAGTCTCTGCTGAAAGGTACGCAGAAGAGAGGCTTCAAGAATGCCAGAGCGAGTGCAGAAGACAAGCTGAAGATCCTCGTCGGCTGGAAGAGTGTCGCCGCCGGTGCCAGGAGAGGTACAGAGAGGAGACGGAGAGGGAGGAGCGCCGCCGAGGAGACGATGTCCTTGTTCTGAGAAGAGAAGAACCGGAGGAGAAGCTTCAAGAATGTCGGAGGGAGTGCCAGAGGCAGGCAAGAGATCCTCACCATCAAGAGCAGTGTCGTCGCCGTTGCCAAGAGCAGTATAGGGAAGAGATTGAGAGGGAGGAGCGCCGCCAGAGGGATAACCAGGCAAGAAGGGAGGATCCTCAAGAGAAGTTAGAGCAGTGCCGGAGCGAGTGCAGGAGAGAGTGCCGAGACCCTCGCCAGCAGGAACAATGCCGTCGTCGTTGCCAGGAGCAGTACAGAGAGGAGATGGAGAGGGAGGAGCGCCGTCAGAGAGATAACCAGGCAAGAAGAGAGGATCCCGAAGAGAAGCTTGAGCAGTGCCAGAGCGAGTGCAGGAGAGAATCTCGAGACCCTCGCCAACAGGAGCAATGCCGTCGTCGTTGCCAGGAGCAGTACAGAGAAGAGATTGAGAGGGAGGAGCGCCGTCGGAGCGATAACCAAGCTAGAAGAGAGGATCCTCAGGAGAAGCTTGAGCAGTGCCAGAGCGAGTGCAGGAGAGAATCCCGAGACCCTCGCCAACAGGAGCAATGCCGTCGTCGTTGCCAGGAGCAGTACAGAGAAGAGATTGAGAGGGAGGAGCGCCGTCGGAGCGATAACCAAGCTAGAAGAGAGGATCCTCAGGAGAAGCTTGAGCAGTGCCAGAGCGAGTGCAGGAGCGAGTCCCGAGACCCTCGCCAACAGGAGCAATGCCGTCGTCGTTGCCAAGAGCAGTACAGAGAGGAGATGGAGAGGGAGGAGCGCCGCCAGAGGGATAACCAGGCCAGAAGGGAGGATCCGCAAGAGAAGTTAGAGCAGTGCCAGAGCGAGTGCAGAAGAGAGTCCCGAGACCCTCGCCAACAGGAGCAATGCCGTCGTCGTTGCCAAGAACAGTACAGAGAGGAGATGGAGAGGGAGGAGCGCCGTCAGAGGGATAACCAGGCCAGAAGGGAGGATCCTCAAGAGAAGTTAGAGCAGTGCCAGAGCGAGTGCAGGAGCGAGTCCCGAGACCCTCGCCAACAGGAGCAATGCCGTCGTCGTTGCCAGGAGCAGTACAGGGAGGAGATGGAGAGGGAGGAGCGCCGCAAGAGAGATAACCAAGCGAGAAGAAAGGATCCAGAGGAGCAGCTCCAGGAATGCCAGAGAGAGTGCGCACAGAGAGAGAAAGACCCTCGCCGCGAAGATCAGTGCCGCCGCTCGTGCAAGGAGAAGTACGAGGAGCAGAAAGGAGAAAGGGGTCGGATCGCCACGGCGTGATTGAAAGATCACGGGCGTCGAAAGGTGGCACAAGAGCTTCCAGTAGAACTCTCAAGCTTCAAGTTGTCTTGCAGCTCAGCCTGTGAGCGTCATCTTCAGCTGGAAGATGACGGGTAACAGGTTTATGTAATGGAATAAGAGAAGCGGCCACGGTAATAAAAGAGCGTTTTTGTTTTTCAGTCTACAAGCTCTCGTTGACTAAGTCTCGTTGACTAAGGAAAGAAGAAATTCACCGAAAAGGTAGAAAAATCCATCAATTTACCGTGAAAGTGAGAAAACTGGCCTTTCTGAAGAGTAAAGTTTTTCTTTATTTCCTGTATTTTGATTATTGGACATCCATCTCGTCTTCATAGTGGGCCTGCTCAGGCGGGCCCTTAATTTCATTATAGAGTGGGCTCTCTCTTCCTAGAACAGTTAGAAGCCCATTTCCTTCCTGTCTTGTCTTCCACATGGTTCATAGCACAAGGCTTCTCTAAGGGCACATTGGATTTCAGGGTTTGCATGCAATTCCTGGCATGCAAATCCCACATGAATCCTTTGTTATTGGGCCTCCTGCTACCCCATAGCTCTTTAAATCGGATTTTGGTCCCACTACTATCTCAGTGGGCCAATAGGGGCCCATTAAGTTCAGTAAAGATGTGATCTTGGTACTTTTTCATATCTAGGTAATTTTGAGCTTTGATTGTGCGAAATAAAATTCAGAAAAAAAAAAAATAGAAGACTTTATTTGTGTTCCTTCCAAACTCTTCTCATGGCAAGAAGATAGTAGCTTCATAAATCTCAAATCTATCTCTGAAATATTCAATGGCGAGAATTATTTGACCTAGGTTTTTTCCATCTTAAGAACTTTTTTTTGTTGATCGGAAGGCATAGTGTGAGACATATGATTCTCACAAAAAAAAGAGAGATGAAGTATGTTGAATAGGATACTACCAATGTTGTGCATACACTTGTAATTTGACAACTTTGACCTACCAAGGGGATATGATCAATGATGATCTATGAACACTAGAATATTTCTAACATTTATAAGGTTCATGAATAATTCTTCAAATTTTATATGGGTGATATGAGTATGCAAGAATATTATGCTAAATTTTGATCGATTCTTGATTATCTCAACACCAATCAGCCACTTAATAGAAATGTTGTTACCTCAAAAAACATAGAGAAGAGCTTGTAGTGATAGCATACATTAATGATGCATCCTTGGATGAGGTTTTTTCCTCAAGTTCTTTGCTTTTTTACAAGTACACCCTCTACAAAAACGATTGAATGTTTCGCAATCGCAACCATCCTTGTCTAGACATGGATAGCCATTTCGTAATCGTGCCCATAGACATGAAGGTGGTCAATATGGATACATGAAAAGTAGAAGAAAAGTAAAGGAAATCATCGTGGGCACAAACATTTCCTCATTCCACTATAATGTCGTTTGGTCCACCTCCCAAGCCCGCCACTAATACTCTAATTTATGTCACTATTTTTTCAAGAAGACTATATTCAACTTCTATGTTGCAAGGAAACTCATGGTTTTGGCTTAACTTCCATGACTAAGCATTGACCCTCAATCATTCCCCAAAGTAGGTTCTAGGATTATTATCCCTCTAGCATTTACCCACATGTTAGACTAGTAATCCTTATTTACTTTCCTTTAAATTTCAATTTATTTCTATAGAAATGGTTGCTCTTATCCTTTAAGGGAATAGAGACCTACGAACAAAATCTTAAGCATTTTATTAGGATACCTTTTTTATGTACTTGTCTTGATAGTAAAACCTTAATCCATCAATATCGTCACCCAGTTACTCTCCAACTCTATTATATTTTATCATTTTCACTGTGTCTTCCAAGAGTTGCAGATTAGGAAGAATATTGGTATGGGCTATGAAAATGGAAAAGCCATTTACATGTGCATAATTACCTTATTCCTAGACAAGTCTACCATTGAGCCATCTTTTCTTTGGCATTTTCATCTTGGTCACCTTCCAAAATTCACAAGAGATACTCTTTTTATTTTATTTGGAAAGCATCATTGCGCGACCTTATAACATCTAATATTTACTTGTAATGATATGATTATTAGTGCATTTAAGGCATAATTCATAGCATTCTTATGCATTTTGTCATACTTTGACTGCATATTCATTATTTTATGCAAAATTTGTTTTCCTAAGTAACTTGCGTATATTTTAGAGCTAAATACTTAATTTTTTGTTATTTTTTAAAATTAGATTGCATAGAATGAAAAATATTTCATTTCTAATAAAAAAACTTTTGGATTAAAAAGAGTTGTATTTTAAAAATTATGAATTTTCTAATTTTTAGGGAATTTCTAGAATTTTTATAAATTTATTTTGATTTTTTTCTAAATTTATTATATTTATAAATATAAAAAAGAGATTATTTTAAATGTGGACTGATGTGGCACATGCGCCTGTCGATCACCTTGTGGTGATGTGTAAGGGCACCAGGTGTCTCGCACATGGCCCACACGTGTCACGAATATGGGGTTTGTATTAGGTTTGATTTTGTTTTTATAGGTTAAAATCCAAAATCGTTTTCCCAAAATACTCTCAATATTTTCAAAATAGGACTATGTTTCTCTATTTTTAGACATGGTGACATGGTGCGATGATGATCTCAATCGCATGTGTTTATCATCGTTGTTGTGCATCATTAAAGAAAGCATTATAAGGACTAAAACACTCTCCCCGAGCATGGTTTGGGAGATTTTCTGAAGTCATGAAGAGCAACGGTTATCTTCAATCAAATGGAGGTCATACCCTATTCTATAAACACTCAAAAAGTGGCAAACTTACTATTTTAGAAGTATACGTAGATGATATTATCATCACTGGTAGTGATGATGATGAAAGGGAAAGATTACAGAAAGGACTTATGAGTGAATTCGCTATAAAAGATTTAGGACAAATGAAATTCTTTCTTGAACTCCAATAGAGGTAAATCATAAGTTAACTCTGAACGAACGAGAGGAAAAAGTTGATATTGGGAGATACCAGAGGCTAGTCGGAAAACTAATTTATTTAGTACATGCACGTCCAGATATTTCATATGCAGTCGACATTCTCAGCCAATTCATGCATAGTCCACGGGCGTCTCATCTACAGGCGGCACATAGAGTGTTACGGTACCTAAAAGGCACGACAAGATTGAGTCTTCACTTCAAACGCCAAGGTACGCTAACCCTAAATGCATACACAGACTCTGATTTTGCTGGTTCTTTGACTGATCGTAGGCCAACCACCGGTTATCGCACCTTCCTAGCTGGAAACCTCATCACAGGGCGAAGCAAAAAACAAGAGGTGTTCTCAAGATCAAGCACAGAAGCAGAGTTTCGAGCTTTAGCTCATGGACTTACTGAAGTAATATGTATAAAAGAATTTCTAAAGGACCTTATAATTCAAATAGTGGATGAAACCAAGATATTATGCGACAATCAATCAGCAATCAGTGTGGCTCACATCCCTGTCTAAAATGACAGGATGAAACATGTGAACATTGGATAAATATAAGATCATTACACCCTATGTTGGATCATCTGAGCAACTAGCAGATATATTGACTAAAGTATTATCAAATGATCAATTTGTGAAACTAAGGGGCAAGCTGGGTCGGATTGTTATCCACTCCTCAGCTTGAGAGGGGGCGTTAGAAGGGCATTCTAGACAATGTTTTTCCTATTTTTTCCTATTTACCGGTACAATGTTACCGTTAGACTGTAACCCAATAAATAGGGTAAACAATCAGTTATAATACATCCGGTTTTATTTTTCTTGCTTTCATTCTCTGTCAACCTCTCTACATTCATCTCTTTATTCTGCTGCGGATTCTATCAAAAACCATAAAATTTAGAGTCATAATCTCAAATATATAATTGCATAATGATCACCAATCGCTTTCGCCCCCAAGTCTGACAAAATACATATCTGAATATCAAGTAAAACAAAGATAATGATAAAAACCTCCCTAGAACTTTTCTTCGGAGAAGATTAAATAAATTTGGAAATCTAGATGTAGATTACGAGGAATTGAGAAATTTTGGAGTTCGAACGAAAACTTCCACAATATTCACAATAAAAGGACACTTTTATACACGATTGAACTATAGCATACAATATCATCCCCCCAACTATATCATATTCATCTATTCAGATTTGCGCAGATTGTGGAGAATGTACAAAGAAGCTGATGAGAGGAATATGCACACAGAGTAGCTAAGAAGATCAATTCCTGTAACAATACTCACCATCTTGCTCCTCTCAAACATCTTCACAAGGAGGATCATCACAATGACATGCCCCACCTTTGTCTTTAATTCATCAAGAGAGCCAATTTTCATCCATTTTGGCCTCTCCTGCAATCAATAAATAAATTCAATTCTCAAGAGAATCGATGAGATGGAAAACACTGATGCCAACTCCAATATGAATATAATCTACAAAATATCAAACTATCTTTTGAAGATCTACCCTGATATATATTTAAATAGAATCGATTCAAGCCAAGTTTCAGATTTCAGAGTCATCTAATTACCATTTAAATATGAATTCCAGAAGGAGAAAAAATTAGGAAATCTGTGAAAAATAAATTACCACAGAATCAAACATGAATTATTCTTGTTATTGCCACAAATTGATGACAATTACTGAGACTTGATTACACCCAAGAGTGAGATTACAAATAACCAATTTACTGGTCAAATATGAATTCTAGAAAGAGAAGTAGGAACAATTAATAAGAAACAAAATTGCCAAAAAAACCAAGTATATTTGTGAATGATGATTTCTATCAACACCAATTGAGATGAAGTTCATAACCAGATTCTTATGAATATTACCGGTCAAATATGAATTATAAAAAGAGGACAAGTACAACGAGACTATCATGAGGAACAAAGCAATTCTTATAGATTATGATTCATATTTTCACCAGTCGGGGAAAACTTCTTCAATGGAGTAGATTTCAGCCAAGTTGGTATTTTTTGGAATAGTCAATTATCAGCCAAAATATGATTTCCAGGGAGATAAGCTTGGAGCAATCTACCAGAAAAGAAATACCAAAGATCCAAATGTGTTTATGACTCATCATTACATCAATGGAGGAAAGTTACCTTCAAAGCGAACATCCCAAAGAATGAAGATCCCTGGAGAGAACGGTCCAAGTTAGGAGGTACCGTTGGAGGCACATTACTTATGAATAAACCATATAAGCCCATGCCAAATATCAACATCACCGTGCCTGCAAGGTATACATCTGAACAAAAACCAAACTTAGTTTTATTTTTTCATGGAGGAAGGAAAAGATTAAAGGTACAACGAGGAATCAGTTTATGTCAACCTTCATAGTACCCACCTTAGAGATTGATTAGCACCACAATTTTGCTAACATAAACTTTTTCTATCAATAAAGGGGTCCAAAAACTACTGGTTATTTTATCAATACGAAAGAAGTTCTGAAAGAAACAACACGACACATTCCATTCAAATAAGCAAGCTTTGAAACCTAGTTTTATTTAAGCTTAGCAGTCAAAGGTTAATGCAAGACTGAAAAGATACATAAAGAACCCTAAGGACTATTTAATGCACATGGGCAACTCAGTAATTTCAAAGGGTCTTCAAGGTTTCCTTGACATAAAAGAGCAGAAGTCCAACTCAAAGTCCTAAACAGCATGTTCTAGGGTTTCCTCGGAGCTCAAACTATCCAAATTTCAATCTTTCTAATGTTCAATCTGATCTGCTGTACAATCAACTGATCACATTTGAAGGAAAATTTCCAAATGAACTAAAATAACATCATTGGGAGAGAATAAGATAGGAACCAGCATCTTTGACCTTAAATGTATCAATAATTCAATTATTTGACTTACAAGAATCACATATCCTGTGTTGGATATAAGAGATAGGGGGCCTAATGCAATTAAAATAACCAGTTTCAATGACCAAGTAAACTTTTGAAAAAAAAACATCCCCACAGATGATGAAGAATTCAAATCCTTGTAGATTCAATAATTTGCGACACTTAGTAGTCAAGAAGAATAGCAAAGGAAGAAACCCTAAAAAAGACATTTAAGCAAAGTCATTGCTTAACTGAGATTCTGTTTCATTTAGACTAAAAGCACATGTTTTGTGCTACAAAAAAGCTAAAGCATGTCACGTCTATCTTAGTTATTCCAGAGCACATGAGACCCTCTACACATATCAAAGGAAGAGTCAGGAGATTCTAGAAGGTAGTCAATAACTGCCATTCCAGCCAATTCTAGAAGGTACTGTCTCCCTCTCTTTCTCTTCTCTCTCTCCACCCTCTCTATTCTGTTTTCTCTGTCTCATCTCTTTTCTGTCTTCTCTCTTGCTCCCTCCTCTCTCCTGTCTTCTCTCTCTCTCCTCTCAATTCTCTCTCTCCACATCTATCTCTCTCCGTGCCCCCACAGCGTGCGTGCCTTTCTCATTCCTATCAACACACAATTCCTCAAGACTATGTTACCTTGATAAGAACAGTTTTATTATTTTTTCACCAATGTATTAAACAATATCACAATTCCTCAAGATTTTGTACCAGAGTTTCAACAAAAGATAAATCAGAAAAAAAATTGCTTTCTAACAAAGCTAAATTTATCCTCACCAATAGCCTCAACCAATCGTAGAACCATCTGGCCTGTGTGTATTCCTTTGACACAGCTTGTCCAATAAACTCTGTATGCATCGAAAATGTAGACACATCCCTATTCAGATAAGAATAATTCGGATTAGTGCTTAAGGAAGCCAGACTTCTGAATAAAATTGAGAAACAAAAGAATGATGTAAGAAGAACAAATATAGTTGAAAAGATCTATATAAGTTAAAAATGAAAAATTGGGCAATAGGTATGCTAGAGTCGTAAAGCCTGCGAGAGGCCTGATTACATAGGTTAACCCATGACATGGACAGAGTACATAAACCCTTGAATTGGTCCAGAAACTTGTATGGAAGGTGACGAAGCCTTAGCGCAGGATAGATAAAGAACAGGGATTGAATCCACAAACCTTGATCTTCAAGAAGGGTTAGGTTCTCAGTCCACAGAACTAACCTCTTCAACCCTTGAATCCACAAGGGGTGTACTTGAATCCACAAACACAGAGCACTCTCTAACCGGGAGAACACTCAAGAGAAGAAAGCAGAGCTCTCAAAAAGGGATATCATTAAATTGTGTTTTCAGGGGTTACAATAGGGACCTTATATAGGCCTCAAAAACTAAGGGTCGTCCAAGTGATTTGACCCATGAAAAGACAACACAAAAGTCTTGAAAATACAACTCTGACAGCATGCATGTGTCAGAGACAGAAGTGACAAAAGTAAAAGTAGATCTTCTAGGCCTTGTCAGGCTTCTCCAGAAAGATATTTGTATTTTCCAAGGCATGTTATAAATATTTGTGGTCCCTAGGAAATTTTCTAACAAATGTGTCAGGTCCTAGGGATTCTCCCAAGGCTCAAAAAGCTTTAAATAGGCCTCCAATAAGAACTTGCCCATAATAGAAGAAAATGGGCTCCTGGGCAACATTTTGGCCTACATCAGAAGGTCATTGGAACAATGGGGAACTTGGATGTCATTCATCTTTGTCGGGTTCCAGGGTTCGGAAACTCTATTATGTTATTCTTCTCAATATTCCTGTGCTTGAACTTTGGAATTCTACCCTTAGTTTTCTTCTCCTTTTTTTGAAATACAGAATCCTACCATAGTACGGGAGTAGTTTGTCTAAATCAATTTTCCAATAGGGTTTCTGATTTTTTTCAGTTCTTTATGGCAACTAACTCTTGCCACTTCAAAGAGGCCTTCATACATATCTGAGTTGGGAATAAATTTACAGTTTTCCCAGTCTTTGTCAACAGTAAACTTTCTTTAGACACCGACCATATCTATTTTTTGAGAAGAAGAAAGAAGGGCCCACTAGCATGGGACCCCCCCGGTGTCATTTCAGAATATGACGATAAGTACAAAATCAATTTAAAGGAATACAAAGGTCAAGGGATCAATGCCGCCTTGATTCCAGGAGATAGCCAGTCCCCTCGCGTTGTGCAGAATTGCCTCGACTGCGGGGATTCGTCCCCTAAATATGACATCGTTTCGGTGGAGCCAAATAGACCATAGGGTAGCGAATATGAGTTGCCACTCTGCTACTCTCCGGTATGGACCGTCTCCAATGGATCGCCAGAAATCTTCCAGCGACGTCAACGTCGGACGGGCAACACCAACTGCCCGCCAGACCGCCTGGGAGATGGGGCATAGCACAAAAAGGTGTTCATAGCTTCTCGTGATTCGCCCGCACAATGCGCAGTCCCTCGCGGAGTCGAGGGCCATGCGTTGTCGAAAAGATCTCGTCATCAGTCGCTGACGGAGAAGAAGCCAGATGAAGATCTGTATCTTCAACGGGGTATGGCTTTTCCATACCCGACGCCAGGGTCGCAAAAATAGCGGGTCTTCCGGAACCACTCGTTCTCGGAGTCGAAGATAGACTGCTCGAACATTAAAATTCTGACCGCACCATATCCATGCGTCCGGGCCCGCAGACGGTCGCTGATTAGCCAATAGCACCTGCAACCTCATAAAATCAAGCACTCGCTGCTCCGACAGTACCGATGGCAAGACCGGCGCCCAGGCGTTTTGCCATGCCTGGCTGACAGAACCTTGCGGATCTAAAGCAAGGGCAAACAGGCGAGGGAAGAATTGACTAAGTCGTCCATTCCCCGACCACTCGTCCGCCCAAAACCGGAAAGACTCCCCTGTGCCCAGCTTAGGTCGGAAGAAAGGTTGCACTGTCTTGAAGATTGGCCGTAAAGACGACATAAATGCTGAATCGCCTCTGCGGGGGGTCTGCCAAATCTGCCAGTCCAAGGAAGCACCATATCCATCACGAAGTATCGCCGCTACCATATCTCCAGACGGTTGCATCAGTCGAGCCACCCACTTGGTCAGGAGGGCTATATTGACATGCTGAAAATGTGGGACTCCCAATCCACCTTGGAATACCGGCCGGCACAGTCTCCCATGCGACGAGTGCCACCCCCCGCGACCCTTCTTGTCGAGAGCCGCGCCAAAAGAAACCCCGCATGACCGACTCCATCCGGCGTCAGACCCCCGCTGGCATCCTAAAAATAGCCATGAAGTAGGTTGGAATAGCCGATAATACCGCCTTAAGCAGTACCAGGCGAGAGGAAGCGTGCCCTCCAGCCTCCCAATCGCGTCTCAACTTTTTCCATTACCGGTTGCCAGTCTCTAATACGAAGCCGACGATCCACCAAAGGCACTCCCAAGTATCGAATCGGCAAGGCTCCGATAGGAGTCGCCAAGATCCGGGCACAGCCCACCAATTCTTCGGAAGAGAGCCCGAAGCCGATGAAAGACGACTTGGCTCGATTCAATAGAAGGCCCGAGAAGTCCGAGAAAATGTCCATCATGATGGATACGGTGTGTGCGGCCGCCCACGATCCTTGGATGAAGAAAGTCGTGTCATCCGCGTATTGAAGAAGCAAGATACCGCCAGGGATGTTGGAAGACTGAAACCCAGCAAAAGCGCCACTGCGACACAACTGCGATGTGCACACAGCCAAAGCGTCCGCAGCGAGAATAAATAGAAGTGGGGCCAAAGGACAGCCCTGTCGAATGCCTCGCTGAGGGTGGATCCATCGTCCTTGTGGCCGCCCGTTCACAAGAACAGCAAAGGTGGGGGTCGTCACGCACTGCTTCACCCATCTAATCCATGTCTCCGGGAAGCCCCGCCGTCGTAAGACATTCCATAAGAAGCGCCAATCCAGCGAGTCATATGTCTTAGAGAAATCCACCTTCCACAAGAATCCCGGCGTACCGTCTCGCCGCCAAGAAGCGACAATCTCCTCCGCTAGCACGATGCTGTCTACCATCAGCCGACCCGGCATGAATGCCGACTGAAAGGGGCTGATGAGCGCTAGCAGGACTGTACGAAGTCGGTTTGCCAACACCTTGGCTATGATCAGGTAAATTGAGTTTGACAGCGAAATTGGTCGAAAGTCCCCAATTCGCTCAGCGCCTTCAACTTTCGAGAGGAGAATGATGTAGGCTCGATTAAGGCGATCCATATTGCATCGACCGGCCCAAAACTCCTCAATCGTCGCCAGCACCTCGGATCCTACTACGTCCCAGCAATCCCGGTATAAGAATACTACGATTCCGTCCGGTCCGGGGGCGCCTTCATTGTTCAACCCACGAATGGCCACTAGTACTTCTTCTTCCGTAGTAGGGAGTATCAGCTCTTGTTGCTGACCTGTCGACAATGTGGTTGCCCCATTGGCGAGCCAACGCCATCTGTTTGGGGGTCCGCGTCGATGGAACTCCTGGAAGTGATCCGCCAGAGCTAGACCAATCGATGACTGGTCTGTGAGGGCCCAGTCGCCCACTAGAATGCGCCGAATGCAATTTTGTCGACGTCTCCCACTAGCTGCCATGTGAAAAAACCGGGTGTTGGCGTCCCCGGCCGATAACCATAGTTGCCGAGAGCGTTGTCGCCAATCCAACTCTATCCGAAGATCCGCTTCAGCTACTACGTCGCGGTTCTTCTTCCGTTCCTTTTCTTGACCGTGAGTCTTCTCATGTCTTCAGTTGCGTCCAAATATTGGATTCGTGCAAGGGCGGTCTCCCGGGCTTGCGTTCGGGCCGTACGAATTTGTCGACAAAGTTCGAAGAGGTGGTGACGAAGACCCTTCAACTTGGTGACGAGCTTATCCGACGCCGTGCCAAAACTAAGGCTGGAAACCCACCACTCCAAAATCTCCCTTTTTAATTTCTCGTCGCGGAGCCATGACCTATTCAGCTTAAAATAGGTGGGTTTTGCCAAACCCACCATCGAGGACCAACAAATGGGCGTATGATCTGATAAAGGGCGGGGTAGGGCCAACACCTCCGGCAGAGGGAAAGCAGCCAGCAACTCAGGAGAGCATAGGAAGCGGTCTAACCGTGACTGGGAGGTCGGGCCACGCCAAGTACAACACAAGTTTCTCACGACCTCAAACTGGTCACACCAGTCTTACAAATCAATAAATTAGGAGTAGGCGATCCTCAATAAATTACAATTCTGTGTGTTTATAACACACAGAATAGTCTCCAACAGGTTGAAGACATCAAGAGAGACAGTTAGAGATTCAGGTGTCGCATCGAGGAGATCCTCAGACTTGCAGAAAGGCTGGTTCGTCCATCTGACTTACCAGAGGGCTATCTTCCTCCTTGCCCCTACTATTCTGTGAAACATCGTAATCCTTCCTCAGGAAGAACAGTATCTTTGAAAACAAGTTACAGTCATTTCAATTGATAAGTGGAACCTTATCATAAGCTAATGTGCGTTTCTGAGTTATGTTATTGAGGAATCTGTTTTGTTATAAATGGCTGCACTTCATAAAATAAAAATGAAATAAATGTGAGAAAAATTTGTCATCACCACTGGAAAATGTTAATTCGTAATTTTAAAAAATTGATAAATTTAGAATCAGTATGACTGTACAAAATACAACGCACATTAAGGAAGCACAGCAAGGAGCCTGCTAAAGAACCTCCAACTGCAAGGAGTGCCAAGAAACGGAAATCGAAGATTGCCTGAACACGTAATGGAAATAAAAAAGTGAGGATCTACTTTGTCAAAATAAATTTTCATTCTATAAACGAATATAAATATTTTCTTCAAGAAACTTAGATGAGTAGCTGAACAGAATCATAACAAATCTAAATGCAAGAAACAAAAAATACTGAAAGATTTCAAGAAACATCAGATTCTCGAGGAGAACAATAAAATATCTGATCTGCTAATTTTGCATCAAATACTGAAAGATAACCGTTACTATGCACAAAAAAATGGATGCACAAGTCTTAAAGTACGATGAAGGCTGAAATGATCCAAAACAGGAAGAGAGTAGATCTACTGGAGATGATAAACATTAAAAGGAAAGTGAAGACCTAATATCACATAAGCTTAGATGAGTATCACATCAGAATGACGATGAGTATTAAAGCAAGAAACAATGGAACTCTTCGCAAAAAACATCAAATTCCAATGAAGAATCATAAATTATCTGATACACAAATTTCTCATCAAATACTGAATGGTAACTGTTCTTTAGCTTCCACAAAAGATGGAAGCTCAAGTGTTCAAGTAGGTTTGGGCATTTTGTATCAAGTCAACGATGTATCCTCTGATCGATCTCTTAATCAATGGTCGATTTTGAAAATCGCCAATTTTAATCAAATTGACAATTGATTCAATATCATCAACTCAATCGACGAGACCAGCCCAAATAGAATATGACAGGCTCGCTCTCTCTCACACACTGTTCATCTTCTCAAGAGTTTGTCATGATGTGATGTAGGATTATATCACTAGTCACGGAATGTCTATCCAGCTTTCTTTGTTCTTTTAATAGAGGAAAACTGAATTTGGCAAGTTCAGTATTGTTGTTGATTTTCAGTCGATCGCATATCGATCGATAATGATCGGCCATGCCTAAGTTCAAGTAAGGTAAAGGCCAAAATAATCCAAAACAGGAAGAAATTACATAAAATTAAATACAATAAGCATCGACAAAAGTAAGTGATGATCGAATTCCGCATGACGGTTATCTGAGCAGGATGTTGAAGAATCTAAAGGCAAGAAATAACAAAACTCTTCGTAAGAAACATCAAATTCTAATGGAGAATCATAAAATATCTGATTCGCAAATCCTGAAAGATAATAGTTATTTTAGCCATTAGCTTACGCAAAAGATGGATGCACAAGTGTTCAGAGAAGATAAAAATTTTAAATGTTCAAAACAGGAAGAAAAGACATAAAACTAAATAGTACAAACAACGACAAAAAGGAAGGCACGATAGAATTGCACTAAACCTTCTCGATCGCGGCTTCCACGGATCCCGCAGGCCGAACAACCGCGGAAGTACTCTGCGATCGATCAGCGGCGCCTTTCGCTGGATCCGGAGAGACTAAAGGAGGAGCAACGGCAGCCTCGCTTACAGGTAAGCTTCTTGAAGAATAGGACTCCAAGCAGCAAAAAGTAGTAGCAAAGCGAGAACAAGTAGACTGCGCTCGGCCGCGGAGAATGAGACGATCGGAGTTCTCACGGAGTTGGAGCGTGAGAGTTGTTACGCCGATCGAGGCCATCATCGCCAGTCGAAGTGAGAGGCGCTCACTGCTCTACCTTAAATACACCGGGATCACCGAAAGATCACCATTCGAAAATCAAATAAAAATTTTAAGTAAATAAAAAAGGATTAAACTTTAAGAAAAATTGACAAAAATACCCGATGATCTGATCGGCGATCAGACCGTCGATCAAATCGTTATTTTAATGGAGGTCGGTGATTAGTTCCAGAATTGACGACTTTCTAGGTTCATCAGATGGGCTACGATTACTGATCGAAAATGAACTTAACGAGATCGGCAATCAGATCGACACATTCGATCACGATGTTTCGATTGTGTCGATTTAAAAATATTTACATATATTTTTTGTAAAACAGTGTTTCACCATTGATCATTAATTATTATTTTTATCTTTTTTACGAGTTGAAAATCATTTTCTTTTAGTAAAAAATCATTTAGTTGTTGAGATTATGCGCCGGAATATTCAGAATGAGTGATTTAAAAATACTCTTTTGTGGGCCCAGTGCATTGGAGCCACTGGCATGTTTCCATGTGACAGCTGTCAAATCAGCACTAACCACCCTTCTTGCATTTTTGGCCTCAAAATATTCTTGAAAAATCCATAACAATCAAGAAAACACTAAAAGCTTAGAAAATGATTTTCCTAAAATACAAGGCCTTTTGAGCTAAGTTCACTATATTAAATAAAAAATTATATTTTTTATTGGTGCTTAAATTAAAAAATAAGAAAATAAATAAATTGCTAGTTTGATTTTGAGAGTTAAATTAGGTCAAATTGGGACTTAATTTTGTCGCAAATTTCCTTTTTTCTTGATAATTTTTAGTATCTACATCTTGAAATCAATAAATGGGGAAGCACTTTGAGACATTTAATCTTTAAAAAGGTCAAAGACTATGGTTGCATAGAGTTAACCCTAATTGATGCATATTTTGAATATTGGCTAAATGATATAATGTTTATGAAAATGTCTGAAAAAATGATTACATTTATCACATCCATGTGAATTATGAAATCAATATCAAAGTTTAAGAGAGAAAATACTAAGAGAAGGGAGAGAAAATGATGAAAATTATGTTCTATCAATCTACCAGTCTAAATTGAAATTTAATGCTAAAGGATGAAAATTTGTTGAAAATAACAGTTGACTAACTCCAAATCGATAAGAAAATGACCCACTTATATGTAAGACCAAGGCTTTTCATATAGACATATTTTTGACAAAGGTTTGAAGTTCAAGCAATGAATTCTCGCTATTCTTTCACCAAAATCATGACATCAAACACTAGATGGATGAAAGATAAATGAAAAGAACACTCAACTAACCCAAAATTGGTAACAAAACAACACAATTAATTATCAGATCAAGGCTTTTCATATCGACATGTTCCTAACAAAAGTTCAAAGTTCAAGCAGTGAATTCTCTCTATTCTTTCATTAAAATCATGATATCAAACACTTAATGGATGTGGAAATCATAATTCTAGAACACGTTTAGATCAAGAGTCTTAAGGAAAAACTTTCCAAAAAGCTAATCGATTGAGATTATTCAACAAAACCCTTTCTAGCGAGGTGACATAGTGTAAATAGAGGAGACTTTGGGCCTAGTGATATCTTCAAATGTGACGGACCACCAAGATTAAAAGTAATCATCAAATCACTATGTTTATATCATGGTCATTGGATAAGAGATGAAAGCTCTAGATTGTGCCACATCATTGAGATGCTTTAAATCATTGCTCCATCACTGCCATTAGATGTGAATCCGATGCTTTGAAAGCACCCTTGTGTTGCCCATGAAATCCTACAGGTGTATAGTTCCTTGATATCATAACTCTCATGATGGATGCCCAAGATTCATCAAGATTAGGTGCATTTTATGCCTATCAGATGGAACATGTGCTCTCCATGGTGTGTATTTAGGAATATGCCTTTCTATGTAAGGGAGATGATTTAGTGTAATCGCCAGTATGCTATAATTATATTATTAAAACTAATGATCCCCTTAAGCATGGAACATGCAATGGCCACTTGTACATTGCATGGAGCCCTTAGGCATAACTTTGTGTCTCCATTTGTTGCCATGTTGATTCACCCACATTACCTACTCTAGGTGGGCCTGGTTTTGTAATTTTATCCTTAAAAAAATTTAGAAAATGGAAAAAATTTCACAAAAATCCATAAAATTTACAAGCCTCATATTTTTCAAATACAACTCCTTTTTATCCAAATTCTCTTCATTAGATCTGAAATTAAATCATATATTATAGAATATAAAGAGAATGGATGCAGATAGATTTGAAATTTTTTAAATATCAAAAAAATTAAAAATTCTTTGAAAACTCAAAAATTTAAAAATAATTTTTTGAAAATTTCACATTAAACCTATTAAATATTAAAGCCTCCTAAATCCCTTGCCACCTACTTGAACATTTTAATATTCCTCAATAAAAGAATTCCCTCAAATGTAAGCTTGCAAATAATTTACGCCATTCCACTATCTAAAATCAATTATAAAATTAGGTTTAGAAAAGCTTTTTGATCATTAATGCATGTTATGTTCAATCTTCCTCTTTTGGCGTCCCTACTTTGTGATTCTCTCATACCAATATTGAAGTGGAGTTGAATTATTTGTTTCCTTAATTTTAAACTAATATTGATTGTATGTTAGTTGTTAAATATCCAAGATAATAAGATAACAAAGGTAAACATGAAGTGAGGGATAATAACATAACAAAGGTAAACATCAAGTCAAGTCGACTGAATTGATGTTAGAGATTTCAGAGTGATTTCTATTTTAATATTTTCAGGTTCCTAATGTGATTCATTTAGATTGAAAAGAGATTGAAAATAGTCATGGAAGTATTTTAATAAAAATACTACAGAAATTCCTATTCTAGAAAATTGATACAAAACTGAGTTGCAACAATTTAGAAAAAAAAAATCAAAACCATAGTAATAAATGTATAAAATAACAATAAAATAAAATAAAATAAGAGGATTAAGAAATAGAAATAATTATCCAAGTAGAATCTTTAAGAAAAATCCATCTCTTACTTATAAAATAAACTCAAGAATATTGAATGAAAACTGGAAATGAGAATGAAAACTCCTAAAAATTCTTAGAGTATCCCTCCCTATGTGTGTCACAAAAATAGCAAAAAAACTGATATTATAGGGTATGAATTCTCAAGAATCATAATATAATGCAATAATGGAGAAACATACACTTATAATGGGGAAAAGAAAGATCCTAATCACCACAAGTGCATAGAGAGAGATGAACCATCCTAATCTAAGAATTGAAGAAAACTCATGAAATCTACCTTGAATAAAAATTGAAAGTGTCTACATGAGGACAGGACTAATTATATTAGGCTTCATGATTTTTAAAGATATTTATACTTCTTCTCAGGATCTTTTAAAGGTCTTCCTAGGGGAGAGAAAGAGAGTGAGAGAGAGAGAGAGAGAGAGAGAGAGAGAAACCCATGCATACATTTTTTTTCTTAGTGTTAACCAACGTGAAGGGAAATTTTTGGCTTCAAAAAGAAATCTCAATGGGTAATCACATTGATTTCCATGTAAATGGTTTAAAATTGGTAGAAAAATCTGCACAAAAGGGCTCCAAATGTTCAGAAAAGTTTTCTGAGAGGATTCCAAAAAGTGATGGCATGGTCTTCAAGGTGATACCTTGGAAAGAATTTTATGAAATATTGAAAGTAATTTCATAACGGAAATCTCATTTATGCATAACATCATAAAACCATTTGATATCTAATTTTCATCAATGCCTTAAAACAATTGTTTTTTGCTTACGTGTTAAACATATTTAATCCATGCTTTAATTTGATGATTGAATGTGGTGGTTAAAGTTTCTTATAAGTTGATTATAAGTAATTGGTTTCTGTTATTATCTTTGCTTCATGAAATGTTCCCACCTCAAGTATAACAAAGTCAGATCTAAATATAGAAGTGATGTCCCTATATACACTCCCAAAGTATCATTTTTCGATGCATCTATAATAATTTGACCCTTATTTTAATTTATAATTACATGAAATAAGGTGCATACTAACATTTTTAAGTGACATCTTAACATTCATTGTGTTCATTTCACTCAAATATCCCGTTGCACTTGATTTTTTAGGAAACCATGTGCATTTTAAATGGTTAAAAAAGGTTAAGAATAATCATGATTGATTGAAATTTGATAGTTTCAGGCATTAAGGTGATGAGAATTATTGGAAAAACAAAAGGAGATTTTTCTTGGTTTAACCTTTTGAAGAAAACTAAGTCAAGTAATGATTGCATAATCCATTTCTTCTTCTTATTTTTTTGGGTTCAAATATCTATATAATGAAAAACTAATTTATAGAAAATCCTATAAATTTCATGTCAAAATAATGTCTATATTGTTCATTATGAAGTTTTTTGCAATCTAGGATGAATTTATCTTGATTGAAGCTGATTTTGAGGACTATTTTAAAAAATTAAAAAGGGCAAAAAGAGGATGCACCATGATGAAAACAGAGTTTTTTTATTCGTTGGATGCACCATAAATGCAGAAGTGATCTCCAATCCCACTTATTAATTTATTGGTTTTCCAACAATAGTTTGCCAATAAAAAGAAATACAACATCGAAATGTGAAATCCCAAGATATTCACATTATGGGATAAGACAATTGAAAATTCAATCTAAATGCACCACTAGGTGCAATCTCATAGCCCTCATCAATATGTACATCAAACATCAATACTTTCACTTGACACCGTCTCGGTTTCTATCTTTATTTCCTCCCTCTATTTCTAGTAACATTGCCAAAAACATGGACATTGTACGCTAAGTGGAAGGCAATTTGACAACTATAAATGGTTGTCACCACCCTTGAGAATATTTCTTTAGCAATTGATTTCCATTTAAGTCTTTGATTTAATATCCAACTGCATGAATGCATGTTTAAGTACTCATAATGCATGTTTAAGTACTCTCCATTCTTGAATCAAATTGAAAACTCCACCAATAGTGTGAGACTTGAGGGAGCATTCTTTGCTTGCACACCAAGTCTTTGCTGGCACAATTTCTAATAAAGATCCTGTATTTGACTTCAACACAATTAATCTCTTGGTGTATCCAAGATAGTGAAGGGTTATTCAATGGAAATGATACTTTGATAGGTTTACATCCATCATTTAGATATATCAGGCAAGTAAAGCTCAACCACTATTTGATAAATGGTACATCATTCATCTCATCTACGATTTATGGAATTTCCTTAAAATTTGTTTTGGAATCTCTCCTCGCATTCTAATTCTTACCTCCACATTCAACAAATGATATGTCATTCATATCATATATGATACTATGGAATTTCCTTAAAAAATTTTGTGGAATATTCCACATGTCTAATTTCAAAATCTACATTTGACTTTACTTTACTTTAAAAAATTTGCATTTTTTTAAAGTTTAATCAGGTTAATCACCATCTTTTAAACATAATTCAATGTGAATTTGATCTTGATCTGCCGTCTCACTAACATTAATATTCCTTTTAGAATTTTTTTTTCTTTAAGCTCTAATTAATATTTTTGATGACCACACAGTTTATGCTTGTTCAAGCCCTTGTGAATCTCATCATTGAAGTGCCATATGTGATACACATGCTTCACTTTCCTAATCAAACATTATTCAATATTGTCCAAGTATCATGTGAAGGCTTAGGACGCCACTTAAGAATAAATTATTAATAACAATTTATTAATAACAATTATTAATAAGCTTATCATTTTTACAGATTTTTCCTCATGATATTCATTTAATACTTGACATGTGGGGTAGATCATTTTGCCTTCTTCATCCCCAATTTTTCTTGGGTCACTTCATCTTCTCCTCTACCTTTATCTTTGACAAGTTTATCTTTATCAAGACTTTCTTGATAGCTTCATTGAGGATATTTTCATCTTGATCACAGATAGACTTCAAAGATACCTGTGAACTTCTGTAATTCACTTTTTGTGATGTGATTATCTTCATGTGGACCAAGGCCTCAAGGTTGGAAAGGCAATTGCTCCACATTTTACACTTGATGAAAATTACTCAGCTCCAACTGTTCACTGGATGTGGCCTCTTGTAAACTCTCAAATTGCTAAACTGGAGCACACGACTCACTTTGTTCACAAGTTCTGAATAGGCATTGCCATATCTAGCATCAATGTAAACATGGCGTATGACAGGTCCATCAACGTAGCCACCCATTCGACCTGAGAAGACCCAACTGGTCAGCTATGTCTGGGAACAATTACAATTTACAATTAGTAAAATGATGAGAAAATATTACCACTTGGCTTCATTGAGCGTATTTGATATCATCTCCTCTTTAATTCTTCTGGATAGTTATGAGCATGACAAAAACATATTGAGCTCTTACAACTATTTACTACGGGTCCCAAAAACTTTTTCTAGGAAGCTTTGATCCAGAACTCTCCAAGAACTGCTCAATAAGCCTTGATGAAAAATGAAAGAAAGTAAAGTAAAAGTGGAATACAAATTTATGTGAGAAAATTTAGACTTACAAGCTGCATATTGCCTTCTGGGAAGCGGCTGCCCTCGATCCCGGAAATGAATCTTCCATTCGGAAACTCAGCCAAACATAAAGATCCAAAAACCTAATGCACATCAGGTAAGAAAAAGATCATAGAAAAGGGGTAATGCAAGTCAACTATTTTTCTAAAATTTTATTATCCATCCTTTCCGTATAAGGTCACTTTTATGTCCATCCATTGCACACAACACGTTTAAATATGAGTTACAAGATAATCCAAAGAGTTGGTGGAAAATAATCGTTTCAGTGGATCCTATAAATCATCTTCAGAACTCGTAATGGCATAGAAATTTATCAGAGCACAAAAGGTAGAATTACAAAAATAAAAAACACGTGTAAGATGGGATACTAGGTATTCCATGGATTGTTTAAAAATTTCAAGAATTCGTCAATGCAGTACATTGAAACTTCTTAACCTGTTGAGAAGAACATAAAACTATGTGAATCCATTTGTATCAATATCCTAATTGACTGCATCAAATTTAGACTTTTGAAGTATTTTTCTCAAGAGGTTCCAATGGAGGAAACTCTGATAAAGTTAACAAATATGAATGCTACCTTGTGAATGGATTCAAGTTCCCGGACTGCTTTGTGCGTTGTTGGGATCTTCACTTGTCCAGGTGAAAATATCTCCCTCAGCCTAACAACACCCTTCTTGGCATAATTTTCTGCAAACTGATTTCCAAATTTATTTTCTTATGTCAGATACTACTATTACATATATTTCTAAGAACAAAACACTAACCTGTGTCAAACCCTGGGCTGATATTTCATCATTCATATCAACTGGACTTTAAAATGAAAAAAAGAATTTAAGCACAGATTTATTATTTCAAAGAAATAGACAATTTTTCTAACCAAAAGTTTACCTAATACAGAAAAGATATTTGTCTTTCAAATCCAAGGGTAGTTCGTCAACAACTGCAGCAACTTGCTGGTATGGATAAAGAGGAAATGTTATGAAGAGTCCTGAGGATTTAGGATCAAGATGGAATGTCTATCAAAGACAAATCACTTTCTTAAGATCCAATTCAGGTTACAAACCAAATGTTTCATTGATTGCTTGAGATACTTTCTTAAACTAATCAAGCTACAGTGATTGATAATTTTGGAAGATATTTTCAATGCATTCTGAAGTCGATGCTCTTGTTCAACTCTCAAATTAGGCCTATAAATTGCGGCTTATGTTCGACAATCTGGAATACGTCAACATGCATAAATTTGATATTGTCTTATATCCCAGATAATTGCTTTTGAAACAGAATATAACCCTAACGGACAAGAGAGACCAATTCTTTGAAACTCATGGTTTAAATAAAAATATTTTTGATATCAAACAGTGAAAGATGAATGAGAAGAAGATTCATCCCTTTCTGTCACACAGCCATCTTTCTCAATCCTATGCTGGTCTCAGAGAACTCTAAATATGAACCAAAAGATGAATGGGCCCTAGAGTTCTGTGTATTTGTCTTTATATCCTTTTTCCTTTGCATATCTGCCCTATCACTGGTGACCGTTAGATTGTAATGGTCACTTGAGTCTGTATATAAAGCCCCTAGATGAATAATAAGAATAATTTTTCTCCTCCTATTCTTTCTCATCTTCCAACTCCACTCTCTAAACTCTCTGATCTCTGAGAAAGCTTCAACATCTACAGTTTCTAACAGGTTTAACATCCCTGAAGGCATGCACGACTGAAAAAAGAGGCGATAGACTGAAAAACTGGAGATAGTTATCATGACAAGTCATAAGTAATAATTAATGTTGCATTGATAGTTTGATAGGCTCCATGGTTGGAGTGAAATAGAGGAAATTCCTTCAATGTAGGAGTGGATGGAAGAAAGGAGTCTCGAGGCCAGAGTCTTCAGCTACGCGAGTGCATGATGTACCTGGTCGAAAAGGAATCCAAAAGAGTTGAATGAGAGCTCGATGGTGCAAGATTGGCACCAGATGAAAAGAGTAGAGAAAGAAGAAAAACAGTTTTCGTTAGGACTGTAAAGCCGTGACACATAGCCTCTTAAAGGGCAGAAGTAGTAATAACTAGGGAAGAAAGGAGAGAGAAACGGTAGAAATCTGTAACACTCCCCCTTGAGCAGGTGAATTGATGTCATCCATGCCCAGCTTTGCCATAGAGTTTGTGAAACGCATTGATGGTATGCCTCGATGAAGATATCTGCTTCCTCTTCAGAAGACAGAAATGTATGGAGTGCAGAAATCTCTTGTATCAAGGTTCTCCTGATGAGATGATGATCCCCTTTTAATGCGCTTGGGTACGTCATGCTGGAACTGGATCTGCATGGCTTTGCAGACAGCTCATTTATTGGGGGCGAATATGTTGGACCGAATGAACAAATGAAAGGTGAATTTCAGTGAGCAGCCACTTTGATCCAAATAGCCTCACACAAACCTTGGGCGATGCACAATCAACCTTGACACTCAATCAAGCAACCACCAGTTGTATTTGCTTCGTCAAGTGATCAGATTACTCCTCAAGGAAAGGTGCATAGCCAGTGGTAAAATGACGATCAACTTGGGAGCCAGCATAGTACGCATCCAGGTACAGTTGCCAGAATAGAATCTCATAGCCCCCTGTGCCTTTGAGGTAACAAAGTACACAGGTAGCAGCCTATAAATGAGGTACTTTGGGAGCATGCATGAACTGACTCAGAATATTGATCACATAAACAATTTTGAGTTTAGTATGAGTAAGGTAGATGAGTTTATGGTAGTAAACTTCAGATAGAACCCTTGATTGGTAAGTTCCATATCCACTATGAGACAATAGGAGATTTCCTTCAATAAGGAGTATATTCTAGAAGAATGCTGAAGTATACTTCTGCTGGCAGATAAAGACACCCTCCATCAGTATAAGTCACTTCAAGCCTCAAGCAAATACTGCAATAGGGCCAAAGGTTTGATTTCAGATAGCAAGGCCAAGCGTGAGCAAAGTTATTGAGCTTCAGTATGTCGGTCCTGACAATGATATCATTTACAAATGCCAAGAGGAGAGTGACTCCTCTAGGCAGGGAATGACAATGGAACACAGTATGGCTGCCATTACTTTGTCGACGATAATCAAGGAAGAATGAAACGGTTAAGTGACCAATCCATGAGAGGGGCAACTGTTTGAGGCCATGAAGTCCTTGTAGAGGCAGACAACCAATCAAAGTCAACGAGATTCCTATGTCTAGTCAGGAAGACCTGGTACTCATGAGCAAGTACCATATAAATATCCTCTGTAAGGTTCCTATGTAAGAAGGCATTCTTGACATCAAACAGTTGCAGGGCACAGCCAACATGAGTAGCCACTGTAAGGAGAATGGGAACTGGCTATGGGGCAAAGGTCTCCTGATAGTCGATCCTGTACTTCTACAAATAACCCTTGGCGGCTAAACGACCTTTATAACACTTCATAGAGCCATAACAATGATATTTAACAATATATACCAGCTTGTCTAGTTACTTTCTAGAGCCCAGAGCTCCTCCAGCATGGATTGAAGCCACTAAGGAGTTTACAATAACTAATAACACCCTCAAGCATCTTGGGGAGTATTCTTGAGCAGGGGCTGCATTCAGCTGATGGCTTCAAGAGATCTCATTCAATAGGAGACTATTTGTTCTCTTCTATTCTCTCTGTTCAAAATTAGACTGGCTGTTTAGATCACGATTTAGAAATAACAAATGCTTCTTCGCAAATTGATCTATCTCAATCATACTACCCCCAGACATTGGCTTTGCACTGAGATTTTTGTAGCAATTCATGCATGGCTCTCATGAGATACATCTTCAAAGAGATCACCATGCCCAAGCCTACCCTTAAGGGAACCCCAGACAAGGGATACAATTCTGCAAGGACAACAACAAATCTGTGAAACTCTACACTGATGCTTACTGCGCTGGCTCAGTGGTGGATAAGATTGGTTTTCCTACTATGAAGTCTTTCGAGCTAGAAAAAGCAAGAAGCAGCAAGTTGTCACCAGATTAAGTGCCGAACCCAAATCCAGATCTTTGGCTCAGGGGATCTGTAAGGGCATATGGATCAGAGGCATCCTACAGTTTGCACCCCATGGGCCTATCTGGTTGCTCTGAGAAAATAAATCTGCTATTGCCATGGCACATAACCTGGTGTAGCACAAACTAACTAAACATATTGAAATAGATCATTTTATGAAAGAGAAGGTTGGGACTGGAGTCGTGACTGTCCTATTTGTGGGATCATATAATCAGGTTGATATACACACCAAGGGACATCCTAATTCTAGCTTCCACAAGCTGGTCTCCAAGCATGGTAGTAAACCATCCACACAAAACTTGAGGGGGGTTCTTAGACATATGCACTCCCCATTATTGTCCTTGGTATTTATTTTTCTCTTATGGAACAGGTACTAGGCCAGAGGTGAATAGGCCCATACCAGTATGTCTTTTTATACTTCTATCGGCCTTCTAATGAATTAACTCATAATGGCCCAGCTTATTGTAACTGGTATTTTAACCAGTCTCTAAGTGATGTTACCTTGTTGGCGGCTGGGAGGAGCTATGTGCCTGAACTGCTTGATAGCTTTAATTAGTGTTCCCCTCTCCCATCATTAAGCCGCCTTCTTCAACAGAACTAGAGATGTTCTTGATATCAAAGATTCAATCCCACTCAGGGACCTATCGTATTTTAACCACATACACCATGATATAAATGATACTGTTAAGCTTCATGGCTTGCACAGGGATAGGGTAGGGACAGAAATGAGGGAATTGTTTCATCCTCCATCTCAAAATCCACTCGAGTCTTTAATAGTAGAGTTCACCAGCTTAATGGGTCTATTGAACCTATAGGGTCATATCAATAACACTGAGGTTTGTATCCATTGTATCAAAAGAAATAACACCAAAATATCAAGCTCGAGTAAGGTTCAAATAACCAGCAAGTTCTGTAAAATAGATACAAGATGAACAAAAACTTAAAATTAAAAGTTTGATCACATGAAAAGAGGCCAGCCCTAAGGCCACAGTTGGATTTGGAGTGCAGAGAAAAGAGCTAACATTTTCTATGACATAGAGTGAACTCTAACATCAAAATAAAGACACAGTAGGTATATCATAAAAAGTTCCATTTAGCTATTTTTGGCAAAACTCTATCATAAAAAAAATGATCCATGGAATAAGCTATGAATACATCTTCAATCAGAGAATGAAGTACCAGCATTTGTTCACAATCTGATATGAAGTAGTCTGGAGATAACTTGGCCTTCTCCAGAAACCGTTCCTGAAAGGGATAGAAGAACTAATTCAGTAAGTGTTTTATGGCTTTTCTACTAAAAATATCGTAATGCATTTGTTGATATTGTTTCTATCTCTGCCTTTCTTTTCTAGTTATTGATTATTCTGCCCTTAAAGGCTATGTATAAACACTTAGGGCTTTATAGACTAATTGAAGTCGTTTTTCTTCCCCTATTCCTCTCTCGGTTATCCAGAGTCAACCTTCCACCATTGAGCCTTGATTTGACATGAGATCCAATTAACATGTTACCGCTGTAAGAACATTAACATGAGATCCAATTGTTGCTATTCTATATCCTTTTTATAGGATTTTAAATTTTAGTAATGAAGCATGAATGGCTCATTTCCCTCACTTGTTCCTTAAGTGACAGTAAAAATAGCATTCAGGGCAGAAAAAAACACACTATTTGATCAGTCAGTTCCACAAAAAAAAACCTTAAATTAAAACAAAACAATTTCTGGGGAAAAAGAGGGACATCTACTAATCAGACTTGATGAAACAGAGCATAAAAGACATTAAATAAGGTAGCGTATACCAAAAAGGTTAATCCCACAATTAAATTGCTACGCCCCTTGGAGAAATCAAGAATTACTGGAAAGATATTGTCAATCAAAGATCAATCCAGGAAGATCAACACGGAAAAAATCAGGAACCAGTCTCAAACCAATGTTACAGAAGAGATGCCAGATGCAGCTTCCATCTTGCCTGCCTCTTCAAGATCAAACCCATTAATATTCTCAAACTTGCTCTTTTTTCCAGTTATGAACTCCCTCATTTACAGGAAGAATTCTCTTCTTGAGTCTGAAACTGTCAAATGACTTGTTGGCAGGACTTGTTCAAAGCGTTCACTCACTGATTTACATGACCTGCCTCTTACCCATCAA
>CM044111.1:14074116-14299022 GCA_024174645.1 Lemna minuta
CATTAATAGTCATGTTTTATCATGTTAAGATTGCATGTTATCAGGCGGTAAAAAAAGAAATTATTTAATGGCTAAATGCAAAGATCATCTACCCCATAATTAATAGCCAGTGGGTTAGTCCGGTGCATGTTGTTCCCAAGAAAGCCATAGTAACGACCACTATGAACGAGAAAGGAGAGGAGATCCAAACATGCCTTCGAACAAAATGGTGAGTTTGCATCGACTATCAAAAGCTGAACTCCACAAAGAAGAAGGATCATTTCCCTTTACCATTCATTGAATAGATCATGGATCGTTTGGCAAGACAAAGTTATTCCTGCTTCTTGGATGGATACTCAGGGTATAACCGGATTGCTATTCAATTTGATGATGAAGAAAATACGACGTTTACATGTCCTTTTGGCACATTCGCTTTTATACAGATGTCATTCGAACTATATAGTCCCCCCATGACATTCCATAGATGTATGATGCCAATTTTCTTCAATTTTCTTGGCGAGAGTCTCAAAGTCTTCATGGACAATTTCTCTATCATTGGAAATGATTTCGATAGCTGTCTAGCTCACCTGACTAAGATCCTAGAGGTCTACATTAAGAAAAAACTGGTGTTAAATTTGGAGAAATCCCACTTTATGATACGAGAGAGAGTAGTGCTCAGGCATCTTGTCTCGATAAAAGGACTAGAGGTGGATAAGGCACTGATCTACAGAGCTTTCTCGGGCACGTCGGCTTCTACTTGAGATTCATACAGGACTTTACTAAAGTCTCCAAGCCATTGACCACCCTACTTTGCAAGGACAAGGACTTCATCATCAACAAAGAAAGGGATCGCGCATTCAAGATGTTGAAGCTAGCATTGGTCGAGACACTAATGCTCTAAACTCCTCATTGGGACTTACCATTCGAGATCATGTGCGACGCTTTGGACTATACAGTGAGAGTAGTCTTGGGGCAGCGGATAGAGAAGAGGCCAACAGCCATATGCTATGCGAGCAAGACCCTTGCCGAAGCTCAAATAAACTACACGACGATAGAGAAGGAGGTTTTGGCACTGGTCTACACCTTAGAGAAGTTATAGCCATATATCTTGGGGAGCAAGATCATCATCTACACCGATCATGGAACACTCAAATACTGCTCTCCAAGGAGTCGAAGCCACGATTGATACGATGGGTGCTGCTTCTTCAAGAATTCGACGTACAGATCAAAGACCAGAAGGGTAGGACAAACTCCGTAGCAGATCATTTATCACGTCTCCACATTCCAAGTGCAGAAGACATCGGTGACACATTCCCCGACAAACATCTCCTTGTCATCTCAAGCGATGCTCCCTGGTTTGCGCACATCATCAACTTCATCGTCACTGGATCAATTCCGAAGCATTGGAATCGACATCAAAAAGATAAGTTATTTCATGATTTCACGTCTTACTTTTGGGAAGAACTGATAAGAACATGAAATGTAGTTATAACCACCCATTTATTGCTCTTATTTAACTTCATTAAACTCTGAATACACTATCTCCTCTACTATTTCTTAACTTGATGTTGTAGACTATTAGTGCATCAAAAAGAGTTTATTCTACATGCCTTTTGTTTTTCTGATTTTCAAGAACTATACAAGAGGAAGAATAGCAAGATCCTCCAAAATAGAAGGTTTAAAAGACATAATGGGTTGTCCAAAGAAAGAAGATGTGAGCTCAGTCAAAGGAAATGGTAGCCTAGCTGAAGGGGAGACTCGAGAGAATAAAAGAGGAAAAAGCCCTCTCTCAGGACTCTCCTCTCTTTTCTCCATCTTATGCTTCTTCCTCATGTTTTTGCTGTTGTTCTCTCTATCTCCTAGGTTTAGAACTTCTTCAGCATCCTCCCCATCGGAATGTAGTTTAAGATTCAGAGTTAGAAACATTTGTTTAGAAAAATCTATGTATTTGTTATTATTGTTTTGTTAATTTCTCGTAGGTGATCTTCTCTTCCTCCCCTGCTCAATATGTTCTTCCTCTCTCGTAAAGTCTTTTCCTTCAATCTTTTCTTTCTTTTTCATTCTTCTGGAATCACCTCTTCCCCCGAATTTATTTCCCGCATTTCATATCCCTCTCGCTTCTTTGTGTCCAAATTTTGATTCTCTCTTTTTTTAACTTCGTTTCGTACTTCGATGTATCTCTCCTCTCTCTTGAAACAACACTTCCTCTCTCTAAATTTCTCTCGCGATTCTTCCTCTCCCTCCCTCTCAAATCCCCATCTATTTCACTCCCTCGATCTTTCTCTCCTATCTCGTGCGTTTTATTTATCTCTCTTTCAATCTCTCTCAATCTCTTCTTCCCTCACCTTTCTCTCTCTTTCTAATTCTGTCTCGCTCCGACTACCTCGTACTTAGTCTCTCTCTAATTGGTTCTCTTCTAAATATTTCTCTCTCCCTCACTCTCGCATTCTCTTCTTCTTTCTCCCGACCTCTTTTCCAATCTCTCTCTCGTAAACTCTCTTCCTTGATTTTTTTATCTTTCTTTTTTTATTCTTCGGAATCACTTCTTTCATTCTTGCCTTCTCTCTTAATCCAGCGCCCTCTCCTTCTCTAGTTTTCTTTCTCGCATCGCTCCTCTCCTGTACTCACTCTCTCTCTCTTCCAAATTATCCCACTTTCGCTCTTTCTTTTGTTCTTCCGCGAAGTCTCTTTACCGCGCACCATCTTCTCCATCTTCTCGTTAATTCTTCTCTTTCGCCCTCTTGCTTTCTTGCTCTTCCTCATTTTCTTCTTTCCCTCTCTCTTTCTCTCTTTATCTTCCCCAAAATCTCTCCTTCTCTCTCCCGTTCTATCGTCCTCTCTTCTCTCTCTCTCTCTCGTCGTGTTTCTCTATCTAATTCCGCTCTTCCTCTCTTTCACACGAGCCCTCTAACTCCCTCATGTCTTCCCTCTCCTCCTCACCTTTTCAATCTCCCTCCTTAGTTTCTCTCTCTCCTTGCGTCTCCTAGTCTTCCATTCTGAATTTTTCCCTCTCTCTCTCTCACATTTCCACTTCATCTCCCTCTCCCTTCCCCTCTGTCATTATTTCCGACGCCTCTGGATCTCTCCCTTAAATTCCTCTCTTCCGATTGTCCTTCTCTCCCCCTTTCTCTTGCTCTCACTCTTCCGCTATTTCCTCTTTCTCTTTCAAATTTCCGATTCTCCTCTCTTCCGCCGAATCTTCCTTTCTCTCTCTTCTATTTCTTCTCTTAATCTCTCTCGTGATCTCATTTTTTTATCCGAATACCCCCGCACGCTCTCTCTCTCTCTCTCTCTCTCTTTCTCTCTCTCGCGTCTGTTGACCCTATCTCTCTCTCTCTTTTGATTTCTCTTTTACCGCTCTCTCTTAATCGACATTCTCTCTCTCATTTTCCCTCTAAATTTCTGTCTCTCTTTCTCTCTATTCGTGTTTTTCTATCTCTCAGTTTCTTATTTTGGTGCGTCACCTTCCTCGCCAAAGACTATAATTTCTCTCGTCTTCCGTGCATTCTCTTTCTCTCTCTTTCATCTTCTTCCGCGTAACCCTCTTTCACGCTCAAACCTATTTCTCCCTCGGTCAACAACTCTCAGCCGTATCCTCTTCTCTCTTTCTTATGTTGTCTCTCTCTCTACATTCTTTCTACCCCCCTCAATCTCTCTCTATTCTCTATCCTCCTCATTCTCTCTGTGTTCTCTCTATCCAATTTCCTTCTCGCCTGATTAATCTCTCATTATTTACTCTCTTCCCTCACACACGAAGCATCTGTCCCCTTTCTATTCATCTATTTGTTCACTATTTCTCTCTATTCATTTTCCTTAGAAAGGCCCCCTATCTAGCTCTTTATTCCCCCCATTTCTCCCATTGATTTCACCACCTTTCTTCCCTGATCTCCCAACCTCTCAATTCATTCTCTCTTTATTCTTTTCTCTCTTGCTTATTTCCTTTTCTTTATAGTTTAGATTTCTTTAATTATTCCTTCCATTACTTTTTGTAGTCGGAGTTTAGAATTCTTCCATTACTCTCATTTCAGCTCCTACTATTGATATTGTCGTGCCCTAGAATCCTGGTGGATCGACCTAGGAAACCTATATATCCCAATTATCCCAATTGCTTCATAGTTTCCTAGTCTATAAATATTACGTTTGTAGGGCTTAAAACACGACGACTTTGAGCTCAACAAGAACCACTTCTATTCCATCTCGAATAGGACCAAATCATTCAACGATGCATCCTAGAGGAGGAGCAAGGAGACATATTAGCGATGTGTCACTCATCGACGTATGATGGACATTTTTCCGTGCACAAAATCATGGACAAGATCTTGCAGAGCGGCTTCTACTAGCCCACCATCTTCAAGGATGCCCACCGTTTCTACACAGAGTGCCTACAATGTCAAGTAGTATTAAACATCTCCAAGCGAGATGAGATGTTGATGCGGCCTATCCTTGAGGTGGAGATCTTCGATCTATGGGGGATAGACTTCATGAAACCTTTCCCACCTTCAGACGGTAACGAGTACATTTTGGTGGCAATGGATTATGTGTCCAAGTGGGTCAAGGTGATCCCCACTAGGACACAAAACCATTAGAAAGTGCTCAGATTTGTGATGAGATGCATCTTCTCTTGATATGAGTGTCCCAAGGCTATCATCCGCGACAAAGGCTCACACTTCAATAATGCACACTTTCGTGCATTGTTGAAGAAGTACGGAGTACACCATCGCATCACCACACCATACCATCCCGAGGCAAATGGGCAAGTAGAGGTAAGCAATAGAGAAGTCAAGAACATATTAAAGAAAATCATTCAACTAGATGGGAAGGATTGGGTGCACATGCTTCTTCATGCACTATGGGCGTACTGGACGGCTTACAAGGCATCCATCGTGATGTCTCCTTTCCAGCTCATCTTTGGGAAAGCATGCTACCTTCTAGCTGAGCTTGAGCATCAAGCATATTGGACTATCAAAAAGCTCAACTTATCTCTAGACAAAGCAGGGAAACATCAACTTCTCCAGCTTTAGGAGTTACAGGAGCTAAGGCATGACGCGTATGAGAATGCGATGATCTACAAAGAGAAGACCAAGGCCTTTCATGACCGACACATGTCAATGGCAAGGTTTAGCTCTACAATTCCTGCCTTAAGCTCTTTCTTGGGAAACTACTCTCACAATGGGATAGTTCTTTTGTTGTTCTGGAGTTGTTGGAGGGCGGATTTGTACTTATCTCTGACATCAGATCTCGCACACAACTCAAGATAAACAGCCATCGTCTCAAGCCTTACCTGACATTAGATCCACTCGCACAAGCAGATATGGTGAATCTGTATCTACCCGAGGTACACGAGGATGTGATGATAGTATCACCCTCGCCCCATCAGTAGTCGTGAGCTTCATTAGATTTTCGTTTATCTTAAGATGTAAATTTTAACACTTCTTGGGAGGCAACTCCAAGATTATCTCACTTTTTGTTTTCCTTTTTTGCACTTGTTATTTTTATTGTTGTAGCTGTCAAAGAATAGTTACACTATGGAGAGGGCGCACGCGCGAAAAACCCCGTGAAGGAGCATCAACGCATCCATGAGTTTTTCTAAACCCTTCCCTTCTCACCACATTTTCGTATCTTTTTTATGTCGTGCTTGGTACTTTTTCTATCTTTTTCATGAGCATGAAAATGTTATTGAGGGCAATGAAAATTTTTAGTTGGGGGTGAGGACTTAGAAAAACTTAACAATATTTCAAAATTTCTTTTAAATTCTACATTCTAAAAACTTCTATTTTTCAATTTTTACCACTCTTCCCCACCTTAGAAGTCTTGACATTTAGATATCCCATCTACTAGAGATGTAGAAGTGAGGGCCTTAGAGCCTATATGATTACATTTTGAGTAATAAAGATAAGTGATCAAGGAAAATCATGGGATTAGTTTTAGTGATTGACTTCTATGGGGTTGGGTATCTAGAAGGGTGCCGAGGAAAAAAGAGTAATCAGAAGGGTGAAGTGCTGTGGGATTGAAATTGAGAGTTTTTGAGTGAATTTAATGTTAAATTTCTATCCCCTACCTTATATTAGCCGACCCTGTTTACTGTGGGAATTCTTCGCTTTTGAACTTCCCCTTAAAAGAGTGCAAATGAGCCATAATGTTTGATGTATCTATCTTTCCCTTAGGCATTTAGTTCTATCTTTACCAATCCAGTCAAGTAGTTACACCACTTGTTTAGCTTCACTCATGATAATAACACTCTTTAGGGACTCACATGTACATATCCCTTCACACTAGACTTCATATTTGTTGCATACTCTCTTCAAAACTAAAAACTCCTCCACATCCTTATTTCAGGTAAATTCTTCTGAAATTTTGAAGTATTTTTAAAAAAATTAAATAAAATAAATAAAATAAAAATAAAGAAGAAAGCAGACAAAGCAAGAAAAAGAGAGAAAAAGAAGTGAAAAGAAGGAAAATAAGTTAGGGAAATATCTTCTCTTCCACTCCATCTCTACCACTTCCACTCCATCTCTGCCACTTCCACTCCATCTCTACCACTTCCACTCCATCTCTGCCACTTCCACTCCATCTCTACCACTTCCACTCCATCTCTGCCACTTCCACTCCATCTCTACCACTTCCACCACCATCTCTACCATTTCCATCTACCCCTATCATCCATCACCATCCACATCATTTGGGAGTATAAGTATCATAAGTTGTACCTTTTTTGTTTTTAAAAAATCCATTTAGTTTACATGCAATTTAAGCTTTCAACCACGTCATTCCTTTAGAAATAGTTTTTTTTCTTCTAGCCACCTCATCTCGTTGCATCCCAAAGATAAGAAATCCCTTTGCAAATGCACTCTTCATCGGACGAAGACAAGTTGAAAGGAATTCTAATACACTAAGTAGCCTCCATTTTGAGGGAATGAGTGATGTATGTATGGAGAGGGTAAGGAATTATATATGCTCATGAGAGTGTGAGGATCTTTTCATCCCCATAACTTCAAACCTTAGATATACTCACCTCTATCACAATTTGGAATAAGACTTGAGCATTAACCGATGAGCAATACCCTAATATGAACTAAAAAAGTTAACCTAGAGATGGAATCTAGATCACTATGACCTACACTATGAGGAAAACGTAATCATACATTTATACACTTCACCTCTTTAGTCGTATGATCAAAGGATGAAACGACCTTCTAGAGAGATTATATACTAAATTTCTACGAGACTAGCTATCATTTAAGTTGACGGGTGTCATAACATACAAATTATATATGAAAAAAATATGATTATTTATACAAATTAAGGCATCAAACATTCCCTTCTTATGTATGTTATCATATTTTTTTAGTGTTTATCTATCATTCTATGAAAAACAAGTTACAATATCAAAATATACTAATTTAGGGATAATTATGAGAAATTAAGAGAAAGATTTTTACGATTAGATTATCCCTATTTTTTAAAATTATTATTAGGTTTTAATGTTAAATAATAAGATAAAATACTTGTTATACACTCATTTATTTTTCTAAGTTTTAAATTCTAAACAAAACGAGTATGTTTTTTAAATAAAAATTTATTCTCTTGTTATTTATTGAATTTAAATTTTTAGAATGATAGATAATTTAATTTATGATATAATGAAACAAATTTAGATTAATTTGGAGTTGTATTTTAAAAGTTTTGAATTTTCTAGATTTTTTCTGAATAATTTATGAATTTAATTTAATTTATTTAAAATAAAAATGAATAAAAATTTTTATTTTTTATTACGTGCTGATGTGGCAGCTTACGTGGTGCGGACAAAACAGTGGTGCCACGTGGCGACATTTGAGAATGCCAAGTGTCACACAGTGTACATGTGCGCTCGTGTAAGTGTGTGTATGTGCGGGCGCACGCGTGTACAACTAATGTGATAGCACCCTTCTCAAGATTTTTGCCATCTTATGATGTACACATACTTTATATGCTCAAGCATTCTCTCTCATTTTTTTCATGTGAGACTATGTTTATGTTTTTATTTGCGCAGGTGACGTGGTAACAAGTAGAGAGTTTGATTGCGCGAATTTATTGGGATCGTCCATCGTCACTTAAATGAGGGGATACAAGGCGCACTTTGACTCATCGAAAAATCTTTGAAAATGATTTGATCTCATCCGTTCATTTAAGGAGTTATAACGGCTAAGATTAAAACCGATGAAATGCATCCAGAGCGTTAGATCAAGATCGGACAATAAGCGTTTTACACGTTTCTATTTCACGCGCAACATGGTGAAATCTCGGTGGTCCATCTCCAATCCAACCGACATGATTTAATCTTAAAAATTAGCCTATATGCGCTTTATTAGAGCCGTAGATCAAAGGTTAAACGCTGATTTGATGGTTATGCCCAATTCTCCTTATAAATCCAAATATTCTTGAATGATGTAAATCATTCTTTGGTCTTTCGAGTAATTGAACTATTGAGACACAACAATCCTTGAATCTCTTGCTTCCCTTTGCTTCTAGATCCTTTTATGCATCCAAGAGAGTGTTTGAAAGTGAGATTTTGTTGAGAGAATAGGGAGAAATTGATTCTTGAATGCAAACAATCGTTTTCGAATTCATGGAATGAAAAGGCTTTGATCCATCAAGAAATTAGATCAATTAGAGCTCTATCTTGGGTTAGAAATCGTGTTTTTGTCCTAATCTTTCTTCCTATAACATTAGATTTGAATTTTGAATCGTAGATTTAGTCAATTTCATTTTTAATTTGGGTTTTTCCTTTTCTTCGCTATCCTAGAAACTTTGCTTGTTGATTCATCTGCGAATCTTGATCCAAATTATGTGATTTTTGATTATGTGGATTCACCTTCAACTTCTCTATCCAAATCTATCAAAATCCTTAATTTCTCATCTCATTTCATCATCTAATTTGATAAAATTTCAAAGAATAAATAAAAAAAATACCTGAATTCTCTATGGATTCGACCCTTATTCACATCTATATTATCTAATTCGTGATTATTTCATTAAATTGGTGAGTTTGGTAAATATTTTGATGATTGTCCATGTGTTTTCAACAACCTCGCAGATTTTTTTCGTCATACATAGCGTGGGGTCCAATCGATTGCATGTTCATTCCGTGGTAGTACATGGAGGAATCGTTTCTCCCTCTCCTAATCAAGCTGGGACGAAATGATCATTGGCTTTGCCCGCTGTGTATCAAGAAAAGTGTACTTGAGTTTAGAAGGTAGAGTCTTGAGCTCTAATATAGGCTCAAAATTTGCTTCCTCATTGATTGCCTTGACTTATTCAATGCAAGCCTCGATATCCTGGTCATCGCAAAAATTTATGGCTCCGAAATCCTAGGAAGCTCGTGAAGGGTACCTTATCAATTTTTTTATGTCGACCTTCACTATATTGAAGGTGTTCTCCCACCTTCAATATTACTTCTCCTTTACCCTAGTCTGTGATGGCTTTTGAGGTAGCTAACAAGGGTCGTCCTAAGATGATCAGAGCTTCACTAAGCTCCTCAGTCATTTTCATGTCTACCACTAGGACGTCTACTAGAAAATAGCAATCTTATATTCTTACAATTATGTCCTCTACTATGTCATGAGGTTTTCTTACCGATCCATTCACTAAGCATAATTCTACGAAAAAAGGTTGCAACTCCCCGACATGATGACGATCAAATGCTGCTCTTGGGAGGATGTTGATACTAGCTTTGGTGTCTAACAAGGATCTAGCAAAGGCCATTCCTCTAATTTCTCTCTTGATCATGGGTGCTCCTAGATCTCTCTTTTTAATTGGCAGGAAATTCATTATAATTGAACTTAGAGTTTTGCTTAGTTGGATCTTTTTGGGGTTCCTATGAGATGTGCATTTGCCTTTAAGAAATTTTGCATAAGATGGAATATGCTTAATGGCATCTATCAAAGGGATGGTAATGGTCACCTTTTGGAAGCCTTCTAGTAGGTGATCGTCCGATTTATTTTCTGGGATCTGAGGCTCGAAAAGCTCTCCCAATCTTCGTCCAAAATAATGATTGCAATGGAAGGTGTTGAATCAAAACATTCAACATCGTGGAAGCACCAAGAATGGATGATCTCATCATCCATTCTAGGTGATCCTATCATCTAGTATGCATTAAAATTCATACTTACTTGGATCATTTGAAAGAGTTCTTCAACCGTTCAAGCGCCCGGCCTCTAGCGGTATCCACACAGTCTCCAGACGATCGGATCTCCTCTTGAACACTCGTCACCACAAGAGGAAGAGAAGAGGGAGGAGAAGTTACACTAGGCTTACATGGGCATCTCTATTATGGTCGTTCTCCCCCTATTTATAGACTATGGGAATGTGAAATTTTCACAAAAACCCTTATTATTATGTCTATATCCATCGACGTCCATTGACCTTATGTGTGTGACCCTCTAGGTCCATATATCTCGCCAGTTAATGACTCTATCAACCCAATAACACTTATTGGTCCTTCTTATCAATTAACTATATCAACATATAGATTAATTGACTAAGTATCGATTTAACCCAATCGACAGGTTGAGTCGACAGCCCGGTGGGTGCCAAGGTACACCACGTGCTCTAGGAGATATGGAGTATATTAGAACTCTTTTATGCAACCTTGCCGTCATTGGGTACGGTGTATGTATAATCCTTCATCCACACGAGACTCATGAATGACTTAGGGTATGGTTAATTGTCAAACCCTAATCGGTAACTCAATTTAGTACTGATGCGAGTAGGAAATCATTGAGAACAACTTCTCTAATATTTCCACTACCTTGGCCAAGGATTTAATCGCATCTCATTCCTTGAGTCAATCTCCTCATATACCGAGGGTGGATGATCCCGTCTTGACCACTCAATCACCTTCGAGGACTTCATGTCGTATCCAATCTATGACGTTTTGGAGATCCCGTGGCTAGGGGTCGTAAGTCATAGTCAAAACACGATCATCCATCCACAAGATGTCTTTGGTGTCTTAGGTCAAAGGACCACGTACACAACCGCGACATGAATAAACCTGATTGACAATTTAGGTATATTACCATTCAGGGATTCATATGGATCAATTCAGTGAACTCTTTCTCCAAAGAGCACGCACTATCTATCCTTAGTGTCTCCACACCGATGGCTATAGGATCGGCCATACTCATCATATGAGGTGGATCAGATAGTGCTATTCTTTCCAGATAATTTGATGTCCTTCTCAAATATCCCACGAATAGGAATGTTTAGAACATATGTTTAAAGACTAGCGATCACTATATTATGATCTCATCATAATTCACTTAGTCATTGCACATGCTCATGGACTTCATTGCAAAAATCACACAAGAATGACAATGAATAAATTTCATTTCAATGAACACAAACAAGATACATGGAAGTGTGATTGGCTTATACGCCACATAATATCCATCATTATTTACATTGGCTCTAGGGCACTTAAGAGCTTAAGGATAAGGTACTTTGAAGGCTTGTATGTATGCACCAAGGCCCACTAAGATACATACAAGCACAAGAGGCTTGTATGTATTAGGGTTAGATTCTGCCTTGGTCTATTCTTCCTTATCCTCGGAATCGTTGTCTTGCTCCATGAGAATTGGTCTTTCTTTGTCTATTGGGCCTTGGTGGAAGGGATGATCCTTGTAAGGATCTGGTAAATCTATGTCAATTTGAAGGCTTGATAAAGCTAATGTAGTTTCCACTAGCTTGTCGTCAATATGAACATGGTTCACATAATGTGTTAGGCTTGACGTCGCCCCTTGATTCCTTAGGTTGGCAGTGGCTTGCAATGGTAATTGGTCAGAGAATGAAACCTGCTTACCGTTCTTGTTATCAACCACAAGAAGGACGTTTTTCTTGATGAAGTCCACGTGTGAGTTCATCTTGTTCATTTGCTCCACTAATTGTGAGATCACTGGTAACATTAATATTTAACTCTTATTTTCATCATAATTAATTTCTATTAATGCATAATTTTGGTCTATGTGATGCATGTTATCATCTTAAAATGAAATTTTCTTTAATTTAAGGCCAAATCACTTAATTCCATATTTTTATCAATTGAGCATTCTTATGTGTTTTAAGTGTGCTTGACCCGTTTAAGGGTAAAACCACTTATGTTTGATCTAAAATTTTGGTTTTAAATATTTTTTTGGATGTAAGTGAATGCATGAAGTTTAAAAAGAAGAAAAAAAGAAGAGTAAAGAAGAAATTACCTTAGTTGACTCTAAAAGTCAAATAGGAATTAATTCACTCATAATTCTATTTCTTGTCTAAAATTTTATTTTAGGGCATAGATTTCAAGAAAATCAAATTCTTGATCCAATGAAAAAAAATCATGCAAAAAAGAGTTCAAGAAATGAAGTTATAAAATTTTTTAAGATTAACAAATTTTTAAGAATTTTTTATGATTTTTAAAGAATGTCTAGGGATAAAAATATGCAAAAAATGGGGTTTATTAAGTGCGGGAGCTGTGTGGAGCTGACGTGGCAGTGCAGAGCTGATATGGTAGTGCTACTTTGGCCTACACAGCCCAACAGGGAGACACAAGGCGATAAGGGCGCCTGCCCTTAAATAGGCACGATTTTCCTTCCATTTCTTCTATGTGGGACCAAATGTTTTTCTATGAGCGCAAGCGGCGTGACAAAGCGTGGGATGTTGGGTTAAAGCACACAAATCGACGCTCTTTGATCTGGTGGAATTCAGTCCATCAGATCGCGATCAGACACATGTGATAAATTCAGAGCCATCGATCACATAAGTGAAATCTAATGGCTACGCTTTAATTTTGCAATTAGTGAATGAAAGAACGACACGTGGCTGCCTCTGGACTCTCTGATGAAGATCGAACGACAGAAATGAAAGAGAAGTAGAGCCCACGTTGTGGGATCATGGTCCACTTATCGTGCGTGATGGGGCATCATCGTGGCCATTTAAGCCTCCTTAAGCGAAATAGAAGGCCCAGATTTATCGCGATTAAATCTTCTATAAATCAATGTTTTCTCTTTCAAAAATATTCAACTCTTGATTAAAAATGAAATTACGCATTTTTTAAGGAAGATCTTGAGTTCTTCGTAATTTTATTCCATTCTAAACTCAATCGTGCATGGATTGAGGCAAGTTAATCACGAATCATTTGGAGAAAACGTATGGAAATTGCCCTTGAATGCCGAAAATCATGATGAAGAAGGAATCGGAGAAATTCTTACAAATCAAAGCAATTTGAGACTCATGTTCACGTCAATCGGGTTAGTGGTGTGATTCCTTCGTAATCCTCATAATTTTGATAGTTAAGATTAGATTTAGATAGGTAATTAGAGCGTAGGAATCAGAAGTTTTGTTATTTCAACCAAATTTCATCATGCATTTTTATTGATTTCTTAACAAGGATTTCTTCGTGTTCTTAATTCCAATTCAAATGAATATTGTTCAATCAGCTTTCTGTGGATTTCTAATTCGTAAATTTTCACCGAGATTTGACCGTTCGATTTGTCATTGGACCAACTACTGTTCAAAATAAATCTGAATTTGGGCGTTGACTTTCGAGGGGAATTATTATAAATATACAAGGTGAACTTTACGAATTTCGGTTTCTTTGGAATCCATGATCGTAAGCTTTCTACTCATAGGTGATTTGCTAGATTTGGATATCATTTCATTAGTCAACTAAAGGATTTTGATATAAACCTTTTCTTTCAGTGATTTTTGTTTATTGATTTTGAAAAAATCATAGTAAATCCAATTCTTCTCCAAAAATCATGATTTTTATATCAAAATTCTTCTTTTTCTCTCTAGTTTCTAGAAAATATAATTTGTAATAGTTTCTCACCTTTTTCCTCTCTGAGTTTAGAGAAAGTCAAAGTTTAGTCAAAGTTAATGTTTTGACCTTGACCTTTGTCTTTCCTCTCCAAATCTTTTTCAAAATTCTTAAAATATCTTCTCTCATCTATTAGTACTATTTCTATTGATGATATATCATATTCATTTCTTTAAAAACCCTAATTAGACTTAAGTTTGACCAAGTCAACTCTTTTGGTAAATGTCAATTGTGCTCTCTATGGTTTGACGTGATCTCATCGATGTACTTGATTTCTGATTTTTAAATCATCGTGAGTTCCGAAGTATAAATTCTGTTTGACTGATGATTGTATGTTTCAACGACCGCACTAAATCGTTTGGTCAATCGCTTTGAGAATTGGGTTCGGTGCTGGCGCATTTTGTTGTTGCTCTTGAGTGGAGGATTGTTTTTGCGGGGCGTACATTGATTGTCTTGTGTTTGCGTAGGGCTGTTGCTGACCAGTGTTGTATGTCAGAGGATATGTCTGATCGTTATTCCTCCTAAATCCTGCAGGCTGCGAAGAATTTTTATTGAAAACATGGTTACTATAATAATTCAGGTATGAACCTAAATAATTTGGTCTACCCTGTTAACTCGGCTCTCCTATCGGGCCTTGTCTATATATGGCCTATGCTTCTATCACTATTACTGGGTAGTCTATCTCGACATGGTCGAGTCTTGAGCAATTTGTGATGTTTCTTGTAGCGAGACGAGTGCAAGTCCTTCCAAATCATTCCAGATGTTTAGGCGATTCAATAGAAGGCTATGCACTTCTGCCATCTTCCCGATTATTTCTAGGAGCATGCATGTCTCTGCTGATTTTGCATCAATCAATTGTCCCTTTGGCATGGCACCCCTTGCGAATAGTTTTGCCACATTGTGATGGCTATTCTCTGCCTTCGTCTCAATGAGTTCCATTGCATCATCGTTGAAGTTTTCTGATGTAGGATAATTTCAGAAATGATAATGTGTATGACAATGATGACGTGGAGGTGAATATGTGAGGAGAGATGAGTGAAATAATGAGAGAATCTATTGATTTTAATGATATAGTAATCCTAAAATTTTAGGAGGACCTATGAAGTGATATTAGTGAGAATTAAGTGTAGAACTCATAGAGGATATGGTAGAGGATTATGAGATGAGTGGGAGTGTTATGATTGTGAACAGAAGAGATATGAGGGAGAGTGTGGTATGGATTAGATAATGAGGAATAAGGATAAAGAATATAGAGTAGGGAAATAGAGAATGGAGGATGTGTAATGATTATTAAAATAGCGATTATATATAATATATTATTGAGGAGGGATGGTAGAAGGGATAATAAAAGAGAGAATATGGAGATGGATGCGGCTAGGAGATTATATTATATATTATAAGATAACGGATGATAGAGAGAGAGAAAGGTGAGCGAGAGAGACGAAAAATAGAGAATAGGATAAGAGACGATAGTGTTGGACTTAAGATCTTCGGATATGAACTATCAACACGAGATGGAGAGGAGGATGAATACATGAACGAAAGGGAAAATCGATGCTCCCAAATCGCTCCACTGATGCAAATATTCCTCGATTCAACCTCTAACGATAAATGATTGAAAATGACAGACTGGGTGGGAGGAAAGATAGGGAGATAGAATCGGAGTGAAGAAGAGGCGGGGGAAGGAATGATGGAGATACGGGGAGGAACGAAGAACACAAAGGTAATCATAACCGGTAACCAATTTTTATCAAAAAAACAACATCATTTTTACTTCTTACATCTTCTCTTTTATAGAGTAAGAGAAGAGGAAAAGGGGATGAAAGGATGCGTCGCATTTGGCGGGAGCGGTTACGATAATTCATTCGCAGGTAACGTCTTGTAGTGGGGAGCGGTCGTCCGTGCTGGCAAGGTAAATCTCCTTTTGTAGATGACGTGTAGAGGTTTAGTTTTCTCTCGCTGCGGGCCATTCCGTTTTTTAGCTTGTTGTAGGGTTAACCGGGCGAGGTAAGAAGATATTTCCGTCGAGACGGTCTAAGAATCTGCGCATCCGGGAATCCGTAGTATTCTATTTCAGAGTTCCGCTCTCCAGCTGTTGTAGGAAATTCATCATCGCCGATTGGAGAGAATCTCATGCATGTGGTACTTGGTGATGCTCTGATCGAGGTCCTTGAGGAGCAGGGAAGAAGACAGAGGTAATTCCGGTTGCATCGTTTCATTTGTCTCACGAAAGTAGCCACGAGAAGTCTTGTGGAGGGGTAGGAAGTGTAGGGTATCAGCGGAAGGTTTCTTCGATGCAATACTTTGATGCGTCGCAAGCCCTTGTTGAATTATCTTCAGTTTGTTTGAGCTTCTCTTCAATTGTGGAGTCGGATCGAGTCAAAAGTTTTCCCGAAGCTTTTCATCAATTATGCGTTGTCTCCTATCTTTGAGGTCCTCGATTGATGTTTGTGGAGGTGGAGAAATTCATCGATCTCCTACTTTTGTTTACTCATTTGGGAGCGATGGGATAAGCAAGATCCGACGCGATGATCTTGGGCGTTCCTGGATTTTCTTCGAAGAGAACTTTATTTATTCTTGTCTGTTGTCGGATGGCTTCAGTAATCATGCGATCTTGTATTGGAATTGGCCAAAGTCTTCGGCTGAATCTTCATGCTCGTCAAGTGTCGGGGGCGTGCCGCTTACATGACAGGTAGTTTTAAAGCCTCCGCACGTCCGTATCCATCCTGTGAATCCATCTATCCATCTTGTTAATAAAGCTTCCGCAAGTCTGTCCATCGGCGTTAATAGGAGCCATGATTCCGATATTCTCCATGAGTACTTTGTTTAGAAGGGAGGTAATTCTCCTTGTTGATTCTTCCTTCAAGCTTTTCATGGGTGGTTTGCAGGTATCTTCTTTGATCTTATAATGATAAGAAGGTCACATTTCCTTTCCTCTTCAATTGTGCTTGACTTGAAATAGAATTCGATGGCCATGCTTCCATAAATAGTAATATTTTAGATCTCTCCCAAATTCTAACTAAGGGAGGTTTCAAAGAGAAAAGGAAATTTGATAACAAAGGGATTCCTATTGATTTTGACATCATTACTTTATAACTATACAAGGTACCTATGATATAGTGAATGTGGTTTGGAAATTAGGATCCTCTATCAAGGTAGAAGGTGGTTGACTTGGTCCATTCAAGGGATTCTAAGTATCTAAAGATAAGGTTTAAATTATTTTGACCGAGTCAATCTTTAGATTAGTGTAAAATAGGAGGAGGAGGAAAGATAATTCCATTAAGATCTACACTCTCTTTAATTATTTAGAGATGTCTTCTTCATTCATTTAATGAATGAATAATTTCTCAAACTCATGATTAAGGAGGAGTATAGGCTCACTTGGAACCCTTGTGTTCATGTTTTCAAATAATTCTCCATCATTTTCTCATGAAGGTGCCGCCGCTAGCTGCATCTAAAAGATATCTATCTTGCGGGCCTAACCCATCATAAAATGTTTGCATGAGTTCATGGCTAGACACTCCATAGTGAGGACATTCTCTAGTGAGGTCTCTAAGTCTCTCCTAGCCTTTGTGAAAGGTTTCACTCTGGCCTTGAGTAAATTCGTGGATACCCATTCGGAGGGATGTAGTTTTTCCTAAGGAATAATATTTTCTAAGAAATTCTTCCTCTATCTTAGTCGAACTAGTGAATTCTTTCCCTAACTTTAAAAACCAATCTTTAGCTCTATCACTAAGGGTAGCGGGAAAGAGTTTCATTTTCATCACGTCTTCCAAAACATTATGAATCTGATTGATTTCACATACTTGGCTAAGCTCGTCTATGTGTCTATCAGGACACATACTTTCCCATATTCAATATCCAATGGGTGAGTCCCGTACATATCGTTCCAAAGAAAGCTAGAGTAACGGTTACGACGAATGAGAAAGGTGAGGAAATCCAGACACGCCTACCGACAAAGTGGAGGGTCTGCATCAACTATCGAAAGTTGAACTCCGCGACCAAGAAGGACCACTTCCCGCTACTATTCATTGACCAAATCCTGGACCGATTGGCAGGATCAAACTACTTCTGCTTTCTCGACGGATACTCGGGCTACAATCAGATTGCTATCCACCCCGACGATCAAGAGAAGACGACATTCACATGTCCGTTCGACACCTTCGCTTTCAAATGCATGCCATTCGGACTGTGCAACGCCCCCGCGACCTTTCAATGATGCATGACGGCAATATTTTCTGACTTTCTTGGCAACAGCTTAGAAGTCTTCATGGACGATTTTTCCGTCTTTGTAAACGACTTCGAAAGTTGTCTTGCTCGCCTGACGAAGATACTGGAGGTATGCGTCAGGAAACGACTGGTACTTAGTTGGGAGAAATCCTACTTCATGGTACGAGAGGGAGTAGTGCTCGGGCACATTGTCTCGGGCAAAGGTTTAGAAGTGGATAAGGCCAAGATAGAGGTCATCCAAAACCTCCCTCTACCAAATACCGTGAAAGATTTGAGGAGCTTTCTAGGCCCGGTCGGCTTCTATCGAAGATTTATCCAGGACTTTGCGAAAGTTTCCAAGCCCCTCACCACCCTTCTTTGCAAGGGCAAGGACTTCATCGTCGACGAAAAAGGGAAGCGCGCATTCACGATGTTGAAGCAAGCATTGATCAAGGCCCCGATTCTACAAAGTCCTAATTGGGACTTACCCTTCGAGATCATGTGCGACGCTTCGGACTACGCGGTGGGAGCAGTCTTGGGGCAACGACTATACAAGAAGCTGACAGCCATCTGTTATGCAAGTAAGACCCTCATCAAAGCTCAAATTAATTACACGACTACGGAGAAAGAGCTTCTTGTTGTGGTCTACACTCTCGAGAAGTTTCGGCCTTACATCTTGGGGAGCAAGATGATAATCTACACTGATCATGCGGCCCTAAAATACTTGCTCTCCAAGAAAGAGACCAAACCACGACTCATACGATGGGTGTTGCTCCTTCAAGAATTCGACTTGGAGATAAAAGACAAGAAGGGTAGCGAAAACTCGGTGGCGGACCACTTATCGCGTCTCCACATCTCAGGAGGAGAGGACATCAAAGATACATTTCCAGACGAGCATCTCCTCGCCATCTGGAGTCACACCCCCTGGCACGCACACATCATCAACTTCATCGTCACTGGATTCGATCCCGAGCATTGGAACCGGCACCAAAAAGATAAGTTCTTCTACGAGCTCAAGTACTATTTTTGGGAGGAACCACTTCTGTTCCACCTAGGATACGACCAGATCATCCAATGATACATACCGGAGGAGGAGTAGGGAGACATCCTGGCGATGTGTCACTCATCGATGTGCGGAGGACACTTTGCCGCACGAAAGACCGCGGATAAGATCCTACAGAGCGGCTTCTACTGGCCCTCCATCTTTAAGGACGCCCACCATTTCTACACAGAGTGTTTACAATGTCAAGCGGCGATCAACATCTCCAAGCGAGATGAGATGCCGATGCGGCCGATCCTTGAGGTGGAAATATTCGATCTTTGGGGAATAGATTTCATGGGACCTTTCCCACCTTCTGACGGGAAAGAGTACATACTGGTGGCAGTGGACTATGTGTCTAAGTGGATCGAGGCAATCCCCACTAGGACAAACGACCATCGAGAGGTTCTACGATTCATCACACGATGTATCTTTGCCCGATACGGTTGTCCGAGAGCAATCATCAGCGACGGCGGCTCACACTTCAACAACTCGCACTTCCGAGTGCTGTTGAAGAAGTACGGAGTACACCACCGCATCACCACGCCATACCACCCCTAGGCGAATGGGAAAGTAAAAGATAATAAAGTAATAGAGAAGTCAAGTCTATACTTAAAAAGATAATTCGTCCAGATGGGAAGGATTGGGCACACAAGCTCCCCGACGCACTGTAGGCATACCAGACGGCATACAAGACACCCATCGGGACGTCTCCCTTCCAACTCATCTTCAGGAAAGCTTGTCACCTTCTAGTTGAGCTAGAGCACCGAGCCTACTGGGCTATCAAAAAGCTCAACCTCGCACTAGATGAAGCAAGGAAAGAACGACTTCTCCAGCTCCAGGAGTTACAAGAGTTGAGGCACGACGCGTATGAAAATGCAGCGATCAACAAGGAGAAGACCAAGGCCTTCCACGACCGACACATCCGATGACAATCATTCCAGGTCAATGACAAGGTCTGGCTCTACAATTCCCGCCTCAAACTCTTCCCTAGAAAGCTGCGCTCCAGATGGGATGGTTCCTATGTGGTTCTGGAATTGTTCGACAGCGGAGCGGTACTCATCTCCGACCCTAAGACCGGTGGACAATTCAAGGTAAACGACCATTGTCTGAAGCTGTACCTGACCTCAGAGCCACCCGCACCAGCAGATAAGGTAAATCTGCATCTTCTCGAGCACTCGAGGACGTGACAGTATTACCCTCGACCCATCAATAGTCGTAGGTTTTTTTACTCTGGCTGAAGACGTTAAACTTAGCGCTCTTGGGACGCACCCCAAGATTATCTTACCTTTTTAGTTTTATGTTTCGATTTCAGTTTCTTTTTAGACATCAGAGAATTACATTAGGAAAGAGCGCACTTGCACCGGAAATCCCACGAGCATCACGGACTAATGAGCTTTTCTAAACCTATCCCACCGCACTTTTTATTGTTTTCATACCATGATTCGATGAGTTTTTCACATGAGCATGTAGTTTTCATTGAGGGCAATAAAAAATTCTAGTTAGGGGGTGAGGATTTAGAAAAAGCTCTACCATTTTTCAAAATTTTTAAAATTCTACCTTCTAAAAACTCCTATTTTCAAAAACATTGATCTAATCTACCCCACCTTAGAAGTCTTTTCATCTAGAGATCTGACCTACTAGAGATGTAGAAGTGAGGACCTTATAGCCCATATGATTATATTTTGAGTAATAAGCCAAATGATCTAGAGAGACCAATGGATTAGAGTTAGTGGTTGACTTCTTTGGGGTTAGGTACCCAACATGCACCAAGGAAAAAGAGTAATCAGAGGTTGAAATGCTATGGGATTGAAAAGGAGAGTATTTTGAGAGAAAATAATTCCATCCTTTACCTACTATTAGCCAAAACTGCTTAGTATGAGGAATTTCTTGATTCTAGACTTTCCCCTTTAAAGAGTGCAATGATCCATAAATTCTTGTAGCACCTATCTTCCCTTATAGGCATGTAGTTTTCTCTTCCAAAGCAGTCAAGTAGTTACGCCCATTTTGCTTTAAAACTTCACTTTTGATGATGAACATTCCCAAGTGAAATCACATATCCATCTCACCTTCCATCTTCCTCCCACATGTACTTATACCTTCACTACACTTCATTCGCTACACACTCTCTTCAAAAATCCCAAAACTCCTCCACATCATCATTCTAATCTTCTGAAATGCTTAAAAAAGAGATAAGAAAAAGAAAGAGGAGAAAAAGTCAAAAGAAAGAGAGAAATAAGAAGTTACAAGAAGGAAATAAGTGGGAACATCTTCTACCTTTATCTCTACCTCCATTATCATCTCCACCATCTACCCTATCCATCATCATCCACCTCACTTGGGAGTATAATCATCATAAGTGGTACCTTCTTTGATTTTATAATCCACTTTGTTGTATCAGCATGTTTGCTTTTAACCAAGTCATACCCTTAGAAATAAAATCTTTTATTTCCTTCAGCCTCCTCACACGATGCATCCAAAGATAGGAATCCTTTTGAATTGCACTCTTTTAAGGAGGGAAGCGAGTTGAGGGGGATTCTAAGTACTAAGTAGCCTCCATTTTGAGGGAAAGAGTGATGTGTTTATGGAGAGGGTAAGGAATTACATCCACTCATGAGAGAGTTAGTATATTTTCAGCACCACAGCATCATACCTTAGATAGGCTCACCTTGATTACAATCAAGAAATATACTTGAGCATTAGCCGATGAGCACTACCGTAACATGCACTAAAAAAGTCAACCTAGAGATGGAATCTAGATCATTATGGCCAACACTATGAGGAAAACGTGATCATACATTTATATTTTTCACCTTCTTAGTAGTAAGATCAAAGGATGAAAAGACCTTCTAGGGAGATCATATAGTAAATTGCTACGAGACTAGCAATAATTTAAGTTGGGGTGTGATAACATGCTATATTAACATAATAAAACATGATTTTTGATGCATATTAAGGTATAAATGATTTCATTTCCATGCATGTTATCATACTTATGTGTATTTTTCTATCATTCCATGAAAAAGTAATTATAACCTCAAAATACCTTAAATTAGGGTTAAATATGATGGTTTAAAAGAAAAATAATTAATAACCCATCTTTAATTCAGATTATAAATGTTTTTAAAGTGAAAATAATGAGAGAAAACGATTTATAAACATTTATTTATATTTTCTTAAGTTTAAAATCCTTAAAAATAAATGTGTTTTTGAAATAAAATTTAAAACTCTCAATAGTTTTCAATATTTATGTTTTAGAATGATATATAATTAAATTTCGGATCAAATGAAAGAAATTTGGTTTAATTTGGAGTTATATATTAAAAGTTATGAATTTTCTATTTTTAGGGAATTTTCCGAATTTTTCTGAATTTATTTTGATTTTTAAATGATAAAAATGAATTAAAAAAGGGGCAAAAAGCGGTTTTTTTCTGCGCATGGCCACGTGGATGCGACGTGGCACGCAAGGCCACATGGCAGCGCCACATGGGCCCACAAGGCGCCTACACGGCGATGTGACGTATGCGCGATATTTATATTAATTATAATATAGTTTATAAGTATAGCCTCTTGCTTATCGGAAGGGAATTATTACCCCATTAGAATCGTCGCTTCTTTTAAAGCCGATTGATTTCTTTAACTTCTTCCGTGTGGGACCAAGTTCCACACGGTATTTATTTAAAATACAAGACACGTGGCGGAAAGGGAGACGTTGGATCAGGTGACACACGATCGAGGCGCGTTGATCGAGTGGATGCGCAGATCACCGGATCACGATCAAGGCATGTGCCTTAAGTGGAGCGTTATAACAGCTACGATGAAGTGGCGCAGATCGCATCTCGGTCGTCCGATCGCGATCCAAGGGGCGTTATTTGAAGCGTTTTATAACGCGTTTCATCAAATCGCATCCAGACCGTCCATCACGATCCGAGGGCCACGATATTTTCATAACGGTCCATCATGGACCATTTCATCGTAACCGTCGATCATTTTGATCAGACAATTACGCCCAAATGTACTATAAAATTGTGTTCTTCCGATGTTCTAAGCATTCGAGTTGGAATTCAAGCAATTGATCTGTCTAGACACCTTCCCTTTCGTTTCTCTTGATCTCATCGTGTTCCTATCTCAATTCCGCACCACCGGAGCCCTTGAAATCAAGATTTGGTCATGTAGATCGAGAGAAATCGGCGCTTGAACTCTCCCTTCGCGTTCTTCGTGTTCTTCGCTATTAAGGAGTTTAATCGCAACGATTTGATCGAAGGTTGGGGTTAGTAGAAGCGGTTTTTCATAATCTACCTTCCTATCATGTTTAATTTCAATTTAGAATAGGATTTAAGGTTTAATTTGGTTTAATTTTCATCAAAATCATGATTTCTTCGCCCGAAATTTTCTCTCCACTTCGATTTTCGATTTCTCCACGAAATCAAGTCCAAATTCGATGATTCATGATTCCGTGGAATCGATTTGAAGTTATCTTTCATAATTTACCATTTTCCCCCATTTCTATCATCAATTCATCATCCGATTTGATCAATTTTTAAGAATACATCAAGAATTTCCTTATTTCCTTGTGGATTTGACCCTTATTTACCATTATGCCACTAAATTCGAGTTAATTTCCCAAAATTAGTAAGCTTCGTTTTATTTTTGACACGAGACCATGTGAAATCAATGACCTCGCAGTCTCGTCTCATCAGTGGTGACACCTCGCTACGTCAACTGACACATTAGCGTGATTTTTAATTTGATTTTTATTCTTTTTTAATTCAAGATAAATACAAATAAATTCAATTAAATTCATAAAAAGTCAGAAAAATCCCAAAAAATTAGAAAATTCATATCTTTTAAAGTATAACTCCAAATTAATCCAAATTTGTCTTTTTGATAAAAAAATTAAATAATCTATCCATTCTAAAAAGTTTAGTTGAATAAATAAAAAGAGAATATATTTTTATTTCAAAAATATACTCATTTCTTTTAGGAAAATAAACGTATAATAATAAATTAGAGTATAAAAATTTTTTCTCTTATTATTTACTATTAAAAGCGTAATTATAATCTTAAATATAAATGGGAATAATCTAATCATAAATATCTCTCTTTATTATTCATGATTATCCCTTAAATAGTGCATTTTGAGATTGTAACTTAAATTTTCATAGAAGTATAGATATATACTCAGAACATGATAACATGCATAAGAATAGAATACTTTATCTTAATTTGCATTAGTAATCATATAATTTCATGTGTAAATTGCATGTTATCAATGTCCTTGTTCCTTTTAGCCTTCCCCTCACCATCTCCACGTTCAACTCTAGGCGTACATCCAGCCTGCCTTCATCTGTATCACTACTAAATGTGCTCATCTCTGAGCTCTTAAGTCCAGCCTTTGGCCCTGTCATCTCTGAGTTCATTATTTCTTCTTACCCGAAGGACTATTCTACTGTCTCCTCACTATATCCTTGGATAAATGATTTCATCCGACATCTTCAAGCACCATGCACCCTATTCGACGATTCTAAGTTACTTAGTCGATGAGCTTTCCTTGTTTTCTACATATTCATGGTCGTCCTTCATTATTGACAAACCCCCTTCGTTAGAGGACCCTCACCTTCTTGAATTGCTTATTCAAGATAAATCTGCCATTTCCTAGATGCTCAAGAGGCTATTCACTCTATCGGTGAGCCCATGTAGTTGATTTTTCCTTCTAGAGCTAGTTGGGATGAGTGGCCTACTTGTAGGGTTATCAGTTTAACATCTCTTTGATAGTTGATATTTAGGAGCAACTCTTTGAGACCAAGCAAGTCGCCCATAGCATTTAGCAATTTTATGCATCTTTTCTAGGCCTCCTCAACCAACTAGAGGTCTATCAGCCTTAACACATTTGATGTTATGACCTAGCGTCATTAGTGCAAGGAGCTTTCTAGCACCCTTTTCCTTGCTGGTCTTGACTCTTTTATTAGCTTTGAGATTCGCATCCCTATTTTGAAGGAGGTTCATTGATGGAATGAATCGATACGGTGGTTAATTGCACACCGATTCATTCAACAATAAAGCCAAATTTACCAATTTAATGATTTAAATTGAGGGGTATAATGGTAAATAAGGGTCGAATCCACAGAGAAATAAGGGATTTTTGAGGTATCTTTTGGAATTTGATCAAATCGGATGACGAATTGGTGATAGAAATTAGGGAAAATAGTAGATGTAGAAAGATAACTCAAAGACGAATCCATGGAATAAAAAATCACTCAATTTGGATTAGTATTCGTGGAGAAATCAAAGACCAAAGTGGAGAGAAATTTCCAAAAAATTGGAAGAATAAAAAACCGAAATAAAAGATGAAATTAAACTAAATTACGATCCTAAATTACAAATTGATGATACATGATGAGAGATTAGAGGGAAAACACGTATTCTAACCCGAGATAGCGATCGAAATGATCCAATTAATCGCCGAATTCAAGGCTTTTCATTCCGTGATTTCGAAAACGATCATCGGTGTTCAAGAGCTTGCGAGCAGTGTTAGGGCGACAGTTTTGATGTATACACATGTCTTGAGTTGCCATTGAGCTGATTACATTTAATCACTAATTTTCCTTTACTTTTAATCGTTAATATGAAGGTCTAATATGAATGTGACTATTTTATGTTTTCATTTACTCTTAATCGTTAATTGTATTTTACATGATTAATCAATATGAAGTTTTACAATTTTATATGTTCCGTTAATATTTGGACTATGAAGCTAACGAATGTGACTATTTCACGAAAAGCAGTATGTATGATTCACATCTTATTATCTCTCATATAGTCTAACTTATCATCTCCCATCTGCTAACATTAATATACTAAGGGTACTATCATAAATTAATCTTAAACTAACCAAACATAAGGATTAGGGTTATCTCTTTTTTGAATTCACCCCGATAGAAATTGAAAAAGGCAAAAAGTGCGAGCTCTCGACGATGACACAAAACCCTCTTCGATGAATGAAAAATCTGGGTCTTCAGGTCATCTTCACGGTGGGAGACTAACCTATTTGCAGATCTCTGAAGCATCTTCGGAAATTCGTTGAAGCATCTTCGGAAATCCTCTGAAACATTTTCGGAAATGCAACAAAGATTTTTTGAAAACTTTTCGAGTAGCAACCGGCTCTATTCTTCTTTGTTTTTTGTGCTTGGTCTCTTTCAACTTGACGTAGTTTTACCCAGTTTTCAAGTATACTGTTTCTTTATCCTTTTATTGTCGTTTTATTCACTGTTTTGTTAGTCAGTTCCACTCCGATCAGTCAGCGTTTCCTTGTGGATCTTACTGTTACTCCCTTGAATCTAAGTGTCCTACTCGAATCTCTAAAATTTTCAACTTCCTTAAATTTAGGGTATTCTTTAGGTTTGAATCATGTTTCTTGTATTTCGATTCTGCAGTCATCCAACTCAGCATTCGTGTATTGTCTAATTTAGTATTTCACTGATTTCTTATACTCATAGAAATCCTTTCAGTATCTTATTTCAGATTTTTCAGTCAACATTAAGTTATCAATCTAATTCCTGTTTTTCTCATTCATTCACCTCACATATCAATCTAATTAATTTGAGTTAAGATAGAACTCTATTTGCTGTATTAAATTTTATGTTGTGGACTGATATTGTTTACAGACTGAATTGGGGCTTGAACTGTGAGTACTTATAGACTGGTGAGTTTATTTAATTAGATTTGGAATATACATAATATATTTGGTTGCAATCATAATATTATACCTGCAAAATCAGTAGCTTGACAAAGGGTAATTTTAATTGTAACTTCTATTCTTTAGTCTTAACTATCTTGTTGATCATCAGGCTGTCCTACATAAATAATAATTGTAGTTGCAGGTATCATCGAATTGGAATTTGTCAATAAGTATACTATTGTCAGTTTCATTCTTATTTGCAGTATTACAAATTGCATATCTTTAATTGAGTTTACTCCTGTGACATTAATAACTGCATACCACTTCTGTGATTCTATTTCTGTGAGTCTATTAACTCTATTAACTGTATACCTCTCTGTTTTATTTATGCTATAGTATTAGTTGAATTCATTTATCAATCTAACTTTTCAGTCTGATAATCAGTGTCGGTACACATTAGTTCAACCATACTCAGAGAGTCAACCCTGAGTAATAGAGGACAAAAAGTCAATCTCAGCAGAAAAGTCAAACTCAGTAGAAGTCAACCCAGAGTAATAGAGGACAGAAAATCAATCTCAGTAGAAAAGTCAAACTCAGTAGAAGTCAACCTTGATTAATAGAGGTCAGAAAGTCAAATCTTTAGTAGAAAGTCAACCCAAGTCAACAGAAGTCAAGAAAGTCAACTCTAGGTCAAAAGTCAACCCGAGTCAACAGAAGTCAAGAAAGTAAACTCTAGGTCAAAAGTCAACTCAAGTCAACTAAAGTCAAGAAAGTCAACTCTAGGTCAAAAGTTAACCCGATTCAACAGAAGTCAAAACGTCAACTCTAGGTCAAAAGTCAACCCAGAGTCAACAGAAGTTAGAAACAGTCAACTTTAGCAGAAAGTCAACTCTAGCTTAAAAGACAACCCAGAGTCAACAGAAGTAAGAAATATCACTTATTTAGGGAGCAGCAGTTACATTCACACATATCTAGAGGACGGGAGTATCTCATTTGTTGAGACGAGGAGAGGTCTAGACCTCGAGTGCGGGAAGACCGAGTGAAGCCTAAAGACGAGGTGTCATTTTACCAGTGATCGACGGTACCAGTAGAAGAGGCACGACAGGGCGTGAAGGGACGAGCGATTGCGTGAAGATCGGCCAGAGGGAGTCAGGGCGTTCGGAAGCCGAGGAGGTCGAGGCCTAGTGGGTAGTTTCGTAGGGACAGGTAAAGGTGAGTGTTAGGTTTGCCGTAAGGGGCAAATCTAAAAACCTTGTATTTGAACATTGTCCTTCACCCTTTGAGGGGTGAGAGGATTAGGTTTTATTTGGTGAGGAGGAGGCTCCGAGTCTATAGTACTCGGGACTGGATTAAGGGACATTAGGTCCCCCAACCAGTATAATAATACTCAGTGCAGTGAGAGGAAAAGAAGTGAGTGATTAAGTCAACGAATCTAAATAAACTTAAGAAAATATAGATAATTTCATAAAATTACACATAACCTAATTCAACCCCCCTTATTAGGTTAAGCAACCACCCTTAAGGGACTTTCAGAAATTAAACTAAATTACGATCCTAAATTACAAATTGATGATACATGACGAGAGATTAGAGGGAAAACACGTATTCTAACCTGAGATGAAGCCCCGTGATCACGCGTTATAAAACACCGTGAAACGATTGCCGTTGGATCGCGATTGAACGCATCAGATGCGTTTTTCCCCGATTTAATCTTTGATCGTTATAACTCTCGCGATCAACGGTCAAGATTAAAATGATCCGGTGTACTCCTATCAAGCCACGTGTGCCCATCAATTTAAGTGAAGATCAACGGCTCAAATCGCACGCGCGATTGGACGTCCCACATGCTACCACGTCTCCTCCTCATCACGACCGTTGATTGCGATCGATCAGACAGCTCTGATCGTGCCACGTCGCCTACGTGCTTTAAATATTCTGAAAAATTGATTTTAAATTAGAAAAATTGATTTCTAATTCTGGAAAATCCTTAGAAATTTATTAAAAATTCATAAAAATTATGGAAAAATCCCTTAAAATTAGAAAACTCATAACTTTCAAAATACAACTCCAAATTAATCCATATTTTTTTATTGGATCTGAAATTCAATTATTTATCATTATAAAAATTAAAAATATTTAAATAACAAGAGATTTAATTTCTATTTCAAAAATACATTCATTTCTTTAAGATTTTAACTTTAGAAAATTTAAATGAATGTTTATAAAAATAATTTCTCTCATTATTTAACTCAAAAACCACTTATAATCTCAAGTAAAGATATGTTATAAAATCATTTATCTTTCATTCATCCTAATTGACCCTAAATTAAAGAATTTTGAGATTATAACTTAAAATTACATTAAATGATAGAAATGCACTCAAAGTATGATAACATGCATGAGAATGGAATGTTTTATGCCTTAATTTGCATGAATAATCATATTTTTGCATGTTAAGATTGCATGTTATCATTCATCTCCAATCTCTTGGAGATACTTTCTCGACTGCCCTACAGATCTCTAGTAGTGTATGCCTTTGGCCACTCCTCCCTTTTCTACTTCATCTAAGCATATTGATCTCCTATCCTTTGACCCTTGTGGCAGGGGGCAGATTTGATGTTGGCCAAGGTTGTGGTTGTGATGGTGGTGAGGGATGTGGTTGAGGGTGAGACGATTGATCCTATCTTCCATGAGAAGTTTGGCCATCACTCCTACCAATTATGGCTGAACTTTGGTAAGCATGGTATGGTTTCTCACTCTACCTCAACCGAGACACCCACTCCTTCACCTTCCTCTCAAACCATGACTATCAGTCGAGAGGAGTTCGATCATATAATAAAGTCGTGGGATAAATCTAGAGCTTCAAGTTCTTCCCATCTTGCCACCACTCCTCTTCCCTACTTGCCCCTTCATCCGCCTATTGGATTATTAAATCGAGGGTGTCCGTCCACATGTCAAGTACTTCCTCTCTTCTTACACAATTATATTCCTTATATAATCTTGTCTTTGTGAGTATTGCAGACAGTTCAATTGTTCTATCATGCGAAAGGGATGGCCAATTTGACATCCTCACTCATCTTCTCGAATGTCCTATATGTTCCAAATTTCCCTTTTAATCTATTATCCAGTACTGCCCTTACTTTTACTCGGCCTTTTTTGCTCTACCACCTTCTTTCTTTATCACTGCATTTTTAAGAAGGTATTGGTTTGGGGCATGCAATCGGTCACAGCCTTTATGAGCTTGTCCCTTGTTGACTTTCCTTTGGCCTTTTTTGCCTCCTTTACTAGGCCAACTCTTCTCTTCAATGGCATTCACTCTTAAGACTACCATGCATCACCAAACTTCATCAAGTGCTTTTTTGTGGATATCTCTCTCCCCCTTTTGAGTGAGAGTCATATCAGCTAGGTAAACATTCTTAGGAAACTTCTTTTTGATAATGATAATTGTGATGTATGGGAACCTTTTCAGACCACCTCTATTTGGGCTTTCTCTATTTTATTGATTTTGTTGATGAATTTTGTGCGTATCTTGGGTATCACCTCAAAGACCACATTGATGTTCTACCCACTATTCTTCAGTTTCTTCAAGAAGTATCAACCCAATACTCAACTATACCAATAATTCTATGTATTGATAAAGCCTTAGAGCTCATCCAAACTAGTCTTCATGATCTCTAGATCTCTCATGGCATTCTTCACCAAAAAAAGGAGCTCATAAGTCCCAAGAAAATGGCGTTGTTGAATACAAACACAATAATGTCCTTGATATCCCTTGCATCGGGGTAGCAAGAGCAAACCAAGAATATGGGAGGTGGATCTCCTACTGTAATACTAGGAGAAGCCATACACATTCTCAAAAAATTTCCCAATGAGAGACATAGATCTACAATAGAATTCTGATATAAGAAATGGGGGAGAGAAATTAGATTTAGGATCTTTATAAAACCCCTCATTAGGCCACAATTTGTGGCCCCTCTTCTTCATTACTTCTTCCTCTATAGTTCTTCTTCAAGCACAATCTTGATTTTTCTTCTTAATACCCCTCTAATTCCCTCTCTGATATATTCTATCTTTCATTATCTCCCCTCTTTTGTCTCTACTAGATCTCTTCTCCCTTATCTCTACACTCCAATTCAACCTCAATCTACTATTCTATCACTTGGAGAAAGAATTTTATCCATGGCTCTAACACCAATGAGGTCTATCATCAATAGGTAAGTCCCTTCCCCCTCTTCTTGGGAAAAATATTTTTCTCATAAATGATACACGAGCTAGAAGGTGAGGTCCATGAGAGTATTCTCTCTTGTCTCTCCTTTTTCCTTCCTCTCTCTAAATCCTTTGTCCTCCACAGTTTTAACTTATCTGCTGACCTAAGATTAAGTGAAAAACCATAGGATTTAGGATAAATGGTGTGTACCTCTCTATATATCCCCTCATGCACCTACTTCCCTCTCTCTAATGTTAATTTTTGTTGATCCAATAAGACAATAGATAAAATCAGTTACTAGACTTCTCCACATCTTTCTCAATCTTATAAAATCTAATTCTCATTCTCATTCTCCTCCTAATATCTCATTATAAGAAATATCTATATATATCACTTTCTCTGTCTGATATTTTTGTTAAGTGAGAAATCATCTATATCTAAACACATATGAGGGAAATAAACACAATAACTCTTTTGCATGCTAGAATTACCAAAAAATTTTAGAGGAGCCAAATTTTTACAATAAGAGGTAGAGGAGCCAATTTTTTTAGAAGATGTGGTATAAATTTGAATGAGTGTCATAAAACTAAAGACATAAGCTGGTAAGGCAAAGAGAGTGACATCAAGGAAAAGACAATTGAGGGGAACCCACCACTGGAAGGAAAAGATGGAAGGGGACTATAGAGATAAGAGGCCGGAGTATTTTTATGTCAACTGGAGTGGGCGATGATGATGGTGGGGCGATCACATTGTACGATTTGAAGGATGAAAAAAGCTCACAATATCATCAAGAGATTTCCTACAATCAACTCATGATCATACAAATATCAGCTGAAATAAGAGAGAGAAAGAAAGCAAGAGATGGAAAAGAGGAAGACTCACACTCAAAATGAAGAAAATAAATTACAATATCTCTTTACCATGTTTTTTTTCCTATTACAAGACCTCCATTTATAGGCTTAGACACTCGTAGGATTAATAAATAGGAATAAAGCTTAGTCAACAAGAAAAAGGTAAGTCAGATAGAAGAGCCCGCTGAGATAAGTGGGTGAAACTTTTTTTTTCTTATTTTGTCTTGTACTGCAGTCATGCATCAAACTTCAACATACATCTGGTGAGGAATCCATGGGCAAGTCCTTTGATTTGGGCAGTGGCGTGGGCTAGGCAGCGGCAATAGGTAAGGTACCTTGGGGCGGCGGCCAAGTCTGGTGATGGCCTGGGCAGCCTCTGTTCGGAGGTACCCTAGGCTGGGCTACGGCTTGGGCTAGAAGTAGGAAACGGCAATCAGTGATGGGATGGATGTGATCATATGCGTTGATCATATCGTCAATCATCATGCTCAGTAGGTTTCAATCAATATAAGACCAAAGCTGACAGATCGATCGAGGGGGTGATCGACTCAATGCTCGATCAGCAATCACTTCCTTAAAATATCTATTTATAACTATACTAATTGCGCTAATCAGGCTATCATATAATCGACGGTCTGTCTTTCGTTAAACCCTAAAAAAGATCTCACTCACAAGCTCTGCAGGAGAGGACAAAGATGGAAGAGAGCAAGATGTTTCGGTGTAGCTCCCTCGGAGGGAAATCCCTTGGCGGATTCGACCATAACTTAAGGGATAAGACCATTAACCACCCACTCCGCGGAGATCCACCATTCCGGGGACAAGGATTCTGGTACCAGCAAAGGGACGGTAAATCGGCTGCAGTGTTGAGCTGTCTCAGCTCTGCATGTTTTACCGGATGATTCATCGCGGGAAAACGCAGTCAGCTTCTGCGTGTTTTGCAGACCGTTACCTTTCTGGAGAAAAACGCACGAGCGTTATATCGGCTGAGGAACCACCAGGTCTGCTCGTGCCAGGCGTTACCTGTAACTCCCTCTTCTTGTGTGAATGGCTGCCCTATATAAAGGGCTCTATGAACCAAGAACATCGAATGAAACAAGCTCTTCCTACTTCTCTGCATTCTACTTTCTCTCTATCTCCGGAGTGTATTGTCTGAAGTAATTAGAGGCTTGTCAAAGCCAACATGCAGTGCATGGCGGTTGGGTCAGTCACATGACCGATCAGATCGTTTGTAGTCGATCATTACTCGACCAGATTGACGATGTGATTGATTCCCTTTGATCCTAACTTGATTATCCTCGATCGACCGACTGAGGATTGGTCATGATCGGATCGGCGTTCCTAAGCTAGAAGTAAGAAGGTGACCCTGGGGTGGGTGCCGGAGTAAACGAAAGATCCACCGAACGGTGACCTTTTTAGAGTCCATCGAAATACCCTTCCTTTCTCATCCTCAAAACATGGAGCCGTTTCCGAGCACAGTGGTTATCTCTCTCTTTATCGATCTCTCTCTCTCTACTTTATTTGCCTTTTGTTTAAAGATAAGCACGTGAACAAGTGGCGAATATTAAAATTGGCGGAGAACTGTAGAAGTTTGTGGGCACAGGATCCGAGGCCACGGGCTTAGTCATCGTATCCAAGTTCTATCTTAACTGACTTCGGCCTGACGTTAGTGCTCACATGACAGTACAGGCCGCCGACAGACCCCCCGGAAAAGAGAAATCTCTTAGGAGATCTCTGCCGGCTGTTCAGACGACGCCAGCTGGAGGCGATCTTGACTCAAGATTCCTTCACGTTTTTCTTCTGTAAATAAGTAATCTTGCACGGTCTCGCAATCTGGGCGTTGAGAATGAGCAGTTTTCAACGTGCCGCAAGCCACCTCTTATTCATCAATGACACAGCTATGCATATCTACTCGGATGATTTTTTCCCAAAAAAGTATCTAATTATAATTTAGCAACGTATCATTTTCATCAAGTTTACCAAAAATTGAAACCCTAGGTCCCTTTTTACTCAGCGAAGTCAGGCAACTCGACTTGATGAAGAAAAGGTGGCTTGCGTCCCATCGTTTTGGAAGCTCTAGTTGGCATCGTCTTGTCAACATGAATCTTTAGCTGGCATCGTCTTGTCAACATCGTCTGCCCTGTCTCGCATAGAGTTGTTGCCTCATGCAGTAGACACACAAGGAAAGGATAACTATCTGTTTGCCATTTTCTTCCGACAAATCTCTCTCCGACTAGAGATTCGTTTCGATCCGGGGACGAAAAAGACACTGGAAAACCCCATTCAATTCTCGATGGAGACGGAGTTTTGAGAATTCTCACCGGAACTAGAAGATCATTTCGAGATCTTCCAGCATATTCGAGGGTTCAATGTGACTATTGTCACTTCGGCCAAGACAAAAGATGAGACTTTACCACCGTGGAGCGGCTTTTTGCAAAAAGATGAGGGGGAAAGTCTGTAAGATGCTGGAGAAGCTAAATATAGGAGATCACAAACATAGATTGCTCGCGGCTAAATATGAATTGAGACGAAAGTTATTATTATTATTATTTATATTTTATTAACATAAAACATAACCTGTTTTTTGTAAAGATCCCCATCCCGACAATATAGGCACAAGACTCGTTCTTGCATCATAGACTAGCCAATGGTCGCGCGGCATTGCCAACCATCTAGATGGATTACCGACCACCTAATGGCATTGCCAACCACCTAGCGGCATCGCTCTTGCACTGCCCAGATGGATTGTTAGGCCTCCTACCTGAAACATACAACAAAAAAATTGCAGAAGAGCAAAGTAAAACATGCCCCCTTCAAAAAACAACAGTAAACATGCCTAGGTCCCTACGCATCATACACTCATATCATCATGTAGACCAAGTGCCTCTGAGTTGAGCATGAAGCACGCTGTGATTCAAGAGGCACATCTGCATTAAAAATCCTGCTCTTCATTGGAGGGAAAGAACATAGATTCTGTCAAGCGTGCCATCGCATTACTCGATCATTTGAGTGGGGTCAAGGCCAGAGGCGTGATTACAAGGTCCCAACATTACACATCTTGGAATTGCTTTTAATCTGATTAAAAAATCGAACTCTTTCACTACCATACTTTCAAAATTGGAGAAATTCCAAACAATTATCTACTCGTCTAGTCATCATAGAAAGATATGTTTATGCTTGAGTTTATTTTTTTCTAGAGATGGCATACAATGAAAGAATACTATGTTAGGAAAGATGGGAGAGACAGGAGATTAATAGTCTCGATAGGGGACAAGTTCATCGGAGAGGGTTCTACCTTACGACAACCTCAATGTGGGACTAATCATATGACCATTTAGCAGCTTTAGGTAAGATCATACTGACAAGTCTAATTTAGTGATAGATTCAAGAAGAGAAGATTCTATGAAGGTTGCCTTTCTTCAATGAAGAGAAAGATATTGATGAATAACCTACAGAAAATGGTCAAAATAATGTAGATTTAAGTGGTATAAAATAACACACGATTGTGACTTTTAAAAAATAAATATTAAGTTTTGATGTCACATATTAAATAACCCTATTCTGAGAGGTCGAGTTCACAACATTCCAAGTAGCTGCAGCCATAGTTGACCTGGGATAATGGAGGAATGAACGAGTAAGATTCTACAAATTTATAAAAAAAGAAGAGGGCACCAACACTCTTGTGGTCTGCAGAGAAAATATGAAGCTTTGGAATTTTGAAGTTCAAGTTCTTCATCTTTGTTTCTTCTATATAATTATTTCAGAGTCGACCCCTTAAAAATAAGAGTTTTTTCATCTTTTACATTTTCGAAATGTAGCAATGAAGAATAGGGTTGAAGAACTCGAAGAATAACAAAGCATCACAAAAATTAGACTGAAAGAGAGGTTATCACGAGTTTTAAAATGTAAGGGATGAGGAAAAGACTAAAAGATTTTACGCAAAGGTAACCGTGAAATATTCCAGCATCAAACAGATTTCAATATCGGTTCTTGACAAGACCAGATTGATGATGTGATTGGTTCCCCTTCATCCGATCGGGATCATGACCGGCGCGATCATCAATTAAAGCCATCGATCATGATCAGCTCGATCATGAATGATCGTCATCCCCTAGCTAGAAGTAAGACCGTGAACTTGGGGTCGGTGCAGGAGGACATGAAAGATCCACCGAACGTTGATTTTCTTAGAGTCCATGAAAGCGCCCCTCCTTCATCTACAACGTGCGCCGTTTCAGGGCACACGGTTACCTCCCTCTTTCTGGCTGTCTCTATCTCTCTACCTTCTTTGACTTGTATATAAAGATAAGCACCTGACAAGTGGCGAATATTAAAATTGGGGGAGAACTGTAGAAGTGGTTGGACACAGGATCCAATCTCTATCTCTTTCTCAGTTCAATTTATAGGGGAAAGACAACGAGTAGTGTAGTGCACAGTGCCTTTCACTGGCTTCGGCTCCGCGTGAGTTAAGGCCCCCGACAGATCCCCGGAAAAGCCAAACCTCGGTTCCGACGTCGCCTGCTTAAGGTGATCTAGACTCCAGTATTCCTTCACGTTTTTCCTTCGTAAATAACTTATTTTACCCGATCTCGCAATCTGAGCCGTTGAAAATGAGCAGATTTCAACGTACCGCAAGAGTTGTGCGCCCTTAAGCACGGAATTAGAACCACGCGAAGTCAACGCTGATAGATAAGATGGACAACTGTCTTTTAGTGCAGGGGATAATTTCATAAAATATCCGGAAAGAAAATAATTTCATCGCATTGTCATGAAATTGAGAGATAGCTACTATCATGGTCCATCACGTATGGTTCAGGATACGTCTATCATGGTCCACAATATGCCAAAAATGAAGAAACTGTGGCAAATTTGATCACAAATCCATATTCTTCTCAAGCAAATGCATCCGAAGATGCCAGAGACATACATTACAACATCAGACACTGTTACACATTTAGATCTTATTCCAGGGTCACACGAAATACAAAGGTGAGACACATAGATGCTTCAAAGACTTTAACTTTCAGGCTTCTACCAGGAGGGTGGGGGTATTCTGACAGCTAGATACGTTCTTAAACAACGACGAGGGTAGCAGCTCAGTGAAGAGCCCCGATTTGAACACGAGCATACTGCCCCCCAAGGTAGCTTCAACAGCGGTCACGTTGAACCAGATGACTGACTTCTGCACGGAAATGCCCGTGATTCCGGTGACCTGACCTTGGCTGACCCTCCCTGTAACGACGGTATCATAGCGAGCAAGGTCAAATGGAGTGAATTTAACGTCGCATGGAGCGGGCAGTGGAACGGTCACCACGCGGTCAGCTGAGATTGTATAGGTGTCTGCGGAGCTGGGTAGGAGCCCCTTGGGAAGGCCATATAGAGGAAGTAGATCATGGACTGCTGCTGAGAGATCCCGCGCTGCATTGGCGGTGCAGAGAGAGAGGACGAGGAGAAGAGAGATAGAGAGAGCGGAGGCCATGGCTTGTTGGTGAGTGAAATGATGGAGGGGTCTTGTTTTAATAGCAGTGAGATGGAGGAAGGTAGGTGAATGGATAGTCTCCGTCTGAATGACAATAAATAAGAGGTCAATTATTGGAGTTAATTTAGGGTATTAGGAAAGAAATGCCGCTTTTCTAATTGCGGGGTTGATTATAAAGAAAGAATTTCAAGAAATTTCAAGAATTTCAAATTAAATTACTGAAAAACCCAATTTCTAATTGGGCGGTTGACAAGTGGGCCAGAACTAGAAAGGGAATCTTGGACTGCTGGAGATCACCTCCTGCGATGGCGATGGGAGATACACGCCCACGTGGAGAAAGAAAGCATGGGCCATGGCTCGGAGGACAAGGGGATGGAGATTTGGCTTTAGTGGAAGTAAGATGGAGACTAGGTGTGTGAATGGCATTTCTCTTAATGGGTATCCATTAAGCCCCAACTACTGGAAATAATTGAAGGTATTTAAATAATAAATGTCGTTAATTTAATTGGTGAGATATTACAAAGAAATGAAGGTGAACTAGTGGTGCTATTTCATAAGGTTAATTATTAAAAAACCAAATTTTTTATTTTGGGATTCTTATTAGACCTAATGTTACCAAAAAAACTTTTAGTACAATTAGATTATGATGTCATTTTATAGTGGGCTCCTCCGTTGGAAGGCCATAACTACGAAGATCTAGGCTGGGAGGTTGCCTTCCGCAATGGCCTTCCACCGAAAGAAGACCAAGAGAGACAATGCAAGGGCCATAGCTTGGTGGACAGCAGGATAAGATCGAGACTAGGTGACTGGATAGTCTTTGTCTTGATGGGGATTGATCAATCTCGAACTATTGGAAATAATTAGGGTATTCACGTAGGTCATGCCATTTTTTAAAATTGGGGTGTGATTATAAAGAAGTTAACAGGTGAAAAAGTATAGCTATTTTACTAAGTAAATTATGAAAAAAATGTAACTTTATTTTGCATTCATATCAAACCTAATGTTGCCAAATTTTGAGTATTATAAGATTATGTTGTTGGTGTTAAGTGGGTAGCAGCCCCATGGGAAGACCATAGCTGCCTGGGTAATCTTCAACTGATGGGATATAGCCTGCTGCAATGAAAACTAGTGAGAGGGAAGAGAGGCCGGGGGTGGGGGGTGGGGGTATGATTTTAATTGCAGCAAGATGGAGACTAGTGAGAGGATATTCTTTGTCTTAATGGGAGTTAACTAATTCTCAATTCATTGAAATAATTTGGGATATTTATGTGTAAAACACCAATTTTCTAATTGGGGTATGATTACAAAGAGATAAGAAGGTTTACTATAGGTGCTATTTTACAGGGTAAATTATGAAGAAAAAAACTCTAATTTTTTTTGGCTCTTCTCAGACAAAATGTAGCCAAATTTGAGTATTATAATATTATTTTGTTGGTGTCAAGTGGGTATGCCATAGCTAGGATGGTAACATTGGATATTTAGGAGAGTGTCATCTGCATTGGCAATGCAAAGGATAGAAAAAGCCTAGGCCACGGTTTAGAGGAGAAGGGGGTGATTCTATTAAGCTCTTATGGCAACGAGATGGAGAGTGGGAGGGTGGAGGGTCTTCCTCTTCATTGGTATTAATTGATGCCGAAATATTGAAATAATTTAGAGTACTTAAATAAGAAATACCATTTATTTCATTAGTGTGTGGTTATATAACAGTAACAAGGTGAACTAGAAGTGGTATGTAAATAGATGAATAACAACAAAACCCATTTTCATTTGGGCATTGATAAGCACAAAACATGCAATACGTTATGCATACACTAATTTACACATTTAAGCATAAAAGATAAACCAAATCCACTCTAAGAATAATTAAAAGCAACTATAATGTTGAATGCATGTCAAATCTGGGGATTTGGGTGGAAAAGGATTAAAGATGGAAACTACATCACATTTAGTCAAATTGAAGGCTAAAGTTAGATGTGAAAATAATAAAAATAATGGAATATTTGAAAAGAGGGAAGCTAAAGGAATCCAAGAAATCAAACTAAGCATCAGTTGAAGATAAAAAAAAGGACATATCAAAGAAAGACCGTTGGGATCATAAGACAGAGCACTCTAAAACTTTACTCATACTCCTAATCTAACTCTAACTAAACCTTTAATACATCGAGGTGATGCAAAGATGATACTATGTCACTAGATCAAAGTTTTAGATTTATGACTACTTGTGAGTGATTATCAGTCATGGAGAAGCCTATTACTAACTAACGGTGATGTGAAGATGATTCCACGTCACTAAATTAATGCTTGAAATCAATGATTCTTAGGAAATGGCAATTAGCATCCCAAGCATGAATTGCCCATGCTTTTTACAGTCACTCAACAGAAATTCCACATAATCTCATAAAGAATATAAAATAAATGCAAAATCATCATTACTTGGGTGAAAGAGACACGTTTCACCAAGAACAAGGTGTCAAAAGTTTAAGAACAATTGAAAAGGTGGAGAACTATCCAATTAATAGGGTTCTTGGGTTTAAAATCTAGCCATTAGATTTCACACTTAAGGGAGCGGAGGGTTAAGATTGTGCTATATGTTTCCTAAAATCAAGAAAAGGCTTAGAAAATGGCAATAATCACTATGGATCATTAGATTGGCACTCTTGGGCCTCTTAACGGTCCAAATATTATCATGTGTCATGCTAGATGTGACATTCATGAAGATTTTGCATTGGGCTGATCTCTACCATTAAATCAACCTTCTTTCAGGTGAAACAAAAGAGCCTGCACCACGTGTGATAACTTACAACTTATACTTGTAATTACATGATTATTAATAAAAATTAAGGCTTAAAGCATTACATTCTTATGCATGTTATCATACTTTGAGTGTATATTCATCATTCTCTGTAATTTAAATTATAAATCAAAATGCATTATTTTAAGGGATAATCATACTTAATCATTTCTGAAATTTTAAAGTAAATTCTCCCCATTTCTATTTGAAATTAAAATTGAGTTTTAAATATAAATATTAAGAGAAATATTCTAAGACACACTCATTTATTTTTTTAGTTTTATTTTCTAAAGAAAATGAGTGTATTTTTTAGTTATGAGTTTATTCTCTTGATATTTATTGAATTAATAGTCATATAATGATAGAATATTTAATTTGTGATCAAAGAAAAAAAATTGATTAAAAATAAGTTAGATTTTGAAAGTTATGAATTTTCTGATTTTAGAGCTTTTTTTAAAAAAAATTTGAATGTATTTTTAAATTCTTTAATTAAAAACATTAAGAAAATGGTTTTAAGTGTGCACTGATTGATAACATGCATATTTAACTTAAATTCTTATCTTATTTAACTAATATTCATGCTTATTTTATGTGATTATGATGCATGTTATCATAGTTTTTATGAATTTTCTCCATTGATATGCCATTTTTCTAAAGTCCATATTTATGCATAATTTAGGGTTAATTATGTGCTTTATTGATGGTTAATCTTTTGCAAGGTTAAATAAATAGAAATTAATTACTCTCATTGATTTTTTTTTGACTTTAGTAGATGACTAGAAGAATTAATTTTAAGAAGAGAATGTTTGGATGATGTGAAATACACTTCTTATAAGGATCATTAAAGTTTATTAACCTTATACTCTTCTGCTTTTAATTTATTTTAGATGACATGATATTAAAAAGAAATAAATTTGTGAGCCAATGGAGAAAAATTGAGTCAAAAACGAGTTATATTTTAAAAGATATCGATTTTTGAATTTTCTAGATTTTTCTAGAATTTTCCAGAATTTATTTTGATTTTTACAAATTTAAATTCTTTAAAAATTGGCAAAAAGGGGGTTATTTTCTCGCAATAACCACGGGCTGATGTGGCGCGGTGTGGGACCCGCGTGGATGCGACATGGCACGCAAGGCCACATGGCAGAGCCACGCAAGCCCACCCGAGCGCCTGCGTGGCGTTGATGTGGCGCAGATGCGTGGCAGGGCCATACGAGTCCACGCAGACGCCTGGGTGGCGTCATGTGGCAAGAGGTCTTCATGGCTTGCAGATGATGGGCCCATGGGTTAGTGGGCTCAACTAATAAGTTTTGGGTGGTAACACAAAGGCGTTATAGCCTTCCCCATTTTATACGTGTCATTTCCGCCGATTTTTTCCTTGTGGGACTATGTTCCCTCTTAACTTCTCCTTTGTAGGCGACGTAGCAGCGTTGCCGATGTTCGATGCAATCGCGCTAAATAAAGTGCATCGATTGCATGGACCCGAGCCCACCCGATCGGCATCAGAAGCACGTGCGCAAAAGAGGACCGTCAATCGCGTAAGGGAATATTGAACGCTTGAGATTAATCGCAATTTTGGCGATCGTGGGTGACAACTGGACGCATCAGAGGCCTCCGATCAAAATCAAACGGGCGACTATCGTAGTATCGTGTGATTGTGGCCCACGATCATCACGCATTCGCTTCCATCGATCGGTCTTCACCGAATCAAAAGGCCCACGATTTTCGCACGGCATTTCCTTATAAAATGGTGTTCTTCCCTCTTTGTATCTTAACTCTTGATTGAATCGTGAAGAAATTAAGCCGTTTTTTAGCAAAATCTTGAATTCTTCGTTATCCCCCCGGGCTTAGACTCGATGGTGATCCAATTGGGGCGGGATTGATCACGAATTATCGCTTGATTTGATTTAATTCTCCCCTTAAACGCCGAAAGTACGCCGAGGAAGAAACCGAGCAAATTCACACCAATCGACATTTTTTGGAGCCTAATCTTCACGTCAATCGGGTAAGTAGTGTGAATCGATCATTTATCTTGCGATAATTGTAATTTAGATTAGACTTAGGTAGTAAATTCATGATTTAAATCGATTTGTTCTTCATTTTCACCCAAATTTGGTTCAGATTTTTACTGGTATGAAAAAAAAAATTTCTCTCTGATCTTAAGTCCGAATCATTTGTTTCTAGTTTTATTAGATTCCTTGTTTCATCAGATTTCCGTGGATAACAAATTCGTTAAATTTCATCAATATTTAACCCCTCAATTGAACGTTTGGCCATCTACTGTTTCTTTTCAATCCGAATTTGGGTGTTGACTTACGGGATCAATTACTATTAAAATACTTAAGTAAAATTTAACAATTTTGGTCTCTTTGGAATCCTCTGATAGTTAGCTTTCCATTAATATATAAATCACAAGATTTGGATATCATTTGTTTACTTAGTTTGAAGATTTAGACCAAAGTGTTCATTTCGGGATTTTTCTGATCAATGATTTTTAATCATTTAGAACAAATCCAATTCTTCTCTAAAATTCACGATTTTTATATCAAAAATTTCTATTTTCTCTATAGTTTCTATAAATATAATTTTTGTAATATTTTAAGCTCTTTTATTCTCTGATTTTACAGAAAGTCAACGCTTTGACCTTGACTTTTGACATTTCTTCTTAAAAATCAGTTTCTTAATTCTTAAAATATCTTATTTGGAATTCGAATATCATTACCATTTATTAAATATCATTTTCACTTCTTAGAAACCCTAATTAAACCTAAGTTTGACCAAGTCAACTCTGCGATCAAAGTCAACCGTATTCTCTGTGGATTGACTCGATCTTTACCGTGTACTTGATTTTATATCTTTTTTATTGTGAGTTCAGAATTATAATTTTTTTTTACTGGCATTTGTGTGCTTTAACGACCGCATAAAACGCTACGTCACTAATGTGGATGATGATGTGGCATGTGTGCTTGCCTATTATCATGTGACAGCATATGCGAGTGCCACATGACGCACGTGTGTCATACATCATTAGTGATTAAGTGCCCTTAATGAGCATAAGGTACACATATAATCCACATGTCTATTTATACACAATAATTACCTTTATTACTCATGTGGGACTATAAGTATCTTTATTTTTTCCCAAGCAACGGGGCACATTCTGGTTCATCTGTTCTTGAGAGTTAATATTGACCCTTCACTTTGACTTAAATGGAAGGGGTACGTGGTCATCTCTCATCAAGCAATGACTCCTCTTATCATATTCAATGAATCTTGGTTATTCATCGTGAGAGTTATAATAACTATAATTCAACATCACTGATGGACTCGACAACATGCGTTGCAGTATCTAAGGCATCCAACATGTGAGGGTTGACTTGGTCAACTCTATATTCTTAAAGCTTCTAGAATGTTCTGGAATTTTCTAGAGTTTTCTAGAATCTTCTAGATGCTTCTAGAATCTTCTATGAGAACATCCTAAAATATGATACCTGATACCATGCTATTTATACATGAATTTACAGGATTATTAATGCAAACACAGGCATTAATTACTCTATTTGTATGCATGTTATCATATTTTAAGTATATTTTTATCCTTTGCATAATTTCATGATATGATCTAAAAATATATCAATTTGTGGATTATTATACATAATTAAATATTAAGATTTTAATCCTAATTATATTTGAGATCATAAGTATGTTTTCATGATTAAATGATAAGAGAAATGATCATTATTAACATTCATGTATTTTTATAAACTTATTTAGTAAATAAAAAATGTATTAATTTAATTTAAATTCATTCTCTTACTATTTTAATAATTTGATTTTTTATAATGATATATTATTCAATTTCTGATCCAACAAAATAAATTTGAACTAATTTGGAGTTTTATTTTGAAAGTTATGATTTTTACAATTTTTAGGCATTTTCTGGAATTTTTCTGAATTTATTTAAGTTTATTTTCGATTTTAAAAGTATTTAAATTAATTAAAAATAAGCAAAAAGAAGGCATTTTTTTCCCGGGACCCACGTGGATGTGACGTGACACGCAAGGCCATGTGGGAGAGCCACGCAGACCCACGCGAGTGCCTGCATGGCGCGGATGTGACATGTGCATATTTATACTTACTTGTAATATAGGGTTATAGTACATATAAGCATTCGATATTAGGATTTAAGCTAACCCTCATATTCGCTCTACCTTATATACCTGATAGATTCCGTTCTTTTTCTCCGTGTGGGACTATGTTCCCTTCTTTGTTTTTGTTTCAGGCGACGTGGCGAAGCATGAATCGCTGGATCAAAGGCACGTGGAATATCGCGCGTAGATCTCGTAGACTCGAAGCCCACCAGATCACGAATCAGTGCACATGCCTCAATTGGGGCTTACGTGAAACAATCACGATCATCCATCTCACGAGTTATAACGGTTGAGATTCGAAGTGATTGATGGATCTCTGATTAAATCAAGATTGTTCGATGAAGATCCAACGGATGGATCGAAGCGACGCACCTCTTCACACGCGAGATGTGGACACATCTCAACCATTCAGCGTCGATCAAACGATCATCAATTAAGTGCACCAATTTTCCAAACGACGCTTCATCCTGACCGTCGATTGTGATGAGCCGGTAGATCGGATGGTTAGGCCTCTTTTGTTCTATAAATAGAACTGTTCTTTGAATGGAAATGCACCCTTGGATTTTTTAGATTAGTCAAACTGTTTAGACACAACAATTCAAGCATCCATCGATTTTGATCTCTTCTTGACTCATTTCAATGTCCGAGGAGCATCTGAAATCGAAATTTGATTCAAGGAATGATGAGAAATCGCATCTTGAACGACATCTTCGTCTTAAAAAATGTGGAATGAAAAGCCATGCATCCTGCGATTAATTGGATCATTTTGAAGGCTACTTTGGGTTAGATTGCGTGTTTTCCTCTTAATCTTTCATCATTTAGTGTTAATTTTACATTTTTAATCGTAGATTAAGTTTGATTTCATTTAAATTTTGCTTTTTAATCAATTTCATCTTCAAACTTCTATTACTCCGCGAATTCTCATCCAAATCACTCGATTTTTATTCTGTGAATTCAAAAATTGAGTTATCTTTCTTAATATCATAAATTTCCCAATGTCTAATCTCAATTCGTTTTCCAATTTGATCAAATTTCAAAGATATCTCTCAAAATTCCCTAATTCTGCGTAGATTTGACCCTTATTTACCATTATACCCTTCAATTAATTAATTAATCAATCTTAAAATTGGTAAGTTTGGACTTTGTTTTGACATAACATCGTGTGTATTCAACGACCATATGATATCATTTCGTCAATACCACGTGTGGATCTTCTAGTTGGTTAGTCCTTTTGGTGAACTTATTCTCTTTCCTCCTTTTGTCCTAGTTGTTTTGGACCTCTATTGTGAAAATTTTCATCTCATTTAAGAAGGTTGTTTTTTCTCCATTTTGGTGGTGGGACTTGTCTAGTCTCATCCATATACTCTTGGTGGATACTTGAGCTTATTTGAATACATACTTCAAACTTATTTATTGAAAAGATCCTCGACGGACTGATATCAAAGCTACTTGGAGTCAATTTCTAAGCTATTGTGTGGAGCCTATGATGTCTACCAAGTTTGATATTGAGAAGTTTGATGGTAATATGAGCTTTAGCATTTTGAGAATAAAATGAAGGTTATATTGACTCATCAAGCCCTTCAAAAGGCACTCTTAGGGATTGAGAATATGCCCAAGACTATGTCATTGGAGGAAAAACAAGAACAAGCTCAATAGGTACTTTTGGTTATTCAGTTGTGCCTATCCAATGGGGTGTTAAGAGAGGTCACTCAAGAGAAAACTACAGCTAGATTGTGGTCCAAGTTAGAGTCATTATATATGACTAAATCTCTCACAAGAAAGCCCCATTTGAAGCAAAAGTTTATCATGTTGAGGATGGTCGAGGGAGCTCATGTCAAAGGTCATATTGAAGAATTCAACTCAATTGTCTTGGACTTAGAGAATGTTGACATCAAGATAGACGATGAAGATCAATCTCTTCAACTTCTTTGTTCATTAACACCGACGTATAAGCATTTATGTGAAACTTTGCTTTATGGAAGGGAGTCCATCACTTTGAAAGGTGTGAAAGCAGTCTTATTGCCGAAAGATATAATTTGGATAAAGGACTCATTGGTGGGAATAGTGAAGGACAAGATCTTGAGGCTTTTGTGTCAAGAGGGCGTCCTAGAGAAAGGAGCCATGATGCAAGAGATAAAAATGGGTTAAGATCAAAAACAAGAAACAAGGATAAATAATGCAATTATTGTAAGAAGAAAGGACACATCAATAGAGATTATTGGAAGCATCAAAAGAAGCAAAAAAGCTTGGAAAGTAATTCCTCAAAAAGACCCAAAGGCATGGTAGAGGCAAATGTGGCCAACGAAGAGGATTTTAGTGAGTTTGTTCTCTAAGTTAGCACCTTTAGATCCAAAGATGATTGGATTTTGGATTTGGGGTGTACACATGACGTGGCACTTAATAGAGAATTCTTCTCCACTTATGAAGCTATTGACGGAGGACGTCTTGATAGGGAACAATGTTCCATGCAAGATTATCGGGATTGGTTTTGTCAAGATAAAGATGTATGACGGTGTTGTAAGAACTTTGACAGACGTCAAGCATATCCGTGACTTGAAGAAGAACCTCATCTCCTTGAGCACACTTGATGCAAAAGGCTATCAGTACTCAAGTGAAGGTGGAGTCTTAAAAGTCTCCAGAAGTATGCTTGTTCCGTTGAAAGGCCAATAATCTTGTTGCATTTATACATGCATTCTCGAAGTTGTTGTATCAACTACTCTTGTGACAGAGGAGGACATTAGAAAACTATGGCGTATGCGGCTCTGGCTCATGAACAAAAAGGGATTGGAATTGTTGAGTAAGAGAGTCTTGCTATGCTTTGAAAGCTTTATCAAGGTGGACTTCTATGATCATTGTGTTCTTGGGAAGCAAAAATGTATTACCTTTAGTATGACGATTCATAGAACTCAAGTAACACTTAACTATATCCCCCTTGATGTGTGGGTCCTTCTCGAGTCCCTTCGAAAGCTGGTGCTAATTACTTTATCACCTTCATTGATGATTTCTCTCAAAAGGTATGGAGATGTATTTTAAAGCAAAAAAGCAAGGTTTTCAAGGTCTTCAAGCAATGGAAGGCACTCATTGACAATCAAATCGACAAGAAAATCAAGAGGTTGCATATTAATAATGTTATGAAATTTTTTTCATTTGAGTTTGATGAATTTTGTAGGGAAGAAAACATTGCAAGGCATCGAATATTACGTCACACACAATAAAAAAATGGAAAGAGTTCACTTAGTCAAACTTAAATCTAATTAGGGTTTTAAGAAATGAAAATGATATATTATTAAACAAAATAGTACTAATATATGAGAAAAGATATTTTAAGAATTTTATAAAAGTCAAGGTCAAAGAGTTGAGTTTGACCAAACTTTGACTTTATGTAAAATCAGAGATGAAAAAGGTGAGAAAATACTATGAAAAATATATTTTTTCAAAAATTAGAGAGAAAGAGGAGAATTTTGATCTAAAGATTGTATTTTTAGAGAAGAATTGGATTTACTATAATTTATTGAAAATCAAATAAACAAAAATTCCTGAAATGAAGATCTCGATCAAAATCCTTAAATTGACGTATCAAATGATATCGAAATCTAGAAAATAACCCATGAATAGAAAGCTTATGATCAGAGGATTCCAGAGAAACTAAAATGATCAAATTTCATCTTGTAAATTAGGAGTAATAGCGCTCGAAAGTCAACGCCCAAATTTTGATTGATTTTGAACAGCTGTTGGTCAAACGATAAGTTTAGGAGTCAAACCTTGATGAAAATTGATGAATCAGATATCCAAGGAATCCAATGAAACTAAATTCGAACAAGTTGGACTTAATATCAGGGAGAAATCCTTATTTCAAAATCAGCAAAAATCCGCGATGAAATTTGGGCAAAATGACAAAATTTCTTATTCTTACACTCTAATTACCTATCTAAATCTAATTGAAACTATCTAAATTGCAAGGATTACGAAGGAATCACACTACTAACCCCACTCACGCGAGGATTTAGCCTCAAATCGCTTTGATTGTTGAGAATTTCTCTGGTTCCTTCTTCGTAAGGCTTTTGGCATTTAAGGGGCGAATCCAAATGTTTTCTCGCAATATTTTGTGATTAACATGCCTCAATCCATGCACGTTTGAGTCTAGAACGCAAGAGAATCACGAAGAACTTAAGATCTTCCTCCAAAAATGGTTAATTTCTTCACATTTCAATCTAAAGTTAATGTTTCGGAAGAGAGAACATTGATTTATAGAAGATTTCATAGCAAAAATTCCGAACCGTTCGATTCATTGAAGAATGATTGAACAACCATGATTGATAAGTGGACCACGATCCCATGACGCAGGCCCTCTTCTCCTTGATTCTTGTCGTTTGATATTCATCTCAGTGTCCTCAGGCGGCCATGTGTCACACCATCATTAGCTGTGTGCGGGATTAAATGGCAGCCGTCAGATTTCAGTAATATGTTCGACGGCTTTGAATTATGTACATGCATTTAATCGTGATCTGGTACTCCGACGTCCACGAGATCAACGCGCGTCGATGAGCGCGATGAAATCAAATTGTCCGCGCGCTGCTACGTCACCTAAAAACATAAAGAAACGCATTAGTCCTACATGGAAGAAAATATGTAAAAAGTTTGCATATATAAGGGCAGACACCCTTATGCGTTTGCGTCGCCCAATGGGCCTTAGTACGTCCCCCTATCCGTCTCTTGGGCCCATAATACCCGTGGGTCCAATATACATCGCCCTATTCCTTCGTGCCATGTGGGCACCCATGTGGGCGCACATGGGTCTGTGTCAGCTCCCATGGTGCCGCCATGAGTCCGCGTTGTGCCACGTCAGCTCCGCACGGGTCCAAGGCATATAACCACCTTTTTTGCCATTTTTAGCCTTTAAAAATTCCTCAAAAATCAAAATAAAATCTAGAAAAATATATTAATTTCATAAATTCATAACTTTCAATTTTAAAGGCCTTTTTGACTCAAATTTTCTCCATTGGATCACATTTTTCTATATCTTTAATCTCATGCCGCCTGAGATATAAATTAAATCAAGGAAATATGATGAATCCAAAATAATACTAAGTCAAACTTTGAAGTTCTAATTTGATTCATCCCATCATTCTCTTATAATAATTTCTTCTTTTAATCATCCACTAAAGTCAAAATAAAATCAACGAAAATGATTAATTTCTAATTTTTTGACCTTGCGAAAGGTCAAACATCAATAAAACACATGATTAACCATAAATAATGCAAAAATATGGACTTAAGAAAAATGGCATGCCAATAGAGAAAATTTATAAAACTATGATAATATGCATCATAATTACATAAAATAAGCATTAATATTGATTTAATATGATAGTGTTTCAAGTTAAATATGCAGGTTATTATACTCCCTAACTTGAATCATTGCTCCCTTAGCAATGGAACCATAAAGAAAGCATAATAGGACTAACAAATGACTTCACAAGATCATGGGTTAAGCATTTATAAAATCTGAAATGAATGTTCTACCTTAAATGATGTCAAGAAGGTAGTGCACTAGAAACTTTAGGGTCACGACATTCCTCCAGCGAACACTTTAATCCACCAAATAACCCAAGAACTACTCTTGCTCTACATACGAACACAAATACATAACTTAAGAAAATGATTCACCTCACCACATAAATTGTCAATTCCTCTTTGCACTATGGAAATGAATGATAAATGCGCAAGAAGTAGAAAGAAGCATCATCTTTTCTATACATAATGGCTATAGAATAAAATCAGCTAAAACACATGGTAGGCAGCTTACCATTCTAACTCTTCTTTCTTTTCTTTTTCTTTCTTTCATCCTAATTCAACTTAGGTTTTGTTTAACTTGCTGCAAGCCTTTTTAAGAAGAGGGATTAGATGATCAAGAGCAAATGTAGAATTATAACTTTTAAAGGCCTTTTTATGCAGCTTATTGGAAACAACAATCACACTAACTTACTCAATGGTGCTCATCCTACCCATGTGTCATCCTTAGTAGACATGCAGCTTATTTCCTTGAAGAGGTTTTTGGTATCTCTATGGATCAGGGAGCTTCACTATGTCAATAATATTAGTGCCGAGAAAAGGATGATACAAGCTACAACTTGCTATGGAGAGCGGAAGGATTTGCGTGCAATGAATAATTAACACAAGATTTAGAAAGGAGAATGAGTGGATGAGAAGTATAGAAATTTTTGAAAAATCATACTATGAGCTTGATTAGATTCTTAGATTAGACTTTATGGTTCCTCAAAGGAATACCTAGATCCATAGCTCTATCAACTCTACAACCTCCTCCACATGACACTTAAGGTTGTTCTTCCCATGGCTTCACTAAGCATTTAAAGGTGTTCATGTACTCTATATTTTTCATATTTCATGTAGTTTTGGAAAGATCATGTTGCTGTCCACATGGTTTATAATCCTATCCTGCATAGAATACCAATGGAGCAATGCAAAAATTTAAAATTTTAAGTTTTCTAGAAAACTCCCCAGAAACTCATTTCTTTTATTGTCTTGCATAAAAATCAGCATGCTCATGGGAAAGAAATGGCAATCATGATGCATGGTATGCAAAATAAATAAATATGAAATGATACAAAGGGGCTAAAAGAAAAACTTAGCGAGTATTTTGTGTTGGTTACATTATTCTCTTCATTTGTGGAGTTCGTCTTGGATGAAGTTCCTTCTTTTATTGTTCTCTCCTCCTTAGCATATATGGAGCCTATAAGAATAAGAAAAACAAAAGAAAAAAGTAAATATAAAGGCAAAAATAAAATTAAAATTAAATGCAAAAGAAAAAATAAGGTAAAAGCAAGTATACAAGCAGCGATAAGGTTGGGTTGCCTCCTAACAAGCGCTAAGTTTTATGTCTTCAGCCGGACATAACTCACTCTATCAAATATCTAGTGGCTGATGTCTCAAGAAGTTGAAGCTCTTGATCATGGAGAGGTTGTTTTCCTTCTTCATCAATGTATGGTTTCAATCTATGCCTAGTCACCTTGAAGGATTTGTTGGTCTTAGGATCTAAAGTTAAGATTGATCTATTTTCAAATGCTTCAAAGACCTCGTATGGACCATCTCACCTAGAGCGCAACTTCCCCGAAAAGAGTTCAAGGCGAGAGTTATAAAACTAAACCTTGTCATGGACATTGAATGTTTTCCAATTAATATGCTTGTCATGAAAGGCTTTGTTTTTGGCTTTATATATCTCGGTGTTTTAATATGACTCGTTCAGTAATTATTGGAGCTCTAGAAGTTGTAGAAGTCGTTCTTTCCCGGCTTGCTCAAGGGAGAGATTGAGCTTTTTAATAGCCCAATAAGTCCTATATTCTAATTCGATGGGGCGGTGGCAAGGTTTGCTATAGATGAGCCTAAACAGAAACATCCCAATGAGTGTCTTGAATGCGGTGCGGTAGGCCCATAGGACATCCGATAGCTTTGATGCCCAATCTCTTCCATCCGTTTGAATTATCTTTTTCAAGATGTTCTTCACTTCTCTAGTCCTGAATTCTACTTGGTCATTTTCTTGGGGGTGATACGGGGTCGTAACTCGATGGTGAACTCCATATTTTCTAAGTAAAGCTCGGAAATGGGAGTTAGTGAAATGAGATCTACCATCAATGATGATCGCCCTAGGACAATCGAATTGAGAAAATATATTGCTAACAATGAACTTATTAACCATTCGATAATCATTTGTCCTTGTTGGTATTTCCTCGACCCATTTAGACACAGAGTCGACTGCTACAAGAATATACTCTTTTCCCTCAAATGGTGGAAATGGTCCCATAAAGTCTATAGCCCTAACATAAAAAATCTCTACCTCAAGGATGGATTGCAAGGGCATTTCATCTCGCTATGAGATGTTTAATGCAGATTAGCACTTAAGACATTCCTTGAAATATTTGATGGTATCCTTGAATAAAGTTGGTCAATAGAAGCCACTTTGCAGCACTTTAGCTCCAATCTTTCTCGACGCAAAATGTCCTCCATATAGGGACCAGTGACACATCACTAATATATGAACTTGCTACTCCACCGGATTACATCGCCGAATAATCTGATCAGCCCCTAAGTGAAAAAATTGGGGTTCTTCCCAAAAATAATATCGAATATCATGGAAGAATGTTCTCTTTTGATTAGTGTTCCAATACTCGAGGACTAATTTCATGACTAAGTAATTCACGATATGCACAAACCAAGGTGTCTTAGTCATAACGGCGAGAAGTTGTTCGTCGAGAAATGTGTCACTAATTTCTCTAGAAGAAGTGTTCTCGAGTCAAGAAAGATGATCAGCCACTGAGTTCGCACTTCCCTTTTTGTCCTTAATTTCCAAATCGAATTCTTGAAGAAGGAGAACCCATCGAATCAATCGCGGTTTAGCCTATTTCTTGTAGAGCAAGTACTTTAAAGCGGCATGATCGGTGTATACAATGATCTTGCTGCCCAAGACATAAGGCCTAAGCTTCACAAGAGCAAAGACGAATGCCAACAACTTCTTTTCAGTAGTCATGTAATGGAGTTGGGCATCAGCTAATGTCTTGGTCACATGAAAAATGGCAGTCAGCTTCTTGTCGATACATTGCCCCAAAATTTCCCCCACTACATAATCCCAAGCATCACACATGATCTCTAAAGGTAAGTCCCAATTAGGACTTTGTAGAATAGGTGTTTCCACTAAAGATTGTTTCAGCTGCATGAAGGCTTGCTTTCCCTCTTCCTCAGTGATGAAATCTTTGCCCTTGCACAAGAGAGAAGTCAATGGTTTTGAAACTTTAGCAAAGTCTCTAATAAATTTCTAATAGAATTCGACATGCCCAATGAAACTTAGTAGTTCCCTTATTGAGTTTGGGAGCGCGAGGTCTTGTATCACCTTGACCTTTGCCTTATCAACTTCTAATCCTTTGCTTGAGACTAGATACCCAAGCACTATGTCTTCTCTAACCATTGAGGTGGACTTCTCCCAACTAAGCACTAAGCGTGTTTAATGCAAACATCGAGGATTTGCATTAAGTGCTCTACACGAGTGTCAAAGCTCAGCCCAAAAACTGAAAAGTCATCTAGGAAGACCTCAAGACTCTCTCCTATAAAGTCAGAGAAAATGGCTATCATGCACGTCTGAAAAGTGGCTATAGGCATGTGTTGGAACGCATGAATGCCAAAAGGACATGTAAATAAGGTCTTCTTTTGCTCATCAAGGTGAATCGCCATTTAATTATACCCAGAATATCCATCAAGGAAGCAATAATATCCTTGACTAGAAAGCTTATCAAGGATTTGATCAATGAATGGAAAGGGGAAATGTTTCTTTTTTGTTGCTGCGTTCAACTTTCGATAATTAATACATACTCTCCATTTTTTCAGAAGACGCGTTTGAATTTCTTTGCCCTTGTTATTCGTGGTCACAGTGATCGCCGTCTTCTTGGAGACTAAATGCATCGGACTAACCTATGGACTACCGGAGATGGGATAAATAATGTCGGCGTTTAACCACTTAAGGATTTCATCCTTCATCGCATCCCATACCTTACGGTTAAGCCTCCTTTGTGCCTCTCTAGAGGGACAAGAATCCTCCTCTAGAAAAATCCGATGAGTGCACAAAGGGGGGTCAATCCCCTTAAGATCTAATAAGCTTCATCCTATTTCCTCCTTCCTTCCTCGCAAAACCTCAAATAATCTCTCTTCTTGATCCTTCTCTATCTGCGAGGATATAATCACGGGTTTAGCGTGCTGATAATCAAGAAATTTATACTTCAAAGTAGAAGGTAGTGGTTTGAGCTCGGGTGTTGTCTCACTTAAGGAAAGGGATTGTCCTCAGGCTCCTCGATGCTCACATCTTCGATAAATTCCACCGTCTCCTCGATACATTTAGAAATCTCTAAATCCTCATAAATATCGATGGCGCCTACTGCATAAGATGCATGTGAAGGATGTTGTATCAATTTATTGATGCTCACCTTCATAGTACTCTCTCCTACCTGAAATATCACTTTTCCGTTGCCCCAATGTGTAATGGCTTTTGTGGTAGCAAAAAAATGGTCTCCCTAGTATGATGGGAGCGTCAGTGAAATCCTTCGTGGTTTTCATATCCACAAAAATAAAATCTACCGGAAAGTAACAGTTTTCTACCTTCACGATCACATCCTCCACAATACTATGAGGTCATCTTATAGATCCATCTGTTAAGCTCAACTCAATGAATAATGGCTGCAGCTTTCCAAGTGGACATGTGTCATACACTCTCTTCGGGAGGATATTAACACTAGCCCCCGTGTCGAGAAGAGACTAATTAAATATCCTGCACCCTATCTCACAACTAATCATGGGAGCTCCTAGAACACGTCGCTTTCGAGAAAGCATACTCAACATAATCGAGCTAATAGTCTCACTCATAGGAATTCGCTTTGGCTTCCTCATGGGGGTGCAAAGCCCTTTTAAGAACTTAGCGTCAGATGGAATATGCTGGAACGCATCTACTAAGGGGATGGTGATGGTGATCTGTCTAAAGGCCTTGAGCAACGTATCATCATTCTCGCTCGTCGAGACCTTGGGCTGGCTCAATAAATGAGGATAAGGCACTGGAGGTTTGTAAACTTCGGGATTGGGCTCCGCCCTAATCAGCTCCTCATTGGGTGTCTCCTCATCTTCGGAGTCCTCATCGGGGATGATCGTAGGAGAAGATTGGTCATCCTTCTCCTCGTTCGGGTTCTTGTGGCTCTTGTGGTCTTTATGAGGATCCACAAAGACCTTGCCACTACGTAGGCCCAAGATAGCATGTGTCTGCGTCAGTGCATTATCAATTTGAACTTGGTTCACATTGTGTGTGCGGGTTGACCATGCTTGCCCTAGATTCTTAGGGTTTGCTAGAGGTTGGGAAGGTAATTGGTCAGTAAATTTTACTTGCTTTCCCTTCCTTTGCTCGGCAGAAATATTAGAGCATTGGGCCTTAGCCCCTTTGACTCTATCAAGTTAGTCCCTAACCTCGGTCAATTTACTCATCATTTGTGCTAATACACTCATGATGGGATCAACGAAGGGTGCTGGAGGTGGCACTGCTAGTGGCGGTGTAACCGGTAGGGGAGGACCGGAGGTGAAAGGTGTCGGCCTCGGGTTCCCCATAGGCTGCTGAGCGGATCCAAAGGGCTGATGGTATGAAGTGTGTTGCCCGCTCCACTACTGCACATAAGATGGGTTATAATAACTACTGTTACTATAACCCTTCGTCAGGTAGTGATATCTAGCATCTTGGCTCAACGTCGGATATGCCGTAAGGTTTTGCCGAAATAGAAATGGAACTTGGATTGCCATCATGGGACAATCCAACTCGACATGCTCAAAACTCAAGCAATGCGAACATGGAGAGACATCACTATGTGCTACTAGTGCGAGGCCATCAGAACTTGATCGGATCTTAAGCAAATCCATAATCAAATTTTGTGCCTCGGTCAGCTTCTCAATCTTGTCCAAAATCATGCCCTTCTCCACTCCCTTTACATCCAACATCCCTCCTCTAGAGGGAGCGTTGTGTCCTCCGAAGGATTTAGCCGCATGATGGTGGCTATTTTCCGTCACCAACTCGACTAACTTGAGGGCTTCATCCTCATATTTGCTGATAAATGTGCCTCCACTAGTGAAATCAAGCAAATATCAATTCGGCGCACCTAAGCCATCATAAAATATCTAAGTCATGCTTCGGTATACAGTAACGCGAGCATTGTCTCAAAAGGTCTCTAAGTTTCTCCCATACCTCATAGAACACCTCGCCCGGACCTTGTGAGAATTTGCGTATAGCTCATCTCATGATACTAGTCTTCCCTTCTGAGAAGTATTTATGGAGAAATGCATCTTTCATATCTCTCCAGGAGTCAAACTCGTGACCTAAGGAGAAAAACCACTTTTTTTCCCTTTCCTTAAGTGTGAAAGGAACGAAGCGCATCTTGACCGTCTCAGAGGGTACATTGTGGAATTGATTGAATTCACACACCTGGCTGAATACATCCACATGTTAATACAGATCCTCTGATGGGAGTCCATGGAAAGAGTGTAAAAGGCTAAGTATGTGTGAGTCAATTTTCAAATTTGCACCTCTTTGAAGAGGGGGATTGACTCAAGCAGTCTGCCTCTAGATGATCGGTCTCACGTAATTACTAAGGCATCGTCTCACTGTCTCGGTGGGATGAGGGGTGTCTAATGGTTCTCCTCGTGTTGGTGTAGCAAAAGCTCGTACAGGAGTACTAGATTGAGTCTCTGATGGAGCTCTAGAATGTACGGATGTGTCAAATAGGTCATCATACAAGGGGTTATTCGTTATATGCCTCATGGATCTCTAATTTTGGTAACCTTGTCAGCCTCCTCGGTTCCTCAGATTCCTCTTCATAGCTATATCAAAAAGATCAAAGATATACTACCACTTATATATAAGATAATCAAAAATGTTTTTTTATCTAAATGTGATGTTCTAAATGAAAATGTTTAACTCTAATCCACCAAAAGAGAAATCGAGCTACACATGATCAAAAATCACACCACAAGTGCAAATAACACTAATAAACTTTTAATAATGGAGAACGTACCTCATATATCATTTTCCTCATCTCAAACAAGTGAAAAACGCAAAATAGAATACTGAATTGGATCAAAATGTAAAAACAAGGGCATTAGGTCCTTGCCGAAAATTAGGTCCTCGCCGAAAATCACGGAAAGAGACATACAAAGACAAAGATTATTTCCAAAAATATGCATCACCTTCATACGGACCACAAAGGGTATACACGTGAGAATACTTTATCTTGCTCAGTCCTCACACAGGAAATGCTACCGAGGTGATAATCATAAGGTCCACATACGAACCCATTTGCGAAGCCCCGGTCAACGCTCAATGAGAGTGATCGTCCCGACGCCACCTATGCCTCTTCTTCTTCCCGTACAGGAGAGCCCTCTCACGACAAAACTATCGCCATCGACCTTACCACTGTTTGCTCAACAATCCCGACGACGGAATATCGTCGGATATGATGGAATCCGAAGAAGAGATTCACCCAAATACAAGCACTCACTCGTTGATCTTCACGCCTAAAGCCCTATTTTTCAAGGGAAGAGTTGACAATGCTCGCAGAGCTACGTTATTACAAACCCAATTTCTACTCTTCCTTCCGCCGGGTGAACGCCAGAAGACGCCAAACTGGATCCGTTAGTCAACCAACACAGGAAATAACCGCCCGATGCGACGTTTCGTCGTAACCCCATATTTCTATAAAACGGGCATTGTAACGAAGAAAAGAACATGTTGATTATTGATAAAATTTGGTTACATGGTTCGTTTTATCCCTATGTGTTCATCGTATCCTCCCTGTGCTTCTCCCGCAAACCTTCATATTCCGAGATTCTATCCTCCTTTCCCTTCCTCCCTCCCGTTTTGTCTTCTTTCAATCACTTTACACTTAGACGCAAACGACGGAAACCTTGAAATCCAAACGGTAATCCAAGCGACGTACTTTCGTCTTCCACTTCAGGTATCATCCTCCATCCTACACCGTTATTAATAGTTCGAAATTTATCTCTGTAAGTTCAACTCTTACCCAATCTCATATTTCGAACTCTTCATTTCGTCATCCTCATTCCCGTTCTCCCGGATTCTCAACCTCCGCAATTCACTATTTACCATCCTATTCGCTGTACTAGATATATATTATTATCCTATCCCTGTTATTCATTCTCCTCTTATTTTATATTTATCATTGCCGTCATTCTCCTATCTACTTTATATCTATCCTCTATTCTTATTTCGTGTCTTGCCCTCTTCTTTTCATCTCTCTCCTATCTATTTCATCACTATTCTATTCTATTTCTTATTCGAACATCTTAATCTTAAACTATCACCCCTCACTTCTTCCCGATTTCCGTCGTATCCTCGGCATTAAATATAGAATATCCTCTCTAATATTTCTCTTCCATCACGATCACCCACATCCTTCTTATTCTCTCTTTCCAATCACTGATTATTATATATATTAAACTTCTTAAGCATTACATATCTGCTACCGACTTCTTCACCTACTCCGTATTCTATTCTCCCCCATCACTCTACCTATTTTCGTAACTCCTTCACTCTCTCTCTATTATCTATATTATTAAATATTTCATATTCTCTTCTCTGATTATTCATCTTATCGTCTCTACTAATATCATCATATATCTTTAAATTCCTTAATTATATCACACTATATTCTCACTGATTTATAACATCATTTCATAGTGATATCATTCATAGATCCTCCCCATATTGTAGGATTTAGATACAGCTTCTCAATTATCCTACATCACCCTTGGTAAAAATATCCGCTAGTTGTTTCGTGGTTGGAATGAACTGAGGCAGTACAATTTGCATCTCCACTTTGTCCTTGATAAAATGTTGAAGCCGAGAAATATGTTTGGTTCTATCATGCAGGGCTAGATTTTTTGCAATAGCGATTGTGGATTGGTTGTCACAACAGATGATGATATTCGGTTGCAGAAATAGGCGAAGATCCACCAGCAATTCCTTTATCCAGAGCCCTTCACAAATGCATTTCACAAGGGCCCTGAACTTAGATTTAACACTAGATATAGAGACTTCCTTTTGTTTCTTGCTTCGCCAAGTAACAAAATTAGGGACCCAAAAAGCACAATATCCTATCGTAGAGCGCCTATCCACAGGACTTCCACCAAAATCGGCATCAATGTAGACAGAGAATTGAATGTCTTCCCCTCGTTTAAAGAATAGGCCTTATCCAACAGTGTTCTTTAAGTAGGCCAAAACTCAATCAGCTGCCACTTGATGAACTTCTCGAGGATCAAACATGAATTGACTTAGTACATTCACAACATATGATATATCTGGCCTAAAATGGTTTAAGTAAATCAACCTACCAATAAGGCGCTGGAAAGAGATTTTATAAACTGGAGAACTAGATTCAACCTTATCCAGCTACATGTGTGGATCAACAGGAGTAGTACTAGGTCGACAATCAACCTTCCCTGTCTCACGAAGCAGATCAAGAACGTATTTGTGCTGCAATATGAAGATACCATCTTTTGAATAAGCAATCTCAATGCCAAGGAAGTACTTCAAGGACCCAAAAATTTTAATATCAAAAGTGGCAGACAACTGTCCTTCCAACCTCCGAATCTCATCAACATCATTCCCAGCGACTACTATGACATCGACATAGACCACCAGGATTGAAACCAAGCCTGATTTTATATGATTAAAGAATAAGGTTTGATCATCACAACTTTGTGAGTACCCAAATGATACCATAGCTCCAGTGAACTTACTGAACCATGCCCGGGGTGATTGCTTTAGTCCGTACAATGCCTTCTTGAGCTTGCACACAACTCTTGGATCCTCCGAGAGAGAATATCTAGGAGGAAGTTTCATATAAACCTCTTCCTCGAGATCACCATGCAAGAAGGCATTCTTGATGTCAAATTGGAGGAACTTCTAGTTTAGAGATGATGTCAATGCAATGAGAACTTGAACGGTATTAAACTTTGCTACAGGAGCAAATGTCTCAAAATAATCAATGCCTTTTGACTGCATGAACCCCTTTGCAACTAGTCGGGCCTTGTATCTCTCCAGACTACCATAAGCATTGAATTTTCGTGTGTAGACCCAACGACACCCCACAACACGCTTCCCTGGAGGTAATTTTACCAACACCCATGTAGAGTTTCTCTCTAGTGCCACCATCTATTCATCCATTGGAGCTTTCCATTCTCTACTCATAAGAGCTTCTTGAGTATTTTTTGGACTGGCACAGATAAAAGTGCATAGATAAAATCACGATAGCCAGGTCTGATAGAATCATATGAGACATAATTAGTAGTAGGGTAAAGAGGTCTGCTCCTGCACCTTCTCATCCCTTTACGTTGAGCAATAGGCCAACCCAAATCATCTGGTAGAATTGGTTGGACACTTTGCTCACCAAGTGTTATAGTTTCACCTGTCTCCTTATCATTTTGTTCCACATCATGTCCTGGATCTTCCAAGTCATGTCCTAGATCGTGTCCACGATCGTGTCCAGGTACATTTGAGTCATCACCATCATTGGACTCTCACTAGTTCTATCTCTCTCTTCAACAACATCCTGTTGCACCCCATGAGTTGAGACAGAAGTCGATTGAATCATGGGAGATTTTTCAATTGCCTCAGAAGGTAGATACAAAAATTGTCGATCAAAGTGAGTTTGACGTGGAACTTCTTGAGATACTTCAACAGGTGAACTAAAGAACATAACAGCTTCTCTAAAAGTTACGTCAGTAGAGACATACAATCTTCTTGTGGCTGGATCATAACATTTATACCCTTTTTGGGTATTTGAATATCCAATAAATTCGCACCTAAGAGCTTGAGGATCAACTTGTTGCTTTGCATATGAACGAAGGCTTCGCACCCAAATACCCTGGCAAGAAGTCTTATTCCAAGTTTCACCCATGGAAAAATTTGGACATGATGTCAATCGGAGCTTGATAATTAATGGTTCTTGCTGGACTCCGGTAGATGAAGTGGGCTGTTGTGCACACGGCTTCACTCCAAAAATATTTAGGCATATTTAATTGAAGAAGAAGCGTCTGAGCAGAAGACAAAAGGTGACCCAATTTCCTTTCCGCTAAGCCATTTTGTTGAGGGGTTCTCACACATGAGGATTCATGAGTTATCCCTCTATCATTCAAATAATTATTAATCTCATATGTGAAGAACTCCTTAGCATTGTCGAAATAGAAAACCTTCACCTAAGTATTGAACTAAGTTTTATTTAATTCAAAGAATCGAATAATTACAAGTGGCATGTCGGCCTTTGACTTTAGCAAATAGACCCATGTGAAACGTGTGCAATCATCTACAAACACGATAAACCATCGATGTCCATTAAGTCCCTGCACGTGACACGGACCCCATACATCACTGTGAATTCGTTCAAATGGCTTTAAGCAACGTTCATCAGAACTTTTAAAAGAGGACCTACGGTGTTTGGCTAACTCGCAGGCATCATAAAAAACATTCCTCATGTCCACATTCTTATAAAGAGAAGGAAAAGACCATCTCAACAATTCAAAGGTTGGATGACCCATACACCTGTGCAACAGTTCTAGAGTTTCCACTATTCTTAGAAGATGCGTTGAGGAGAGATTTGATGCTAGATCTTCATCAAGCAGCAGCAATCCAGCCTCCCTCTTAACAGTGAAAATCTGCATCCCATTCACCTTGTCACAGACAAAACAATCATCATCATCAAAAATAAAGCGCCAACCAATATTTTTAATAAATTTCTGTAGAGAGATTAGATTTGTCTTCAGACATGGAACGTGCAACAAGTCCTTAAGAGTACACTTGGCAAGTCGAATAACACCGGACCCCTCAACGTCCAAAACTTCTCCCCCAGTACAACGAACTTTATTCGGCGTCATATGGTATGTGGCACCGGTATCTAATACCCACAACATTGAATTCAAAGAGGAGGAACTCACTACATTAGCTGCAATAGGGGTGATACATGACCAAGCCATGGATATAGAACTAATATTGGTCTTGGGACGCTCTTCACAATCAATCTTCAATTTCTCATTCATGGTTTCCGGCGGAGCGTTAGACACTCTCCCCCATATCCTGGGCCACAAAGGCCTTCTTCGGCTGTTGTGTACGCATCTGCTGCAACAGCTTGTAGGCCAATTTGTGACATTTATCCTTGGTATGCCCCTTCTTCTTGCAGTAGTAGCAGACCAAAGTCTCCTTGTCTTAAGAGTAGTTAACGGCTGGTGTAGAGTTCTTCATAGATGGTTCTTGCAGCTGAATCATCAGCAAAGAATTCGAATTAAGACTTGGCGCAAGAGTCTTCAAGATGAATGCAGCGGAACCTGAGGACACACCTCCCTTGTGAGGATTTAGCACTAACACCTTTCCTGGACTCAGACTTAACTAGTTCAGTAATTGCTTCATCAAGGTTTGGCAACTTCTTCCAATGAATGAGCTGACTGACAAGATTCTTGTATTAAGAATTGAGGCCCATAAGGAAAGTAAATATCCTCACCTTTAACTCATTTTTTCTCTCCTAGAATGAGGATTCTCAACTGGCCAATAGAAGCTTATCTTCCTCCAGATCGCCTTTAATTTACTAGAATAGGCAACCACACACAACTCGCCTTGCTTGATCTGTTTGACCTTGATAAGTAAGTCGTAAATGCGCCAATCATTGTGCTCCTTGGAGCACATACCCATAACCTCGTTCCAAATTTTCTTGACAGTTGTAGCACAATTGTAGTCCTCCATCAGTTCCTCTGACATATTACTCAACAGCCAAGAATGAATCAATGCATCTTCAGCATCCCAAGTTTTACGCATAGGACTTCCCAGCTCCACAAGGTCGTCACTCAAATGATTGAGCAAACCCCTTGCTTTGAGAGTCAGTTCAACCAACTTGTTCCATCGAAATACCTTAGAACCCGTGGACTTGATCCGAAGATCAGGTAGAGCAACATCTGGGTGTCTAGTAGACTTCTGAGACTCAGTGTCTACAAGAGACATTGACTTCTCCAAGTCTTCCATAGAAAAAATCCAAAAAAGACCAAGAGAGTCCAAACAAAGATCCGGGCAAAGGAAGATCGTCCGAGGAAGTCAAACAGACCTCAAGAGAGTCGGAGAAAGATCAACCTTACTCTGATACCATATTGCAAAGTTCCTCAGTGATTAGACCCCCTCTCGAAGCTGGAACCTCTTCGTTAAGGTTCCTCAGAGGACATGACCTCCACCCGGCACTGTAATCCCCAATTAGGGTTTCGAATCAGAAGAAGCCGCTTAACTCCAGTAGTTTTGGGGACTTAAATACCTCGGATACAATAGCAGACCAGAAAAGGTAAGACAGCCCCCCCACTAAAAGGAATGGGCCCACCACTTATGAAGGGCGCCCACAGTAAGTGACTATGGGCCCCATGTACACCCTACGAAAGTAAAAAGGGAGAATTGAGAAAAGGAGACACGGTCTAACAATGACTCAGCTAGAGTCAACATGGAATATGATGGTATAACTAAGATAAATAGATATGTAAATAATATGATAAACTAAACTAATCATGAAAACTAACGAAGAATAATTTAAATATAATATGCCTCAGTTATACATAAAAATAGTATTAAAATGAAATAAATTAAAATAACCCCCTTATGAGCTGATGTGTACTGGCCTTTGATGTTGACTTTGACTTGATTTTTGCCTTGATTTTTACTTATGCAGTTGACTTCAAGTTCTGTAGTTGACTTTGACTTCTATTGACATTGATTTCTGCAGTTGGCTTTGACTTTTGTTGACTTTGACTTCTGTTGACTTTGATACCTGAAGTCTTCTCCCTTGAATGTATATAAAAAGAAACACAACACCACAAGTAATCTTTCCCTTGAAATTTAATACCTTTAATCTCACCTTAATGAGGTCTCACTAAACCTAAAGTGGATTATCAATGTTGTATTGACTTGTTGAACGGACGTCAAATAGATTTTTTTGAAAAAATCAAAGTTTAAATAATAAAGTGGATTACTAATGAGTACACAAAGCTTTTAAATAAACTAAAAACAGTCCTTTTAAATAATTACGAACAAAATATTGGCAGACAAAAATAAATTTTAAATAATTACGAACAAAGAATATCTATTCGGTTGACAAGCACACAACTGAAGTTTCCTAAAAAGGGGTTTATAAATAAATCATTTATTAAGTCCACTACAGATTTCAAGAATGCAATTTAAACAGATTTATGATTAAGAATAAAAAACAAAACACAAAAGAAAAAAACTGAGAACTTAAGTTTAAAATATCAAAAGTAAGAAAATAAGAGGAAAACTAGAGCGAAAATAAAAAGTCAGAAATGAAAAAAAGGGTAAATTGAGATTTGGAAACTTGGGATATTAAATTGAAAGATAGATGAATGAAATCAAATTTTAAGAGAATTGGAGAGAACGACAGATCTAAAATAGACTTAATTAAAATAAAAACTAAAAATTATTATTGACTCCATGAAGAGTAGAGAAAAAGCACGGACAAGAAATCAGAGAATCAAATCGCAGATCAATTTAACCAACCTCTAATTGAAATCCAAAAAAAAAAAATCTAGAAAAAGGATTTTAAGCACCACACAAATCCGAAATAGACACAAAGAAATTTCAAAAATGGAAGAACTCGTTGGAGACCAATCTTTCACTGGGAGGAGATGTCGTCGCGTCCTTTTCGGTATCGGCGTAGATCACGATTTCTCCACGAAATTTTTTTTTGTAATCGCACGCGCTGGAGAGATGAATCACCATTCTTCTTCTCTTCACTGAAGCAAAACCCATGTTCCTCTTTTTCCTTTTCGCAAGAGAGAGAGTCGCGATTTTAGTTATTTTAGGGTTTTAAAGAGTGGAATAGAGAGAAAAAAACCGTTAGTTCTTTTTCCTTTTCATTTTATTTTGCTTGTAAAATGAGTACCTGAAAATAAAAAAGAAAAAAAGGACAAATTAGACAATATTTAATTTAAAAAGATCTAAAATGCAAATGAAATATATAACAAAAATAATTGTGATAAGAAAATAAAGAACAATAACATGTTTTAACAATGGATCTTACGATTTATATTCTAAACTAATGGTAATGTAAAAACTAAGCATAGAAACTACGATAATAGGAATAATGATAATAATTGATTGTTTATGTGTATATGGCTTAATATTTGTTTGAGTCATTAATACATATCTTTAGGAGCATATCCTTCTATTTTTAGAACACTAAAACAATGATAATGATAATCCTACACAAGTATTCAGGAAAATGTATCAAATAAGGTGGAGTTCAAAGATATGGGGCCTCAACAACCCTCGCAAATACAAGAAGAAACTTCAATACTCGATTCACATGACACAAGTATAAGTCCTTCGACTAATTTTGTTGTACGAGATTGTGGAAGAAGAGAATAAGACCACCATTGAGGTATGGTTTTGATAACATGGTACCTTATGCACTTTCTATTGCTCAAGAAGCCATTCAAGATGAACCAATAAGTTATACGGAAGCCATAACTTATCATCAAGGGGAAAAATGATTGTTGGCCATGAAGGATGAGATGGAATCCCTTCACAAGAATCACACATTGGATCTTGTCAAGCCTTCAAAAAATAACGAAAATTTTTAATTTCAAAAGGATATATAAGAATAAAAGTGAAACTTGAAGCGTAGAAGGAGAAAATTATACGACATGTTTGGTTGCACAGGATTATAGTCAAGCGGAAAGGGTTGATTATAATAATGTCTTCTCCCTTGTGATAAAACATGCCTCAATACGTGTCTTTTTCAAAACTTGTTACATCTCATGACTTGGAGTTAGAGCAAATGGATATCAAAACTGCCTTTCTTCATGGAGATCTTGATGAGGAACTTTACTTGCAAGAACTAGAAGGCTTTGAAGTCAAAGCTAAGGAGGACCATGTGTTGGAGCTAAAGGACCTAGTCCTTTTTAGGCCATGTTGACCAAGTCAAAGGTGGAGATTTTTTAGGGTTGACTTGGTCAACTCTATACCATAGAAGCTTCTAGAATGTTCTAGAATTTTCTAGAGTTTTATAAAATCTTCTATATGCTTCTAAAATCTTCTATGTTGTTTCTAGAATCTTCTATGCTGCTTCTAGAAGCTTTTGAAGTCTTTTAGATTACCTTAGAAGATAATGGATATGTCTAAACGCTTGTGGACCTTTCTAGATGTTCTAGAAAGGTATGAACATCTTTTAGAGAGAGAGTCTTGATAACATGTCATTGAGACATTCATTTTTATTATTATAAATGGGTTTCAACACATAATTCTTGTTAATATAATGCATGTTATCATGTTTTTATGATAATTTTGCATTCATCATTTCATTCTACTCATATACTCAACTTACATTTATTTAGTGCTAATTTGGTAAAAAAAAGTGTCCTATCATTCATCATTCTTTTCAATTACATATACTATGAGACTAAACCCATTTGACTCTTTCAAAGTCAAGTGGTTGAATTCTCACATTTTCTATGAGTTATGTGGCTGTGGGGACAAAGGTATGCAAGTAGGAAAGCATAGATACGAATGACGATAAGAGGAAAGAGGAAACAACTCTCTGCTAAATTTGAACACCAACCAACCATATTTTTGTGAAATTTGGTAAATAAGGTTTGGACTTGTGACGAGACGAGACCGCGAGGTTGTCGATTTCAAGCGGTATCACGTCAAAAATTATACCGAACTTACCAATTTGATGAAAATGTATCGAATTCAAGGGTATAATGGTAAATACGGGTCGAATCCACAGGGAGTTTAGGTATTTTCGAGATATCTTTTAGAATTTGGTCAAATTGGACGATGAATTGAGGTGAGAAATTAGGGAAAATGGTGTTTTTAGAAAGATAACTTCAAAACGAATCCACGGAATCAAGAATCATCGAATTTGGACTTGATTTCGCGGAGAAATCGAAATTTGAAGTGGAGAGAAAATTTCGGACGTTAAAAATCGTGATTTAAGCTAAAAATTGATGAAATTAAACTCTAAAACCTAATCTAAATGAAAATTAAAGATAATAGGAAGATAATCTAGGAAAAACCGCTTCCACTAAACCTGTTTAGCGATCAAAACGAGGTGATTAAGTCGATTAATCACCGAAAACGTCAAGAGCGTCACAACCGGCTTCAAGCGGCGATTTCTTCTTCGATTCTCCACCAAATCTTGATTTCAACCCCTCCATGGATGCGGAAATGAAAGAGGAAGAGGATGGAATCAAGAGAAATGAGTGGATCGGTGTCTAGACAAGTCAATTTGATTGAAATCCAACTCGAATGCATACATCGACGAAGAACAAGGCTATTTAAGCTAAATTTGGGCGTAACCGTCCGATCGTTTCGATCAACGGTTACGATGAAACGTTCCATCGTGGACAGTTTCTATTAAGTCCCAGCCGTTTGATCTTGATCGACGACTCTGATCTTCCGCGTGGATTAGCGTTATAAAAACGCTTTGATCTCGCTCCTTGGATCACGATCCGACGGCTGAGATGCGATCCGCGCCGACGCATCTCGGCCGTTATAATTCTTTAAAAATGCCACGTGCATGATTGATCGTCAGTGGTCCACGGCGCATGCGATCGACGCGCGTCGATCGATCGCCCATTTGATCCGTCGCCCCTCGTCGCGCCACGTCGCTAACATCAGGGCCGTTATAACTCGCCCAATCAAGCACGTGTTTGATCAAGTCCGGTGGTCCACGCGTCCATTTGATCGGCGTCCTCCGATCACGATCTATCGCTTCTCGTTGTGCCACGTCACCTGCACTCAGGTATGATTAGTCACACATGGAAGATATTTTGGAAACCGTCGGGTTTATAAGACCCGACGGTTTCTAAGGGTATGACCCTTCCCATATAAGGAAGGACAAAGAACCTTATTATATATAGAGTAAATAAATAATTATATGTATATCGCGCCACGTAGGCGCTGCGCGGATCCGCGTGGCGCTGCCACGTGGCCTTGCGTGCCACGTCGCATCCACGCGGGTCCCGCGCCCATTTTTGCCCATTTTTTATTTATTATTATTATTATTTAATGTTTTAAATAGAAAATAAAATCATAAAAAATCCGGAAAAATACAAAAAAATCCCTAAAAATTGTAAAAATTATATCTTTTAAAATACAACTCCAAATTAATCCAAATTTCTTTCATTAGATCTGAAATTTAATTATCTATCATTCTAAAAATTCAAAATATTTAAATAACAAGAGATTTAATTTATATTTCAAAAATACATTCATTTATTTAAGATTTTAACTTTAGAAAATTAAATGAATGTTCATAAATATGATTTCTCTCATTATTTAACTTTAAAAACCATTCATAATCTCAAGTAAAGATGGGTTATAAAATCATTTATCCTTAATTTATAATAATTAACCCTAATTTAGTGTATTTTGAGATTATAACATAATTTTGCATGAAATGATAGAAATGCACTCAAAGTATGATAACATGCACATAAATGTAATGTTTTATGCCTTAAATTGCATTAATAATCATGTTTTATCATGTTAAGATTGCATGTTATCAATTTGGTAGAGGGATTATCATAAGATGTTTGGATGATCCAAAATTAATTTAGAGTGAATATTGGGACAACCTCCTTATTTTTAAGGAGGTTGGACCAAACTTAATTTTTCTTAAATGAGACCTTAATTTTTTCTCATCATTTTAGATATTTTTGAATGAAAAGATAGAGGATTAATGATGGAGAATTATCTCATCACATGAACACAAGGGTTCTAAGTGAACCTAGATATGACTTAAGAGAAATCATTCTCAACAGCAACAAAATGGCATACTCCTCCTTATTCACAAATTTGAGAAATTATCCATTCATGAAATGAATGAAGGAAGCCTCTGTAAAACTTTGAAAGAGAGTGTAGATCCAATGGGAATTATCTTCCCTCCTTCTCCATTTTCATATTGATCCAAAGATTGACTTGGTCAAAAGAAATTAAACCCTCATCCTTAGATACTTAGAATTCTTTGAATAGACCAAGTCAACCACCCTTACCTTGGTATATGTTCCTTAATTTCCAAACCATATCCACTATATCATAGGTACCTTGTATAGTTATAATTATTGATCTCAAGAAAATCAATAGGAACCTCTTTGTTATTAAACTCCCTTCTTTCTTGAAAACCACTCATAGATAGAAATCTTAGAAGAGATCTATATACTATTACTTAAAGGAGAAGTGTCTTTGGAATCTACCTCAAGACAAAGCTTATGCATGAGTGAAACTATGCTTCTACTTGTTGATAATCAACATGAAGGATCTGCCATTAAAGAAGACAGTCATCAAAGGCCTTCCTCCTAATTATCCAAGAGCTCCAAGATCCTCAAGAAGAGCATAAGAGAAGCCTCATAAATAACAATGTCAAAGCTCACGATCCCCTCAAAGTGAATAAGAGACAACTACAACAAAAGAGCTTTACGATTTCTAAAAGCTCAAGAAGACTTAAAACGAAGTATGAAGATATGAGGGATAATCCGGTTGAAGAGAACATGAGATCGGTGTAAAGTCCATATCCGTTCTATTGGTCACCATGAGGGCTTAAACTACACAAGAACGAGAGTGAAGAGAGACAAAAAGAAGAAAAAGAGAATCTGAGAAGCTCTATGTTCCTGACGAGAAAGGTTACGAGTTACTTCAGGATAGTAATATTATTAGCTTTCACCGGCCCAAACCAGGAAGCACAAAGTTTAAGCGTCTTACAAAAGGCTTCCAAAATTTCTTCAATGAGAAATTCGGCCGGAAAAAAGTTCACATGGTCCACATGCAAACTCACCTACAGATTCCCCAATCAACGCTCGATGAGAATGGAAGCGTCCCGACGCCCACCTCTGCCTTCTCGTCACCCCGTCCAGGAGAACTTTTCGATGTCAAAAAAATTATCCTCAACACACTGCTTACATGGCCACAAGTTCATCAAGCGGTCACGGAAATATCGTGATATTAAGTCTACGTGCTGACGTCTCTCCACATCGCCACAGCTGCCCAACAATCCTGACGACAAAATATCATCGTACATGACTGGTTCCAAAAGAGTGAATCGCGAAATACAAATACAGTCACACAAGTCTTCTCGTCATCTCGCCGAGTGAGAATGTCAAAGGACGCCAAGCCGGGTCAACCAGTCAACCAATGCGGAAAATAACCGTCGCGACGTGACACCTCGTCGTAACTCCCCTTCTTTATTTCTATTAAACATAAATTTGTAGAGACGAAAGGACATGTTGTTTTATTGAAATGAAACTATTTTCCTTGGTTGGAAAAATCCATGTGTTCATCATGTTCCAGTCTACCATTCTCCCTTCCAAGTCTCATTCTGAATTCTATCTTCCCCTCTATTCTCCCTCCACTGTTGTCATCTTTCATCAACCTCAAGTTAAGAAGCAAACAACAGAAATCTTGGACCCATTGGTGATCTCAAAGGTATCTACTTCACATTGATTTAAAGGTATCATCCTCTCCTATTCTTTCGTGATTGATAGTTCCTCCAATAGATCCATAAGTCCAACATTATTCTCTCCTCTTCTTATCTATTATCTTCCTTATAACTACTATCCAAAACCATCTTAACATATTCCCAGTCACCGTCATATCCATCCTACATATCCTCCATACTGTTCTTCCTCTTTCTCTCATAAATTACTTAGCATCCTACCCAACCTCCTTCTCATTGCAATTCAGTCTTATCATCATTATTCTTCACTCACCTACTTGCATTTCTCTTTCTCATATAGTCACTGATATATATTTTAGCCCATCTTATTCTTCATCTTATAACCTCTCCACCATAAAATATCATAAAAGTCACTTCAAATCAATACATAATATAAATCATCATTTGATACATTTATCTCCTCCACGCATTCATTACCATTATCATAAAATTCATTTAACCGCATTATCCTTTTCTTATATTCACTAATCTATACCTTAATCATTCGTATTATCTTTCCCAAATCTTCTCCACCTTCTAAACTTATATTTGGTTTAATCCTCTTCTTTATATAAACCGTATCTCCCTTTCAGTCATCTTTCTTTATCCTCTCAATCATATTCCTTACCATTATTCTGATAATCCTCTATCCGATTATTCCTCTTCCACTTACTCACTGATATACAATTCTAATTATTCTTATTATCAATATTATTTCCTCTCCACACTACATAATTAATATAAGCACCATTCTTATTCATTAAACTATAAATATCATATTCTCATTCCATTATCTTTTTCTACGCATTCATCTTATTGTCGTTACTCTTATTATCTTCTATCCTCATATTTGCCGAATTATCCTATTCAATTTCCTCTCTAAATCATACATATATTCCTCACTGATATCATTCATAGGTCCTTCATAAGGTTGTAGGATTATTTCATAATTAAAATAAGTAGATATTCATATAATAATTCATTCATCTCTTCATCACATATACACACTTACTTTCTCATCTACATACACATCATTTCTAAAATATCCTACATCAATTAAATTCTTGATCCAATGGAGAAAATTTAATAGAAAAAAAAAGTTTTATATTATGAGACATTCAATTTCTATGTTTAGAGATTTTTCTAAAATTTTTCTTGAATTTTTTGTAAATTTTGTGGGGACTTTTCCAATTTTGAGCATATTTACAAAAATGCCACTTCAATTTTTTAATTAAAAATTTAAAAAAATTTCCGTTTGCTTTTTGAAGAGAAAATTTACACAAATACCTTGCTGATTTTTTTAGGTAGAAATTTACAGAAATGTCCCTATGCACGATCTCAATTAACGACTAGGATTTTTCTAAATTAAAATCATGATATCTCACGATCTAAATGGAGTTTTGAACTAAAATTTATGGCTACATTCATCTTTTAATCATCTATCTATCCATACCCTCTGATCAAAGAATCAAGTAGGAAAAAATGATTTTAATGATTGAACTCTTTTACCCCTCTTTACCTGCAAACCCTTGGAACCCACCTATAAAAGCCTTACATTTTTCTCTCTCCTTATAGTTTTTGGCTCTCTCTTAGCATCAGGCTACCATAAAGAAAGGGAGAGGAGGTCAAGGCCCAAGGAGGAGTATTTTTTTAATGCTCAATCTTATAGTGGAGAAGGGAGCAGGCAAAGATCCTGATCAGAGCGGATCGAGCATCACCCGGCCTTGGATGAGCACACCAACAAGGTTTGTGAAAATATCTAGATTAGATTTTCGCGTGGGAATATCTCCATTACAATAGACATGTTCTTTTTCTTTTTTGTTTTCTTTTATTTGAGTATCTTTGACATCATCTCCGCGTGCATGTCTCACTTTCACCCTCACCGTGCATTTATCCATTTCTACCGCCATCTATTTTCTCATCTTTCCATCTTATTATCTCCATTTCCATCTCTATTAATCTAATTATCTCATCTCTTTTCTAATTTCTATGTTAATTCTAAGAGAAACTCAAAACTATTGCTCGTACTTACCTCCACGTGCTCTATTCCAACTCACACATCTTTATTTTGAAGACATAACCTAATTACTTTAACTCAATATGGATTCAACCCTTACTGACACTATACTAAGTAAGGAACTATATTTTATTGGATGGAATCGACGCACAACAACGATGAAAAACATACGTGATCGAGGTCATCAAGTCTCTAGAAGCTTCTAAGGAGCATTATAAAAGAAGGACCTCTCACCCAGGCTGGGAAAAACCTTAAGGAAGCAACCCAAGAGCATGATAAGGGAGTGAATCCCTCGTGGAGGAAGTGTCAAGCTACTTGAATAGTTGGAGAAAAGAGAACGGGCAACATAACATCTTTGAAAGAAGTTTTTTGAATAGGTAACACTAGTGTGGCTCTTCTTGTTGGTTAGTCCCTTTGGTGAACTTGTTCTCTTTCCTCATTTTTTCCTAGCTATTTTGGACTTGTATTGTAAAAAAATTTCATCTCATTTAAGAAGGTTTTTTTTCTCCATCTTGGTGGTGGACTTTGTCAATTCTTATCCCTAGATTCTTGGTGGATACTTAAGGTTAGTTGGATACATACTTTAGACTCATTTATCAAAAAGATCATCAACACAATCAAATCAAACATTGTGCGTTACATGACATTCAAGCTTCACATGACAACATGGCTTCATCGCAACGCTCTTATGTAGATCTGATGGCAGGGACCTAAATATGACAATTTAATTTCTATCATTCAATTGTAGCCATCAACTGCCCGATTCACACTCTATTTATACCCTCTAGCTTCAACGATGTATACATTCTTGGGCTTTTGACTGGTCAAACCTTTTGGATAGCATAATCCTTAAATATGTTGTTTTGACCCTCCTCTTGACTCAATTCCATTTCCAAGGAGTGCATGAAATCAAGATTTCATTGACAGAGAAGCCTTACCAAGGGATTAGATGGATTATTTCAAGTGTGCTTTTGGGTTTCTTCGTAATCTTTTGTCCTATACCATTAGATTTTAATTTTGATTAGTAGATTAGGTTAATTTTAAAAAAATTCAGAGTTTTCTCTTTCTTCACTACCAATTTTTCTCTCTACTCTTTTATTTCTCCATACATACAAGTCCAAATTGCATAAGTTGTGATTTTTTGGTTTCGTCTATGAGTTATCTTTCCAAAAATGTTAATTTTCTTAGTTTCTCACCTGAATTTATTGTCCAATTTGATCAAATTTTGAAGAGATCTAATAAAGTTCCCTAATTCTTCGTGAATGTGACCCTTACTCACCATTACTATAATTAATTCTTAATGAAACCCTTAGTTGAATGAGTTTGGAGTTTTTTTACTCATGGATGTGTGTTTTCAATGATTGTACAATCTTTTTTTTCAACGTGTGAGCCATATTGAAGAAGAAATGGGATTTTAAAAAGTGCCCATTACATCAAGATTCAAGCGATGTGATTACATTGTATGTTGCACTATGGCTGGTAGGTGAAGATCAAATAGTGTATAATGATGTCTTGGATTTCAATTGGAGTGTTCTGTTGCCGCCCCTATTTAGGAAAATGTGGAGCATCACATCTAAAGGCTAATGAAGAGGGCGTTGCCACATCCCTCACACCCTATAAAGGAAGATAGGTGGCTGTTATGCATCTGCCTGGCCCAATCCATCTTGTGGTTCCCAATTGATAGTAATGAATACAAAATGAATGTGGTCCCTGATGGGTATTATGTGGCCTGCAAGCCAATCACACTTTCATCTTTTTTTATGTTCATTGAAATGAACTTTTATTCATTGTCATTCTTGTGTGATGTTTGCAATGAATTCCATGAACATATGTAATGATCAACTGAATTATGATGAGATCATAATACAGTGGTTGCTATTCTTTAAACATATGTTCTAAAAATTCATATTCGTAAGTTATTCGAGAAGGACATTGAATTATCCATAAATAATAGCACTATCTAATCTGACTCATATGATGAGTATGGCTGATCCTACAGCCATCGGTGTTGAGACACCAAAGATAGATAGCGGGTGCTCTTTGGAGAAAGAGTTCACTAAATTGATCCGTATTAATCCCTGAATGGTATTATGTCAAATTTTCAATCAGGTTGATTCATGTCACGGTTGTGTACATGGTCCTTTGACTTGAGACACCAAAGACATCTTATGGATGGATGATCCTATTTTGACTATGACTTACGAATCCCTAGCCCCAGGATCTCCAAAACGTCATAGACTGGATACGACATGAAGTTCTAGAAGGTGTTTGAGTGGTTAAGATGGGATCATCCTCCCTCGATATATAAAGAGATCAACTCAGGGAATGAGAATCGGTTAAATCCTTAGCCAAGGTAGTGGAAATATTAGAGAAGTTGTTCTCAATGATTTCCTACTCGCATCAATACTAAATTGAGTGACCAATTAGGGTTTGACAATTATCCATATCTGATAACATGCAATCTTAACATGATAAAACATGATTATTAATGCAATTTAAGGCATAAAACATTACATTTATGTGCATGTTATCATACTTTGAGTGCATTTTTATCATTCTATGCATATTTATGTCATAATCTCAAAATACAATAAATTAGGGTTAATTATGATGAATTAAGCATAAATAATTTTATAACCCATCTTTACTTGAGATTATGAATGGTTTTTAAAGTTAAATAATAAGAGAAATCATTTTTATGAACATTCATTTAATTTTCTAAAGTTAAAATCTTTTAAAAATGAATGTATTTTTGAAATATAAATTAAATCTCTTGTTATTTAAATATTTTGAAATAATTAAATTTCAGATCAAATGAAAGAAATTTGGATTAATTTGGAGTTGTATTTTAAAAGATATGATTTTTACAATTTTTAGGGATTTTTCTGTATTTTTCCAGATTTTTAAACTATTTTTCTTATTCTATTTTCGATTTTTAACTTTTTTTTATAAATAAATAAAATAAAATAATAATAAAAATAATTAAAAAAAGGGGCCGCGGGGCCCTCGTGGATGCGACGTGGCACGCAAGGCCACGTGGCAGCGCCACGCGGACCCACGCAGCGCGCCTACGTGGCGCGTATATATCGTATATATATTTATAGTTTATATAGTTATAAAAGGGGTCTTTGTCCTCCCCTATATGGGGAGGGTCATACCCATTGAAACGGTCGGGTATTATATACCCGACAGAATCTTTAATTTAGTCCGTGTGGGACTAATTTTATAGCGTGCTTACCTTGCAGGCGACGTGGCGCGACGACAGGCGTTGGATCGCGCGGCCGATCGATCGACAGGCGTCGATCACGTGAGCACTGGTCCACAGATCAAGATCAAAGACACGTGCGCAAATAAGAAGAGTTCTAACAGCTGGATTAAAGCCACGTGGCGGCATCTCATGCGCTGATCGCGTGGACTCATGGCACACCAAGAGATCAATCAACACGTGCGTCAATTCGAAGGGTTATAACGGCTGAGATCAATCGGCGCGGATTGAATCTCAGCCGTTGGATCAAAAATAAAGGGGCGTGATCAAGGTGTTTCTTATAAAGCGTTTTCTTAGATTAAATCGTGGCCGTCCATCACGATCCGACGGCCACGACTTAATCGAAAGCGGTCCATCGTGGGACCGTTTCATCGTAACCGTCGATCTAAATGATCGGACGGTTACGCCCAAATTTGCTATAAATAGCCTTGTTCTTCGTCGTTTTGATGTATTCTTGGGAGTTTCGATCTAATTGACCTATCTATTTGCATTCTCTCTTGAATCTCTCTCTTGTAATCACTTCTAGACAAGATTCCGCGTCCACGGACTGTTTATAAGAGAGATTTCGACGATCGAGCGAGGAGAATTTGTCTCTTGAACACCGATGTTCACATTTGAATTCGCGGAATGAAGAGCCGTCGATCCGGCGATCAATTGGATCGATTTGATCGTTATCTCGGGTTAGAAAACAAGTTTATCCTCTTATCTATCGTCGTGTATCATCAATTTTAGGATTAGGAGTTCAATTTAAGTTTAATTTCATTTCAATTTCAAGTGTGTTCTTCGCTATTCCGAAATTTCTCTCCACTTCCATCTTTGATTTCTCCGTGATTACTAATCCAAATCGAGTGATTTTTGATTCCACGGATAGATCTTTGAGTCTTCTTTCCAAAAACACAATTTTCCCTAATTTCTCACCTCAATTCATCGTCCAATTTGACCAAATTCTAAAAGATATCTCGAAAATATCTAAATTCCCTGTGGATTCGACCCGTATTTACCATTATACCCCTCAATTCTCTCTTAATTCCCCAAATTGGTAAGTTCGGTATTATTTTTGACACGAGACCGTGTGAAATCGACGACCTCGCGGTCTCGTCTCGTCAATATCCTAAGTCATTCATGAGTCTTGTGTGGATGAAGGATTATACGTACACTATAACAAATGACAATAGGGTTCCATGAAAGAGTTCTAATATACTCCATATCTCCTAGAGCACGTGGTGTAGCTTGGCACCCACTGGGCTGGCGACTCAACCTGTCGATTGTGTTAAATCGATGCTTAGTCAATTAATCTATATGCTGATATAGTTAATTGATAAGGAAGATCAATAAGTGTTATTAGGTTAATTGAGTCATTAACTGGTGAGATATATGGACCTAGAGGGTCGCATACGTACGGTCAATGGACGTCAGTGGATATAGACATAATAGTAAGGGTTTTTGTGAAAATTTCACATTCCTAAAGTCTATAAATAGGGGGAGAACAAACATAATAGTGGTGCCCATGCAAGCCTAGTGGACCATCTCCTCTCTCTTCTCTTCCTCTCGTAGTGATCAGTGTTCAAGAGGAGATCTGATCATTTGGAGACTGTGTGGATACCTCTAGAGGTCAGACGCTTGAACGGTTGAAGAAGTCTTTCAAATGATCCATGTAAGTATGAATTTTATTCTATACTAGATGATAGAATCACCTAGAATGAATGATGAGATCATCTATTCTTGGTGCTTCAACTCTATTGAATGTTTTGATTCAACATCTTCCGCTGTAATCATTGTTTTGGTCAAAAACTTGGAGAGCTTATCGAGCCTCAGTTCCTAGAAGTCCCACATGGAATTTTTTTATATTTCTATACATATAAAATCACTTATTATGGGAAAAAGTAGGCTCATTAGGCACTGTTAATCTTTATTCTCCTCATTAAGCTTGTAATGTCATGCAATCAATAAATAAACAACGTGTTAGCACCACCTAATTGATTTGCCACCTAGGTTCATGACACAAGCATTGAATACCCTAATTGTGTCATGTGGCGCACAAAATTCCCTAATTATATAGGAAATTTACTGGTGGAGAATTAGTTTCTTTTGAATATTTATATCTTCTATTTTATTATGAATTTTTTTATCATCCACTCAAATCCTCACGTCGCTCATACATTGAATTTTTTTATTACTTGAAAATGTATCCAAAACCCCCCTTATGCTAGTCCTAGGAGGTGACAATCTCCCTATAGTCACTCATCTCCTTGTTAATCTCTAGTAGCAATTACTAACTAATCGGCTTAGTCGAATCAAAGTTCAAACACGAGCTTTCAATCTGACTGACCCTTGCTCTCGATTAGTGACCTCACTTCATCGTTGTCCTCGGGTATGCTGCCACTCGTCTTGTCTCCCACTAGCCGAATCCCAAAGCTTCGTGCGCTGCTCCCTACTCCCCTTCAGGCGAGCCTACCACTATGAAGTCCTCTAAGCCTCTTCACTAATCCACGCACGCTAAAAGTAGGTCGCTCGTCCCCAAATCCACGTGATTCTTCAAGGTGAAGAATATATAGGCCTCAAATAGACTTTCTAGTCAACTCCCTAGACTCATCTTGTTTAAGTAAAACTCCAAAGGAATCCTTTACCCTCACGAGTAGGTATGACTAGCTCATACTCAACATAGTATATGCGGGTATTCCTAGCTATCCCTGATTTTTAGAAGAAACTCACACACGATCTAAATATAAAAGGGAATTCAAGTTAAATCAACATGAAACAAATAACAAAAAATACAATAAATTTTAAAGATGGAAACTATAAAAAGTAAATTGCTAAATGAAAAGGAAAAAATTCCTTGAAATATTGCAATGACTTTGACTTTGACTTTTGCCTTTGACTTTGACATTTGTCTTTGACTTTGACTTCTACCTTTGACTTGATGTTTGGTGTCTTTTCCATTGAATGTATCAATAGTGTACACACAATAATAGTAGCTACCCCTAGAATGATTCTCTAATTATACTCTCGATCAATTTTCACGTCCAAGGAGTGCTTGAAATCAAGATTTCATTGAAAGAATAGGGAGAAATCACTTCAAGTTAGATTATGTGTTTTCCTCCTAATATTTTGTCTTGTATCATTATCTTTTGATTTTGAATCATAGATTTTTTGAATTTTAGATAAATTTTTGGTTTTCTCTCTATGCGTGATCAATTTTTCTATCTTGATTTTGTTTCTTGATTTCTCCCCTAATATTGATCTAAATTGAGTGATCTTTGATTCTGTGGATTCAACTTGGAGATATCTTTCAAAAATTAGTAAAATCCCTACTTTCTCACCTCAATTCCTTGTTCAATTTGATGAAATTTGAAGCAATACCTTTAAAATATCTTAATTATCTGTGGATTCCACCCTTATTCACTATCATACTCTTTAATTCATGATTATAATATTAAATTGGTGAGTTTTGACTATATTATGATACGTCTCTGTGTGTTTTCAATGACTGCATGGATTCATCTCATCATCACTCCTCCTACAAGCTCCCCTCTTACGATTGCCACTCCCGTGGCCACCCATGTTGTGGTTGCATGTCTTGCAAGTAGCCCTTTTGCAAGCTCCTCTCTTGCAGCCCCCTCCTTTGCACACACAAGTGCTCTTGTGTCACTCGCGCGAGCTCTCTCTCTTTAGAGCAACCTCTTTCCCTCTTGTGCTTAGCCACCTCTTCGCCTTAACTCAAGCCCTAGTTTCCTTTCACACCCTCCGCCCACCTCTGCATTGTTTGCACAATTCTTGTACATTACTTGCCTCCATGCACTCTAAGGTGCTCTAGTACTTGAGCTAGAGCAGAGCGCCCCTGTGGCAAGCTGGTCCAAAAGTTTCGTGGTTTTTAAGGGATCCTACATGCACATAAGCGCACATCTTGGTTGTTTCTATAGCTTCTTGTTGAGACACACACCACTTGCACGCCATGGCTTTCAAAGATCGCCAAAAATTTATCAACAGGGCGCGCCTTTGGCTATACATGTGCACACCAAAACTCAAGTGTGCTTTTGTGGTGTTTTCTCCTTGATAGTTTATACAGAGGCACCCATAGGGAATCCCTAACTATATTTTAGCATTCCTACATATATTTGAGCATTCTTTCCTCCTCTAGAGGGTTGTCATAACATGCAATCCTAACATGCAAAAATATGATTATTAATGCAAATTAAGGCATAAAACATTCTATGTTTATGCATGTTATCATACTTTGAGTGCATATCTATCATTTCATGTAATTTTAACATATAATCTCAAAATGCACCATTTTAGGGATAATTATGCATTTTTAAATAATATATCTTAGATTAATATTATTCCCATCTATATTTGAGATTATAATTGGGTTTAAATGCTCAATAATAAGAGAAAATAACTTTATATACTCATTTATTTTTCTAAGTTATAATTTTTAAGAGAAGTGAGTGTCTTTTTGAAATAGAAATTTATTTTCTTGCTATTTATTAAATTTGACTTTTTAGAATGATAGATAATTTAATTTCTGATCCAATGAAACAAATTTGGATTAATTTGGAGTTCTACTTTCAAAGTTATGAATTTTCTAATTTTCAGAGATTTTTTCAGATTTTTTTCTTAATTTTTTTGAGTTTTTTTAATGTAAAATTTATTGATTGAATTTAAAATCAATTTTATAAATGCGCACTTGACATGGCAAAATCTAGAGTGTTCGATCGGGCGACTAATTGCAATCGTTGATCGTCACTGAAGGCGGGGGTACATGGCGCAATCTTATTCGTCAGCGAATCATTTTTAGAATGATTTAATCTCAGCCTTAGATCTAAGGAATTATACCGGCTGAGATTCAAACTCAGGAAAATGCATCCAAAACGTCAAATCAAGATCCAACGGATGGCGTTTCAAGCGTTACTTCTAAAGCACGCGACGTGGCGGAATCTCGACAATCTTTCTCCGATCAAACGACCACAACTTGACCATAACAATTTGCATCTCCGCATTTCATTAGAGCCCGTGATAGAAGATTAAACACTCCATCCAACGATTACGCCCAAATTGAGATGTTCTTTTACATTGTAATGCATTATTGGATGTTTTTTAGTAATCGAACTGTTTAGACACCACCATCCTTGAATCTCTCGCTTCCAATCGCTTCTAGATTCATTTCTGCACCGATGGAGTTGTTGGAAGTAAGATTTCATTGATAGAATAGGGAGAATTTTCCTCTTGAACACCAATAATCGTCTTCCAAATCAGAGGTTGAAAAGCCTTGAATCCAACAATTAATTGGATCATTTCGATCGCTATCTCGAGTTAGATTATGTGTTTTCCTCCTAATATTTTGTTTGTATCATTAAATTGTAATTTAGGATTGTAGATTTAGATAATTTTGTTTTTAATTTCAGATTTCTCTCTCTTCGCGTTCGGAAATTTCTATCTGATTTGCTCTTTGATTTCGTCGTGAATCTTGATCCAAATTGAGTGAATTTTTATTCTGTGGATTCCTCTTTTAGTTCTCTTTCTAAATCTATCACTTTCCCTAATTTCTCACCTCAATTCGTTGTCTGATTTGATCAAATTTCAAAAGATATCTTAAAATTCCCTTATTTCTCCGTGGATTCGACCCTTATTCACCACTATGCTATTCAATTCATCATTTAATCTTAAAATTGGTGAGTTTTGTATTAATTTTGACACAATTTTGTGTGAATTCAATGACACACGAAATCATTTCATCAAGTTGTAACTGGGTTTTTAAGTATTTGAGTGAATTTCTTTACCCTTTTCTCATTTTCTTCCTTTTTGAGTGTGCATGTGCATTTGTTGAGTGTGCTCATCACGATTTTGGAGTGCCCCTTGAGGTGATAAAAAACCAAAAAGTGGTATCAGAGCATTTTTGATCTTAGGCTTGTAAAGATTTCTAAGAGTGGAAGGACTTCTAACATATCGAACGATGTACGTTTACCAATACCAACCTTGCAATCACCCAAGATGGATACAAGTATGTCTACCTCTTCCTTGATGTTAACTATTGTCATTGGGCTATAAGAATGGATCTTACTTTGGAGGCTCATGATTCGTGCGGTGTCATTGATGGAAGTATGTAAATCGCAAGAAAGATCATCTTGCCTTCTCGATGATCCTCAATTCCTACTCGAAGTCTCAAAGCAGCCAAATTAACATAAAGAAGAATGCAAAAGAGAATTGGGAGGTTCTCAATACATTCTATGTGGGAATGGATCTTGTAATGCAAGCTAAGGTGCAGCATTGAAGAGGTTGAAATAATCTCCATGAATAAGAATAAGAAGGTGGATGATAAGTCAAACCGTTTTGCTCGTATTATCTCCAGTATGAGAGACTTGGGGGAAAATCTCCAGTATGGTGTTCTTTCAAGACTTCTCATGTCACTCCCAAAGACTCGCATACTGTCGATCTTCTCCTTCTTCTTCTTCTCTTTGAGCAGACTAGCAATTTGAAGTCCATGAGACTTGAGGAGACTTTTGGGCAGCTAAAACTGCATGGCTTGAGACTACAGGAGATGAGGAACAAGCTCTCCTATCTAGGGCTTTGAATAAGTGTACGAAGAACCAAAGAGGGTGACGAGACTAAATCATATGGTCGTTGAATACACACAATTGAGTGTCAAAACAAAGTCCTAAACTTACCAAATTATGATTAATCACTTTAATTAATAGTATAATGGTAATTAAGGGTCGAATCCAGGGAGAATTAGGGAAATTTGAGATATATCTTTGAAATTTGATCAAATTGGATGACGAATTGAGATTAGAAATTGGGAAATTTAATATATTAAGAAAGATAACTCAATTGCGATTCCACGGAATCAAAAATCAGATGATTTGGTTGAGAATTCGCAGAGTAATCGAAGTTTAAAGTTAGAAGAAAAATTGTGTCGCGAAAATGATTAAAAACATAAATTAAAACGAAATTAAACTTAATCTACTATTCGAAATGTAAAATTAAAACTAAATGATGAAAAATTAAGATGAAATCACGCAACCTAACCCAAATTAGCCTTCAAAATGATCCAATTATTCACCGGATGCAAGGCTTTTCATTCCGAATTGACGAAGAAAAAAATTGGAGTTCAAGATGTGATTTCTTCCTTCTCCCTCAATCAAACTTTGATTTCAAGTGGTCCTTGGACGCGGAAATGAGTCAAGAACACTCATAATTAAACGACACGCGAAATGATTGACTAAACAAAGAGAATTTGATGAATAATCACGGGCGCATTCTTCGTCGCAAAGAACTGAATTTAAAAGAGTTAGATTTGGGTGTGGCCGTCGGATGAAGCGACGCATCACGATCGACGGCTCAGATCACGCGTCCGCTGGTGAATCGGCGTCTCTGTTTGATGGTCGTCTGATCGTTGATGGAGTGTCGAGAGGCATCCTCATCTCGTGAAGAAGGAAATGCGCGACTTCTTCTCGTTCGTTGGATCTTGATCGGGCGATCGTCATTAAATCGAACATCCATCAATCGCGAATGATCTCAGCCGTTATAACTCACGATTAACGGCTGAGATCATTTCACTTATTAGCTATTTGAAGCACGTGCCTAATTAATCCTCTGGTGGATCCCGTGTCCACCGCATTGATGTCATCTCGTTCATCGCGATTAAATCCGACGGTTGACGTTTTACGTGAAATAGCATTTTAGTCCCACACCGAACAAATTAACGAACTTCATCGGGTATACAACATACACGATTTTAGATGGTTTAATAATTTGTCTTCTGATAATCGGAAGACCTATATACATAATATAAAATACTATATGGTAAATAGAAATATGCATCTACGTGTCACCTCAGCGCCACGCAAGCACACGCGCGCGTCCATGTGACAGAGCTACGTGGCCTTGCATAGCACGTCGCATCCACGTGGGCCCGCGCGTAAAATAACCCCTTTTTGCGAGTTTTTCAATTGTTTTAAATGACAAAAATCGAAAATAAACTTAAATATAAATCAGAAAAATTCTAGAAAATTCTATAAAATTGGAAAAACCATAACTTTCAAAATACAACTCCAAATTAATTCAAATTTATTTTGTTGGATCAGAAATTGAATAATCTATCATTATAAAAAGTCAAATTATTAAAATAGTAAGAGAATAAATTATAATTAATTTAATACATTTATGTATCTTATAAAATAACTTTATAAAAATACATAAATGTTAATAACTCTCTTTTCTCTTATATTTTCATCATTAAAACATGTTTATGATCTCACTTATAATTAGGATTAAAGATTATAATGTTTACTTATTTATAATAATCCATAAATTAGTGTATTTTTAGATCATAACATGAATTAATACAAAATGATAGAAATATGCTTAAAATATGATAACAGGCTTATATTTGGGATAATTAATGCCTTTAATTGCATTAATAATCATGTAATTAATGTAAAAATAGCATGTTATCAGAGGGTCATCTTCAAGTGGATGAGGACAAGGAAGGGAAAAGGCAAAGATCATGATAGTGAAGTAGATGGACCACGAGACGCTTTCAGATGGTCGTTGAATACACACAAACTCATGTCAAAAAAACTCCCAAACTCACCAATTTAAAGATTAAATCACTAATTAAAGAGTATAGTGGTAAATAAGGCTCAAATCCATGGAGAAATAAAGAAAATTTTGAGATGTCTTTGAAATTCAATCAAATCGGACAACGAATTGAGGTGAGAAATTAGGGATTTTAGTATATTAAGAAATATAACTCCAAAAAGAATCCAAGGAATAAAACATCACTAAATTTGGATCAGAATTCGCAGAGAAATTGAAGATTAAAATCGAGAAAGAAAATAGATTATGATTTGTGATAAAAATCAAAATTAAATTTTAAATTTTACTAATCTACGATTTAAAATTAAAATATAATGCTACACCAAGATAGATTAGGACGAAAACACGTAATCTTACTCAAAGTCGCGCTGAAAATGATCCAATTAATTGCCAGATTCACGGCTTTTTACTCTACGATTTCAAAATTGAATTTTGGCATTGAAGAGGCGATTTATTCTGATTCTCTCCACCAAATCTTGATTTCAAACACTCCTTGGATGCAAAAACGAGTCTAGAAGAATTAGAAATTAATTAATTTCAAGAATGAGGTGTCTAAGAAAGAGTTTTTCCGTTGAAGAACATTTCAATTTATAGATAAATTGGGTGCAATCGTTAGATGCATCTCTTCATCTTTGATCAACGGTTCAGATTAAATGCTGATTCACGAATTATTGTCTTTAAGGCGCGTTGATTTGATCTTCATCAAACGATTGAGATGAGTCCACATGTCCATCTGGGTGCACTTAATCTCGACCGTTATAACTCCCTAGATAAGAAACATGCATTAAATCATGATAAAATGAATGGTTGCCTAATCAGATGCACTAACGTAACCCCTCAAGTAAGTAAAATCTAATGATTGTGATTAAATCACGCGATCATACGTTTCTCATTGCGCCATGTCATCTGTGAATAAAAACAAAAAGAAATACTCCCACATGATATAAATTTCATTGACTTTATGATTATATAATAAGTGAGTGAATAATCGATTATTGAAAATTCATAGTGGATGCTTAACCCTCTAATTACGCACACACCCACACCATGAACACACGTGCACACACACACGCACACACGCACACACGCACACATGCACACACGCACACATGCACACATGAACACACGTGCATACGCATAGGTCGCCACGTGGCGTGTACACGTGTTGACACATGGCGACCCTCTGCCTTCTCAGCTCACGATAAATAAAACATTTTTTTATTCTTTTAAGAATCGAATATACGTTTAAATAAGTTTGGAAAAATTCCATAAAATCCCTAAAAATTAAAAAATTCATAACTTTCAAAATACAACTCCAAATTAATCCAAATTTATTTTGTTGAATTAGAAATTAAATTATCTATCAGTATAATATTTTAATAACAAGAGAGTAAATTTTAATTTCAAAAATACTTTCATTCTACTTATAAATCAAAACTAGAAAATTACATGAGTCTAAATAAAAATATTTCCTCTTATCATTTAATCATAAAACACAATTATGATCTAAAATATAGACGGCAATAAAACTATATAATTGAATTATGTATAATTATCCGTAAAATGGTGTATTTTTATATCATAACCTAAAATTATATGAAATTGTAGATATGCACTCAAAAAATGATGACATCCATACAAATGGGATATTTAATGCCTTAATTTGCATTGATAATCATATAAATTCATGTCGAAATTGCATTTTATCAATCACCAATTAAATATTATATTAGTGAATAAGGGTCGAATCTGCAGAGAATTAAGAAATTTTCAATGTATTCTTCAATATCAATCAAAATCAGCTGAGGACTTCAACTAAAAAATTAGAGATTTTAAAAATTTTATAAAGAGAATTGAAAGACGAATCCACGAAATAAAAAAGCACTTGATTTGGTTCAAGATTCAGGGAGAAATCAAAGAGCAAAAATTGGGTAGAATTTTCAAATGCGAAGAGAGAGAAAACAGAAATTAAATAAAAAATTCGACTACTCTACTATTCAAAATTGAAATATGATCTTATAGAAGGAGAGATTAGGAAGAAAACACGAATTTTAACCACAATAGCACTCAAAATGATCCAATTGATTTTCAGGTCATGGGCTCTTCATTCTACGATTTCAAAGATAGGTTTCGGCATTCAAGAAGCGATTTCTCCCTATTTTCTCCATAAAATCTAACTTTCAAATACTCATTGGACGCGGAAATCAATCTAGAATAGGTTGAAACAAGAGATTCAAGGATGAAGATATCTAAATAGTTTGATTACTCGAAACACTCTTAAGTAAATTTTCCATCAAAGAGAGAGAATTTAAAATGTTTTGAAATTGGACGTGACCATTGGATCTTCTCCTTGATGAGATAAATGATCACTATGGAATGTGAAGAGGTGAATCATTATGATTCAGTGGCGACTTTTGGATCTTCATTGGAGCGTCAGCATCGCGCCACATGATCGCGTGAAGAGAGAGCATCATGAGATCTTGTTTGTCTGATCATGAATCGACGTTTCAGATTCTCTAATGACACTTCAAATTTTGGCCATTATAACTTCTCAGATGAAATGGTAGGATTGACCTGTTTAATGAAATGAATCATCATCCACTCAAATGCTGCCACGTACCCCCCTCACTTAAGTGAAAACGAGAGGCTGAGATGAAATTGTATTCATTCGCTTCAATCAGATGATTCTAAGCACGCCACATCACCTGCAAAGATATAAAAGAAAGTTAGTCCCACATGACAAAAATAAACGCAATTTGATGGGTATATAAAGAGTGTGTATTCATGGGCTTAGATTATATCCTGAAAAGGATGCTTAAGCCACAAATCACACATACGTGCACACACATGCGCACACACGCGCATGCAAATGCGCATATGATAACATGCAATCTTAACATGATAAAACATGATTATTAATGCAATTTAAGGCATAAAACATTACATTTATGTGCATGTTATCATACTTTGAGTGCATTTTTATCATTCTATGCATATTTATGTCATAATCTCAAAATACACTAAATTAGGGTTAATTATGATGAATTAAGGATAAATAATTTTATAACCCATCTTTACTTGAGATTATGAATGGTTTTTAGAGTTAAATAATAAGAGAAATCATTTTTATGAACATTCATTTAATTTTCTAAAGTTAAAATCTTTTAAAAATGAATGTATTTTTGAAATATAAATTAAATCTCTTGTTATTTAAATATTTTGAATTTTTAGAATGATAGATAATTAAATTTCAGTTCTCATGAAAGAAATTTGGATTAATTTGGAGTTGTATTTTAAAAGATATGATTTTTACAATTTTAGGGATTTTTTTCTGGATTTTTCCTGATTTTTATGATTTAAATTTCTATTTAAAAACGATAAAAAATATATATTAAAAATAATAAAAAAAGGGGGCCACGGGGCCCGCGTGGATGCGACGTGGCACGCAAGGCCACGTGGCAGCGCCACGCGGACCCACGCAGTGCGCCCACGTGGCGCGATATATACTATACATATATTTATTTAACATATATAAAATGGCTCTTTGTCCTCCCCTATATGGGGAGGGTCATACCCTTATAGGTCTTCGGGTCTTATAAACCCGACGATATCGCTTTTATTTCTCCGTGTGGGACTAATCTCCACACGCTTCTTACCTTTCAGGTGATGTGGCGCGAGGAGGAGCGTCGGATCCAGTCGACGCGTCGATCGCACGCGTCAATCGCGTGAGCCTGGTCCATGATCAAAGATCAAGACCACGTGCTTTAAATACTCTGATTATAACGGTCATGATCTATGCGACGTGGCAGCATCTCATGGCGCGATCGCGTGGAGCGCGAACCACGGGAGATCAATCAAAGACACGTGCGTAAATCAAGGCGTTATAACGGCCCAGATTAAATCGGGCGCTACTCATCTGGACCGTTGGATCGCGATCTAACGGACGAGCTCTCACGCGTTTTATAACGCATATCTCAAGACCAATCTGGAGCGTCCGTTCGAGATCGTACGACCCATCTTTAATCATAACGGTTCGCCGTTACAAATGCATCGCGACCGTTGATAAAGCCTCAGTTACATCGATCGGACGGTTACGATTTTTCGCCCCTATAAATAGCCTTGTTCTTCGTCGTTCTATGTATTCGAGTGAGATTTCAATGAAATTGACTGTCTAGACACCTCTCTCACTCGTTTCTCTCGAGTTCTTCCTCCTCCTCTCTCAATTCCGCATCCATGGAGGGTAGAAGTCGAGATTTGGGTGGAAAAATCGAGGGAGAAATCGACGCTTGAAGCTCGGCGTGACGATCTTGACGATTTCGGTGATTAATCGGCTTAATCACCTCGTTTTGATCGCTAAACGGGTTTAGTGGAAGCGGTTTTACCTCAATTATCCTCCTATTATCTTTAATTTTTTTGTTTAGATTAGGTTTTTAGATTTCAATTTCATAGAATTTCATCCAAAAATCACGATTTCAACGTCCGAAAATTTCTCTCCACTTCAAATTTCAATTTCTCCGCGAAATTAAGTCCAAATTCATCGATTCTTGATTCCGTGGAATCGATTTGAAGTCTTCTTTCCAAAAACACCATTTTCCCTAATTTCTCACCTCAATTCATCGTCCAATTTGACCAAATTCTAAAAGATATCTCAAAAATACCTAAATTCCCTGTGGATTCGACCCGTATTTACCATTATACCCCTCAATTCTCGCTTAATTCCCCAAATTGGTAAGTTCGGTATTATTTTTGACACGAGACCGTGTGAAATCGACGACCTCGCGGTTTCGTCTCGTCAGCATACACACGTGGCCATGTGGCGTGAATACACATTCTCACATGGCGATGCCCCGGCCATGTCAGCTGCCACATTAGCATGTGGTATAAAAGCAATTTGTTTAATTTTAAAATTAGAAATAAATCCAAAATAAATTTGGAAAAATTCCTAAAAATCCTTAAAAATTAGAAAATTCATAAATTTTAAAATACAACTCGAAATTTGTTTTATTTTTATCATAAATTAAATAATGTATCATTTTAAAAAGCCAAATTTAATAAATAATAATAGAATTAAATTTTATTTCAAAAATACACTCATTTCTCTTAGAAAATAAAAGTTATAAAAATAACTGAGTGTATACAAATATTTTCTCCAATTATTTAACATTAAAACTCAATTATAATCTCAAATATATATGGGAATAGTCTACTCTAAAATATATTCTTTAATTATGCATAATACTCCTAAAATATTGTATTTTAAGATTTAGCTTAAAATTGCATGAAATGATAGATATGCACTCAAAGTATGATAACATGCATAAGAATGGAATGTTTTATGCCTTAATTTGCATTAATAATCATATAATTGTATGTGTAATTTGCATGTTATCAGTGACCCCATTGGGAAGTGGCTGCCACGTAGTACATTTTGCCACTTGGTTGTCATAGGACCGCCACATCACCACATGGATGGTCCATCGGTCCGATGTGACTGGGCCTACCCTCGGAGGACCAGGTTTGACCATGTCTATCCTCTTGGCCCCGTTTGACCGAGCACCACATTCATATGTGAGGCTAGTTGGCCCCACTAACGTTTATCCCACCATTCGAGGTGGGATCTATTGACTAGACCCACCAAGTGGGTCCCATAGTTCCACCTAGCACCACCACTAGAGCTCAGCCACGGGTGGCTAAGCCGACCAAGAATCCGGCCATCCTTTTTCTTTTTTTTCTTCAAAATTGAAATGGTCGCAAATTTTTCATTTATTGTGCGTTTTGGCTTGTTGGAAAGCTTATACAAATAGAACCTTGCTCTAATACCACTGTTATATTTTTGGGGTCAATAAGCCTTCTGGCATTTCAATCACAACATCGAATGCAACAGAATCCATTGAATCAAATATTGAAAACATTGAGGTACCAAGATCAGATGATTCTATCATCTAATATGTATATGAAAACATACTTATAGGGTTTTCTTGAAGGAGTTCTTGAAGCTATTCAAGTGTCTAGCTTCTAGTAGTATCCACACGATCTCTGGATGGTTGGATCTTCTCTTCAAACTCTTCTCCAAGAGGAGAAAGGAGAGAATTTTCATAATGCTAAGATGCGGAATCTCGAGTTGTTGTCATTCTCCCCCTATTTATAGACATTTAGTTTGTGATTTTTTTTATAAAAACCCTTATAATTATATCTCTATTCACCAACATCTGTAGAACTTATGTGTGTGACCCTCTCGCTCCATATATCTCATTAGTTAATAACTCTATAGACCAAATAACATATTATTGGTCAACCTTTAGATTATCCACATCAACATTTAAATTTATTAATCAAGGATTAATTTAACCCAATTCATAGGTTGAATTGCCAGCCCATTGGGTGCCAAGCTACACCACGTATTCTATGAGATATGGAGTATGTAATAACTCCTTTATGGAACCTTTTCATCATCAATTATCATGTATGTGACTCATGAATGACTTAGGGTATGGTCAACTATCAAACCTTAACCGATCACTCAAGTTAGTACTCATGCGTGTAAGAAATCATCAGGAACTCCTTCTCTAATATTTCTACTACCTTGGCCCAAGATTTCATCGCATCTCATTTATTGAGCCAATCTCCTCAAATGTAGATGATCCCATCTTGACCACACAATCATTTTTGAAGACTTCATGTTGTATTCAATATATGACATTTTAGAGATCCCATAGCTAGAGACTTGTAAGTGATAACCAAAACACAGTCATCCATCTATAAGATGTCTTTGGTGTCTCAAGTCAAAGGACCACATATACAACCATGAAGTGAATCAACCTGATTGATAGTTAGGTATAATACCATTCAAGGATTCATATGGATCAATTCAATGAACTCTTTCTCCAAAGATCACCAACTATCTATCCTTAGTGACTCCAAATCGATGTCTACAGGATCAGCCATACTCATCATATGAGTTGGATGAGACAGTGTTATTCTTTATAGATATTTTGATGTCCTTCTCAAATATCCCACAAATAGGAATGTTTAGAACATATTTTTAAATATCAATGATCAGTGAATTATGATCTCATCATAATTCAGTTAGTCATTGTACATGCTCATGGACTTCATTAAAAACATCACAAAAGAATGATAATGAATAAATTTCATTTCAATGAATATAAGCAAGATACACGGAAGTGTGATTAGCTTATACGCCACATAATATCCATCAACCATGACCCCGCATGAGTAAGAGAACATGGGCAATCTTTATCACACTATGTGATCCAACGGCTCTCATTGCACCACATCACTTGCATAGGATAAAAATAAAACTAGTCCCACATTGCAAAATTTAAGGAAACTTCTATATACAAATAAAGGAGTGGATTATACCGTTAGCTTATGCCCACTAAGGGGTCTTAATCACTAATGACACGGGCCACACGAGAACGTCGTGTGCACCACATGGCACATGTATACATCACCATATGGTGACATGCAAGTGTGCATGCCATGTCGGCAGCCATGTCAGTGCTCACTAAAAAACATTTTTTTAAAGTTTTTAATTAAAATAAATTCAAACTAAATTCAAATCCCTAAAAATTAGAAAATTGATAACTTTAAAACTCCTTTTTAATCTATTTCATACAAATTTATCTCAAATTTAATCTCAAATTTCAGATACATTTTATAAAAAACTGTATGTCAAATTATGTCACTCATTTCATATCTCAAATATGAAATTTAATCTCAAATTTAATAATTTTTTTTTATCTCAAACTTAATATCACTCATTCCATACATTTTAACTTCATAAATAATAAGAGAATAATTTTTTTACTAAAAAATTCACTCTTTTTTAAAAATAAAATTAGAAAAATAGATAAATGTAGATAAAAAATATTTTCTCTTATTATTTATAGTTAAAACTCAAATTAAATCTCAAATGTAAATTGAGATAATCTAATTTAAAATTTCATCTTGATTTATGCATGACTATCCCTTAAAATAATGCATTTTGATCTTTTTGATACAAATTGCATAGAACTATGAATATACACTCAAAATATGATTGCATGCATAAGAATAGAATAATTTATGCCTTGAAATGCACAAATAATCAAGTAAATTTTAAATATAAATTGTATGTTGTGATCCCTCTTTAATTCTTTCAATAGTTCTTGTAATAATTTTTTCTATAAGCATTATGTCTGATGATATCAAATAACAACACCTCACATTGTATTGATTCAATTTATGAGTAGATTCCATCATGTTTTGAAAAAGCTTTTGAGAGTTGTTTTTCATTGACTAAGTTGCATAGATTATACTAAGCTCTTGAGTGGTTTCCATTTTTTTAATACTATTTGATTTTTTTCTCCGTAAAATTATTGTATATTGATATTGTTGACCATTTAGATCACCAGTAACATATGTATCCCCTTCAATAAAATGTAAATGGCTCTTTATGATTCCAGATGATTTTACTACATACCAAGATCATGAAAAACATATATTAAATTCGAAGAAAGTCACAATATTTGTCTTTTTTGGATTTTCATTGGACTTTTTTTAAGCTTTTTATTTTGTCTTTTGGCTTTTTTTTATTGTTCCTTTTTAGCATAAATGGGATTTGGCTCACAATAAATGAGATTTTTTACCAAAATTTCTTGTTCACTCAATATCTTCCATTACATATTACATACCTACCTAAACAAAATCACAATTATCATCATCTAACATGTAGAAATTTTTTGATAAATGATTATCACTTAGGGATAATCTCCCCCCTTTATCTAGATGGATTCTAGAAGCTCCCCTAAGTATTTAGACATTGCTTATCTTATATAGTGATGAATTACCGTCACTTCACCAAATGATATATAAATGAAAGATAATAAAGAATATAGACAGATTTGTAGTAGTATGATGAGATTGATCAATGACTCTATTTAAAATTAAGATTAATTGACCCATTAAAAAATTTATCAGATTTTAATAAATAATGTACCTTGATAATGATCATTGTCTTGAAGATAAAGATCTTGATTTAAATTTTAGTGGAATCATGGTAAGACTAATATGACTATCTCCCTATGATATAGATGAACATAGCTACAGAAGCCCATGCATATCTTCTTGAAACCAGATGACTCTTAATGTTAACCTGTGTTGAGACTAATATATTAATCAAGGAGAAATGGAAATAGAAAAATTTATAAAAATTGAATTTCTCTACTAATTTTGAGAAGATATTATGCCTTTTGATAGAAATCTCTACACATCTATTGATAGTGTTGTATTTAAAATTTTAAAATAAGTTGCAGCTTGTTGATTATGAGACAATATGGTGGCGTATGAACCCCGTCGCCACCAAGGCATGACACTACGGCGCCGGAGGAGCCGACACCCACGCGCGTCCAGCCCCCTCGACAGGCGAAGACGAAGGATGCCGATTTTCACTACACCAAGTGAGAACTTCATCTCGCCACGACACATCTCACCGGGCTCGCGTGCGCGTGGAGTTATCTTTTCTGTCTTTTCTTTTATTATGAACTTTCTTAGCCCGCACGTGTTTAAGCAGGCCTTTGCATATCTTCTTCTTTCTCTTTTAGGCCTTTGGGTGGGTTCCCCTTGCCTTGTTCGCTAGTTACCAGCGTGCAGCCTTCATGCCGCCGCCGCCGGATCGCAGCACCGCCATCCCCTCCGTTCATCCTTCTCCCCTCAACTCCACACCACCACCGTCCGTGCAAGGCCCACTCCACATTCACCCTTCCTGCTGCACGAAATACCGTCCTACACCATCTCCAACCCACGGCCAGAATCCTCCTCTCTCACTCCTCAATCCCTTGACCAACCCTCTCTTCTGCACAACCCGATTACCGCACCCTTTCCCAAGTTCCGTACCAAAGCCTCCCTCCTCCATTCCCGCAACCTCATCTTCCCGTCGGCAACCCCGCCACCTTACCCGATTCATTCTCCGGCTTCCCCACCTCCTCACCAACTTCAACAATCCGTCTGAATTCCTTCGAACAATTCGCATCCACCCTGCCACCAACTTCCTAATAACGCCACATCCAATCTCATTTTCCTATTCACCTGCGCCCCCCGAAGTCCATGCTCACCTACTCCTCCACGCCCAACGAGCATTCCCAACCCAATTCCCTCACCCGCCGCACGACGACGATTCGCTTCCGATCCGGAATTTCCGGCCTGGCGAATTTCCAGAACCGTCTTTTTCGCCCGATCACATCCTCCAACTGCCTCCCCACGCCTTGACCTTGCTCTCTCTCCGAAACTTCCGTCCGATCGTCCGACGATCAAATTTACCTTCCCTGAACCAGGTCTGCTTCCCTCGCCCCCTCACTTCCCATTTCCCGTCCCGCAGCCGAAGCTCCGAGATTACCCCTAGAGTTCGCCCTCTAACGAACGTGATTCCCTCTGTATCCTCGACCAACTCCGCCACCCGAAATTCCCCGTTCCCGACCCCCAAAACCTGAATTGTGATTCCTCCTCCTGCAACGCGTCTCCTCCTTTCTCTCTTCCTGTCCACCGCTTCCCTTCCCCCCTCCTTAGGCTACGCTTGTCTACCATCCTCCACACGCATCCGGCTTCAGGCAGACTCCTCAACATTCTCCGTCCCATCGGAGATCACTCCTTCTACTGCCGCCTTACCGGATCGGGCCCCTGTCATCTCACGGCTGACGCAACCCCTCCCGTGCGACTTTCCTGCTCCAACGACCACCAGCGCTCCATCGATTGGGGGACCGCCCAGAATTCTGTATCCCAAACGTGAGCTTACGCCACTTTGGATTAAAGCGCGATCTTCCGGCCCGCTCTCCACGCATCCGGACCGCGCCTGCGCCGTTGTCCCGCGCGAACCTCCCCGACACGCTCCCGCGCCGTTGACCGCGCCGCCCCAGTCTCCCCCTCTCGAGTTTACTTTGTTGACCATCCGTGTCACGTGCAACGGCCTCCCTCGCCCCGACCGACCGGGCTCGCGCCCCGAAGGTTAGGCACTCATCCCCTCTCTTTTACGTTGAAGATCTATATCTGTTACAGTATTTCCCACGCTTGTCTCCACTGCCGTCGGAACTTAGTTTAGGACGAGTGCTTAGATAACTTGATAGGATTCAGATCATGGTCCAACCCGTCGGGTTGACTGTCGAGCTTCCCTCGACGACTCACGGTCTTACGCCCGCGAGGACGTGGGCTGGAGGGCTTCCCGTACTGACTCTACTCGGCCACCCTGGATCTACGGAGACGACGCACTGGACGGTAGCCTGCTTGACTGCATTGATAGATCACCATCTCATTGTAGTTCATCCTAGGATCTCCCTGCCTTAGTTTCATCCTTTATAGTACGGTGTGTGATCGGTGTTGTACACCGGTCCTGCATCACAATATATACAAAAAACACACGAATAGAACACACATTGTGCGATAAATATCTAAGATAATGATAAAAATATTATAGAAGTGCTAAAAGATAGCTCCTAACAAGGAGAAAAAGTTCATCTCTTTTTTTTTCTTCCTCTCAGCTAAGCTTAATCTCCTCTTTCTCTTTAATAGCTTCCCAATGAAAATGGCTGATAAAAATGAAGAAAGCTTTATCATGGAAGATCTTCTTTTCCTATACATCCTCCTCCTTGTACTACAATTGCAAATGATTTGATCTCTTTGATTGTTTGCAAGATCGATTTATGGTTCCATCTTTTTTATTTTTACGACATCATATTGAAAATTATGTTCTTATTTCTATACTCTTTTGTAGCAATTATTTTCTTATTTTTTCCAAGTATATCATATTGCAATATTTCTATTCACACTTTCAAAAAACTAAAGAACAAAAAAGACAAAAATAATAATTCGCGGGCAGCTCAATGATATATACCAATTTTGTATATGAATAGGCACATACATATCCATGTTAAACATTATAAAAAGAGATAACTGTGGCACTTAGCTACATGCTAAAATTTTTAAGAAAGTCATTAATTGGATGTATAATTACATTTTTTTTTTTGCATAAATGATGTATTTAAAAATCATGATATTTGTTAGATGATATTGTGCAGCCCATTATGGGCGGTCCGTCCACTACCCCTTGATCTCTTCCAATTCACCACCACATGTTCTCTCCCCTACCCCATTCTCTTCACCCATGCTCTCAATTTACCATCCTCTTCTCTCCTCTTTATAAACCAATGTACTCGTCCTCATTCTTTATATTATAATCGAAGTGATTTTCCATGTCAGTGGGTACTACAGTACCCGTCGAGTGTGCACCAATGGCGCACAATGGTGCACAAAGACATGCTGAAGCAAGCGCCACAATACGCTAGTCAAGTGCCTCTTGGCGGGTACTATAGCACCCATCGAGCAGGCGCCCCGTGGCGTGCAGTGGCACGCGGGGACAAGCGCTAGCGCGCGCCAATGGCAAGTGGCTCCGAATGGGTGCATGTGTGGCGTGCATTTCAAGAGGACCTCATACGCACATGCGCGCACATCATAGTAGGTATTGTAGGACCCACAAAGATGCATGCCATGTGCGCGCACTCGGTTCTGCCTCTTGCCTAGAGGTTGTGCCTCTTCCCAATGGCCCACCTGGCTTTTCTTAAGCCTATGTCACTGCACCATTGCTTCCTTCATCACAATGGCTTCACAATTTCCCTAGCCATCGTCGGCATGGTTGATATGTAGCCCTAAGCCGCCAAAGGCCTCACGAAAATATTCTTGGTGCAGTAGAAGTCGCTGCGTCACCTGCTTCACGATGTAGTGGGCGTCTTTGTACTTCCTTAGCAATCAATTTTCCTGCGGCTTGCCGATCTCCTTCGTCGACCTCCCCATCTATAGCTTCCTACCTGTCCAACCTGCCTTCCTTCTGCTGCTTTTTAATTGGCTTCCTTCTTATTTTCTCTTGAATGCTAGCCTCATGTTGTTGGCCTTGTTTTAGCACTCTACCTATCGTTAGTCGTGAAATGCCCTACTTGTTGTTCCCAAAATCTCTATCTCACCACCTCTTTGTTACCCGATATCTCCGCCTAACTGGCTCCCCCCCCCAACACCCCAAAACCTCACCCTTCTTTCTTCCCATCCTCACCACAGAGTTGTTTGTTATCAGCGTTCTTGCTCCGTGTCATATTGACTCTCTATTGGCGACCTTCCTGCAGCCCTTCTTGTGACAGCTATGTCCATGTCCTCATGGCATCCCTACCCATTCCCTCACACCAACACCTTTCTTTGACAATGTTGTGTTGCGATCGCACTTATGCCATATCCTTGCCATCGCACATGCCCCATGGCCTATAGTAGCCCTACATTAGCATTGCTTAGACGCCACAATGACACGTCTTCTCTGTGCCATTTGTTCTTGCAAGCATATCTTCTTATCAACATATTTTGGTTGTATCAACATTTTCCTTTAGCACTTTCTCTCAAAAGAATTATTGTCCATGTTTTTTATAGAGAATTATTATTTTCTTCATTTATTTTTCTTTATTTGGAGAAACAACGGCCCAGAAGCTTTTGCATTTAGTATTAGCTCAGACCAATTTTTCAGCAGAATTTATGAGTGCTACTCACTCTATATTCATCTTTTTGAGGGAAGGCAAGGGGTCCTTATGAATTAACCCCTTGAAATTAACTTTCATTCCTAAAAATCCTAACTTGATCCAATAAGATAGAGAGGAGAAGCAGAGGAAAAGGTGAGAATCTGATCAGAATGGTGTCTTCTCAAAGAGTTATTGCTTTGCATAAATCTTTTTTGACGAATTGCGACAAGTATGCTCCAACTTAAGAGAGAGTATGTACAGGATATTGTTCTACCAACTATGGGCCATCTATCTACTAAATGATCTCCTTTAGGCCACAACCACAATTTCTCCTCTACCCCATTCTCTTCACACATGTTATCACATTACCTTTGGAAGAAAAGCAAACCTTTTGGGAGTTGAAGCTAGAAACTTGGAGAAAAAGTAGAGGAGACATAGTAAATTTAAAAAGGAGCTTTGTGAAGTGGTGACACCATGTGTGGATCTTTTTGTTATTTAGTCCCTTTAATGATCTAATTATATTTTTCACCTTTTCTTCATGTTATTTCTGACCTCTATAGTGACCATTTTCTCAACCATTTAAAAAGGTTTTTTTTTCATTTTGTTCATCGCCTTTGTTCATTTAAAAATGTTGTCTTGTTCAAGGCATTTAAACTCTCTATTTTATTAGTGGATAATTGAGTAGAGTTAAATACATACTTTAGACTGATTTAACTAATGATCATTAGTACTAATAATAAGACGACATGATTTTGACCAGAAATAAGAGGACATCACTTTTAGAGACATATTTTGAATACATGGAGTTAATTGGAGTTTAATTTTCTACAAATCAACCTTTTTAATTGATTAAAAAATACAGGACTAACTTGAAAACCCATTCCTTATTAAAATGACCCTCAAAGCTATACAAAATTTCCAAATAAAAAATCTCCTCTTTGTGGGTCTTCGTTTTTTAGGTGCTTATATATGTCCAATTATTGGAATGGTTTAGAGTATTTAAATAAGAAATAAACTTTTAAATATGGCAGGGGATAATCAAGAAGAAGATGAACTAAAAGTACTAGTCTATGAGTCTAATTATAGAAAACCCCTAGTTTTTAATTGGGCATCTGACGAGACAAGACCGTGAGGTCGTTCATTTCACACGGTCTCGTGTAAAAAATAATACCGAATTTACCAATTTAAGGAATTAAAAACAAATAGATGGGTATAATGGTAAATAAGGGTCGAATCGAAAAGGAATTAAGGTATTTTCGAGAGATCTTTTCGAAATTGATCAAATTGGACGATGAATTGAGGTGAACAATTAGGGAAAATGGTAGATTTAGAAAGTTAACTCAAAGATCTATCCACGGAATCAAAAATCACTACATTTGGATTAGTAATCGCGAAGAAATCAAAGAGTGAAGTGGGACGAAATTTTCAAAATCGCGAAGAACATAAATCAAAATTACCAATGAAATTAAACTAAATTAAGATCCTAAACTAAAAATTGATGATACATGACGATAGATTAGAGGGAAAAATTATTTTCTAACCCGAGATAACGATCGAATCGATCCAATTGATCGCCGGATCGACGACTATTCATTCCGTGAATTCAAACGTGAACATCGGTGTTCAAGAGACAAATTCTCCTTGATTGATCGACGAAATCTCACTTTTAATCACTCCGTGGACGCGGAATCGAGCCTAGAAGAGATTACAAGTGAGAGATTCAAGGAAAGATGCGTGTAGATAGGTCGATTAAGCGAAATCCTCCAAGAATATCTTACAAAATTGAAGAACACTTCATTTTATAGACAAAATTGGGCGTAACCGTTCGATCGATGCGTTTCAAGCTCCATCGACGGTCCAGATGCACACGTAACGCTAAAACGTTACGCTTATATTTTTGCCTTCCGATCTTGAATGGACACTCCGGATTCGATCTTCGCGATATGCGTTATAAAACGCATCAAACGGCGCCCGTTGGGTAGCGATCTAACGCTTCAGATGCGTTTGATCGCGTGAAATTGTGGTCGTTATAACTCTTTTTAAAAGGCACATGCGCGATGATTGATCAGTGGCCCGTGCTTCCATGCAATTGACGCGCGGATTTCCAAGGCGCCGACGATCCGACGCTTGCGATGCCGCCACGTTGCCTGCATTGAAATAAACTGTGTGGGACTTAGTCCCACACGGGAAAAATTAAGGGAGATAGTCGGGTTTATAAGGCGCAAGGGTTTTAGGGGATTAATATTCCCTTCTGATATACGGAAGGCTGAACATATTATATTATAAACTATATATATAAGTAAATATCGCGCCGCGTAGGCGCCGCGTGGGCCTGCGTGGCGCTGCCACGTGGCCTTGCGTGCCACGTCGCATACACGTGGGTCCCGCACGAAATACCCCCTTTTTTGCCTTATTTTAATTATTTTAAAAAATTTTAAATCGAAAATAAAATTGGAAAACTCTGGAAAAAATCCCTAAAGATTGTAAAAATCATAACTTTCAAAATACAACTCCAAATTAATCCAAATTTCTTTCATTTGATCTGAAATTTAATTATCTATCATTCTAAAAAGTCAAATTATTTAAATAACAAGAGATTTAATTCTTATTTCAAAAATATATTTATTTCTTTAAGGTTTTAACTTTAGAAAATTAAATGAATGTTCATAAAAATGATTTCTCTCATTATTTAACTTTAAAAACCACTTATAATCTCAAGTGAAGATAAGTTATAAAATCTTTAATCTTTAATTCATCATAAATAACCCTAAATTAACGCATTTTGAGATTATAACATAAAATTGCATGGAATGACAGAAATGCACTCAAAGTATGATAACATGCACATAAATGGAATGTTTTATGCTTTATTTTGCATTAATAATCATGTTTTATCATGTTAAGGTTGCATGTTATCAGCATCTTTATCAGACCTAATTTACCAAATTTTGAGTATAATTTTATTCCTATGTGCTAAATGTAATTATGAATTTTTAACCTGAATTCAAAAAATGATGTGTTTTTGGAACACTTAAGGACGATGAACTGGATCACCAAAAGAATTCTAAATTCTTTAATAAAAAAACTGAATTTTTTTCACAAAGTAGATCAATTTTTGTGTCTTTTACAAAAATTCTCACATTAAATCAACCTGAATTTGTCAAGCTAAAATTCAGGTGATGGGTTAAATTTTCTATTCTTAGGGTCCAAAACAGAGTACTAGCTTTATTGAATATGTGGTACCCACTAATGCTCAAAAATAGGTGGGAGAGTGTGTGAGAGAGAGAGAGAGTGAGAGGGGGAAAGAGAGAGATGATTACAACTGGTAGAAAGTTAAGATCGTTTGAATTCTAATTTCAGTTTAAGAAAATAAGGCAATGGATAGAACTTCAAGTCTATAATCACACTGAAGAATGTGATCCGCGTGGGAATAAAATAAAAATTGAATCAAATTTTCCTTGGGACCAAAGGGTCATTAGCATCCCGCGAATAAGATATCTAATTCTCTATCACCATCGTCGTAGAAAACTATTTAATAAAATCTCCTTCTCAATTATGATCCCTAATGCCACATTATTTGATCGTTGACTTTTCATCAAGAGTATTGCATGATGAAATCTTGGATCCCTTATCAAATTCTCAATGGAACATACAGTAGGTAGTCATAAGTTAATAGGAGACATTACTGAGTTCATGGGTAATTTACAGTTTTCTAATTTTGATTCAATTAAGAATCCTTACATGCTCAATGGGACCATGCTAGGATGAAATGAACAATTTGGTAAATATTGTTCAATCTGATAGGTGATGTCTGGCAGGAATATCCTTAAATGTTCAAGTAATCCCCCAACACTCATGTTCAATATTTCATGGATATTGCATCCAGACAACAAATACTTAGATGTGGCCAGTGATCAGAATTAGTCAAATCCTACTCCTGTCAATTACCTACAACCAGAGGCTTAAAATGCATATCTTGACTTACATTACGCAAAACTCACAAAATAGGGGAGGGTTGACTTTGCTCAGTCCTACAAGAACTGTTGACATTTCCGACAAGAGTTTGCTCACCTGCATCCCAAAAAGAAGAAAAACCAATGAAACACCAGGATTGTTGACATCTTAGCAATTCAATCGGCACAAAAAGTGACCTGAAAGATTTCATAAAAATTAAATAATACCAGGATCTTCAGCAGAAGCCACACAAGTGATTTTTGATGGATGATCTTCAGCTGATGCTTGCCTTTTTCTTCTCGTCATTTAGTTTTATAAAACATTAGAAAATTCAAAACTAAAATCAATCTTATTAAATGGATGATTAAAATTATTTTGACTGACAACTCTGATATGATTAACACCTTCCATTTTCTTCCCCAGAAGACGTTTTGAGCTCTTGAACTTCCAACAATGATGAGCTCACAATTTTGATTTATCTGTAATAGGAATAAAATTATAAGTTTTAATTTGTTTTTTATTATTTCTCAAAAAATAATGCTATAAACCTCTTGGAGTGAAACAGAAACAGGGCCCTGAAGTTTTTGTAGCAAAAGTTCCAAGTGAAGTAACTCAAGATGCAAGTTCTGGAAAAAGTACGAAATTAAATTAATATGAAACAAACAATAAACGCAACCATGGGAGTATAAGATTATTGAGAATAAAACCTTTTTCTCTTCTGATAATCTCGCGATAATCTCATCCTTGATTAATAAAGATTTTTCTAGGTGATCAGAGTGAAGAAAATCCAACGAGATTTCTCCATGGAATAGTAAAAGAAGAGGAAACTGAAGGATATTTCCTTAACTTGTGATTGAATCATGACCTCACTACTATTTCCTGCGCAAATCTTCCCTTTCAAGTCGAATAACTCGACGTCTTTTGCCCGAAGCTCCTGCTGATAGTTTCTGACCTGGACCTCCATGATATGAATCTTGTCTGTATGGACCATATAAATGATGCTTTTCAAAATTTCAAAAAAAACACTTTGGTCAAGAAAATGAAATGACATCATTTTTAAAAAGAAAAAAGATTTACTGATTGATATAATATTTTTATAGTTTTACATATACATCTGAATACATTAACTATGATCACGTTGGAATTTCACCTTTAGGGACCTCTTCTGTGTAACTATATGCAATGGTAATCATCATCTCCAACATGTACAAAATGGTAATTACTTGTTACTAGAACCTGCCTCCTCCCTTTGAGAAATAAGCTTTTGATAATTTGATAATTTGTTTTACTGCATGACAAGACTTATTTAAGAATTTCTCATCGATTCAAAGTTCGAAAAAGTAAGGAAAAATAAAAAAATCGGAAAATCAGGCTTACTCTTTAGCTCTTTCTCTAGCATACAAAATCGATCCATTTTCTCCTTCAGTCCTATCACTTAGTATTAAAAAACAACAACGTCAAAATTTCAACAAAAATAAAAACATCTGCAGTCCATTTCACATGCCTACTTGCTCTTTTTCTGTCACGAGCTGTTGAACGCTGTCAATTGTTGCTCTTAATGCTTCAGTTTCTCTGGCTATTGAGCGGAACAAAGAGAAGTGTTTTTGCACCTTATTAGAAAGAACAGAAAGCTTCTTTTCTTTGATAATGATATCATTTTTCAGAGAGCAAGTAGAGTCCTGAATTTAAGAAAATTTTTAATTAAAAAGAAGCAAATAAGAAAATAAAGAATACTATTATGTATATGTCATGATGTTAGTTATTAGAGAGAAGTTTCTATTTCGAGTCATAATAGGGACATCTATATAGTTTCTGTAATCATCTGTATGTTCCACTTTTCAGCATGCAAGAATTGAATGAACAGGTCACTATTTTACCCTAATCTCATCAATGGACCGAAGAAGGATCATGGAGCTTTAGACCATGGTTTTCCTTTCCCTAGTTTAAGTCTTTGCTTTCAAGACATCATACTCCTAGATTTTAGGGAGAGGTACTTAGTCACTTCTCTTAACGGGGACTTTCTATAATGTGTGTCGCCTTCAATATGACTGTTCAAAGTTTTACCCTGATCCAAAGATTGAATGTAAAATTGAAAAAAAATGGAGATTTCAACAATTTTTTCCTCATCTTAAATGATCCCATTGCTTTCTCAGATGTCAAAAAAAAAATTAATAAATGGTTATAACTGATGCTTTTCACCCTTTATGATGTGAAAAAAAATAGAAATTAAAATATTAGCGGTGAACCAGGTAATGAAGAAAACCTCGTAAACTTCAATAAAGGCGTCTCTGGATTTGAGCACGTTATCCAAAGTCTCTCTCACTTCTTTTTGCTTGTTTTCCATCAAAACATTGTCCTCCTCGAGCCACATAATCTGAAAAAATATATCATTCATAAGAAATGTAAGCCATCACATGAAAAGCAAGAGACGTGCAAATCATAGATATGTTCCAGTGAATATGCAAAAAGTGATTATCGTTAATAAAGAACTTCAAGCTTTAGATAAGTGACAGAAAACATTGGTATCAGCACAAGAAAGAGACAATGTCCAGATTTTCTTATTTTCATTGATTCAACAACCATGAGAACATTAGACATGAAACCATAGGACTGGTTATCATAAAATCATTTTTAACCGAAATCGAGTTGAATTTTTAAAAGAAATCGAAATGTTAAAAACAACAATTCAACTTCCAAGATAAATAACACCTTACGCTCCAGCTTCCGTTGCAACTCATCCCGCGAGGTCAAATCTGCCTGAAACTCATGAATCTTCGTCGTGAGCTTGGCTTCAGCTTCCTTTAGCCGCTGAATCCAGAAAATGAACACCACGAACAACAATTCAAAACTTAACCGAGGGCAAATATGCTGCAAAAACATAAGCTCAATAAGAAATACTTAAACCTGCGCGGATATTTCAAGTTCCCCTCTCTTTCTTATCTCCGCTTCCTGGATTTGAGATCACAGTAGACAAGATTAGGTTAGGGGAAGAAGAATTCAGGTAGTCGACGGGAAAAGACGTTGAAGTGAAAAAGGAAAAGCTGATGAAACCTTGAGAGCCTGGTTCTCCGCGATAATGGAGGATAGGTCGATCTTGAATTTGGAAACTCTTACGAGGTTTTCCATCTTCGCCGTTTCGTCTTAGCGGTTCTAAATCTGGCGCGAAAACAGTTTTGAATTTATATTCAAGCAACCGCCTCACAATAATTGTATTTTATATCATTCACTAAAATAGTTTTATTTTATAAACCTCAAAAAAGAAAATTATTCGGGATTACCTGTATTTTCTAGGGTAAATTATGACCATCTTGAAGAAAATACTCATTTTTTTAGGATTTTGCAAAGAAATATTAGTCTACTAGAAAAAGGTGAACAATTATCAATAGTCTTGTTCTCCACAATTATGGAGTAAAGATCAATATTAAAGTTCAAAAATCCCATTATAAATATATTATTGCTAGAAAATATTTTTTTTGCTATTCCTTAATGTCATATTGATATATGAATCGATGCCACTCGATTATTTTTCTCGCACAAATACATGGTATTGATGGAAATGTTCAAATAGAAAATAGAAATAAAACAAGTAATAGACTACTCAATTTTTCTTATAAAACAATGTGAACCCCATCCAAATTTAATTAACAAAATATGGGCATCAAAAGTTGTATATCAGCGAAATGATTTGTGAATAAGAGGTATCCAATATCCCAATATCTTAGAACCACATCGATCATGGTATCACAAATCGTTGAGGGTATGGAGACAATCGCAGAATTGTACATCAATTTGATGGTGTTTTTGTGAGTATATGTTCTAGTATTGGGTAGCAATAAGGGCATCAAATATAAATATATATAGTATTACATTGCATTATATTTCATTATATCATATTATACTATATGATGACAAAATTTGATATCTTATATCCATAGCTTTATTTGATATCATCATCTATAACATAGATATCATTTGGTATCATTGATTAAGGAGGTTGCTCGAGTTATCTCAATCCATATACATAGATATCATTATCAAAAGGTTTGGCATGGAGAACTCCATGAAAGGTTTCATACGATATCTTCTCCATCAATACACTATTTTCAAGAGTCTTAGACAAATGCTCCTTAGATATCTGAACACTATGAAAGGTTTCATACCGATGAGATATGGAGTTTAAATATCTAAGTAGCATTTTCCGAAGACTCTTAAAGATAGAGCATTGATAGAGAAGATCTTGTATGCCTCAAAATTGGATCCATCATGTACGCTATGCTATATACAAGACCAAATGTAGAATTTTCTCAAAGAGTTACGAGCATATTTTAGGCTGACTTGGACAAAGGACACTAGGATGACATGAAATGCATCTTTAAGTACTTTAGGATGACTAAGGATCTATTTTTGGTCTATAAAAGAGAGGAGCTAAAGTTCTAAGGTTTCATTGACTTGACTTTATAGTCATACCTAGATGATAGCATATCTACACATGCTTTCTTGTTTATTTTGAATTGGGGAACAATGTCTTAGAAGAATTACAAGTAGACTACCACTGCAAACTCAATCACAGAGATTGAGTGTATAGTCACCAATTACATTTCTAAGGACATTGTGTGGGTGAAGAAGTTCATCACAAATATTATTGTTGTCCCTACAATCTTAGGTCCTATTTCCTTTTTGGGTGACAAAGATAATTTAATAGCCCAAGGAAAAGAGCCAAGGTCTCATTAGAAGTTGAAGGACATTTTGAGCTCTATCACTTGATTAGGAAGATCATCTCTACCTAACATGTCTCGTTGGAAAGAGTACCATCGTCAACAATATTTCAGATCTACTAATTATGCATTTAGCTCAATAAGCCTTTTAGCATCACTGCACAACCATGGGATTGATGCATTAAAACATGCTCTTTTATGCGTCTAATTCATTATTCTTTGATGATTTTAAACCATAATTGACAAAACGAATGCGTGCGGTCGTTGAATACACACGATGTCGTGTCAAAAAAAAGTTCGAACTTACCAATTTAAAGATTAATTCACAAATTGAAGGGTCTAATGGTAAATAAGGGTCGAATCCACAGAGAATTAGGGAAAATTTGAGAGATATCTTTGAAATTCGATCAAATCAGACGAGGAATTGAGTTTTAGAAATTAGGCAATTTATAATATTAAAAAAGATAACTCAATTGCAAATCCATGGAATCAAAAATCGATTGATTTAGATTAGAATTCACAGAGTAATCGAAGTTTGAAGTTGACATGAAAATTCGATCGCGAAATTGATTTAAAACCAAAATTAAACTAAGATTAAACTTAATCTACGATTCAAAATGTAAATCTAATACTAAATGAAGAAAGATTAAGATAAAACCATGCAATCTAACCCAAAGTCGCGTTCGAAATGATCCAATTAATCGCCGGATTTATGGCCTTTCATTCCACGATTTCGAAGACAAAGATGGCATTTAAGATGTGATTTCTCCTTACTTCCTCGATCAATTTCTGTTTTCAAACACTCCTCGGACGCAAAAACATGTCAAGAAGCTAAAGAAATCAAAAGACTCTCAGATTGTGGTGTCTAGACAGTTTGATTTTGCTCAAAAATCCAAGGGTGGCTTTCCGTCGTGAAGAACAGTTTAATTTATAGAGGATTTGGGCGTAACCGTCGGATATGACTGTTCATCGTGATCAACGGTCTAGATCACGTGCTTGTTGATGAATCAACACAATTAAGTCGTGAGCGTCCGATATTCGATGGAGCGGCAGGATGCATCTGATGGATATTATGTGGCCTATAAGCCAATCACACTTTCATCAATCTTGTTTATGTTCGTTGAAATGAAATTTATTCATTGTCATTCTTGTGTGATGTTTGCAATGAAGTCCATGAGCATGTTCAATGACTAAGTGAATTATGATGAGATCATAATATAGTGATCGCTAGTCTTTAAACCTATGTTCTAAACATTCCTATTCGTGGGATATTCGAGAAGGACATCGAATTATCTGGAAAGAATAGCACTATCTGATCCATCTGATATGATGAGTATGGCCGATCCTATAGCCATCGGTGTGGAGACACTAAGAATAGATAGTGGGTGCTCTTTGGAGAAAGAGTTCACTGAATTGATCCGTATGAATCCCTGAATGGTAATATACCTAATTGTCAATCAGGTTGATTCATGTCATGATTGTGTATGTGGTCCTTTGACTTGAGACACCAAAGACATCTTGTTGATGGATGATTGTGTTTTGATTATGACTTACAAATCCCTAGTCACGGGATATCTAAAACGTCATATATTGGATACGACATGAAGTCCACGAAGATGATTGTGTGGTCAAGATGGGATCATCCACCCTCGGTATATGAGGAGATCGACTCAAGGAATGAGATGCGGTTAAATCCTTGGCCAAGGTAGCAGAAATATTAGAGAAGTTGTTCTCAATGATTTCTTACTCGCATCAGTACTAAATTGAGTGACGGATTAGGGTTTGACAATTAACCATACCCTAAGTCATTCATGAGTCTCGTGTGGATGAAGGATTATACGTACACGGTAATCAATGACGGAAGGGTTCCATGAAAGAGTTCTAATATACTCCATATCTCCTAGAGCACGTGGTGTAGCTTGGCACCCACCGGGCTGGCAACTCAACCTGTTGATTGGGTTAAATCGATCCTTAGTCAATTAATCTATATGTTGATATAGTTAATTGATAAGAAGGACCAATAAGTGTTATTGGGTTGATAGAGTCATTAACTGGCGAGATATATTGACCTAGAGGGTCACACACATAAGGTCAATGGACGTCGGTGGATATAGACATAATAATAAGGGTTTTTGTGAAAAGTTCACATTCCCAAAGTCTATAAATAGGGGGAGAACGACCATAATAGAGGTGCCCATGCAAGCCTAGTGGAACTTCTCCTCCATCTTCTCTTCCTCTCATGGTGATGAGTGTTCAAGAGGAGATCCGATCGTCTGGAGACTGTGTGGATACCGCTAGAGGCCGGACGCTTGAACGGTTGAAGAACTCTTTCAAATGATCCAAGTAAGTATGAATTTTATTCTATACTAGATGATAGGATCACCTAGAATGGATGATGAGATCATCCATTCTCGGTGCTTCCACGATGTTGAATGTTTTGATTCAACACCTTCCGCTGCAATCATTATTTTGGACAAAGATTTGGAGAGCTTTTTCGAGCCTTAGATCCCAGCAGCATCCACGTCGTGCGTGTGAAGAGAAGCATCATTTCATCGCGTTCGTTGGATCTTTCATCAGACGATCGCGATCAATTGGAAGGTCCACCGATCATGATTAATCTTGACCTTTATAACTCCCTTGATGGACGGTTGGGATTAATCTCCATTTAATTGAATCGGTGTCCTCTATGATCGTTGTCTAGTACCCCTTTAGTAAGTGACATCTGATGCACGTGATTTAAATCACGCGATCGGATGTCTCACATGTCACCACGTCACCTGAAAAAAAAATCAAATGAACATAGTCCCACACAGAAATAAAAATATGGGATTTAATTGGGTTTATAACATCTATGGATTTAAGCAGTTAGCTTAAATCCAATTACGGATGCTCCTAACCCATTTATAAATCCGTGCATACGTGTCACGCGCACACGCGTGTCCACGTGTCACACAGAGACACATCCGCTCATCGCCACGTGGCTTCGCTCTGCCACGTCAGGGCGCGGTAATATAAAACATTTTTTTAATTCTTTTAATCATTTTAAAATCGACAGTAGAGTTAAATAAATTCAGAAAAATTCTAGAAAATTCTTAAAAATTAGAAAAATCCTAAATTTAAAAATACAACTCAAAATTAATTCAAATTTGTTTTGTTGGATCAGAAATTGAATTATCTATCATTATAAAAATTCAAAATATTAAAATAACAAGATAATGAATTTTAATTAAATAAATAAATTCATGTATCTTCTAAAATAACTTTATAAAAATACATGAATATAAATAAAGATCTTTTCTCATATCATTTAATCATGAAAACATCATTATGATCTTAAATATACATACGATTAGAATTACATTGTTTAATTATGCATATTTATCCATAAAATGATGTATTTTTAGATCATAACATGAAATTATGTAAAATGATAGAAATTTACTTTAAATATGATAACATGCATATAATTTGAACAATTAATGCATTTAATTGCATTACTAATCATGTAAATTCATGTATAAAATGCATGTTATCAATAATTCACGTCATTATTGTGCATGTTATCATATTTTGATGAAAATTTTACATTCATCATAGCATGTCATCCAAGAGATGAACTTGGATTAAGATGCAAGTAATTAAATACATTATGTACATATGACCTTTTCCAAGGCGAAAAAAAGTTGAATCAATCGTGTTTTTATGATTTTCATGACTGTAGGTTATCAACATAGGATGACATGGACAAATAAGTGAAGGAAACTAACAATCTTGAATTAGAAATTAATTTCTATAGCTTAATTTTATATTTTATTTCAGCTCAGGATCAAAGAAAAGATAAAAAGAGCATCAAAAAGGAAAAAAATTCATTTCGAAAAGGAAATTTTTATGAAAAAATAAGGGTTTTTATAATTTTAGCCAATTTTTTAGATTTTTTCCATTTTTTATGGATTTTTAATAAATTTTCCTAAATTTTCTTCAAAATTTTTTAGCTATTTTTAAAATCAAAAGAATTAAAAAAAAGGTTTATTTATGCATGTTGATGTTGCATGTTTGATGGATATTATGCGGCCTCCAAGCCAATCAGACTCTCATCTTTTGTTTATATTCATTAAAATAAACTTTTAAGAGCATATGGAATGACCAAGTGAATTATGATGAGATTATATATTGATCACTAGTCTGTAAACATATGTTCTTAATATTCTTATTCATGGAATATTTGAGAAGGACATCGAATTGTCTAGAAAGAATATCACTATTTGATCCGACTTATATGATGAGTATGGCTGATCCTACGACATCTATATAAAGACACCGAGTGCAGACAATAGGTGCGCTGTGGAGAAAGAGTTCACTAAATAGCATTTATACCAAACTATCAATTATTTTGATTCATGTTATAGTTGTGTATGTGGTCCTTTGATTTGAAGCACCAAAGACACCTTGTGGATGGATAATCGTGTTTTGACTATGACTTACGAATCCCCGACCACGGGATCTCCAAAGCATCATAGATTGGATACCACGTGAAGTTCTGAAAAGTGATTGAATGGTCAAGATAGGATCATCCACCCTCAGTATAAGAGGAGATTGACTCAAATAATGAAATGTGGTTTTGGTTAAGGTAATAGAAATATCAGAGAAAGTGTACTTGATAATTTCTTACTCACATTAGTACTAACTTGAGTGACTGATTAGGGTTTGACAACTGACCATACCCTAAGTCATTCATAAGTCTCGCACGGATGAAGGATTATCCATCCACAAGGTGACCATACATGGAAGCTGATGATGAGAAGGTGTTATGAAGGAGTTCTCCATATCTCCTAGAGCACGTGTTGTAGCTTAGCACCTGATGGGTTAGCAACTTAACTTGTCAATTGGGTTAAATCGATACTAAATGAATTAATAAATATATTAATATAATCAATTAATATGGAAGACCAATAAGTATTAATAGGTCGATAGAGTTATTTACTAGCAAGATATATAGACCTAGAGGGTAACACACATAAGATCAATAGATGTTAGTAGATATAGATATAATAATAAGGGTTTTGTGAAAATTTTATATTCCCCAAGTCTATAAATAGTTGAAGAATGACCATTATAGTGGTGCCCATACGAGCTTAGTGGAAATTCTCCCTTCTTTTCTCATCCTCTCATGGTGACAAGTGATAACATGCAAACTCATGCATTTAAATCATGAATTTTATGTATTTATTGTGAAAAATATAATCATAATATATGTTATTATGATTTAGAATGGTTAAACTAATATTCTTTGTCTTAAAGGATAATTCTTGATTTTTCAGAAATAAATAGAATTTTATGACCATTTAATAACATGGATTTATCAAGAATATAACCTTATTTTACAGTAAAATGAAATTAATAATTTATTTCTTATTTAAAATGCTCTATCTCCATATTCCGTCGTATAAATGGCTCATCTTCTTCCTTCTACTGGTGTCTTCCTTTGCTCGAGGAAAGGTGTGTTGTTCTCGTCGTCCTCTTCTCTCACTTCTTATTTTCTTCTCCACGCTTGTCATCTCTCTCTTTTCTCTCACACGCGATCGATTTCTCTTCCATCATGCACAAAATTTCTCTCTCCACCCTCTCTTGCACGACCAAAACGAATTTTTTTGCACAAGATGTCTTCACACGTCTCTCTCTTGCTCTTCGTCGTTCCCTCACATGCGAGAGGGTGAAAGAAATTTTGTTCTTCCATCCTCCCTTCTCTCGCCTTGCTCTCTCTTGCTTCTCCCTCACTATGCTTGTCTCTATGCATATCTTGCTCAAGCACATGACGGAGGGGAGTCCCTTGTGCCCATGTCCTCACCATCAAGAGAGAGAGAGAGAGGAGAGAAAGGAGAGGAGAGAGAATGAGGGAGAGAACAAAAATTCTCTTTTTCTTTATTTCAAAAAGGTTTGACCTGCAATTTGACCAGAACAATTTGACCATAATAATTATAGGAGAGACAAACCCAAATCAATGGCCACAAATGTTCCAAACTAAAATCTTGATATCGCATGATTTTGATTGAGTTAGGGGCTAAAATTTTGTGGGCCTGATTGTCATTTAAAGCTCTACAAATTTTCTAGCAGATTTGAATTATGAGATGAAAAAAGTTAGGTTTTTGATTATTTGATAGTGTGCTTCTAGCATTAGCTAGCCAAAAGGAAAGAAGGCAATGATTTATCATTCTTCGTGTATGCAAAAACATTTTCAATGAATTTCTTCTCTTTTCTATGTATTCCTCGTGTTCAATGAAAGATGCCAAGTTAGAGAGAAATGTATGGGCTCTACAAGATATATTTATGATTAGAGAGCGTCACTACAGTCTTTTTTCATCACGAATCTATAGATTTGAATCATTTTCCATCAATCTGTTATGTTTTCTCAAATTTGTATGAACATTTTCTTATTTTTAAACCCTAAAATCACTTTTCCACCATTGATAAAAGATTTTCATTCTTCAAAGAAGTTTGGAAGCATTTTTTGCTCCATTCCATTTCTTGTATTTATCTTCTTTCATTCATCGATCATCTCTACTTTCTTATTAAAAAAAACCAAAAATCTTTCTTGGTTTCAATCTTTTAACCTTCCTCCTTGTGGACTCAACCTCGACTTGCCAATATTCTAAATTTCAAAATTGAATTTTAAGAGTTTAGTATTATTTTTCAAACATGAGTTTTCACATTCAACGGCTGTATTTTTACGCATATCAAATGGGGTCATTGCTGAGGACATAGGTTTCTATTAGATTGAAATCCTTCTTTTTTTAGTTTATGATTTTCTAATCGCTTCTTAAAATCAGTTGTTTTTTCTAATTTTTTCAATTTCCGACTAACCTTGATCAGAATTTGAGTTGTTTAGCATGAAAGGAAGGCAATCCCTCCATCTTGGTATCTTTGAGCTTACCCATGGAGAAATCTCATCTGCATTAAAGCCTAACATTGATACCTTCAAAGTAGAATATCAGTCTTTAGCAGATAAGATGGAGGAAAATCCTGATCAAAACAAAAACCACTCTATAGATCATGTCGTTATGAGAATGAAGCAAAGAGAATATTGCAATACTATTGAGAGCCAAAGCTATACTAGGATATCTGCCCCTCTAGCTGATAATGTGTCCTTTAGGATCGATCCTCATATGTTTTAATTATTACCTACTTTTTATTGGAGATTCCATGAGGAACCTTCCTTTCATGCTAAACAACTCAAATTCTGATCAAGGTTAGTTGGAAATTGAAAAAATTAGAAAAAAAAACAACTGATTTTAAGAAGAGATTAGAAAATCATAAACTAAAAAAATAAGGATTTCAATCTAATAGACACCTATGTCCTCAGCAATGACCCCATTTGATATGTGATAATATGCAATCTTAACATGATAAAACATGATTATTCGTGCAATTTAAGGCATAAAACATTACATTTATGTGCATATTATCATACTTTGAGTGCATTTTTATCATTCTATGCATATTTATGTCATAATCTCAAAATACACTAAATTAGGGTTAATTATGATGAATTAAGAATAAATAATTTTATAACCCATCTTTACTTGAGATTATGAATGGTTTTTAAAGTTAAATAATAAGAGAAATTATTTTTATGAACATTCATTTAATTTTCTAAGGTTAAAATCTTTTAAAAATGAATGTATTTTTTTGAAATATAAATTAAATCTCTTGTTATTTAAATATTTTTGAATTTTTTTAGAATGATAGATAATTAAAATTTCAGATCAAATGAAAGAAATTTGGATTAATGTGGAGTTGTATTTTTAAAAGATATGATTTTTACAATTTTTTTAGGGATTTTTTTCTGTATTTTTCTGAATTTTCTATGATTTTATTTTCGATTTTAAATAATAAAAAGAAATAAAAAAATTAAAAAAATGGGCGCGGGGCCCGCGTGGATGCGACGTGGCACGCAAGGCCACGTGGCAGCGCCACGTGGACCCGCGCAGCGCGCTGACGTGGCGCATCTATATCATATATATGGTATTATACCTATAGTTATAAAATGTTCTTTGTCCTCCCCTTATAAGGGAGGGTCATACCCTTATAAACCGTTGGGTTATTTAAACCCGACGGTTTCAAAATCATTTCCGGTGTGGGACTAAAAACTCCAGTGTTTTATAACCGCAGGCAACGTGGCAGAAGCTGAGGCGTCGGATCGCGATCGGAGCGCGCCAATCAAGTGGACGCACGGTCCACTGATCATTGATCAGACACGTGTGCATTAAATAGAGTTATAACGGCCCAGATCTTACGCGATCAAACGCATCCGGAGCGTTAGATCGCGATCCAACGGACGCCGTTTCATGCGTTTTATAACGCCAATCGCGAGATTTAATCTGGAGCGTCCATTCACGATCGGAGGATCTCAAATTAATCGTAACGATTCATCGTTACGAACGCATCGCGACCGTTGATGGAGCTTTAAAGACATCGATCGGACGGTTACCCTTTTTCGCCCTATAAATAGACGAGTTCTTCGTCGTTCTATGTATTCGAGTGAGATTTCAATGAAATTGACTGTCTAGACACCTCTCTCACTCGTTTCTCTCGAGTTCTTCCTCCTCCTCTCTCAATTCCGCATCCATGGAGGGGTAGAAGTCGAGATTTAGTGGAAAATCGAGGGAGAAATCGACGCTTGAAGCTCGGCGTGACGATCTTGACGATTTCGGTGATTAATCGGCTTAATCACCTCGTTTTGATCGCTAAACGGGTTTAGTGGAAGCGGTTTTACCTCAATTATCCTCCTATTATCTTTAATTTTCATTTAGATTAGGTTTTAGATTTCAATTTCATAGAATTTCATCCAAAATCACGATTTCAACGTCCGAAAATTTCTCTCCACTTCAAATTTCGATTTCTCCGCGAAATTAAGTCCAAATTCATCGATTCTTGATTCCGTGGAATCGATTTGAAGTCTTCTTTCCAAAAACACCATTTTCCCTAATTTCTCACCTCAATTCATCGTCCAATTTGACCAAATTCTAAAAGATATCTCGAAAATATCTAAATTCCCTGTGGATTCGACCCGTATTTACCATTATACCCCTCAATTCTCTCTTAATTCCCCAAATTGGTAAGTTCGGTATTATTTTTGACACGAGACCGTGTGAAATCGACGACCTCGCGGTTTCGTCTCGTCAATATGCGTAAAAATATAGCCGTTGAATGTGAAAACTCATGTTTGAAAAATAATACTAAACTCTTAAAATTCAATTTTGAAATTTAGAATATTGGCAAGTCGAGGTTGAGTCCACAAGGAGGAAGGTTAAAAGATTGAAACCAAGAAAGATTTTTGGTTTTTTTAATAAGAAAGTAGAGATGATCGATGAATGAAAGAAGATAAATACAAGAAATGGAATGGAGAAAAAAATGCTTCCAAACTTCTTTGAAGAATGAAAATCTTTTATCAATGGTGGAAAAGTGATTTTAGGGTTTAAAAATAAGAAAATGTTCATACAAATTTGAGAAAACATAAAAGATTGATGGAAAATGATTCAAATCTATAGATTCGTGATGAAAAAAGACTGTAGTGACGCTCTCTAATCATAAATATATCTTGTAGAGCCCATACATTTCTCTCTAACTTGGCATCTTTCATTGAACACGAGGAATACATAGAAAAGAGAAGAAATTCATTGAAAATGTTTTTGCATACACGAAGAATGATAAATCATTGCCTTCTTTCCTTTTGGCTAGCTAATGCTAGAAGCACACTATCAAATAATCAAAAACCTAAATTTTTTCATCTCAGAATTCAAATCAGCTAGAAAATTTGTAGAGCTTTAAATGACAATCAGGCCCACAAAATTGGTAAATGACAATCTTCTGGAGTTTATTGATAAATGTATGGCCTATGACTATCCCAAAGTGTCTCAAGAGCATCTTAAGATGAGAATATTTGGTGTAGCATTAAAAGATAAAGCTAAAGAGTGGTTCATTAGCACAAGAGTTTACCTTATGGAGTGATAATTGGCGAATTCACCATAGGTAATGATAATTTTAGTGAGGCTTGGGAGAGGTTTATGGCCTTGAGTTGTAGATATCCTCATCATGGTATTCCATCTTAGGAGTTCAAAAATTCTATGGGGTTCTGAATGATAATGAGCGAAATATTGTAGGTATCACTTGCAGCGCACTTTCGTGGAGACATATGCCGATGAGTCCACACAATTTATGGAAAGGCTGGTTAAAAATTGGGCTGATCAGGAAAATTTTCTAACAATGGCAAGAATTCAAAGCCTAAACGAGGAGGACTCATCAACATGAGGTCTATAGGGCTTGAATATTGCATGGATCATGTAGAAACATACGTTGGGAAATTATGGCAAGCAATGGAGGACTTGCAAGCTAAACCACCAATCCAAGAGGCTAAGAGTATTTCTAAATCTTTCTGTTCCATTTTCTCATCTAATGATCCTTTTAAAGAATTTTTTCCCATGAGCAAACAAGTCAATGCCTTTGGAAAACTCGACGATGCTCAACGTAATTGGAACACAAAAGGCAATTTTGAAGGACAAAATTGGAGTAGAGAAGGAAGCAATTTTCAGCCAAAGCCTTTCGTCCCACAACACTCTCAAAAAATTTCTCAATTTTCTAAACCTTTTTTTGCTCATTATTCTCTTAATGATCAAACTAATGTGACTCTTATGGAACTTTTCAGTGAGTTGAAGGTGGACAAGAAAAAACAGTCATTGTTAATGGAGAAAAAATTCATGAGAGAAATGAGGATATAGATGGAAGTGCTCAAATGTGGTCAAGGAGTACAAGAGCACCATCAAAACTCAAGGAGTGAGAAGGTGAAAGGTAAATTGGATGAAAGTGATCAAGATGATTGCCAAATAGGTCAACTCCCAACTCAACCTCTTGTGAATCCTAAAAATTTATGTTCTACAGATAGTAGTATGCCTCAATTTGCAGATGATCATGATGCTATAGAGCGTGATATCTCACCTGATGATGATGAGGGTAGGAGGGAAGATATGAATGTCATCTCTAAACTTAGGAATTGTAAGACTTTGAGTTATCCTTATGAGTCTATAAAAATTCTAAAAAGGGTGTAGAGGATAATTACGATGGTCCAATAGCCCTAGAAAGTGAGGAGTGGGATAGAGCATCCCCAAACCCTAAGGATTCCACACCACCTATTCCTTTCCCAAGTGCCTTAAATACAACTAACGAGAAACCTAGTAAAACTCACCTCCTACAAATCTTTAAGGAAGCTACTACTACCATTCATTTAATTGATGCTATTCAAAATCTTCCTTATTATTCTAAATTTGTAAAGGATCTTCGCTCACCCTCTAAGAAACCTAAGTGAGTCCATCTTTCCAAGAACGTGAGTTCTATTTTGTTGAATGACATCCCTAGGAAAGTGAGAGATCCTAGATGACCTTTAATTGCATGTGAAATAGGAGGAATAATCTTCAATATGTCTCTTTTAGATTCAGGGGCTAGTGTTAATGTTATGCCTAATGATCTTTATGATAAATTTAAATTTGGAGATATAGAGCCTATTATGTTAAAATTGCAGCTATCCGATGGATCGATTAGAGAACCATATGAGAAATTAGAGTATGTCATAGTGAAGATAGAGACGTACAAATTTCCAATGGATTTATTTGTATTAGAAATGAAAATTTCAAGAAGTTTGAGTCATGCACCCATCATCTTAGAGAGATCATTCTTAACTGCAGCAAAAGCCATCATCAATTGGGATAACAAGATGATAAAGTTGAAAGTAGGTTCATAAAAAATTGAATTTCCCATTTTTTGTTTGATCTATTTCCGACTCTTTTCCTAATGATCATATTTTGGAAAGTAAAAATTCATTTATACCATGGTATGCACATATAGTTAATTATCTTGTTGCAAGGAAATTACCGAATGGTTGGGATTTTAAGGATAGAATTTTTTTTTTAATGATCTTGCATTCAATTTTTTTGACGAGCTGGAGTCATTCCATAGGGGTGTAGATCATGTTTATCAATGTTGTGTACTTGAAGAGGAACAATTGAGTATTTTAACACTTTGTCATTATTCTCTTTGTGGAGGGCATTACGCTCCTAGAATAGTGGTGTTACAGAGTTTTACAATCTGGATAATATTGGTCAAAATTGTTTAAATATGCTTTTCAGTATTCTTCTAGTTGTGTGAAATTCTAAGAAACCTTGAACATTAAGAAGAATAATCATGTGCCACACCAACCTATCATTGAGTTAGAATTTGTTTATTTATGGTGTATTTATTTTAGTGGTCCATTTCCTATCTCTAATAGTTATGAGTATATCCTTATGATTGTAGATTATGTGCATAGGTGAGTAGAAGCTATCCCTACAAGAGTTAATGATATAAAATAGCCCTTAAGTTCATTGAGAAAAATATCTTCTCTATGTTTGGATGTCCTAGTGCAATTAATGGTGATGGGGGGACACATTTTAATAATTATCAATTTTTTTCCCATTGGAAAAAATATGGATTCCATCATAGAGTTACCACTCCTTATCATCCTTAGGCTAATAGGCACGTAGAAGTCTCTAATAGAGAAATTAAGAAGATAATGAAGAAAATCATTAGCCTGAATGAGAAGGATTGGTTGAGTCGATTTTATGATGCTTTTGATGGATATTTTGTGGCTTATAAGCCAACCACACTTCCATGTATCTCATTTATGTTCATTGAAACAAAATATATTTATTATCATTCTTGTGTGATGTTAACAATAAAGTCCATGAGCATATGCAAGGACTAAGTGAATTATGATGAGATCGTAATACAGTAATCACTCGTCTTTAAACATATGTTATAACCATTCCTATTCGTGAAATATTTGAGAAGGACATCAAATTATCCGGAAAGAATAACACTATTATGATCTAACTCATATGATGAGTATGGTTGATCTTATAGCCATCAATGTGAAGACACGAAGGATAGATAGTGGGTGCTCTTTGGAGAAAGAGTTCACTAAATTGATCCATATGAATCACTGAATGGTATTATACCTCACTGTTAATCAGGTTGATCATCTCACGCTTGTGTATCGGTCTTTTGACTTGAGACACTAAAGATATCTCAGGGATAGATTACCATGTTTTGATTATGACTTATGAATCCCTAGCCATGAGATCTCTAAAATCTCATCTATTAGAAATTGCATGAAGTCTTCAAAGATGATTGTGTGGTCACAATGGGATCATCCATCCTTGGTATTTGAGAAGATGCAATGAAATCCTTGGCGAAGGTAGTAAAAATATTAGAGGAGTTCCCGATGATTTCTTACACACATCAATACTAACTTGAGTGACCGATTAGGGTTTGATAGTTGACCATAGCCTAAGTCATTCATGAGTCTCTTACAGATGAAGGATTATACATACATGGTAACCGATGATGGAAATGTTCCATAAGGGAGTTCTTACATACTCCATATCTCCTAGAGTACGTGGTGAAACATGGCAGCTGACATGCTTGTATCTCAACCTATCGATTGGGTTTAATCAATTCTCGAGTAATTAAAGTATAAGTTCATTTAGATAATTAATAAAGTTTAACTAATAAGGTGTTATTAGGCCTATAAATTTATTAACTAGTGCGATATATAGACCTAGAGGGTCATACATCTAAGGTCTATCAATGTTGATGGAAATAGACATAATTATGAGTGCTTTTATGAAAATTCTACATACCAAATGTCTATAAATAGGGGGAGAATTACCACAAATCAAGGTGCTCATCCAAGCCTTTTGGCAATTCTCTCATGTCTTCTCTTTCTCTCTTGGTGAAAAGCTTTGAAAAGGAGATCAAACAATTCGAAGATCGTGTGGATATCGCTAGAGGCTATAAACTTGAATAACTTAAAGAACTCCCTCAAGGAAACCCTTAAATTAAGTTTTCACATATGATAACATGCTATATTTACATCATAAAACATGATTTTTCATGCATATTAAAGCATAAATGATTTCATTTACATGCATGTTATCATATTTCTATGTATTTTTCTATTATTCTCTTAAAAAGTCATTATAATCTCAAAATACTTTAAATTAGGGTTAATTTTTATAAATTAGAGTTTCATAATTTGATAACCCATATTTTTCTTGAGATTATAACTGTTTTTAAAGATAAAATAATGAGAGAAACAACTTTTATAAACATTCATTTTATTTTCTAAAGATTAAAAATCTTAATAAATGAATGTATTTTTTTGAAATAATAATTTTTAACTCTTATTATTTAATTAATTTTGACCTTTTTAGAATAATAGATAATTAAATTTTGGATCAAATGAAAAGAAATTTGGATTAATTTGGAGTTATATATTAAAAAGTTATGAATTTTTCTATTTTTTTAGGGATTTTTCGGATTTTTTTAAAAACAGTTTTTTTCTTATTTTATTTTTCGATTTTAAATAATAAAAAAATAAATAAAAATTAAAAAGGGGGCGCGGGGCCGCGTGGATGCGGCGTGGCACGCAGGGTCACGTGGCGCTCCACGCGGGACCCCGCGAGCGCCTACGTGGCGCGACATATATACTTATATTTATTTACTATATATATATATAAAATGTTCTTTGTATATATCCGTCATACCCTTAGAAACCGTCGGGTATTATATATCCGACGGTTTCGTTTAATTAAGTCCGTGTGGGACTAAATTTATGACTTACCTACCTTGCAGGCGACGTGGCGCGACGACGGGCGTTGGATCGCGCGGCCGATCGATCGACGGACGTCGATCGCGTGGAGCACGGACCACCGGATCGCGATCAAGACACGTGCGGAAATTTAAAGTTTTATAACGGTCGTGATGCAATCTGGCGGGGCGCATCCAGACCGTTGGATCGTGATCCAAGGAGCGAAAATCAAGCGTTTTTATAACGCTTATTAGAGAGGTGATCTGGGCCCTCCATCCGCGATCCAACGATCGCGATATTTCCGAAAACGGTCCATCATGGACCGTTATCGTAACCGTCGATCGTTTCGATCGGACGGTTACGAAATTTCGCCTTATAAAAAGGCATGTTCTTCGTCGTTCTTAGACATCCGAGTAAGAATCAATCAAATTGACTGTCTAGACACCTTCCTTACTCGTTTCTCTCGAGTTCTTCCTCTTCCTCTTCAATTTCCGCATCCAAGGAGGGGTAGAAGTCGAGATTTGGTGATGTATTGAGTGAGGAATCGCAGCTTGAAGTTCGTCGAGGCGTTCTTGATTTTCTCCGCGATTAATCAGCTTAATCACGGCGATTTGATCGCAAAACGAGTTTAGTGGAAGCGGTTTTGCATGATTTACCTCCCAATCAAGTTTAATTTCTGTTTAGAATAGGATTTCAATTTCAATTTTGTTAAATTTCCTCTAAAATCGCGATTTCGCCGTTCCGAAATTTCTCTCCACTTCAATTCATGATTTCTTCGCGAAATCAAGTCCGATTTTGACGATTTTTGATTCCGTGGAATCGATTTGAAGTCTACTTTCTGAAAATACCATTTTCCCCAATTTCTTCCATCAATTTCTCGTCCGATTTGACCAAATTCTAAAAGATCTTCTGAAAATTCCTAAATTCCCTGTGGATTCGACCCATATTTACCATTATACCCTTGAATTCGTGATTAATTCTCAAAATTGGTAAGTTTGGAATTATTTTTGACGCGATATCGCCTGAAATTGACGACCTCACGGTCTCATCTCGTCAACATACATACTAAATGATAAGATTGTTTGTTCTATTTCCCTCAATATTTTTAATATTCGATTTGATGTATTTCGCGACAATCCATGTTTTGATTCAAATTTTGGAAGACTTATTGACCTCAAAACCCAAAAACTTTGTGGGCTTATAAGATAGCATATAAAACACATTTAGGGATGTCACCTTATAAGTTAGCTTTTAGGTAATGTTGTCATCTTCTGGTAGAAATTGAGCATAGTGCATTTTGGGCAATTAAACATCTTAACCTTTCTTTAGATGCATCTCGAAAGAATCGTTTATAGCAAATGCACTAGCTTCAAGAATTGAGGAACGAGGCATAAAAAAATTCTTTGATTTATAAAGCCAAGATAAAACACTTTCATGATAAAAATCTTAATTGCGGGGAATTTCAATTAGATTAAAATGTTTCGCTTTATGATTTGAAACTCTTTTTAGAAGCGCAGATCAAGTTGGGATGAAACATACATTATTAGGGAAATCTTTTCTTATAGTTTTCTTTCATCGTTAAACCAAAAATCAGGTATTGATGACATGAAAATTATACTAGTAATTACATGATTGTTAATGCAAATTAAGGCATAAAATATTCCATTCTCATGCACGTTATCACACTTTAAGTGCATATCTATCTTTTTATGAAATTTTAAGTTATGATATGAAAATATACTATTTTTAGAGATAATCATACGTGATTAAAAAAGATATTTGAGATTAGATTATTCTTATTTTTATATTTGAGATTATAACTATGTTTTAAATGTAAATAATAAGAGAACATTTTTCTATATACTCATTTATTTTCTAATTTTATTTTCCCAAGAAAATGAGTATTTTTTGATAAAAATTTATTCTCTTGTTATTTCTTAAATTTGATTGTTAGACTAATAGATTATTTATTTTCTAATCAAACAAAAAGACTAGAAAAGAGTTGTAGTTTGAAAGGTATGAATTTTCTAATTTTAAGGGATTTTTTGAATTTTTTGAATTTTATTCATGATTTTATTTTGATTTAAAAAAAGTAAGAAATGATTTTATTTCATGACAACTAATGTGGCGAAGAGCACTTGCGTGTCGCCACATGGCGACCTATGCACGCACCACATAATTCACTCGTGTGTGTATGTGTGTATGAATAATTAGTTGTTGAGCATCCTTTTTCTGGATATAGGCTAACCTACTAAGACTGCACCCCTTTTATACCCATCATTTCGTGCCAATTTTTCTAATGTGGGACTATATTTTTATTTCTTTTGTGCAAGTGACATGGCACATTCTATAGCGTGCGATCACGTGAATTAATTACAATCGCTGATTCTCACTTTACTCAAAGAGGTATGTGGCACACTCTGATTGGACGACAATTCATGTTATAAGACAAAGTGAATCCAGGTTGTTCATCAAGGGAGTTATAACAGTCCAGATTCAATGCACTTGATGGACTCCTCAAAGCGACGTGTGCAGCATCGTAGATGTTGAGGAAGATCAAATGATGAGCGTTTCATGATGATTCGTGTGCACATGATGAGGCAGTGAAATCTGGATGGTACATCAGAAATCCAACGGACACGACTGAATGGCAATAATTCAACTCCAACCTTTTCATCAGAGCCATTGATCGAAAGATCAAAAGGCAAATCGAATGCCACACCCAAATTTCATCTATTTATACCCCCTCTCCAAGATGATATAGAGCATTCTCGGATGTTTCAATTAATCAAACTGTTTAGATGCCATAATCCTTGAATCTATTGCTTTCTTTCTTTTCAAGAGTCATTTCTGTGTCCAAGGAGTGATTGTAATCAAGATTTTGTTGATAGAATAGGGAGAATTTGCCACTTCAACTCTGGATTTGTATTTTTTGAAACATGGAATGAAAAGCCTTGATCCAAGAATGAATTTGATCATTTCAAGCGTGATTTTGAGTTAGACTAATTTTGTGAACTCTTTCTCCAAAGAGCACCCACTAAGTGAACTCTATGATTAGTGTCTCCACACAGATGGCTACAAGATCAATCATACTCATTATATGAGTTGGATCAGATAATGTTATTCTTTATAGATAATTCGATGTCCTTCTCAAATATCCCATGAATAGAAATGTTTAGAACATATGTTTAAATACTAGTGATCACTATATTATGGTCCCAGCATAATTCACTTAGTCATTACATAAGAATGACAATGAATAAATTTCATTTCAATGAACATAAACGAGATACATAGAAGTGTGATTGGCCTATAGGCCGCATAATATCCATCATGACCCATCTGGGGCTAATATACCCAATGTGGCTAAACCCTTTAATGGGCTATATTTCCTCTAAGACAAGGAGTATTGTATTCATGACATGAGCATCTATAAGTGGAAGCCTACTGAGAATCTAGTTGTATAAGTTATAAGGGAGACTAGAAATTTACTTTTTAGTTACCATGCATATCATAGGTGTTATTTTGTCACTTGGTGAAGGAAGAAAAAAAATGTAGTTCTCTATTCTAGTGTTGAGCATGAGTAACAGGTGATCGATATGACAACTTGTGAGATAATGTGGAATTATTCAGCTAAAAAGTAAAGAGAAATGATAATTGATGATAAAAGACCATAGTACAAACCTCTATTATAGAACTAAAAGAGAGAGAAATAGAACTTTAACCCATGCGAGACTAATGTTCATAACATAGGAAACCTCTAATGGCCTATGTCTAATACTCCCCCTCAAGCTAGAGCATTGAGGTCAAACGTGCCCAATTTGGATTCCCAATCACTTATAGGATAAACCAATTAGGCACTTATTGAAGGTGCCACCAATGAGGCACTTATGGGACGCAGAAGGTGGATCCCACCAATGAAGCAGTGGAGGGAAAGAAATGAAAGAGATAAGGAAAAATCATGATGTCGCCAAAACACAATTGAGTAGTTTTCAAATGATGTGAAGTAGAATACATCATATTTCGCTGAGGTGAAGGTCATCTATATAGTTTTCATGGTTACTATTGTAAATGCACCAAAGAGAGGAGGGCTTGTAGTGTTAGAGGAAAACATAGCCTAAGCCCACTCATGGTTCCTAAACTCCTTCCTGCACTTCTTTGAAGCATGAGTGGCCTTGTCACAAGAAGTATTCGGTAGAAAATTTTGTTTTCCCTAAGAAAATGGGTGTGCAATGGAAAGTAGAAGGCTTGGAGAAATTCCTCCCATTTTAGCCACAAGTACTAGATGCTACCAAGAAAGATGAAGTTGGTTAGGTAGATGGTATGAGAGATAAAGGACTTTAGTGTTGAAAGGACTCCAATGCTAACTAAAAGAACAAAGGGGAAAATAGATGTCATATCTAAAACTTGGGTAGCATAATGTACTTGACCAAAAATTTGAGAAACAATAGATAGTGGAAGGCCATTAAAATAAAATCAGAATAGAAGCTCCTTGTGATATCCTTTGGATAGGCACAAGTCTGTTGTGGGAAACTGATAGAGAGGCCACTCTTTTAGAAGAGCCTAGAGACAAAAACAAAGTGATCCTTAAGGGACTGATCTCTTTGTTTACAAGCAAAGATGAACTTAAAATTTTTCATTGTGCGGTTAATGTTGGTCTTGCTTGTGTAAACAGTCTTCAATGAGGCCCATGGTGCACTTGTAAAGTTGACACGGGAGAGAGATTGAGCAATAGCATGGAGGATACTCTAACATGTGCAAGAACAAATAGTAGAGTCAAGTTTATCCTAAGAATTTTAATTTGGAGAAGCTACTACAAGTAAAGACTCCTTGAGATAATGTAGCAAATCAATTGGGGGATAAGAAAATCCTTAGACTGTATGGCCCATGAAGCATAATTATGGCCATCAAAGGTGTATATCAATCAGTAAGTTTGGTTGTGATGGAATGATGTGAAATGGAAAATTCATCTACTAGAAGTGGTATTGGTAGCAAAACAATCAAGGCTAGTGGCAGAGCAAATAGCAACGTTGACTCGTCTAACCTAGATGAGGCCGGGAAAACCTTTCTAGAAGGGGCAATAGCCCTCTTGAAGTGTGGAATGGTAACAACACCCTAACTGCAATAGTGATGGTGGGCCCAAGGGGCAGAGGAACCGCCTCATGGGACCATGGTGACACGTGAAAGGAGAGAAGAGGTGACACCTTTGGCCCTTTGGGCCTATTAGCAAAAATGGTCACTCAAAGGCACTAGAGCAGCAATGGCGGCTTTATGGAGTAGCAATGACACGAAGAGCCTTAGATACCTAGGGTAAAAAAAATTAATCTCTTATACCATGTAAATGATAAATCCAAAGATAATTCATTATTAAATAATAGATTGAAAGCCTCTATTTATTGAAGAGACAGATAGAGGAACAGAACTATGACCCATGGGTCTGATGTCCCTAATATGGGCTAAGCCCTATAATGGGCTACCATTTATTTCTTTAATGATATCTAATACCTTTGCCAGTCACGATACAAGTATTGGGATAATCAAATCCTATATGTATCTATCTTAATGGACTAGTTGGCACCCTGTTTAGAACCTTGTTTAGGTCTATTAATTTGGGGATTGTTTTGGAAGAATTGATCTCAAAATTGAGACCAAAAAATATTAAAAAAAAAAATTAATAAACTCAAAATGTGTATTTGTGATGATGAATTTATTACCCCATGATCTTGAAGTTGTGAGGATCATCAAATCAATAATTGACAGATATAGGTAAGAAGAAAACAACAATCTTACTCTCTCTTTCATCACCCTCTCCCTCCCACACTGCATTCCACTATTGGGGATGGCTTATGTTGGCATAACCTCCATTCATAGATCCATCACTTACCAACCATGATGATTCCCTCCCTCCCCCCTATGCTTCCATTCTTTGATCAATCGAGAACATATGGCAATTTTTGGATCTCTATCTCTTGTCTGTTGATTGTCAATACACATATTTCACATGCCTAACCATGGAAAGATCTACAAGCAACAATTGATGATAAATATTTGGTAACAAGTTAAGTGAATGCCTCTCTCATTTAGTGGACAATTTTGGTTAAAACATTACATCTAAGTTTTCCAACACATATGGGATATACCTTGCAACATTTATGAAATATAATGGTAGGTCTCATGATGAAATTTCTTCCACAAACAAATCCTTGACCTCTATTATTGAATCGTCTTTATTAGGGAATTATCATTGAGTCAAGCACACCACTACATGATGTACACATAATAGTTGGACTTTTGAAAGGTAAACTCAACTTCACCATCCAAGATCACTTATCTTCATATTTTTTTTAAGCCTTTATTATCTCTCTTAATTTTCAGAAAAATCTGAAGAGGACCCTCATAACATGCAAATTATACATTAAAATAAATGATTATTAATGCAAATTAAGGCATAAAATATTCCATTCTAATGCATGTTATCATGTTTTTTACTGTTTATCTATCATTCTATGAAAAATAAGTTATAATCTTAAATGCATTAATTTAGGAATAATTACAATAAATTAAGAGAAATATTTTTAAGATTAGATTATCCACATTTTTACTTGAGATTATAATTAGGTTTTAATGTTAATAATAAGAGAAAATACTTTTTATACACTCATTTATTTTTCTAAGTTTTAAATTCTAAAAGAAATGAGTGTATTTTTGAAAAGAAAAACTTTTCCTCTTGTTCTTTATTGAATTTGACTTTTTACAATGATAGATAACTTAATTTCTGATCTAATGAAACAAATTTGGATTAACTTGGAGTTGTATTTTAAAAGTTATGAATTTTCTAACTTATAAGGATTTTTCTTATTTTTTATGATGTTATTTGGATTTATTTTGAATTTAAAAGAATAAAAAAATCAGATTTTATTACGTGCTGACGTGGCCAAAATGACGTCGCCACGTGGCAGTATATGAACATGCCACGTGGTGCACGCGTATGTGTGTGCGCGCGCGTATGTGTGTGCGCACGTGTGCGCACATGTACGCAAGTGCAATTAGAAAGATTAAGCATCCTATATCAGGAAAACCACATCTCTCTAAATTGTGTATACCTTATATAGACGTCAAATCGCCTTAATTTATGTTATGTGGGACTATCTTTTTATTTTAATATGCGCAACTAACGTGGCGTCGCGTACGTGTCTTGATCGCGGGATTTAATCACGATCGTCGGTCATCACTTAAGTGAAAGGGTATGTGGCACACTCAAGTTCGTCAGTGAATCGTTTAAAAATGATTTGATCTCAGCCGTTCATCTAAAGAGTTAGCACGGCTCATATTAAAACCAAAGAAACACATGTGGAGCTTTAGATCAAGATCACATCGCGAACGTTTTTCTTCTTCACACGTGAGGTAGTGAAATCTTGGCGGTCCATCTTTCATCCAACAGACGCGATTTGAGCGTAAAATTTTCATGTTTATGCTTCCTCATATACGTTGATCAAAGATTTAAGCGTTGATCCATTTGTTACGCCTAATTCTCCTTATATGTTGAGATGTTCTTCGACGATGTAAATCATTCTTGGGTTTTTCAAGTAATCCAACTGTCTAGACACCACAATCGTCAAATCTCTTGATTCCTTTCGCTTCTAGATCAACTTCCACATCCAAGGAGTGTTTGAAAGTGAGATTTCGTTCAAAGAATAGGGAGAAATCGATTCTTGAATGCCAAAAATTATCTTTAAATTCACAGAATGAAAAACCTCTGATCCGGAGAGAAATCGGATCAATTTGAGCGCTATCTTGGGTTAAAAATCGTGTTTTGATCTTCATATTTCTTCCTATAATATTAGATTTCAATTTTGAATCGTAGATTTAGTCAATTTTGTTTATAATTTTCGTTTTTTCTCTCTTCGCGATACGAATTTCTCTCTAAACTTTGCTTGTAGAAATCCCTAAATTATGTGATTTTTTATTCCATGGATTCGATTTCGAGTTATCTTTCAAAAAATTATCAAAATCCCTGATTTCTCAGCTCATTTCATCATTTGATTGGATCGAATTTCAAAGAATACATCAAAAACATACCTTAATTCTTCGTGGATTCGACCCTTATTCACCACTATACACCTTAATTTGTGATTATTTCATTTAAATTGGCGAGTTTGGAATTAATTTTTGATGCATGTCTGTGTGTTTTCAACGACCTTATGGATTCACTTTGTCAAACCCTTTCAACGTATTTCAGATATCACAGTAAAATTATAGACATTGAAAGCACAAATTCACTTATCACAAATTATACTCAACTCTTGTAATTCAATCTTGAAATTTGGAATAGTGGCAATTGAGGTCAAATCTAATGGGAGGAAGGTTAAAAGATTAAAATGGAGGAACACTTATAGTATTTTCGAAGAAAGCATAAATCTAATGATGCAAGCATAAATGATCCATGAAAAGAAAAAAAAATCGGTGGGGGAAATGAAGTGAATTGATCAAGCGCTTCCAAAATCCTTTTCAAGATTGAAAAAAACCCTTGATTGACGATGGAAATTTGATTTAGGGTTTAGAAAATATGAAAATGTTGAAAATATCGACAAAAAGATGATTGTAGCGATGAAACCACAATCTAATGATGCTCTCTAATAAAAACATACCTTCGAGAGCCCACACATTTGGCCCAAAATTAGATTCTTGTATCCAACACTACAAATGAATAGAAAAGAAAATAAAATCACTAGGAAGGATGTTCCATACACGACGAATAATCAATTGGTGTCTTTTTTTCTCCTAGCTAGCCAATGCTAGAAGCACACAGTAAAACATTTAAAACCGATTTTTTTTCCTTAAAATTGAAATCACTTGGAGCTGTAGAGCATAAAAATAGATGATCATGCCCATAAAATTTCAGCCCCTAACTTCATCAAGATCCTCAGATATCATGATTTCCATTTGAAGCATTTATAGCAGTTAAAAATTCCTTTAAAATCGCTTGATTTTATCATAACTGTTGATTTTTATCAACGTAACTATTGGAATGCACCAAAATGTGCCTCGCAGCACATTTTGATTCGCCAAGAAGGGAGAGAAACTTTAGGTGAAATTTAGGCTATCAGTTTAAGCTTTATAAGTGCAAAATGCTTGAAATTGCATCACATGTCATCATATCGTTCGTGAGGAGAGAGAATCAGCATGATAAGCGAAGATCATTGAATCAAATGATCCCTCAATTCATTGTATACGATGTTGCCACATGTCGCTCTATAGAGGGAGGAATCATATGGACTCAATCCATTGAATCGCATTGTCCACATGCTACCACGTGCCCCTACATAAAACACTTTAGTCTCACATTGGTTTTATAAAAAAAACTTGCATTTAAATAAATGGCCCATTAAGGGCTACTAAAATTTTACATTTTTAAGACTAATAGTCTCCTTCATGGCACCATGCGGCACCACGTCTTTGTGCTACACATATACAGTGCCACATCAGCACATGCAAAAAAAATGAAATTTTCTTTTTTTAATTCCTGAAAAAACTTTGAATATATAAAAAAGGAGAAATATTAGAAAATTCAGAAAAATTAGGAAAATTATAAAAAACCCATAAAACTTAAAATATTTATATCTTTTCATAGAAAGATCTTTTATGAATGAAATTTTAGTCATTTTAGACCTTGTTTTGCCCTCTTTTTAGTGTACAAAATGAAATAAAAAAGAAAAACAAGAAAAGAGACATTTTTGCATTAGAACTACTTTTCCTCTTCATTTCTAATTGTTCCTTGCCTACGATCATAATACTCACGCAGACATGATTAAATCATCTTTTTTGTCATTGAAAAAGATCAAACATCAAATATGTGTAAAATTAAAGGAAATTTAACATGAACTCGACTTAAGATTGGTATGATTTGATAAATCTGAAGATTTCATCAAAACATGATAACACGCATGATAGTAGCATGAATTAGGCTTTAAAATCATTTAAGAATAATGAATAACATGCTTAAAAATGCAAGTTATCAACGATCTATATGGTAAAATTTCTGCCCTATTACCTACAAACACTATAGAGTTTTTGTAGTCTCTAATCAATACTGATTGACAATATTTTGTGGCTTCATAACATTAAGATCTCTTCACTTTCTAATTCATTCAATCTCGTTAGACTTTTTGGGAACATCTAGGGCCAAATTAGCTCAAAGGGAAAGTTTAAACCCTTGGGGATTTAATTAAGATTATGTAAGCATACTGGCACAATAGACAAGTATAAGGTACATCTAATTACATAAAGATTCTCTCAAGCTTAATTATAGATTATTTTGATAAGAGTTTTATTTTCTTTGTACGTTGAATGTGGTTGGACATTTGTGCAACTTAATGTCACTAGTGCCTTTCTTTAAAAAAAAATCTTCCTGAATTTTGTAATGCAATAGACTCATGGATATGATACTTGAGGAAATTCTATGGGGCTTTTATAAGCCTCTATACTCTCTATGCTCTAAAACAAAGTGAATAGGCTTGTTTTTAAAATTTTAAATGCATTGCAGTCTCTTGTAGCTTTAAGTGCTAATTTGGTTGATCTCTAGTTCTTAGTCAAACATTTACTAAAAGAAGTGCTTTTTGTTTTGTTTATATTAATGATTTTTTATTTACTCGAAGTAAGGGAAGTAATGGAAGAGGGGCAATGAAGTTTTGTGAAATAAATTTCAAAACCCACATCCATGATCTTGTGTTTTCATAGCATACCTAGCATTAGCCCAAGAGAGATTTACATTTATCGAAGGCAAATAGTTATTGGAATTCAATTTTGCATACAAATTTGACTATAAAGTTGTTACCGTGCAATTTTTTTGCTTTTTACTCTTAAGGAACTTGGCTTTGGGGCTGCAAACAAGAAGAGTTTGAGATAATTTCAATGAATGATTGTCTGGACTCTTCGTCGCCTTTGTTTGAAAACTGATATTAAAAGCATACGATACACTTAAGTTATGTTGGAGATCATGGAGGCACTAAAAGGCACTTCCTTGATAGCAACTTAGTCACATCGCATAAGAAGAATCCGATCGCTGTTTCAAATTCAATTGTAAAAATGGAGTATAAGTCAACTTTTCAGTTTATGTGATTATGCGGTGTATTTTTGCTCTTTGTTTTTCAAATTCCTGCTTCCCATGGAAATGTATAGTGATAATCAAGGTGTCATCTTTATTGCAAACAATTCAATTATGAGCACATTAAACATCATGTAGATAATGAGATAAATCATAATAGGATGAGATTTTAATCTCTTATGATAAGATAAGATTTTAAGCTATTGCATGACATCCTCGCAAAAGGTATCATGAGCCTCATGACTTTGCTATAGGAAGACTTAATCATGTATGCTCAAGACCATACAAACATTTTTTTGATGTGAGGGTGCAGCAAGGCTCCAATTATTGCCTGCTTTTTCGAGGAAACATGAAGAAGGTTCACTCAAGATCTGTCTGATAACTTTGGAGCTTATGTTCAGGAATAAGCCTGAAGTTAGGAAGAATGGGAGAAAGGCAAGAGCAGGTAGCTCTCGAATTCCACCTCCCAAAAATCAGGAGGCGGCAATCCCTCCCATTGAAATTGAAAATTAAAATCCTAGTTTTATTTTTCAGTCTTGTTCATTGATCTGCAATCATTTACTCTTATTGGGTGCAGAATTAATGCTTTTTATGCTTCAAATTACATGGTTCTCGAAGCACTGTAACAAAACCTACTCATATTTATGCTTCTGTCAATTAAAATCAAAACCAAGTTTAATCCAATGTTCTTGAATAATTTATATTCCAGATGTGGAATAATCATTACAAGGCCAAATCGAGTTAAATTTGCTCCAAAACGAAGTGAAGATGACCCCTAAAAAATAGGAAACTTAAACAAAAAATGAACAATGACAAAAAAAATGAAATTTTTTTCTCATAAATTCACAAAAAGGAACCATTTAGAGATTCCACAACTATAACTGCCCAGATTATTTGGTAGAAAAGGAAAAAAAAAAAAAAAGGCCCTCACTATCAAAACTTGAGAACAAGAGGAAACCCTATGCTTATTGAGGACATAAATTTAACTTAAAAGGGGATGAAGGGAGACAAAAATTAGTAGTTTCTTGACATAGCCTACAGAGAGGGAAGGCAAAGGGAAAGAGAAGTCCGCGACATTTTTCCAAAGTTTGTAATAGACAAAGACACATGCATGATACATGGAATAAAAAAGACCAACTTTCCTGCTTCCTCTTCTGAGTATGCAGTTGATGGAGAGGACAAGCTTGTTCCTCTTCACTCTCCATGGTTGTGTCATGTGAATAAACATCTGTAAATATAGAGTGTTGCTTAAAAAATTATAGTAATTAGAGCTCAAAATTCAAAGAAATTTCCCAATAAACGGGTTAAATTCAATAACAAAAGAAAGGATATTTTCCCAATAAAAAGGCAAATAAAAAAATTACTTACTTCGTGTGTCACTGTCTTGTTGAGGGCGTACAGTGGAATTCTGCGTGGAAAAGCATGAACTTATGTTTAATGTCTACCAAAAACATATTTTCTTTGAGAGGAAAACCAAAATGATATTAGATATATATCAAAACAAAATGATATAAATAAAGTTCCCCACATTAGAACCACTCTTTTTGAGGAGTTCAACATGCAGGGGTGATTGTCCATTTGTGTCTTTCAAAAAGAACCATTACTCTTTCATTTCCAGAAACTAATAAAAGATAAAAAAAATGAAAGCAAAGTAAAAATATGCCAGACTATACCAAAGTATGGTTAATAAACCCTAGAACCCAAACTAGGTGCAAAAGTCTGGTCCCCCAATCTTTCTTTCCAACCTCTAAATGTGCCTCTTATGGCTAAAACTATGTTTTATCTTATACGCGCCAGAGTCCTATATCGAACCAAATACTTATACGCTGATGGCAGATTAAGTCCTCATGAAAGGGCAGTTTACAGGGTATTAGTTCCAACACACCTGATAATAACCTGCAAATTGATAAAAAAACCAGCAAGTAGGGTATAAATATGAGTAGGCTGTAATTAAAAGCATCAAGGAAATAGATCAGTGATAAAATATTTAGTATCCAATAGTACTGGATGAACAACAAAGTTGCATCAGATCACATAAATCAAATCCTTAAGTTACGATCAAGGATAGTGTCAAGTTCATGTAATGGGTCCGCTTAAACTAAAGAAGTAGGGCTCCAGAAAAATCATTGTTCGCACACTCCAAAATACAAATAAAATTAACATATTGAACAAGAGAACTCACCACGTATCACTGTCTAGTCCTGGGCATACACTGGAACTCTGCTAAAAGAGCAATGTGATCAGATGACCATTCTGGCGAAGGAAGCGCCGTATCTTTATGCAAGCTCTCTTCGTCTAAGAGCTCTAAGAGCGCCTCCACTGTTAAGGAATCAGCTGTCCACAAAAAGCAAAAGATTTTGTAAATAACTGATGCCCACTAAAAACTATTTGAATTAGAAAAAAAATTATGAATGAATTTGAAAGAACCAGTGTAGAAGATGTAATCCAGGGTGCCGGTAAAGTCCCGAGTACAATTTGTGAATAAAGGCTCGTTTGTTTTGAGATCCATTCTACTTCTTTGTTGTGCTAAGGCCACACTCCCTCCTACCAATCGAGCAAAAGATGAGTAGGCACTGACCTGGCAATAGTTTATTCGTTCCATTAGAAGAGCAAAATCAAATAATGAATAAAGAAAGTTTAAGATTGCCAATAATTTAACCCATCATTAATCGAAGTCTACAGACATTTATTACATGAGAGAGAGACACACAAAGGTAAAAAGGCTCAGAACCAGAAATTTGAACTGTCGATTCTCTACCCACCCAACGTCTAAAAACGAGATTAATCATTTCAGCATACCAGTGGAAGCTGATGAGTCAACTTCGATGCAGGTCGCAAGATCCCAAGTGGGTCTACTACCAGTTCTGGGTGCATCTGGTCAACTTTTCCTCTTGCTAGAAGAGCATGAGAAGCACTGCATGAAGCAATTAATGAGAAGCACCTTTAGAGATAATGATAAAACAAAGATAATATTTCTCAAATTGAATAAAACCGAGCCAAATGAACACTCTAACCTTCCAGGAAGAGCATTAAAATCACCGCACACGAGCATAGGGATGTCAGCACTGACAGCAATCTTCTCAAGCCCTTTCAATAGTGTGTGCACCTATACACAAGGAATGTGGATTAACTCGCTGAGATATCTACAACTCAGTTAAGAGAGAAAAAGTGTGTTTCATCGCCAAGAACCTGCCATAGCTTCACATCTTTGAGCTCATGATGGACATTAATATGTGTATTTGCCTACATATCCAAAATACAATGGGGAAAAAGTTAAATGACATAACTCTTCACGATACAATGTAATTAGAGACTGTGTCTCTGCACTTGAGTAAGATAAGTATGCTTGCTACTGTACTAAGCAGCACATCACTTGTTTCTCGGGTATATTTCTTTTTTCTCAGGAGAGGCAAGGGATTTTTCAAATTATCCTTAAAAGTCTGTTTCAGTAAACCATTTTCTTGAATATGGATCTAGTCTCCCCCCCCCCCTCTTTTTTCAGTTCATTTGAGTTAGACATTGGAGAAAACGGCAATGGGGAGAGAGGCTATAGTAGTTTTCAAGAATCTTCTGGTTCCAAATATCTATCTGAGTCTGTATCAAAAATGTATATAGATCTTAATGAGACATGATAAAAAAAAGATTCTGACAAAAATAAGCTGCTTCTTTTGCTCACCACACAAAGAAGCTGTCTCTTGCCAGGAGTCTCTGAGCCATGGTTACTAAATTTAGCTTCCAAAACGACAATCAATGCAATATTATCCTGGACAGAGAACCAAACATTCACGCTGTAAGCATCATAAGGGAAACTGGATGATCATTTTAAGGTTTGATGTAGTGCCGGAGATCGATTATGGAAAATTACTTTCTACTTTAGTCAACTCCAATCAAACAGAGAGAAAACCAGACATCATCAAGTATCAAAGATCTTTATTGAGTTTAGAATTGAGTTCAGAATCAAAAATAAAACTTAAAATTGATATAGATTTAAGTGGCTGAGAAAACGAACAGTAGTCTTTGAGAGAAGAGCAACAAAACTCAATGAACAGATCACTGTTCAAAGCAAGTCGAGATTTGACACTGCAAGAGAGAAGAGGGGAAAGGCAATTTAATACAAGAAAAGGGGCATTTTACTGATAAATCTCTACTTAGCTTAGGCTCCAGAAAATCCCCTCGAAATGAAGTCAATGTGGGGGTCATAACATGCATCAGGTTGTTATGAAAAAAACTCAACGATTTACTAGACAAATAATGTAAGAATAGGAGAGAAAATAATTAAAAGATGAGAAAACAAGTCGAGAATAAATAAAAGAAATAACCTTTACAAGGCGACCCAAAGCAGCCTTTTTTTGGCCAGTCGGAATTACAGCATCAGTCAATGACTGGGCAGCTTTGTTGAATTCTACCTGCAGACACGACCAATTGATATTTTAGAAAGCTTCGAAAATCAATGTGGTATCCAAAACAATTGTACCTCATATTTCTTAACATGCGAGAATCTGTCTCGGCGAAAAAATGTTGCGCAACCATCGATTAAATTAGGGTTTCCAGCATAAACCTAGAAAAATCAATTGAACTAAATATGGGTCCAAACAAATAGCAGCACAGAAGAACAAGGGTTTAATATATACTTCAGATGTTCTTTTCTTGTAAAGGGCTTGATACCCATGTTTATCAAGCTCTGGGGCAAAGAACTCCTCAAAATGATTGCTTTGGACCTGAAAATCAAAGTGTCCAAAAAAAGACAAAAAAATGATTGCTTTGAACTCCTCAAAATATGAGTGATTGAAATCAATAAAGGAAGAAAAAATGACAGAGATATCTTCGAGTGATATCGGTATAAGACTAAAATTTCAATTTATGTCAAACACGTTTTTTTTCAAAAAAGAAATCTATGCATAAATGTCCACAAAAAAAAAGACAAAACTCTCTCTCTCTCTCTCTCACTCTCTTTCTCCCATCACTCTCTCTCATACCTCTTGAAGGCAAAGTATATCAGCATGATATCCAACAATCTCCCGCAAAAGATTCTGCCGACGATACTGCCAAGAAAGAGCCCATGAAGGACAATAACCATAGATCTCACTTGTGGCATACGCATCTGAAAGTATATTATACGATAGCACAGTGAAAGATCCAGAAGCCATCCTTCCATCAGAATCAAAATGCCCCATCATGTCTGCTCCCCCAACAGGAATCATCTGGCGAGGAGTTGGAGTGGGAGCAGGAATAACCCGCGAAGTAAAGATCGTAGAAGCAGGGCCCATAGGTATTCTAGTCTCTGCATCAACTGTGAGACACTCAAACTTCAAGACCTGCCCAATATCTTCTGCTGCAGGAGTATAAGTTTTCGATCGTCCAACTTCTAACCACATTTCAGAGGACCCTTTTTCATTCACTGAACCCGAGTATAGAGGAGTATTAACCGAAGTATTGTTGTTAAGGCGCCCAAACAGTTCTTCATCTTCGGTTCCATTTTCATTTACTGCATTAGCTGCCCGATCATGTAGAGCTCTATGATGCTGCCAAGCATCAAAGAAGCACCTAGAAGAGCAGTGGTAGCTCTTAGAGACAGATATTCTTGCTTTTATGCATCCCAGGCACTGGAGAGTCGCTAGCTCAGTGGGATGTATGCTGCATACTGCTATCCTCTTGTCACTTTGCTTTGCGATACCTGCAAATTGAAAATTGACAAGGAATTATCAAAACAATAGATACATGAATAATTTTCTGCTAACAAATGATATGTAATGGTTTCAGTGTTGTGCATTTACAGTCAAGTTGAACCATTCTTATTGGGGCATTTATTCCAGTGAAATATAAGGACTTTTTTAATGATAAATTACATAACACTTTTTCTTTTTGTTGGAAAGACATCAATGAACGTATTATTTTATCTAGTTGAAAGCAGGTTAAGAGGCAAGTTTGAAAGTCCAGTGATTCAGTTAGCATAAGATATTCTTCATATGAATAAGCTATGCCTATTTTCCTGGGTTAACATATGATTTATTCCAGCTACAATCCGAAAAGCCGTTCTCCAGAATTCATGGAATCAAGACAGTTAAAAAGAAAATCGAAAGATTCTAAAGAACCTGAAAGGCCTCATTTTTCCTAGGATAATATGAGATGTGTTCCAGTTAATACTAGAAAAATCAGTACCCAGAATTCATGTAATGATTTAGAATGACTTAAAGTTAAATGAGCATTAGGCATAGAAGAATTCCCGCCCTAAAGCCAAACCAGGTATAAAATCAGGCCTTTCACCACTCGCATAACATATCATTTGATATCATAATCTATCATCTAATCACCAGATTTTTTTACTATCTTAGAAAAACAATCAAATGACCACTTAACGAAGAACTCTACCAAAAAAAGATAAACCAGTGTAAGATCACGCCCCTCACCATTCGCATAAAATAAGATTTTTTTTCTCAATACAATTTCTTTGGGGGAAAAAGGGTAAATGAGCATTAGAGACGTAGAACAAGAAAAATCAGGCCACTCACCACTTACACCGCAAGAAGAAACCATCGACGGGAGCGGATTCGGGAACATCGTCCGCCGTGATGGTTCCATCAGGGAGACGGAGAACGACGTAGGGAGTGAGCTCGCATCCAATGATTGGAATATCGGACGGGAGATGGACGCGGAGCACGCTCAGCATGTTTCCGTAAACCTAAATCCAAATGCGACCGCAAATAACAAAGCCTCGTCGCGGAAACCTGGCGGATCCGCCATCACAGACCTACGGGAGACGCCAGGATATCTTCGGCTCGCCAATTCCGCCTTCAAATCCGTTCTCTCCTGACCTAGGGTTTTTCCAGTGTATTCAGCAAGGTCGATCCTTCTCTCTCTCTCTCGCCAGGGATGACACAATCTCTCTCTCTTCTATTTCGTCAAGCAGAACCGGCTGCTAGGGTTCTGACTTTCTTCCTTCCCAGGATGAGGACGTCCCTGCTTTCTCTCTCTTCTCTCTCTACCTATTTTTCTCTCTTGTTTCTCTCTCCGTAACGGTTGGAGGATTTGCCTGTTTTCTCGTCTCTCTCCTCTACGACTGTACCTATTTTCTATCTTGTTTTCTCTCTCCATCACGGTCGAGGATTTGTCCCGCTTTCTCTCTCTATGTCTGTTTCTCTATTATTTTCTCTTCTCTCTTGTCTTTCTTTTTACGGAAATTATTAAGGCGTTCCATTAATTTTTGAGATTTTTAATTATTGGAAAGTGCTTTTCTCTCTCTATTAATTTTTCTTCTCTCTCCTTCCACGGCTGCACGAGCTGGGCCGCCAAACTTTAGGGCCACTCTGGGCCCAAATGAATAATTCTATTTTAAATTATTAACTCGATAGATAACTAGAGAATGGCTTTTAATTGATGGTTAATTTCTTAGTAGAAGAACTCCATTCAATTAATTCTTCATGAAAGGAATTTAGAATTTCTCCAATTTCCATTATGAACATGAATGCTATTATCCATTTCAACTTCATTTTCACATGGAATTAGGGACGATGGGATCCAATTTTGTAAACCTCGAGGCCCAAAAAAGGTTTAGAAGCATGAACATAAGATATCGAGGGGGGGGCTTTCGGTCCAATGAATATTAGAAGCATGAAATGAATGTATGCTTAGTTTTGCCTTATTTGTGACTCACGCTCTAGATAAAGCTTGTAATTATCTTTTCCTTCTTAGGCTTTTGGAATTTTTCAAAAAGAACAAAAAATACTTAGAATCTAAGTATCAACACATCATTGAATGTAGAAGTGAGCTTGGTTTTTTTTTTCAAATGAGTGTAGAGAACATAAAAATCACACTCAAAATATATAGTTTAATATCTTTATATCATACAACTTTATGTAATATAGTTTAATATCTGCTCCCCTCTATGGCGCTATTTCCCTTTATCATCTCTTACCTACCTTGTCCCTCTTCTCTCTTCCTCCTTGGGTTTTTGGGCGTACTGCTTTTTGTCCAATATCGCTTTCCTTCCCTCTCTAAACTCGCCCCTCATGCTCTCAAAGGCGTGTTTGTTAGCTAATCTAAGACATAGAAGGGCTACCGGGTGTACTTTCCTAACATATGTCGTTATGTGACTTATGTCGATGTCACCTTCCGTGGGGACTCTCCCTCACTTTCTCCGACTTCTACTAGTGCATCTCCTCTACCTGGCTTCCCTCCCTTGGTGGTCATTGTCGGTCTTCATCCTTCGGTTCCTTCTCCTCCACTCTCTCTCTCTCTCCTCTCCTCCTCCTCATGTTTCCTCTATTTTGCCCCTCTCCTCCACTTTAGGTACAGATCCCCTTTCCTCCTCACTCCACTGCCACCTCTCCATCCCCAGTAGTCGTTCCCCAAGCCCCTCCATATGATCTTCACCTTCCCATCACCCTTTGCAAGGGTACACGCACTTTGTACTCACCATCCCATTTCTCACTTTGTTTCCTATGGTCGTATTTCTCCATCCTTTCGTGCCTTTGCCCTTTTGATAGGCTCTGAGTTGATTTCACGATCACATGTTGAGGCAACACAAGTACCTAAACGAAAAGCGACAATGGACTCCGAGGTGGAGGCCCTGGTTTCTCGTCTGGGAGATGCCAATATCGTCACAGATAAATGGGTCTTCACCATCAAATATCATCCTGATGGTACCATTGTATGTCACAAGGCTTGTCTAGTTGCATATGGATTTACTCAAGCGTATGACATTAACTATACTGAGACATTCTCACTAATCATTCAGCTCAACTATGTTTGCATGCTCCTCTCTCTTGCTGTTAATCAGGCTTGCTCTCTCCACCAGTTAGATGTTTCTAATACCTTTCTTTATAGTGATCTCAAGGAGAGGGTCTTTCTGGAGCAACCTCCTAGGTATGTTTCTCAAGGAGGAGTCATCCAAGGTGTGTTTCCTGCGACGAGCTATTTATGGACTCAAGCAGAGTCAACGTGCTTAGTTTGTCAAGTTTAGTGGCCTTCTCTTTGCCTTTGGCTTCACATCATGCACGGTCAATCCCAAAATGCTCAATAAGAAGTTGACGGGTGGTCTTATCATTCTTGCAGTCTACGTGGATGAAATTATTTTGACTAAGAGTGAGGACACTTGTATTCTTGTTACCAAGACTTATTTATAGCAACACCTCAGCATTCGTGACTTGGGGAGTCCTATATACTTTCTTGGGATTGAGTTTGCTCATTAAAACGGAAAACTCGCTTTGACACAGAAAAAGTATGCCCTTGACATGCTTCAGGAGACGGGACTTCTTGGGTACAAGCCAAAGACCTCACCCATAGAAGCTCGCCCATAGTTTTGGGATATTTTTTCCCCACTCTTTGAGGATGCTAACTGCTATCAGAGATTGTTGGACAAGTTGATATATCTCACTGTCACTCACCTCGACATCGTATACGTTGTTAGTGTTTTGAATCAGTTCATCTAGGAACCTCGAACGAGTTCACTTGGAGGGAGCTCTATGAGTTCTAGCATAGATCAAACGAGCCCCAAGGAAAAGGGCTCATGTATCAATGATATGGTCATCTTTCGTATCAAAGCTTACTCTGACATAAGATGTACAAGTGACGAGGGAGATCGTAAATCTACTATAGGCTATCTCACTTACATTGGAGGTAACCTCATCATCTAGAGATCCTATAAATAGAAGGTGGTATCATGCTCTAGTGTAGAGTCCGAGTACAGAGCTATGGTTGAGACTGTGCAGGAGATGGTATGGATTTGATCATTTCTCAAAAATCTTTGCATTTCATCTCCTTTTCCAATGCCCATGCATTGTGATAGTCAATCCGCTATCTTCATCACCTGCCATCCACTTTTCATGAGCGTATAAAGTACATTGAGATTGACTACCACTACATACAAGACAAGGGTATGTCCGGAGCCATCTTCACTCTTCATGTGACATCATCTCATTAGCTTGCGGGCATCTTCATAGAGAGTCTAGCTGGGATCTCATATGACATCACTTGTACCAAGCTGGGCATATTTGATTTATATGCTCCAGCTTGAGGGGTAGTGTTGACATGTCGTTTTCGTATGTCATTAAAACACAAAGACGATGGTCAAATAAAATTTATAAAACCAAACTCACAAAGATAAGATATAATAATCAAGTATTGTGTAAGGATCGGGTCGATCCACAAAGAGCCGGGTTGACTTTAATCGCAGAGTTGACTTGGTCAAACTTAGGTTTAAAAGGAGTTTTCAATAAGAGAAAATAAGATGTAAGGAGCGGAAATGATATAAATAAGCTAAACAAGAAGTTTTACGAATTGAAATCCCGGATTTGATAGAGAAAAGTCAAAAGTCAAAGTTAAAGCGTTGACTTTGACCAATAGTAGGTGTTCTGCAAAATCAGAGAACCAAACAGAGTCAGAAGATTACAAAAATTCGATATTTGAAACTATAGAGAAAATGAAATTTATTGATATATATTTTGTAATTTTTGGATAAGAAATGGATTTATTATGAATTATTGAAAATCAACTATCAAAAAATCCCCGAAATTAACACCTCAAAGGAAATCTTCAAATTGAATGACCAAATAAAATTCAAATCTTGCAATTTCTATGTCAATGGAAAGCTAAGAACCAGAGGAATCTAACAAGACTAAAATTATCAAATTCTGATTTTCAAATAAAAAATAATTGACCCCGAACGTCAATGTTTGACTTCTAATGAAAGATGAATAATCCTTGGTCAAACGTCAAATTCGAGGGTCAAATGAACTCTGAATTTGATGAATTTGCTATCCACGGAAAGCTGATGAAAATAGGAATCCAATGAAACCCAAATCAAGTGATTTGGAATTATAATCAAAGAGATATCCTATTTTCAAAATCAGCGACTTCTCAGACAAAAATTTGGGAAAAATGAAGAACACTATGAACTAATTTACAAAATTAAACTTCTAAATCTAATAAAAACTCAAATTACCTCCTGATAATCGATCGAATCTCACTATTAACCCGATTTCTGCAAGAATGGGGCTTCAATTCTCATGGATTGAAGCGAATTTGCTCGCATTCTTCCTCGCGGACGTTCGGAATTCAAGGGAAAAATTCGATGTAATCAAGGAGAAATTCGCAATCAATCCCGCTCCAATTGCTTTGCAATTGAGTCTAAACGCGGGGGATCACGATGAACTAGAGATCTTCGTCGAAATTCGCTTAATTCCTTCACGAATCGATCAAAAGTTGAAGAACAATGAAGAACTACATGGGTTTTTTAAGAGAAAATTAGCCTGATTTCGTGGGCAATTGAAGCGGTCGTGAGGGCGGATTTGAAGCATCGTGGGGGCGGTATTACTTGGCGATGACGTAGCTTCCGGATTGGCCTTGACTAAGCCACGATTTTGCTTCAAAAAGACCCACGATCGGGCCACGATCGTGATCTTGATTCTCCACTGGACGCCGTTTGATGATCGTGGAGATGATTCCGTGATGAAAGAGACGTGATTACAGTTGATTTTGGCCACGATCGCGTCGCGATCGTGGAATTCTTCAACGAAGCCTTTCCGTCGTCCGATCGCGATCAGGTAAGTGGTGGTCCCGATCATCGCCGATTAAGCCTGCTAATGCGCGATCGTCGTCCATGCGATGCAGATCCAACCGTCCAAAAGCGTCGATAAAGTGAGAGAAAGATCGGGCGCATTCTGGCCTTTTGATTGCGATCACCCCGCAATCACCTCGATGCTGTTCCGCTGCCCGTTCGATGAAGATCTCATCGTCCCGCGCGTTTCCACGTATCGTCGAGATGAGAAGACGATCGTGGGTCGTCATGGCCGTGTCATGAAGATCGTGCGATCCGGCGCCGTCCACGGTGAGAAGAAAATCGCCACTTATCGTGTCCGTCCGATGGAGATCGTGCGTCTTTCACGCTAATGAAGATAGGCGATCCCCAGGTCACCACGTGGCATTAGGTAAACCCTTTGATCATCACCACTTATCCCTTCTTTTGCGCACGTGAATAATTTGCCGATCGCGTGGACTCGGGTCCACACGATCTCTGCCGTTCTGACTGAATCCAATGCCCGCCGTGCGTCCACGTCACCTGCAAAAGATAAGACCGTGTGGGAACATAGTCCCACACGGAAGAATAAAGCGCAAATGGTAAGTATAAATATTGGGGCGGTATAACGCTTTCGTGTTACCGCCCCCACTATCTTACTAGGGCTCCACTATACCCGTGGGCCCTCCTTGTGTGAACCCTCTTGTGCCACGTGGCGCCCCTCCTGGGCGTCCGCGTGGCCGCCTGCCACGGGTCAACGCCACCTGCGCCTCACGCGGGCCGGCCGTGGCTCTGCCACGTCGCATCCACGCGCTGGTCCCGCGTGCCACGTCAGCTCGCTGCCTGGGCCCGCTCGCCACGTCATCACCTGCGGTAAGCTCACCTCTTTTTCGCGATTTAAATAAGGAAAAATTCATAGAAAAATCAATTAAAATTCAAAAAAGGGCATAAACTTTATAAATTCATAACTTTAAATGTAGAACTCCTTTTTAATCCAAATTTTCTCCATTGGATCACAAATTCTTTTCTTTTTAATATCATATCATTTAAAATATATTTTGAAGGAAGAAATCAAGATGAATTATAATTTACTTAAAATTATTTCTCACTAAATATTCTAAATCATATATTCATCTTGAAATTATCCTTCAAAACATGCACTAAAGTCAAAATCATTCAATACAAGAGATTAAATTCTATTAATTTAAACTTTAACAAAATATTAATCATCTATTAAGTATGAAATTATCCCTAATTTATGCATAAATATCAACTTTAGTGAAATGACATGCCAATGGAGAAAATTCCTAAAAAGTATGATAACATGCATCATATTCACATAAAATAAGCATGAATATGAGTTAATTAGGATAAGAATTCAAGTTATAGATGCATGTTATCAAGTGTCCGATGGTAGTATTGGACTCTCGACCTATTTAGGGCCTCTCATCTTCACCTCTTATATAAGGACCTTTGTACTCTCATACACAATTCTAGGGTTTCTTACTCTCATCATCAACAAAGGTATTATAAGTCCAACGCTTTAAGGAGACACACATGACTATCAAAACATATATTTTTTATAATACACAATTGAACTATACTTGTTACCATATCCACCAAGGAAAATATCTTGTGGAATTTTTAGCAATCCCAAGTATGTTAATCCCAAAGTTTTGCATTTATATATGTGGAAAAATATTATCTTATTACTAAGTAGTCATTTCCGAATATCGAGTTATTCTACAAAAGAGTATAGATAATGTGTAAACCAGATAAACATTCACATGTAAAAATAATGATGATTTTAGCTCAATGAAACTCCACTCAAAAATTGTACATTGAAATAAGTCAACTATCATGTAAATACAAATATTAAATTCTTTCGTCATTTTCCAAATTTTTTCAAAGAAAGTGAGCTTTATTCATCATCAAAGTCGAAAGGCTTGCCAATTCCAAGCATTAGCAAGCCAATGTTGGGTTTACATTGTTAAAGCCAGCAATAAGGATGCAACACATTTGGGGGATATCATGTAAAATCTATCCATTCTTTTCAAATAATGGGATGTCAATGCAATACTCAAAATAAACTAAACCCTAATTTGTGGATATTACCTCAAAGTATCTTAACACTTAAACTAAATTTATCACTCAACTAGAAGACCTGATAATTGCTAGATGATTTCATTGAAATAAAAACTAAAAAACCATAAAAGCAAAAAAAATTAAAATTACCCTCAATTTAGCTATTGGAGATTGATAAAGTACCATTTATATCCTCACTCTCATCAATATTAATGGATCGTTATGCTTTCTTTACTTTAAAGATATGTGTGTTATCATGATTTTATGAGTTTTTACCATTCAACATGTCATTTAACTCTCATGGTTATTTTTAAAAAATTTAGGATAAATTTGGTGCATCAATACTGTTAACAATACTAGGATTGATTGTTTTATCAATATATTATTGAAGAGAATAATGAATAAAAATGAGAAGAAAATGAAAAACTTGGTTATCATTTTTCTTGTTGAACAGTGTTTTCGTTGATCTTTTAGATTCTTCTTATTTTGTGTTTTATTGATAACTTGGTTATCATATTAAATTTTGATTTTAATGGAAAAAATTTGATGTTTAAAGGATTTTTTAGACTTTAAGACATTTCAAAGGAGAGACAAGTAGAATTTAATAGTTAATAGAGAATGATGAGGGTTATATGGGGGGAACCAATATGTTTGGCTACAATAGAGAAAGAGAAAAGGTATAGAAAAATAAGTGTTGGGTCCTAATAGGCGCTCACATATGATTCTTCAAATTTTAGGAATATTTAATGGATGTTTATATTTTATTTTATTTTAAATTATGTCTATATCTACAATTGTATAAAGACTTTATGTGTGAGACAATTTAGGTCCATATATCCCATTAGTTAATAACTCCATAGACTCATTAAAAATTATTAATCAACCTTATTAAGTAACTAAATCAACATATAGTTAAACTAATCAAGAATCAGTTTAACTTAATCGACAAGTTGAGTTGTTAGCCTCTTAAGTGCCAATCTACATGATGAACTCTAAGAGAGTAAATAAGAACTCCATTACATAATATTTTCATCATAAGTTATTGTGTACATATCATCCTTCATCCAAGCAAGACTTGTAGATAAATTAGGGTATGGTCACTTGTCAAGCCCTAATTGGTCACTTAACTTTATATTAATGCATAGAGAAAATTACTAAGAATACTTTATCTATTCTTTCCACTACCTTGGTGACGAGACTACATCGTATGGTCGTTGATTACACACAATTTAGTGTCAAAATAAAGTCCTAAACTGACCAATTTATGATTAATCAAAGTAATTAATTAGTATAATGGTAATTAAGGGTTGAATCCACAGAGAATTAGGGAAATTTGAGAGATATCTTTGAAATTCGGTCAAATCGGACGACAAATTGAGATTAGAAATTGGGCATTTTAGTATATTAAGAAAGATAACTCAAAATCGAATCCACGGAATCAAAAATCAGGTGATTTGGATAAGAATTTGAAGAGAAATCAAAATTTGAAGTTTAGAGAAAAATTCGTTTTCGAAAAACGATTAAAAACCAAAAATTAAACTAAATTAAACTAAATCTACGATGCTAAAAGAAAAATTAACACTAAATGATGAAATATTAAGATGAAATCACGCAACCTAACCCAAAATAGCCTTCGAAATGATCCAATTAATCGCCGGATGCAAGGCTTTTCATTCCGAATTTTCGAAGATGAAAGTGGAGTTCAAGATGTAAATTTCTTCCTTCTCCTTCGATCAAAGTTTGATTTCAAGCATTCAATGGAAGCGTTTATGAGTCAAGAACACTCTCAAACAAACGGCACGCGATTTGGTGGAGTATACAAAGAGTAATTGAAGATTGATCGCGAACATGTTCTTCGTCGCGAAGAACGGTTTTTAAATAAAACGAAATTAAATTGCAGCCGTTGGATAAAGCGTTGATCGCGATTAACGACCGTGATCACACGTCGTTTGATCGAAACGACGTCACCCTTTTATGTCCGTTGGATCGCGGATGGAGGGTCGTGATTGATGCTCATCGCGTGAGGAATGAAGTGTGCGGCTTCTTCTCGTTCATCCGATTTTGATCGGACGATCGTCGTTAAATCAAAGATCCATCGATCGCGAATGATCTCAGCCGTTATAACTCGCGATTAACGGCTGAGATCATTTCACTTAAAGTCCATTTCCAGCACGTGTTGAATCTCTGATCTGGTGGACCACGTGTTCACCGCATCCACGCACTCGATTTGTCGCGATGTTGATCGGACGCACGAGATCACGCCACGCGTCTTGCAAGGTAAAATCAAAGGGACTTTAGTCCCAGCACGGAATAAACTACGGGAAACTGACGCGTATATAAAGTACGCGATTTCAAGCATATAATAATTTGTCTCCCTATACACGGGAGACCTATGTACTTATTGAGCATAAATATAGAGTAAATAAATACGCGTCCACGTCAGCTCCCGCGCCACGTAGGCGCTCACGCTTGTCCATTTTTGCATTTTTTTAATTAAATTAAAACATTTAAAAATCGAAATAAAATCTAATTAAATTCAAAAAAATTCGAGAAAAATTCCTAAAAATTGTAAAATTCATAACTTTCAAAATATAACTCCAAATTAATTCAAATTTGTTTTGTTGGATTCAGAATTGAATAATCTATCATTATAAAAAGTCAAATTATTAAAATAATAAGAGAATTAATTTTAATTGATTTAATACGTTTATGTATCTTATAAAATAAATTCATAAATACACATAAATATCAATAAAAGTCTTTTCTCTTATATTTTCATCATTAAAACATGATTATGATCATAAAAATGATTAGGATTAAAGATTGAAATGTTTAAGTATGCATAATAATCCATAATTTAGTGTATTTTTAGCTCATAACATGAATTTACACAAAAATGATAGAAATATGCTTAAAAGATGATAACATGCATATATTTGTAATGATTAATGCATTAATTTGCATTAATAACTATGTAATTACATGCATAAATAGCATGTTTATCACTTGGCCAATTTCATATCATCTTATTCCTTGAGTCAATCTCCTCTAATATTGAACAATGATCGTCCCATCGTGACTACATAATCACTTTTCAAGACTTCATGTCTTATCCAATATATGATGTTTTGGAAAAATTTATAAGTCAAAATCAAAACATAATCATCCATTCGGAAGATGTCTTTAGTGTCTCAGAGCAAAGAACTACATACACAACTGTGACAAGACTCAACTTGATCAGTAGTTAAGTATAATACTATTCCAAGATTCATACAAATCAATTAAGTGAAATCTTACTTCAAAGAGCACCTACTATCTAGCTTTTGTGTCATCATATTAATAGTCATAGGATCAACTATAGTCATAATATGAGTAAGATTTGGCGGTGCTATTCTTTTCAAATAATTTGATATCAATCCCAAATACCCCTGAAATAGGAATGTTTAAAACATAGGTGTAAAGACTAGTAATCATTTTATTATGATCTCATCATAAATATTTTAGTCATTGCATATGTTCATAGACTTCACTACAAGCAACACATAATATTAGCAATGAATACATTTTATTTCAATCAATATAAATAAGACATGGAAGTGGGATTTTTTTTTAGGCCACATAATCTCCATCATTGCAAATGACAAATTGATGTACAGTCCATAAGCGGTTGATAGAAAGAGAGAGAGAGAGAGAGAGAGAACCCGAATTGAATTTAGAATACCATCGACATGGACATCTTAATGTAACCAAACCCATATGCTTGCAAGAAGCCATGTGCAATGAGACAAGTTTTTTGGAGATAAATAGTTTTACTTGGATGATATTTAAGGGAGAGTACCCAAAAACAAGTGACAATGTTGATGTCATATGGACAAGGAACCAATGCCTAGTACTTCTAGTGCCTATTCCAAGTCTGTTGTTGCCTTCATTCTAGTACTTGTAGTGTCTATTTCAAGTTTTTTTTGCCTTCATTCTAGTACTTTTAGTGCCTTGGTGTACAATTGTGGTATTGACTCATCAATTAGAGAAGGGAAAAAGACTCAAGTGGAAGGGTTGTGATGATCATAAGAAAAAAATATAAACAAGATGAAAAGTGCAAGAATGTTTACCATTACTGGGGGAATGGGAAGATGAAGATCATCATGTGTTGGGGTGGGTGTGACACTTGAATTGAGCACAATATAAATTGGTGACATCATAGTAAAAAGGAAGAACATCAATAATCCTATTAGGCTAGTGCCATGGAAAAAGTAATTATGCAATGGTCGTAGAGCAATCTTCTTCTGATACCATACAGAGAAATTGAGAGAGAGAGTGATGCAGGACGGGCGTACAACTCCGGTCACATACCGAACTACAAGGGTGCAATTGAGGCAGGGGGGGTCTAAGGTGATCTAGAATGGTATAATGAACTACTGATGCAGACAAGCAGAGTACCGTCTCGCGCGTCGCCTCCGTAGGCCCTGGGGTGTGCCGAGTAGAGTCAGTCCGGGAAGCCCTCCGGTTCACGTCCTCGCGGGCGTAAGGTCGTGAGTCATCGATGGGAAGCTCGACAATCAACCCGACGAGTTGGACCACAATATGAATCCTATCAAGTCGTCTAAGCACTCGTCATAAACTAAGTTCCGACGGCGGTGGAGACAAGCGCGGGAAATATTGTAAAAGATATAGATCTTCAACGTAAAAGAGGGAATGTGAGCCCAACTTGCGGGGCGCGAGCCCAGTCGGTCGTGACGATGGAGGCCGTTCGTATGCAGCACGGACGGTCGACGGTAGGGAATCGAGGGGCGTAGGAGCGGCAGCGGAGATGAGTACCGGGGAGTCGATGGAATGCACCCGTCGGAGAGGACGAGAGCTCGGGCTGTCGGTGGGGACTGGAACGACTCCACGTGATGATCCAGTGACTTCGACGTTCTGCTCGGCGCTTGGGGGGAGGTGACGTGACGGTCGGCCAGGAGGGAGGGAGCGAGGCGAGTTGGATTCGGAACACCGGAAGACGAATGAATTTCAGGGTGGGGGAAAGTCAATGACGGTGATGACGCGTCAGAGGGGAAACCGATCGCCGAACGGATGAAGCCGAGTTCCTGCCAAATCGGGAGTTGGTGTCGCGTCAACTCGGGAAGCGACAGGGGGGGAAGGGTGGAGATTGAAGGTTGGCGGCAGGAGGCGGGTTTGTTTGCGGGGGTAAGTTTCAAGGTACGAGCTTACGTGGGGACCGCGACAGCGGAAGGCGGCTCGGGAAGGCTAGAGGTAAGGCAGGGCATGCGGTCGGGAGGAGTTTCGGGAAGAGGGGTAGAGATGGAGAGGGGGGGATAATCGGACAAGGAGAAATTAAGGAAAGGGGGAATGGACTTGCGGATGGGGGGAATGTCTGGCGTTTCTGTTGGAGGGCAGCTGGGCAGAGATACCGGGAATGGGAATTGGAGGAGGGGGGTGCTTTGGGGATGATTGGGGTGAAAGGAATGGGCAGCGCGGGAAGTTTTGGAGGGGGGGGGAGGGGGGAGGACGAGGAGAATTGCCGGAAAGGGGCAGTTCCGAAAATTCGGGGTTCACGAGGTAGGTAGGACAGGGATCGGGACGGATATCCCTTTGGTTTTCTGGCTTGGGGAGGCGGACGGAGTGGGAGGTGGCGACGGGCTTGTCAGGAATGCGGAATTTCAGGACTGATCGAGCGGGGTGATGAGGATGGGAAAGAGAAGAATCAGTCGGGTGAAAAATTCGGGGTGGAGCGGGGTGGTAGCGGAAAAGCGAGACGGCGGAAAGGTAGGGGGGGGGGGAAGAAATTGCAGGTTTACCAGGGAGGGGTGATGGTCAGGAACGTGGATGGTGGAGGAGGAAGAAGAGGGGTATGGGGAGGTGGAGGCGAGGAGGGACAGCGTTCCGGCGGCGGCGGCGGGAGACTGCAAGCTGGAGTTACGCGACCAAGGCAAGGGGAGGCGGCGGACTCGGTGGCGGGCACGGCGGCGGCACGTGGAGGTGCGGCGGCGGAGGCGGCGGTTGGTCTCCTTCCTTGATCTTCCTTGAGCAGCCACTTGAGAGAGGGTTTCTCCTTTCTTTCTTCAAATGATGGCTAGGGTTTGTGGGGGGGTCCCTTCCCCTCTTATAGAGCCCATAGTGGGCCGAGAGAGGAAAGGGCCCACTTGAGGCCCACAACCCACACCTAACATAATCATAGAAAATAAAGGTTCACAAAGAGAAACGGCTTCACGAATGGGATCCCGAAAAAGGGAAGAACCCACCCGAAATCCTAAAAGGGAGAGAAGAAGATATGCAAAGGCCCGCTTAAACACGTGCGAGCTAATAAAGTTCATAATGAAAGAAAAGACAAAAGATAACTCCACGCACGCGTGAACCCGGTGAGATGTGTCGTGGCGAGATGAAGTCCTCACTTAGTGTAGTGAAACTCGGTATCCTTCGTCTTCGCCTGTCCGGGGGCTGGACGCGTGCGGGTGTCGGCTCCTCTGGCGCCGTAATGTCATGCCTTGGTGGCGACGGGGGTCGTACGCCACCAGAGAGAGAGAGCCATGAGAGAGAATGAAATCACTACAAAATGTCTTCAAGAAACAATAGAGACCTACTTCTCTTATATAGAGAGGCAGGATGCCCATTAAAGGAGAATGACATAATGAGCCCTTATTTCTTGATAAGAAGCCTCTTGACATATAAGATTGATCATTTGATGCCTTGATAACATGCAATCTATACATGTGATTATATGATTCCTAATGTAAATTAAGGCATACAAAACTTCAATTCTTATACATGTTATCATATTTTGAGCATATCTATCATTCTATGAAAATTTAGGTTATAATCTCAAAATGCACTATTTTTTTAGAATAATCATAAATAATTAAATAATATATATTTGAGATCAGATTATTCCTATTTTTTATTTGGGATTATAATTTGGTTTTCATGTTAAATAATAAGAGAAAATATTCTTATATATACACTCATTTATTTTTTTAACTTCATTTTCTAAAAGTAATGAGTGTATTTTTAAAAAAATTATTCTCTTGTTTTTTATTAAATTTGACTTTTTAGAATGATAAATTATTTTTTTATCTAATAAGATAAATTTGGATTGATTTAGAGTTATATTTTTCAAATTTATGAATTTTCTAATTTTTAGGGATTTTTCTAAAATTTTTCTAGAATTTTTCTAAAATTTTTCTAAAATTTTCTAAATTTTTTTAGATTTATTTGGATTTATTTTTTATTTTTTAAAAAATAAAAAATATTCTTTACATATCACCCATTGACGTGGCGGCTGACACGGTGGAGCGTATTACATGTCGCCATGTGGCGACATGTGCACGTGCCATGTGTACGTGCACACTTGTGTGCGCGTGTGTGATTAGTGGATTAAGCATCATTTTCAAGATATAAGCTAAACCCATAAACATGCACTACTTGTATACTTGTCATTTTGTCTTGATTTTTGTCATGTGGGACTATTTGTGTTTCTATTTATGCACAGGTGACGTGTTGATCACGTGAGTCAATCTTGATCATCAATTTTCACCTTAAAGAGGGGGTACATGGCGCATAACGGCTCATCATCGAATCATTTAAAAAAAAACTTAATCTCAATCATTCAACTGAGGAGTTATAACGGCTAAGATTAAAAGTGCTTTGATGGACTCCCGTGGAAACATGTACACATCCAAAGCATCCAATGAAGATCAAACGGCAGACATTACACGACGTTTCTCCTTCATATGCGACATGACAAAATCTAAGCGCTCCATCTTCGATCAAATTAACACGACTTAACAAGAACAATTCTCATCCAAGTATTTCATCTGAGCCGTTGTTTGAAGATGAAGAGGCACATCAAACGGTCATGCCCAATTTTTCCTATATATATATATGCATGTTCTTCAACGATGTAAAGTATTCTTGGATGTTTCAAGTAATCAAACTATTTAGACATCTCAATCCTTGAATCTCTTGCTTTCTTTGTCTTTTAGATTGATTTCTACATCTCAAGGAGTGTTTGAAAGTAAGATTTCGTTGAGAGAATTGGGAGAAATCGCCTCTTAAACACCGAATTTTAGTTTTTCGAAATGCAAAATAAAAAGCTTTGATCTAGAAATCAATTAGATTATTTTGAACACGATTTTGGGCTTGATTACGTGTTTTCTCCTCAATCTTTCTTCATATATCATTAGATTTTAATTTTGAATCGTAGATTAGTCAAATTTTATAATTTCCTCTGTCTTCTATCTCTTTGCGATCGAAATTTCTATCTAAATTTCACTCCTTGATTTCTCCACGAATATTGATCCAAATCGAGTGATTTTTGATTCCGTGGACTCATCTTAGAATTTTCATTTTAAATCTATTAAAATCTCTAATTTCTTACCATTATTCACCATTATACTCTTTAAATCTTGATTAAAACTTTAAATTGATGAGTTTGGAAATTATTTTGACACACATTCTTGTGTTTCAAGGACCGCACAAATTCGTCTAGTCATGCCTCTAAGTTAGTGATGAGGATGTAAATTGAGAAGCACATAGATTGGTTGTATTTTACCACTTTAGGTAAAATATGTATGTTTTGATTATGTTCTCGTTCCTCATGAACTGCTTTCTCTTTCTAACTTTTGTCTACCAAAACACCAAAATATTCTCTGTTTTCATGATCAGCTATCTACACTTTGGATATTGTGAATAAACCAATTACTGGAGACAAATTTAATTCTTCAATCTATAAATGAATTTCTTACATACTTCAGGTTACCAAAATTTACTGCGGTTGGGTTTATTTGCGAGTTTTTGTGTAGGAGTGAGCGAGTAGAGAGAGGTGAGAAAATATAGATTAAAAAAATCAGTGAGACAATTATTTACACCAGGTTCAACTGGGGCTCATCGCCATCGTCGTTTCCAGAAAGAACCCTGTACTTATCTCTCCTAGTAAACCCCGTGCACTCGTAACCAAGAGCAGCAGCAATAATCCTCTGAATATAATTAGCAAAATCATGCCCACATCCACCCACACTCATCTCCGGCAAAATCTTTCCCAAAAAAGTAATCTCATACGAAGGGCGAGGATTCATGAAGAAGAAGAAAGGATCCATTCCTTTCCATCCCCTCACCGTCGTACCATAAAACATGCTGCATCTTGTATTCACAGCTACAGGAGCTATCTCTCCTCCAAGTTCAGAAAACAAGGAGGAAAATCTCAGCAAGAACGGTTCTCTGCACGTCGTCCCTTCCGGGCAGATTACAAGATCGCCCTCGCGAAGAAGTTTTCTTATTTTCGACGCGTCCACGCCGCGGTTTCTGGTTAAACGGACGGTCTTGATGGGGGAGAGGAGTTCGGAGAGGCGAGAGATGGAGAAAGTGACGGCCGAGATGGGTCGGCGGAGGGAGATGGAGAGGAAGACGGGGTCGAGAAGAGTGCGGTGGTTGGAGACGATTAGGGTTCCGTTATTAGGGTTTTCTGGAAGTGGGTTTCCTTTGAGGGTGATGTTTATGCCGAGAAGAGGGAATATGTGAGGGAGAAGAGGAAGAGGGAGGAGAGATCCGGCGAGGATGCGGATGATGGAAAGGAAGAAGCCGATGGGAAACCAGAGAAGAATTAGGAGAGCTATTAATGGTGTGGGTTTTTGAGCAAGTCTCCCGTCATGGAAGATTACTGGTTTTGGGAGGTTTAGGGAGCTTTCTGGTGCAACTGCCTTCTCCTGCGAAGAGAATCAAGGTTAGGGTTAGGGATTTTATCTTTATCCACGTTAATGATGTCTATTATCTTGTATATTTTAATAATATGTAACAAATGACGCAATAAATAATCTTAGAGAGGGAAAAAAAGCAATAAATGACGCAATTTTTAAACATCATCAGGGGTGGAAAGAAAATGATTTACGTTGAAATGATGGATAATCTACTAGTTTTTCCTTTGGAAAACCAAGCTTAAATACTTTACTTTGATGAAGAAAAGAAAAGAAAAGAAAAAGAAAAACCATTGAAATTTTGAGGTCAATGAAAATGAGAGGAATGTGATTCATTAGAAATGATATAATATTGATTCTCTTTTTATATTTTAAAATCAAGTATATCCTCTTTACTCTCTACATTTTCCATTTAGTCTACAAACTTTTTTTTTCTGACTTTATTGAACCAGATAAAAAATGATCAAAGATAAGGATTTAAGTTTGAAAATGATAATAATAAAAAAATAAATAATTGAAATTTGAAACTTCAGTATAGATAGGGATGGATATGATTTACATTGGAGATGATGCAATATATGGTCATTATTTATTTTTATATTTTCCATCAATTACCTTGAATTTTTTAGGTTTAGAAACAAATAATAAACATCTACTAAAGAGTGGAGTGGATTAAAAAGAAATCAAATTCAGTCTCTATTTATATTCCATTAATTATCTTCTACTATTTCAGTGTGGAGAATCAAATAATAAAAAATCAGATTGAGTTGAGGAAGATCACAGGAAAAGACAAATAAAATAGTTAGAAAACAATTTTAAGTTCAACTAAAAATTTTAACTAAATTATGTCAATAATCCATTTTTAAAAAATAAAATAATGAGTTTTTTTAAACCCACGAAAGAGAGTCACCTCCTCATTTTATTCAGAGCCATGTACATCAATGGTAGAATATCGATAAGTCAGAAGAAGATTAGAAATAATAAATTTAAATTAAAAAATTAATGGAGATGCAAAAAACTTGATTAAATTATATCGAGGACAAAGAATTTTCGAAGCCCACCTGAGAGAGACTCAGAAATCCATTACCCGTCAAAGAGCGAGCAGTCTCCTTCTCGTCCTCATCAAAGATAATCCCAGGAGAAGTAACGAACCCCGTAGCGCGACCCATGTAGCTATCCAGCTCAGCTCCCACCACCATTTCCGCTCCAAGATACTCCTTCAAGAAAGTCTCGGCCATTATCCTGGGCATCTCCGTTATAACGCAGCGGCGCCGCCCACAATAGCAGAAAACTCTCCCGGACTCTATTCGGAGTTCACCGGCGAAGAACTTTGGTAAAACCGCCACTGCAGTCGACTTCAAGCTCTTCAAGCTGGCTCCCGCGACTGCACCGAATATCAGAATCTTGTCTGCCGCTGATTTCGATACAAGAAGACGAATCGTCGTTGACAGAGGGAGCAAGAGGAGGAGTAGGGAGAGCCTCAAGAGCCCTCCCACCTCAAAGGCCACAAGAGCAAGAAAAGGGAATGAGCTTGCATCTCGTAGAAGCTCTTCAAACTTTATCACTACTGTTCTTTCCTCCATCTCTCTCTTACTATGAGGGATTAAGGGATCGGTGTAAAGATTTATAGAAGAAGCGAGGAAGGGTGGTTTTGATGAGTAGGTGGAGAGTGGGGGACATTCTAGCCGTTTGAAGAAAGCAAGGGAGATGAATCCCAAAGGCATGACCACCCTCCCCCATCAATGGCCTTTTATTATACGAACAAAACCACCCTTCTTCTGGAAAATTGCATCTTATCTCAGCTCACAGGGTTTCCCTATTTTTTAAATTTTACTTGTTGATGTCTAGGTAAGTTAGGGCAAACTCTGTTGGTATATTATGATTATCACAGTAGATTTTTGACCTTTAGAGAGAACAAGGGAGATGGATTCCAAAGGCATGACCACCCTCCCCCATCCTTGGCCTTTTTTTAGGGACAAGGACTTAATCGGACCTTGTCACTTATCTCAGCGCTCATGGTTTTCTTCTTTGTTGATGGGACTTGTTGATCGATAGATACGTTTGGTTTTCATGGTGCACTATGATAATCATAATCATAGATCCTGAATGTATGATGGATAGATGGTATGGAGCATGAAAGATATTATGGTCCTATAAAATGCTAAATTATGATCATTTCTAACTGTTGCATGAATATTTTTGTGAATGTTAGCAACTAGAGATCCTTTTTTTCTTTAGAGAGAGAAACACGAATTTTCAAGTTCAGACTCTAAAGCCTAGGCATAGGAATTTTTAGGATAATAAAGAATTTTCATTAAAGCTAGATTCTCAGTCAGATAATTCATCTATTACTTAAGAATTAGAAAAGATAAATAATGCGGAAATTATGTGATCAAAATCATGCTAAATATAGAAGGTATGTGAGGGCATCTTGATGATCTATAACTTTTGGATCAAACACATATATCTTCATTAAATATGAATGATATCAATAAGATTATTCTCAAAAATAATCTTTAACTTTTATCCTTGAATATCAAATCAATTAATGATATTTTATGATTCAAACAAGAACCTGGAAGGATGCAAAGTATTGAATAATGTAATTGCATTTGGGTCTGGATGCCATAGAGGGTCTGATCCTTTTGACTCTTTCTCTCTATCTGTCCATATATCCTCCTCTTTCCTTCTCCTAACACTCTCATCACTCAAAGCATCTACTTAAACAAGTATACAAAGACAAAGACTGTGCTTGTCAATTTGTCTGTCCTATGTACACACCAACTCAGTAGGAAAGTTAAGATTTTTCTTAAGGGACAAAATCTACTGCCTATGCTTAGGATGTTTAAACTTCATAATATTCTGGAATGTCTTCACTTCACCAGATTCTTCCATATATAGCGACAGATGCTTCTCATGGTGAAACATGAGCATGATCATACAACCCAGTCTTCAACTTGGTTTTTGTAGACAAAGAATTTGATCCCTTTTATATTTTTAAGAAGAAAATTATAATATTCTGAATAGTAATTCTTGGGGGTGGTCTAGAAAATTGGTATTTCTAATTTTTAATGTTAAACATATTTTTGAGGATGATTTTATTAAATATCTTGATTTTTTTAAAACAAATATAAGCAGAAAGTCTTGTGCGTTTCAAACCTTTATTCAAAGAATTCTTAAGTAATGTTTGATCATACTTTATGTTTTGCAAATTTAATCCGTAGAATTCCTTACAGAACTTCAGGCTTTTTTAGCATCATTGGAGATTATTCATCAAGGTACTCTTTCTCATGCATCTAAAAAATTGAGATTTAGAAAAAAAAAATTATTGTCAATATTGTTGTCGATCATATTTTTTTAGATTGAATTTATAGTTAAAATTATTTAATTAGGCGTATATGTATACATACTTGATTAATCCTCTTTATTTACTCCTAGAGATGATGAGATTATTATACTCTTCGTATATTTCTTACTAATTCATACTTTATTTCTCACGATCATCTCTCTTCATCCTAATGAGTTTCTACATCCCGTCAATCTTGTAGATCCCTATAGACTGTTGCAAATATCATGATTCCAAGAAGCAATGGATATCAACATTGTGGCTTTTTCATATTTTATCACTTTAATCTTGTGCATGATAATGTGGTGACTTGAAAATTGGTTAATAAAAATTGAGAGAAAATCCCAATGGCATTTTAAATCAAACTAATCACATATCGTATATCAATGATGAAAGTAATATTATGATAATGTTTATCCAAAAACTTTTTCAATAGTACCTTGACGCAATATTATTTGCTTTTTCTCTTCCATGATGTTACCCATGGTGAGATACATGCAAATTCCATTTCACCAATGCGTTCTTTGCAGCCACATAATCGTGTAATTCCAGAGTAAGCACTATACTAAGAAAAAATGAATGTTTTGCATGATGTTTGTGTTTTTATATAGTATCTTAGATATTCTAACTTTATATTCAGGGACCTTACAACCCTAAGGTCTAGTTTCAATGGTTTCCCTTAAAGGTTTATATAGGGCAATGGCCATCTTAACATGCATCTAGTTACTATAGAATGTCTATGTGTTTGAACCTGAAACCTTTGCCTATTTAACTCCCTCATCTTGGTTTTATATAAAAATATTTATCTTTATTATAGAATCTATATATACATAATTAGCAACATAATAGGCTGATATATCTTATAAATGCATACATATTGAATCGCAATACACAAGATATAAATATGATACATCTATGTATAAAATAAACATATATAGATGTACATATGATGCATCTATGACCTTAAAAAACCTTTGACACGTCTACATTGCAGTAGGTCTTTATTTAATTGTATATTTGTAAGTCTATGAGACTTATATATACCTAAAATGTGTAAGAAGATAAATTTAAATATATTATAGTGCATTTATAATTGCCTCTACTTTATTCTACATTAAAAATTGAGTAAATTCATGTGATGATATATATATGTGTGTGTGTGTAGAGATGTGTCCATGTGTGTGCCTATTTATGTATGAGTAATATACTATATGTATAGTTTATTTCAGTTCCTAAGATGAAATGCAAGCAATAGGTACACACAAATGAATAATCACTCATGGTGTGGTGTGGTTGAATTTTCTTCGAAGAGTTGACATTTTATCTCAAACCACTCATGAACTACCATATAAAAATTTTATCCAGATTTTATCTTCAAAGAATTGAAATTTTATCTCATTATTTTATCTATATGAGAATGGATAAATATTAACCAATAATTTAAATACAAATGTATCAATTCATCAAAATAAGGCTTGTTCTGACAAGGTGAGGTGGATTTATGGATCTAGCGTGAAGGTATGATATTTATGAGTCTACCAAACTCTAAAAATCTCAACCATCCTTCTTATGATCCTTATGAGAGGCCCAATAAGCTCACATTCCCTCTCCATATATTCCACCTCTTCAAGTTTTGTAAACTCTTATGTAGACCTCCCCTTTGATATTGACGGATATAGATATCATTTCAATACATTTTCCCCATTTTCTTATACCTGGTATCATAACTCTAAGGTTATTTTGACTCTTTATCTCAGACTTTCATTTGAAAATAAGATTCACATGTATTTAATCAATAATTTGATGAGAAACATATCTGAATAATACCAAATCATCATTTCATTCATTCTACTCATTTTAAAACATTTATCATTAAAATTTTCATTTATTCATTACCTCTTTTGATCTTTCATTGCTTGATTTGTGTCTCAATAAGTGCATCCACAATTGTGATTCCCTTGGTGGTGATATCTCACTCATACACCCAGATGATATTATCAATATGTTAACAATAGTTGTAATAAAAAGTCAATAACCATTAGTCAATGATGTGTGCCACTGATTTTATTGGTGGATATGGTATCCATGAATCCAATCTTTGTATGTTCTACTTAGAATGTAAAACCTTTTAAATTCATACCTAAATTTTCCATGGCTCTTATTTTGATTGATTAAATGATTGCATTCAATACAATGTTGTGAAAAAGGTATATTTATCGTCAATTTATTATCTACATGTCAAGTCAAATAAAACATGAGTTGAGTAGAATAAATCAAAATTAATGGCCACATAAAGTCAATATTCGAATGATAAATTCATACATGATATAAATGGTAACTTTGATCCCAATTATGGGTGAAAAAATGGTTCAAATATGTCAACAAAAACTCAAAAATTAAAATACAGACTTCAATGAGATCGATGAGAGAAATGAGGGGAATGAAAAGAGACAATCTACCAAATCTCCTTTTTCAAGAAAATAATGTTCAAGATCAGCCATAGAAATGATGTTGTAAAATTTGATGGTTAGAGATTACAATAATAAGATTAATAGAAAAAATCCTAATCTAATTGTTACTTGATCAAAGACTCACTCAAGCGATGCTCCTAGTTTGAGAGCTCATAGATGTCTCCTCAAAAAGGTGTCTTAAATCTAACACAAAGAATGAAAAGAAAAAGGAGGAAAATCACTATAAATGATAAACACAAATGACATCTCATCAATGTCCTATTTCCTCTGGTTGGCTAGTGCTAAAGGCATATGATAACATGCAATCTTAACATGATAAAACATGATTATTCATGCAATTTAAGGCATAAAACATTACATTTATGTGCATGTTATCATATTTTGAGTGTATTTCTATCATTCTATGCAATTTTATGTTATAATCTCAAAATGCGTTAATTTAGGGTTAATTATGATGAATTAAAGATTAAAGATTTTATAACCCATCTTTACTTGAGATTATAAGTGGTTTTTAAAGTTAAATAATGAGAGAAATCATTTTTATAAACATTCATTTAATTTTCTAAAGTTAAAATCTTAAAGAAATAAATGTATTTTTGAAATATAAATTAAATCTCTTGTTATTTAAATATTTTGAATTTTTAGAATGATAGATAATTAAATTTCAGATCAAATGAAAGAAATTTGGATTAATTTGGAGTTGTATTTTAAAAGATATGATTTTTACAATTTTTAGGGATTTTTTCTAAATTTTCCGAATTTATTTTTCGATTTAAAAACGTTTTAAAATAAATATAAATAAATAAAAGGCAAAAAAGGGTGCGGGTCCCACGCGAGTGCGACGTGGCACGCAAGGCCACATGGCAGAGCCACGCGGACCCGCGCAGCGCGCCTACGTGGCGCGTAATATATTTATATTTTACTTCCCTAGATGGGAAGGGTATTAACCCTTTAAACCGTCGGGTTTTATAAACCCGACGGTTTCGAAAATTATTACCGTGTGGCACTAATCCACACGTCTTACCTATTTTAGGTGATGTGGCGCGAGGAGGAGCGTCGGATCGACGACGCGCGTCGATCTCACGCGTCGATCGCGTGAGCGCCTGTCCACGGATCAGAGATCAACCCACGTGCTTAAGTAGAGTTATTATAACGGTCGGATTTAGTGAGACGTGGCAGCATCACATGACGCGATCGTGTGGACGCCGGGACCACCGGAGATCATCAAAGACACGTGCTCTTAATAAGGAGTTATGACGGCCAGGATTAAATCTTGAGGGGAGCATCTGACGCGTCGGATCAAGATCCAACGGCGCAGATTTAAGGCGTTTTATAACGCCTGATTTGAAAACTTCATCAAGACCGTCGGATCACGATCTAACGGCTACGAATCGATGCGTTTTTAAAACGCATACGATCCAAGCCCATCTCACGCGTCCGATCGCGATCGGACGGCTGGGATTTGATTATAACGGTTCGTGATGAACCGTTTCATCACGACCGTTGATCGAGCCTTAACGCATTGATCGAACGGCTCTCATCATTTCGCCCTATAAATAGACGAGTTCTTCGTCATTTTTATGTATTCTTGAGAGATTTGATCTAATTGACCTATCTATACGCATCTTCTCTTGAATCTGTCACTTGTAATCGCTTCTAGACAAGATTCCGCGTCCACGGAGTGTTTATAAGAGAGATTTCGACGATCGTGCGAGGAGAATTTGTCTCTTGAATTTCGATTATCACGTTTGAAATCGCGGAATGAATAGCCATCGATCCGGCAATCAATTGGATCGATTCAATCGTTATCTCGGGTTAGAAATCATGTTTTCTCTCTAATCTATCGTCATGTAACTTTAATTTGTAATTTAGGATCTTAATTTAGCTTAATTTAGAGTTTAATTTTTGTTTATGTTCATCGCGATTCCGAAAATTTCTTCCCACTTCCATCTTTGATTTCTCCGTGATTACTAATCCAAATCGAGCGATTTTTGATTCCACGGATAGATCTTTGAGTTATCTTTCTAAAACCACTATTTTCCCTAATTTCTCACCTCAATTCATCGTCCAATTTGACCAAATTCCAAAAGATATCTCGAAAATACCTAAATTCCCTATGGATTCGACCCTTATTTACCATTATACCCCTCAATTCTCTCTTAATTCCCCAAATTGGTAAGTTTGGATTAATTTTTGACACGAGACCGTGTGAAATCGATGACCTCGCAGTCTCGTCTCGTCAGCATACCACAAAGTGTAAGACCCCTAGATTTCACCTCTTATTTTTAGGATCAACGAAAATAAATAGATAGAGGATGAAAAAAATCTACCCAAAAAACCTCAACTCAAATCCCTTTTTAGATCATCGAATATCAAGCCTCAACATTGGAGGATTTCTAGCTATTGATTTGTCTCTTTCCATGCGATAACATGTAATTTTAACATGCAATTATATGATTATTAATACAAATTAAGGCATAAAATATTCAATTTTTATGAATGTTATCATACTTTGAGTGTATATCTATCATTTTATGTAATTTTAAGTTATAATCTCAAAATGTACTATTTTAGGGATAATTATACATTTTTAATAATATATTTTAAATTAGATTATCCTCAACTATATTTAAGATTATAATTGCATTTTAATGTTAAATAATAAGAGAAAATACTTTTTGTGAACTCATTTATTTTTCTAAGTTTTAATTTCTAAGAGAAATGAGTGTATTTTTTAAATAAAAATTTATTCTCTTCTTATTTAAACAATTTGAATTTTTAGAATGATAGATAATTTAATTAATGATCCAACAAAGAGAAATTTGGATTAATTTGGAGTTGTATTTTGAAAGTTATGAATTTCATATTTTTTAGGAATGTTTTTAGAATTTAATTCAACTTATTTTGAATTATAATGAATAGAAAAATAAATTATGCATCGCGTCCTAACGTGACAGCTGACATGGCACAGACGAAAAAGCGTGTCGCCACGTGCTGACACGGATGTGTTCGCGCATGTGTATGCGCGTTTGTGCGCATGTCTATGCTCACATGTGTGCGCGTGTGATAAGAGAGATTAAGCTTCCTTTTCTGGATAATGCTCTCTCTATATCACTTATACCTTATATACGCGTTGAATCCCGTCATTTTTCCTCATGCGGGAATATGTTTTTGTTTTAAAATGCACAGGTGACATGACGTTGCGTGGAGCGTCCAATTCAAGAATTAAATTAAAACTGATGATTGTCACTTAAGTCGGCGAGTATGCGGCGCAATCAAATTGGACGAAGATTAGTATTTTTATAATGTTTAATCTCAGCTGTTCATCAGAGGAGTTATAACGGATGAGATTAAAATAGACTAAACACATCTAGAGCATTAGATCAAGGTCAGACAGCAAACATTGCACATGTTTCATCTTCACGCGCGACGTAGCGATATCTCGGTGGTTCATCTCCAATCTAGCAGACGTGACTTAACCGTAACAGTTCAATGCCTGGCATTTCATCTCAGCCTTTAATCAAAGGTGAAATGTCATATCTCATGGTGATCCCAAATTTGCCTATTTATACAAATGTTCTTGGACAGAAAATATATTCTTCGATGTTTTCAAGTAATCAAACTATTTGGACACCACTATCCTTGAATCTCTCGCTTTCTTCATCTTCTAGACATATTTCCTCTTCGACGGAGTGGTTGAAGCCGAGATTTTGTCGAAAAATTAGGGAGAATTTGTCTCTTGAACATCGACGATTATCTTTGAAATTGCGGAATGAAAAGCCTTTGATCCGATAATCAATTGGATCATTTCAATCGCTATCTCGGACTAGACTATTTGTCTTCCTCCTAATCTTTCTTCCTGTATCATTAGATTGTAATTTAGAATTCTAGATTTAGTTAATATTATTTTTAATTTTAGATTTCTCTCTCTTCGCGTTCGAAAATATTTAGCTCATCCATTCTTTGATTTCTCTAGGAATTTTGATTTAAATCGAGTGATTTTTTATTCCATGGATTTTTCTTTGAGTTCTCTTTCCAAATCTATCAAAATCCCTAATTTCTTACCTCAATATATTGTCCGATTTGATTGAATTTCAAATAATACCTAAAAAATACCTTAATTCTCCATGGATTTGACCCTTATTCACCTCTATACTATTCAATTCATGATTATTTCTTTAAAATTGGTGAGTTTGGAATATATTTTGGCACGTGTCCGTGTGTTTTTAACGACCTCGCAGATTCGCTTCATCACCTTGCATCAGTAGCACAGAATCATCCTCATTTCAATGTCCAAAATGCGCACCATGATTGGTGCAAATTGGACATTTGTCTTGTCTCCAAAATCCTAAAAAGTTAAAAGTAGTAATGTTACAACGATGTTGTCACTCTTTATGTCAAGTTTTTGCATGACAAGAACAAATGGTGACATGTATCTAACTCACAAGGCCACCATCAAATCCCCTTTTCACAATTCATGACTCATCACGCCCTAAGAGATAAGACAGACTAGATAATGATGTTGCTAATCATTGGTGGCGACTAATGATTAGCACTATCAAACAAATGATCTACATTGTGACACATGGCATGATCTCAAAAATGGCTCTATAACTCAAATTAAAATCATTTTTAAATAATTTTTTTCCCAAATTAAAAAATATGTTCTTCATGATGTGACAAAAAATTTCCAAGAAATCTAGAAAATCTAGAAAAATCAGAATATCCTTATAAAAATAAAATTAATAATTTGAAATCATTAGGGTTTGACTATCGACAATTGGCACATTATTTGCCATCATCACCAAGCATCACCGTCATCCACTTTTGATATCTTGTACCCAATATTGTCATCTAGTACAAGAGATCAGATATTAGATACTAAATGACAACTAGAGTGATACTTGATGATGGATACCAAGATGACGCTACTAGGTATCAGATGACGCTAAGTTGTCAAATGACACTAAGATATCATATGATGGTAACATAAGCTTCCTTGATGGTGGTGGCTAAGAGAGAAAAAATCATTCTAGAATGACTTGCCAATAAACTGCCACAAATCTTGAACTTTCTACTCATGATCAAAAGAAGCTTTTGAGTAGATATTGTTGCAATTGCAGACATTGGCAAAAGAGTGAAGGAAATTGTTTAATGGAGAAGAAAGGTGTGTCTTCGGCCTACCACTTTTGACAACAAGGACTTTTTAACCCCCCCCCCCCCCTCTTCCCCACCCCCAATTAGGAAATCATAGAACTGCTACTAATATTGACCCAAGATCTTGATCGATGTTATGTGGCCTATAAGCCAAATCCTAGTTTGATGTCTCATAAAAATAAAACTTATTCATTTGTATTATTGTGTGGTTTTTCCAATAAAGTCCATAACCATATACCATGACAAAGTGAATTATGATGAGATCATAATATAATGATGACTATATTTTAAATATTCATATTCAAGGGATATTTAAGAAGGACATTGAAATATCTAGAAAGAAAAAAATTATTTGATCTGCTTTATATGATGATTGTGGTTGATTATGTGGCCATCAATGTGGAGACATCGAGGATTGATAATGGTTGTTCTTTGGAGAAAGGGTTTGCAAAATTGATGTGTATAAATCCTTGAATAGTACATTACCCAACTATCTAACTTTTTGTCCCTCTCCTCGTGTTGACAAATAAATAGAGCAATTTGAGTTGACTAAAAGATAAAAGGTATCACTATTCCATCAATATGAATTGGCTTTAATCATTCAATTTCATGTATTGTTTTATATATATTTGTTATATGATCTATTCTCCTTATCCTACTTTGAGAATTGTATTTCAACAATTCCTCATCATTTAGAACATCAAGAGCATCTATCTGCTCAAGATATAGAAGATTTTGAAGAGTTTGTAATTTAGTTTTCATCATCATTATTAATATTATTATTCATCTTCCTTCAAAGTTTTTTTTGGTCGAACAAGTCAGAGGAGATCCAAACATGTCAAAGGCCTAAAAAAATCGAAAGTGAGCCATGTCAATCTCAAGAAGGATCACATTGAGGAGTGAATGTATCCAAAATGAAGAGGAAAAAGTTCACATCACACATGAACACATGAAAGACATCTAGCCAGGTATGAAAATTGAGTTTTCTCTTCGGGGAAGTTTTCTTCGTAATGTAGGCTGTTGGTGGTGTGAGAGGTCAAGGGAGGAAGAAATAAAAAAATAAAAAAAGATGAAGTTATGGTAATGCAATTGATGAAACCTAATTCCTTCCTCTTAGGCTAATTAAGCAGCCCATAGATATTTCACCATAAACTACATGTCTCAATGGAGTTATGTTGGAGGGGAATAGAAGGAAAAGAAAAAGAAGAAAAAGAAGAGTGAAAGCAAGGTTTGATTGGATGCAATGGTCACCTTGAATTTGCATAAATAGCAAAGAGGCTTTGAGTGTTCCAGTCATTCATCTCCATGTTTCCGTTGATTGGATGCAATGGTCATATCTGTTCATCTTGCTTTCTAGATGAAGATCCAATACCCAGATTTCAAAAACTCTAATAACAATTTTGCTCAATAAATAAAATCTTTGTTCTCATGTTCGTTGGAACGACAACCGTTGTCCTTCACCTTTTGAGCCGGTACATAGACGGATCCTTGCATAGTCCATGCTCAACAGGAAATGATTAATCGTAAAAAAAAATTAATATAGTTGAATGAGATACATAATGATCCTGAGTTGCAATGGTTTCACATTGTAAAATTAATAACAAGAGTAGAAGGAAAAACTTCAGTGAAGATAGATCCATCTCTGGATCCACTGACCTTTCTAAAAATAGTTGGTCCACATGGCCTCCTTCAAGGCTATAAATAGGAAGGAGGGCTAGTGCTTTTAGGGACAGAAGTAATTATTGAAGTTGTTCACTTCCATTATGGTTTTGTCTCCCCTATCTCTCTTTCTCCTCTTCTGCCCTGTGGGCATTTGTCCTCTCGGGCCCCCAACATCTCATCTCATATAGGTCACTCTCCAATTGATATTTCGATAGAGCTCCAATTGAGTTCCAGTCAGAGTATCCCTAAAAGATCCCATCCCACTGACAACAAGATTCTGTCACTTCTCTCTTCTGATTGCTCTACATAACTATGTTAGAAGCAGAAACTAAAGCTCATGGCATTATTGATCTTGTGGGAATCAAAAAATAGAATTTCATTGAAAGCTTATGACCAGATCAATGTGAGTGTCAAGTTTCCACCAGATCTTATCAGCTCCATTCTCTCTAATATGTTGGAGAAAAATTATCAATACCCTTCTAGACTTGGAGTTGAAGCCATCCTCTCCTGCAGCAGTGAAAGCGATTCGAATAGAAGCCATGACTATGCATGCTTGAATAATTTCATGCTGAGCCAGTGGAAATATACTGCCACCAATAGAACAGGAAAAGTCAACGGGACCAGCAGGCAGTAGTACCTGGCAAGACATTTATGATGAACCCATTTAATAAATGATTAAAATGGTGGGCACTCTATCCATAAAAGATTCCTGTTCAGGTTTCAGATCTTTTTTGTGAATCAGTAGAAGAAAACACCAGCGTGTATTCACGCCTGAATCATGAACTATGAACACCAAAGTCATAAACTATGGAAAAACGTTTATGGTGAATTCATTTAATAAATGGTTTAAGTGTTGGGCATTCTACCCATCATAGATTTCCCTTTTGGCTTCAGAACTTGTTTTTTATGAATCAGCTGAAGAAAAAACCAGAAAAGTCTGTATTCAAGCCCGAATTATAAAAGAAACCCACACCTCATGCCAAAGGGTGTGATTTACTTTAAAAAACCATTTTTCTCTGGTTTTGATTTCATAGCTTCCGTGTCCTTATTTAAGAATCAGCAAAAGAAAACACCAGAAATTTCAGCATTCAGGTCTAAATCATGAACTACGAGCACCAAATTCTCATGCCCAAAGGAGTGATTTTACTGAAAAAAATTTGGGATTTGCTTTTGGCTTCATTGCTTTCACTTTATATATATTTGAAAATAACAACAATCTATCCCAGGATTATGCATCTTTTCAAATTATAAAAATGTACATCCAATCTCATCAACAAAAGAAAAGTCTAGTCTCGGAAGCATATGTTACTTTTGAAGTCCCAAATCCAGGGAAAATCAAAATTTCACATGGACATGAAAATCGTTCTCAATGGCTTACACCATAATATCTTAAAGATGGAATCTGAAGGAACGCACCTATCAAGCTGAATAGCAGAGAGGAATCTGTTTTCAAACGGTGGAAGAAGCTTTGATAGGATGGCAGTGCAGAAAAATCCCAAGAACAAAAAGAAGCCACCAAGAAGACAAAATGTGCCCCAAAATGCTTCCGATTTATGAAGATCAACAGATGGAACCGTTTCTCGCCCTGAACTGCCAGTTTCCTTCATAGGGTATTTTCTTTCTAGAAGTAAGAAGATAAATACCAGACGACTGTTACAGAAATCTCTTTTACCTTTGTTTATTTAAACCGTGAAATTGATGAATGGATCAGAAGATCATAAAGAAGAAGAGAACTGGGGAAATTGAAAGAAAAAGAGCGAGATAAACCTGCTAAATGGCGACAGCCAATCCAAGAGCTCTTTATCTCTCTCTACCTCTCTCACTCTCTCTCTCCCCCCTTCCTTCCCTCCCTACCTATGCCTCTCTCTTTCTCTCTCTCAGTCTGTCTCTCTCTCCCTCTCTACCTATGCCTCTCTCGGATGAGTTGGGAGCTGGGGCTATACCTGGCGAAACATTGCATAAAAAGTTCAATAATTAAGCAGAAAGCATAAAGATATCCTCCTCATAACTGTCAATGCATAAGCAATTTTAAAAGCCAGCTGATCTGAGATATCTAAATCACTGATTATAAGATCGATGAATATATCTGTAAAGAGATGACAGAGAACAACACCAAGGGAGAGAAAAGTCTAGAGAGAACAACAAATAGGAGACGAGGAAGAGAAAAACGAATTGATGACTAAAAAATAAATAAAAGCAAATGAATTAGCAAGTGAAATAACGATCGCCAGAGAAGAAGATCTCAGGGGAAAGAAAATCAAATAATTAAATTAAATCAACGACATTCAAAGAAAATTTAAAATTTTTCACAGAATAATGTATCGGAGATAACCAGCAGGGATGACGATTCACGAGTAAAAAATCTAAAAAGTTCTGCACCGAACATTTCATCAAATCTCCGGTTTGATAATTTTCATTCCAATATTAAAATGTTGATACACGCTTTTGCAGCGGAGATCTGTAACTAAAATGGAAAAATGAAACATCAGAGAAGACATTCGAGAAATAGAAGATACCGAGGGGAAAACGGAATCGAACTGCCGCGATCAGAGAAGAACGCGGAGCTGCGGGAAAAGCGAATATGTCCACCAGAAGAAGCGTACAGTGGATACCAGCCGGCTCCCTTGCTATTGAAGGAAGAAGATGACTGCCGCGAGTTCCGTGGATTGAAATAATTTAAGTCGGACAGTCGGAGAAAGAAAGAGAGTTGAAGATCAAATTTGGAGAGCTTACCTAGTTGGAGAATTGGAGTCGGACCGCGATGAGAGAGAGGGGGGTCAGCAGGAGAGACGGGCAGACGGCAAGAGGAGCTAAGTCAGCGCCGCGTGACTGTGTCGGACTAGACCGGTCATTGGGCGGGACCGAACCGGACAAAGATCGAGACCTCCAGGGAGACCATTACGCTGGACCGACGGTCTCTATCCGTCCCGCTCAACCGAACTCCGGTCCCCTACATTCTATCTTTTGATTTCTGTTCAGACATTGAAAAACTAGCCTTCTTGCTCCATGAAGATGAAAGATTCAAAACTTTAACACGAATGAACTTCAACCCCCATGATTTGCCTTCTAATGCAATCAGTTTCATCCCCCTATCTCTTCATATATCTTGATAAAAGATGTTAAATTCCTCAGGTCATGAACATCACATGTCTTGAATCTTCCATGGACTCTCACCTCCTTTTCCTTCAATCCAGAGAACCTTCTCCTATGCATGGCATACCTTCCAAACATCTACCCTTCAAAAAAGCTTGCTATGTATGAGTAGAAATTCCATGAGTCAATGGGATTGTTAGCAAAACAGACTAGAGCATCCATTTTATGTCTGAAGAGATTCTATCCATTGAACACAAACAGCAAGTCATCATTTGGTGCACTGCTTTTTCCGGCATATCATCAATTCTAGAGAATAATTTCCTCGAGTACTTTAGTTAAGTTATCAATCTGTTCCTCCTCTCGGCTCAAAGAACATGTTTTTTTATAAAAAAAGAATATGAACTGTTCTTCTTCCCATGCACATCAATTTTCAAATAAAGAGGAAAAGGAAGTGATAGATTTATGTCATTATTTTAGTGTGCATGAAATATCATGCCATCTGATGAACATGGATAAAATGAAATCAGGTTTTGCAAGGAACTTGTATCATACATATTGCTACCCACTGAAATAAAGAGAATTTTCAATGGAGCAGCCAGACTTCTGAGAATTCAATCTCTTGCTATATGACTCCAAGACTTTCTAGAAATAAAAAGAGATTATCTTGGGATAGTTAATGAAATTCTAGAACAACAACTTGAAATTAACCAATAAGAAAAATAAATTTTCATCAGCATTTGTTTTTGCTTTGAAGCATTCCTTTTTTGGAGGCCAGATTCTCCCTTTTAGAGATAGTTGTTGGATTAACATGCCTTCGTTCCATCAATTTTTGTTCCAAATATTAGAGTACCAAGAAAGGTTGAAATCCATCAATGAATGGGAACTGAGTGAATGAACGCATTGTACCTTCTCCATTGAACCTTTTTTAAGGAAATTTTGAAGCTAAAAATGCTCATGATGAGTTTTTTCCTCGATCAGAAAAGAACTTAAAAAACACCTTAAAATAATCTTGATACTATACAAAAATGGTTACTTGTGACCAGTCTTTTAGGGTATCTAGATTGCTCCCAAAGGCATCACTTTTCAACTCCTCAGTTCATGAACTCAGCAGCAGGATACCCAGTTCTGGAAATTTTGGATAACCAGATGAAGAAGTCTACATTCTTATTTCAAATAAAAATGTGTCAAAAGTGGAAGAATTTTGGAGATCAAAAGCTTATTTTTATTTCTTTAATGCATGATTTTTCCAAAGTTAAAGTTGATAAGCAATTCTATGTTTATTATTGTATAATATTAAATCATCATGCCCGACAATTATCTTGCAGAGGAATATTTTGTCACACTAATGAGCACCAAATAATTTCCATAGATATAAAATAGTATGGACATTAAACAGTCCAAACTCATTTTTCAGTATTGAGTAAATAAACGTGCTGAGACGATTCCCTGGCAGGTGTACAAACCTGTTGGAAATGGAAATGGACTGAGGCATGCCCGTTAAAGGCCCAACCCAGGATCTGACCAACAACAAGCCCGGCCCATTTGGATACTTTGAAGACTCAGTAATTGGGCATGAGTTCCTCCCTTGCCTTAATTTCATTGTCTGCAACCCTCTAACCTCTCTTCCAACCCATCTATTCTCAGACCCCTACAACTCTTAGACTGGAGTCAGTTCAGTGTGGAGGAATCATCCTTTTTATTCAAATTCTGGAGATTACATGGTCCATATACAACCGAGTTGTATCGCATGCTCTTGAATTATTACTTTGAATCTTCCTTAAAAAGATGCAAAATATCTAATAGAAAACGTCAAGAGGCAACAAACCAGGTCACAGTTTTATAGAGAGTTTCAATGGAAGTAAGTAACTTCCAGAACTTTGGCTCTTCTTGAAGCAAAGTCAGCTGCAGCTGGTTTACCTTCCATAGTGTATGCTTTGGCCTGATTAATAAAAAAATTCTATCAATTATCAACATCAAAATTTCAGAAACAATTATATCTTTCTTCTCTACTCATAACAGGAAAAGAATAATAGCAGTAGTTCTAATTCCAAATTATTGGTATCCAGGATTTTAAAATATACAAATGAAGATCTGTGTTCACTTTTAGGAGAAAAGCATAAATATTGTTAGGACACAAGCTACTCGGGCATAAACACAATATTCCATCCTTTTTATATTGTTTTGTAAGAATGTATACAAATGGGGTTTTTTAGACTTTGTTAAGTACAACGGTCCAATTTATGACCGTTGTACCTAGGGCATGTATTTAAGAGAGGGTTTCCCCTCCCCCTGAAGGTGTGCGTGTGGGAGTTAATCCTACGATTCTTTTCTCTCTCTTACTTTCTCAATCTCTCTCTCCCTTTCCCTTTCTTCTTGTCACATGGTATCAGAGCCCAGGAGGGGCCCACTCTGCGATTTTTTTTCTTCTCCGAATATCTGGGTTACCGGCAGAAGACCGGCTAGGGTTTTGTTCTGAAAGAAAAAAAAGGGTCAGAACTCGGTGATTCCGCGCCTCTCTTCTGCTCCTCGGAAAAGGTCCGAAAACTTACTGGCGGCGACCGGCTAGGGTTTCTTTCTGGCAGCAGATCTGAACTCGGTGATTCCGCACCATTCTTCTGCTCCTCAGTGATTCCACTCTTCTGCTCCTCGTCTCTCCACATCCACCCCAAAGCGTTCTCAGCCAATCATTTGACATTTCCAGCAGGGACAGGTCAGAAAACTTACCAACTCCTCCTCCTCTTCTCTCAATTCCCATCATGGCCGACACCTTCCCTGTCCCGTCACCGATCCCCAGCCCTGTTTCCTCATCTGCCCCCATTTCTGGTCTCTCAGCCATCCCTGTCCCGGTTCAAACTGCAGAAGATTATGCTAAAATTGTTCGTGATCTCCCGACCTTCTCCGAAACCTACAAGTTGAAGGGACCTAACTTCCTCGCATGGGCAAACTATGTCAAGATGATACTTCGTGGACGTCGTCGAATGAGTCACCTGACTGACTCTGATCCCGCTGAATCCGACCCATTATATGAGTCATGGTGGGAAGCCGACTCCCTCATTAAGCAATGGCTCATTGAGGGGATGCTTCCTTCAATTGGCGAACCTTTAATCGGCCTTGATACAGTAAGGGACATTTGGGCCAAAGTGCAGAACATCCACTCCAAGAGAAATGACAAGGCCCATGTTGCTAACCTCAGTCTCAGCTCTTTCACGATCGTCCAAGGATCCCTATCTGTCATGGACTATGCATCTAAGCTCTATTCGATCTTCACTGATCTTGATATGTATCGGCCACCCCGTGATCCCAACTCCTTGGATCGTCAAATTGTCTTGGAAGATAGGGTCTACAAGTTAATTGCAGGCCTAAAATCTCAATATGAGAATCCCGTTCCTGACTGTGATTGAGAATAAGGATCCCGTTCCTAGTTGGGCTGAAGCAGTTAAAATGGCTCTTCGCGAAGAAGCTCGGATGAAGTCCTCAAGCATACCCACTCCATCTATTCCCATGACCACTGTTGTCTCCACACCTGTCCCATCAACACAAGGCCCTCCGCGGTCTACTCATCCACCACATGGCCACTCCAACCCTCCCTTTCAGGCCAATGATCCAAAAGGCCACCTGTGGTGTACTCATTGTCAAAAACCACGCCACATAGTGGACACATGTTGGGTTCTTCATCCAAAGCAGCGTATGTCCAACCGCCCGATGCAGGCCCGCTCCTACCTGTGCGCTGAAAGTGATACTCTTTCTTGGCGCCCACAACCCCCTTCCGATTCCTCAGTCGGCGACTCCCCTTCCATTCTCGGATCCTACTCCTCTGTCTCTGCAGAAGAAGTCGAGAAACTAAGACAGGAGCTGAACTACCTGCGGACTGCTCTCCTACCTTCGGCTCCGCCTCAGACACCCGCTCCAGCCCCTCCGTCCACTAATACAGGTACCACTCACTATGCTTATACTAGCATCTGCATCCCTTCTTCACCTTCCGTACGCCCTACTCTTTCCACTTGGATCCTAGACTCCGGTGCGATAGATCATATGACCCCTAATCGTACCCTTTTTATTGCATATCACTCATACAACACCCCTAGATATGTCCTCACTGCTAATCATCAATCCATTCCCATTCATGGCGTTGGGACAATAGACCTCCCCAGCATTGGTCGTCTCCCTTACACCCTCCATATTCCCCAACTATCTGCCAACATCGTATCCGTTAGTCGACTCCGCAAGTCTATGATTCACGACTTGGTCTTTACTGCTCAGGGATGTGTTCTTCTGAACACGGTCACGGGCATGCGGACTGGACTAGTCGCTAAGGAGGCAGACGGGCTGTACTACATGGTGGGGCCCTCCTCGACTTCCTCCGGAGTATCCTTAGCGACGATCCCCTCCACGATGACCCTCCATGTACCCGATAAAGCTCATCAGCGTGCCATCCTTCTCCATCAACAATATAGCCACCCTTCCTTTCAAACACTTTCACGTATATGTCCCTCTCTTCAACAATCTCTCAAATCTTCCTCTTTTGTGTGTGAGAGTTGCCAACTTGCAAAACTAACACGTTCTGTTTATTCTACATCCTCTCATCGATCCTCATCTCCCTTTGACCTAGTCCATAGTGACATTTGGGGACCCTCGTCCAAAACGACTTTGGGTAACAAAAAATGGTTCATCACCTTCATAGATGATGCATCCCGGATGATCTGGGTCTATCTCCTTTCCCATAAATCAGAAGCGGTATCCGTTATCATCAACTTTGTTAAGATGATAGAAACCCAACTCACTTGTCTCATTAAACGTTTTCGCTCGGATAATGCTAAGGATTATACAAACACCACACTCACGCAATTCTTCACTGCACGAGGGATCATCCATGAAACATCTTGTGTCAACACACCTCAGCAAAACGGTATAGCCGAACGCAAAAACCGACATCTTCTAGAAGTTACTCGGGCCCTTCTTTTCCAACATCGGGTTCCCCCTTACCTTTGGGGTGATGCCCTCCTTACTAGTGCCCACCTTATCAATTTCTGGCCCTCCACTGTTTTAGATCACCAAAGCCCCTCAAACTTCTTGCGTACTTTCTACCCCAACCACTCATGGGCATCGACTCTTCCCCTTCGTGTGTTCGGCTGTGTAGCCTATATCCACTTGCCGTCCAAGGCAAAACTCGCGCCTCGGGCTCTCAAGTGCATGTTTCTTGGATACTCATCCACACAAAAAGGTTACCGTTGTTATGATCCCACTCACAAACGCTATTATGTTACAAAAGATGTTCGGTTTGATGAACTCAAGTCATATTATGACGTCACTTCAACCCCCATAGATCTTCTCCCACCATTCCCCGAAGAGTCCAGTCAGCCATCATCGTCTCCTTCTCCAGTCCCTCACCTTGCCGAAACATCACTTAATTCGCCACCTCCACCCTCTGGTCTTACTCCTTCTATCCCTCTCTCCCCTCCCGCTTCTCCGGTTGGGGGGGAGTCCCCTCCAATTGGGGGGGAGTCTCCACCGGCTGAGGGGGAGTCCGCGCACTTCCTTTCATCCGACCTTGCTCATCTCCCAACCTTGCCACTTCAGCCCTTTGAACATGTGTATGGGCGTCGTCCTCGAACGGTGGCCTGCTCCCTCGTCACTCAGACTCTTGCCTCTGTATCCTCTCATGTTCATTTATCCTCCGAGACTCCCCCGGAAGAACTTAAGACTGTAGTCATTTCCCCTGTTGCCGCTCCAGTTCCTAAAACAATTTCCGAAGCTCTCTCCTCACCCCCTTGGCGCCAAGCCATGGAAGAGGAAATGGCTGCTCTCCGTCGTACCGAAACTTGGAGTTTGGTACCAATACCTCCCGGGAAGAAACCCATTGGGTGTCGGTAGATATTTACCATCAAATACCATTCTAGTGGAGCCATTGACCGATATAAGGCTCGTCTTGTGGCCAAAGGATTTACTCAGAAATACGGGGTTGATTATGACGAGACATTTGCTCCCGTCGCCAAAATGAACACCGTACGCATCCTTGTTGCGGTTGCTGCGGTTAAAGGCTGGACCATGCACCAACTCGATGTTAAAAATGCCTTCCTTCATGGGAAGATTGACGAGGAAGTTTACATGCGCATTCCACCTGGATTCCAAAACTCTACTAACAGCAACCTTGTTTGTCGCATTCATAAAGCCTTATATGGTCTCAAACAATCTCCCCGAGCCTGGTTTGGTGAGCTTTCCCTAGTCTTAACCAATCTCGGCTACCGACCGAGTAGCGGCGATCACACCCTTTTTCTTAAGACAACCCCAAACGGTATTTCCCTTCTCCTGGTTTATGTCGATGACATGATCATCACCGGGGATGCTGTGGATGAAATCGAGGCCCTCCATCGAACCTTAGCCAAGCAATTTGCAATTAAACACCTAGGTCCCCTACACTACTTCCTTGGTATTGAATTCCTTCACACTCCGAATGGGATTATCCTGTCACAACAGAAATATATCGTTGATCTCCTGCATGAAACTGGCTTCTTAGAGTGTTCCCCGATCCAGACTCCTGTCAATCCTCATTGTAAACTTGGGCCTGAAACTGGTAGCCCTTCCGCCGATCCCGAATTGTATAGGCATATTGTTGGTAAACTCGTTTATCTCTCTCACACCCGTCCGGATATAGCCTTCGCTGTGGGACTGGTCAGTCAATTTATGCATGACCCACGAACTCCTCACCTCCATGCTGTGTATCGAATTCTGAGATACCTCAAAGGCACCCTTGGATATGGCATCATCTTCAAAACCTCCAACACTTCTCTCCTTGAAGTCTTCACGGATGCTGATTATGATGGGTCCCTCACCGATCGCCGATCCACCATGGGCTACTGTACTTTCTTAGGTGGAAACCTCAATACTTGGCGAAGCAAAAAACAGGGAGTTGTCTCACGCTCTAGTGCAGAAGCAGAGTTCCGTGCTCTTGCCCTCGGTGTTTGTGAAACTATATGGATACAAAATCTGTTGAAGGATCTCTGCATTATCCCTTCCCGTACTCTCCTTCTTTGCGACAACAAATCTGCTCTAGCCATTGCCAAAAATCCTGTTCAACATGATCGAATGAAACACTGCGAAATTGACCGACACTTCATCAAAGAGAAGCTGGAAGCTGGCATCCTCGAGATGGTTTACGTTGGCACGGCAGAGCAGCGGGCTGATATTCTTACTAAAAGGATTGCATGGACCACAACATCGTTCTCTTGTTAACAAGCTTGGCATGGTCACTGCCCTTCCTGCGCTTGGGGGGGGAGTGTTAGGACACAAGCTACTCGGGCATAAACACAATATTCTATCCTTTTTATATTGTTTTGTAAGAATGTATACAAACGGGGTTTTTTAGACTTTGTTAAGTACAACGGTCCAATTTATGACCGTTGTACCTAGGGCATGTATTTAAGAGAGGGTTTCCCCTCCCCCTGAAGGTGCGCGTGTGGGAGTTAATCCTACGATTCTTTTCTCTCTCTTACTTTCTCAATCTCTCTCTCCCTTTCCCTTTCTTCTTGTCACAAATATGAACCCTGAAAATACGATGATGAGAAATAGATAAGGGAGATGGGACTTGATGAGGAGATGTGCCAGAGAAAAAGAGGACTGAGGAGCATGGCCAAGTTCCCTGAGGGCCTGAGGAGGAGAAACACCAACAGGCACAGATCAAGGAGGAAGAGAGAATGGGAGGTTAAACCCCACAGTGGGAGGGAGAGATACTAAGATTCTTCATAATGATTCCATAACCAAAAGAAGGGACCCAAACCCCCTGTTTCAAAAGTTCGTACACCTATGTTTTGGAGAGTTATATTATGAAAGTCTACATCTAACAAGATGGTCTTGTAAGGCATCAATATCTGATGGACACAAGTTTCCGAGGGTGAAGCATTTTGGGGATCATATCCTGTGGTTATATGAGAGAGAGAAGATCAATAAGAAATATCATTCCACTTTTACCCTACTTACTTTTCCTCGTTTAAAATCAGTTCCCCATCTTCCTTTAACAGTAATGTTACCCTTAGAAGATCCAATAACAGGGTATCAGATTCAAACAAGAGTTTTGAGTCACTTAAGCACATCAGTATTTAAACAGGACCCTCAGAGAGATAACTTTGCAAGTTTCTTTTGAAGTAGACTGTACTAATGATCTATGGGTCTGAGAGAAAAAGTTTAAAAATTAGTATTGGCAAATATAAGATAAGGAAACAGGGAAATACCAATAACTGCCACAAGAATGGAGCTCCTTCCCTTTGCTTGACTCTTCTCTCGATTACTTCAATGGCTGTAATTCATCAACACGTTGCACATTTCAATGAATGCTTATGACAAACGTTAATGGCATGATCTGTAATGAATCACTTATGGTAAAATGAATGAAACCATGAAAGTCCAATGATGCTACCTTCATGGACATGTCCAGTATTCAGTAACACAGTGTACCATACTTCATTAAGCACATCAATCTGTTCATCAGATGCGCCAATCATCTGGCATGAATATTACAAATAGTTATGGCATCATAGTAATGGGTAATAATAGTCCCCGTTAAATTTATCATAATTGATGGATACCTTATAGTCTATGGCATCAAAGTTAGGCCCAAGTACATCGAAAACATTCTGGTAATTGGCAACTCCAAATTCAAATAAGGCTTCTGCAAGCTGACATTGGATAAAAGTATTCATTGATTACAGATTTATATACATAAAAAAGAATGAACTCATTGCAGAAAAGACAACAAAATAGTATCTTCAAATGAATATCTAGATTTCGTATCAGATATTGAATTGAGATAAAATGTAAATCAAAATAACGCAGGGGACAAACCAGTGTGCCTTTCTGGAGAGAATGCTGTTTCTTCTTATTTAGAGAGGAAATCCTGAAAAGGAGATGATATTTTCCATCCAATGTAAAATATTTTTCCACCATTAAATACAAATTACACGTGCCCTTTTCACCTGAATTTCATGGAATGAAGTAAATCTTCTGCCTTGCTTGTTTCCTTTGTAGTAGCCAGGGCCCACACTGCTAAGATATCGAGTAGCCACTCTACATGCCAGTGAGACTGCAGTGAAGCCAATCATTTCAGAAAAAACTAAGTAGCTAATGTATATTTTTTTTGGAAGGGAGAAATGGAGATCACCCAAGATCGGTGAGCCTCCAAAAATCATACAATTTGTCCTTGTGAGATGCAAAAGTTAACCATACAGGTCACCCCTTCCCCCTCCAACCCCCTTCTAAACCATCACCATACAAAACCTTTTGCATAGTGGACTACGCTGACCACCAATGCCCCACCCTTCCCTTGAATATAACCTAGTTATGACGCAACTATAGTACCCATGTATTGCAATATGTGCCTCCCTCCTCAACCCCTCTCTTTTATGCGCCTTCTGTGAGAGATCCCCAGAAGGTTTCTTGTGATGTGACATCCACTCTTGAGGTCCTCGAGATGGCCGATACTGCTAAGGCAAAAGGGCACCTAAAAAACATCTGAGAGATATCTTCCTCACCCCCTGTACACGTAACACACTCTATCAAGGCTTCTAGAAACATTTTCTTTCAAAAGGCACTGTTCATTGGTCTTTGTCTGAGAAGCAACCACCCAAAAATCCTCGCTTTAGGGGGATCTTCCACTTCCATACCACCCTGCATGTGCATATTGCCAATTCCTCCTACATCTGACTATGTCTGATCTGCTTTTAAACAGCACAAGCTGTCAAGTTGGTGCCTACCTGCACCCAATCATCTTGTGCTCCGCTCATCGGCCGAAATTGTATTGACTTTCGCACATTCATAACTCCTCCACCCTTGCTTATGATAAACTGCTATCCACTTTATGTTTCCATGTGCAGTACAAACAATCCCTCACTGTTGTGTGAGGACTCCGTGCTAGGGCCAACAGTACTAGGAACTCTACTTTTGGGTGCTCCTAGGTGACCATTTGTCCAGCCAGAAACAAAACAAGGATTTTTCCCCCAACTTAGAGTAGAAGAAATCCCAGACCAGTGGAAACACATGCCTCAAACTTTGCAAGAAAGCATATGCCCCTGTAACCAGGGCCATTCACCTCTCCCAGTCCATCCACAGGCCATACTATCCTTCAACCCTGTCATTGTCAAATCTTTCTGGGGACTTGCAAGCCTGCGCACCCACTTTTTCAAAAGCGCCAAGTTCATAGTTTACATGTGCAACACCTCTAATCCCCCCAGTTTGATCTGCCCATAGATCACGTCCTAAGATACCGATGCCATCCCCTTACTTTCCCTAACTGCAGGCCTCTCAAGAAAAACTGCTCATCAGCCCTTCAAACCATTTTCCAAAACCTACAGGCAGCATAAACATAGAAATGTAAAACATAGAAATCACCAATAGCAGCCTAGCTCACCACCTCCTCGATCATTGTCAGCTAGTCTCTGGTCAGAAGTAGGCCCTGTGTTAATGGTAAACCAGAATAGTGCATGGGTAGTGTCTCAATCAACATCCCCAATGCCCTCGAACATTAGATCTCTTACTTGTACAACAGACTGAACTCAAAAAAAGCTGACTTGGCGTGGTTGATATGGAGACTTGAGCAGTCAGTGAAAATAGATCCAGCAACGTAGATAAGTGCCTGGTCTCTTCCACCGAACCCTTCATAAAGAATGTGGTGCGATCAACGTATCGCAGAAAGGGAATGCATCTAGGGTAGTGGCATATGAAACCCCTTCAGTGACCCACGAGTACAAGCATGGGTTGTACATACCACAAATAGCAATAGAGCCAGCAGACATTCCTGTCTGACTCACCTTTGCGGTTGGATCCATCCCCCCTTGGGATGCCCATTAACCAACATCGCAAAGGAATGAGACATGATACACCTCTTGACCCAAATAATGTTGCTTTTCACACTGTTAGTATCTAATCTATGAACAGTTTAACAAACAGCATTACATTTTAAAATAACTGACCAAGCGGAAGTAGAAATGCTGATTCATGACTCTATGCAAATATGTTTTCTTCTTTTTTAATGATACTCTTTGGGTTATTTAACATTTTCCACATCTACATATAAGGTATTTTTGAAACTCAACCATAAACCATACATAAACAACATTTCCATGAACAATGTAGGTTGTGTCTCAAGGATTCAAGCAAACACCAAGAAGGTACCAGAGACTCAGGTGTGATCTCTTGCCAATTTTTCTCACTATTTCATAATGTCTCTCTATCTCTCTCTCCCCCCTCTTTCTCCCTCCTCTCTTGCAGATAAGGTAATTTTGAATGTGATGCCTCCAGTTTTCTGAGCATTAACATTCTCCCATCATTTGCATACAAGAAGCCACAATCTATCTAATAGAGAACAGATGTGTAAATGGATCATTTCCCGTATCTATGAAGACCTGATGGTTTATTCTCTTGAAATATCATTGCACGTGATTTACACGTCTTTTCATGAAAAAAAAACCCATCTTAGAAGTCATATGAGATTCCTATGCCAAGAAAAATATCCAATTTGGGACAGAAATGAAACGTTCATTCAGATAACACAAGAAATACTTCAATGACACACTTGGATCCTTTTTGATCCAAAGAAAGTAAACAAGTCCTCATGTGTCAACATTACAGAAGAAAATGGAGTGGCAGTGAGAAGAAATGGCCATATCCTATAGGCTACTTGGGCTTTAGATAGGATCAGCAATCATGTCTACCAGTTTGATATAAGAAGAATCGCACTTATTTACACTGGCATATGTGTAGTTTTTATAAGTAAACAAGAGGAGAGTAAAGCCTGATTAGTTTCTCCTAGCCTTAAATGGCTAGGTGTAACGGCTAGTAAAAACTAGCCGTTATAACGGCTAGTTTTCTAGCCGTTGCCCAATCTTAACAGATCGGGTAACTTTATGTAATTAGGCCCATTAACCATGGGCCTAAATTACATCCTTCTTATGGGCTTCTAAGCCCATTAATACACTCCTATTTTCTCTTCTTATTATATTTCTCTCTATCTATTACAAAATACATTCGGATGGGCTCAATGGCCCATTAGTCCATAATAAAACCTTGAAAGGATGCCTCCTCCTTGCCATTAAAGGGGCTTCCAGGAGTCTATACCAGGAAATTTTGCTACAAGTGTTACCTGAACCATAGCTTTCACCTGTTGCAAGGGTTATTTGACAAGGATATTCTTATAACTGCCCTCTAAGAAGGATTGTCGTTGACTATATTTGTCTTCCAGATTTGACTCTACTCGAGGGTCATATCAAACGACCTGTCCAGCACCAGATCTCTAGGAAAAGATAATTATTTTCTACGTTAATCAAATGAAATGAGAGCGAAAGAGCAAAAAACCAGCAAAGAAATTAAATGTCTTGATACGTCAGCTAGTGATCAAATCAAGCAAGAGTAAAGAGTCCAGAATGGTATGGCAAGACCAAAAACAAGTATATAGAATGTAAATCATAGGACAACTTTTCTTTTCTGACCATAACCCCATACAGTAAGCATGGAGTAAGCAATCACCTTAGTCATGAATTTTCCTGAAAGTATTTTGAGTCGATCTTTTATGCACTCTGTTTGACCGCGTACATGAATCCTCAACAGCAATCCCAGAGCATTCACATACACCTGGATACTTGACACACAATTGGCTACTTTAGAGAGGAAAGAATTCAACTTTCATGATTATCTCTCAGCAAGATGATGAATAATAAACCTCTTCACGATCAGCATCACTTTTCTCTAGCTCTTTCCATATTTTTTTGTCATAGATTTCAAGTATCTTTTCTATTGGAGAATGCCCTTCCAGATAACATACAGCAACATGCCACCAGTTATGAGTGTACCTGGAAAGTATGACAAAGAGATTCTCACACAAAGACTGCATAGTCATAAGAAACAAAATAATGAGGAATAGTGTACATGAAAGAAGAACAATCAACCCATGAAGAAGAAGAGGCCTCCATGAAATGTACAGCCTCCTTGAAACGGCAGTCATTTTGCAGGACATGGCATAGCTGAAGAGAAATCCATAAAGAGTATGATCAGATAGTTATATGTAAATGGGCCAAATGGGCCAAATGTACATGTAATAGACTAGATCAATTAATGGAATACTCAACTAAGAATCTGATCAAAACATGATCCAATAAATCCTTCCTTATCTGATCTGCTTATCAGCAGATCGGATAACAAGTCTGATCTGCTGAGAAGCAGATCAGATAACAGGGCTGATCTGCTTATCAGCAGATCAGGTAACGGCTAGTTTCCACTAGCCGTTTTTTCTGTCTTGTGCGCCTCCCTTCTTCTTTTTGCTTCTCACCTTTTGTCCATATAAATAGGGCCTCTTACTTTCAATAATATTATCTTTTGCTGGCTAAAGCTGCCCCTTGTGCAATTCTCTCTCTCTCTACTTTCTCTCTCTACCAGTTCTACTCAGGAACACTGAGTTTCACACATTTGTGGGATGGTGATGTTCTAGGCATGTTTCATCTGGCCATCAAACTTGATCATACAAACAAACTCAGTTCGAAACTCCTAACCTTAACTTGAGCATATTTTTTCATGGATACATGATGATGATAGTGAAAGCCTATAGGGCCCATACATATCTCAGTCTCTATCTTTTCTCTCTAGACTGTCTTGAAATAGGGCCTCCTTATGTAGCGCTCATAATGCTCTATTGTATCTTCTCATTCTCTTGTCTCACCTTTTCACATGGTCTCAGAGCAGGCTTTCTGGGGTTTCTTGAGCCATCTTCCTTCTAGGGAAGATGAGTTTTCCCCTTTGCTCCCTCTACTTTCCCAGCCACCATATCAATCAACGGAACAACAACACCCCTCCAGTTGATGTTCTCTGGCCGCCTCTTCTGTGAAGGTCACTCATAGCTTAGTTTCTCTTTGGCGTGCACCTCTTTTGCTATTGTCAACCTTGTCTCTTTGCATGGCAGCAACAACCTATCTGTGCCATCCTCTAAGCGCAATGACACCATATGATGTGCATGGCAATAACATCTTCTGGGTGGTAAGGATGTCATCTCTGGGCAAGGCAGCAGTCTCTTCTGGGAGTAAAGGGAGCAGCAACAAGCCCCATTCTTCGTAGGCACAGAGGCAGCCAGCCACACGTTATCTTCTTGGAACAGTGGCAGTTCACTGCATGCCATCTTCAGGATGCAGAGGTGGCCGGCCGTCACCTATTGTTACCCCCGGAAAAAACCCCAGCACGGCCCCACAAGACAAACTGGGTTGTCACCCAGCAGAAAGGGAAATCAAAAAAGCAAAAAAATGAAAAGGGTGGGGAAAGAGGGGGAAAAAAAGAGAAAAAAATAAAAGAAAAGGAAAAAAGGTGGAAAAAATAAAAAAAAGAGAAAATAATAAAATAATGTTTCTAATTTTGTTTACTCACCAGAGAGTGGGAAACCTTTCGTTCCTCCATCTACATCTACTGTCTATGTCTCTGACCACTTCGAGCACTACCTCTATCTCTTGCTTCCTCGAGCAGAGTCAATCATCATCATCATCTTCCATCATCATTGGAGAGATGATAAGGAGTTTATCAATTCTCTTTGGCAACACTTTCATTAAATCAAAGTCACTCTTCCAAGCTATGTCCCTAGGGTAATGTCATCATCTTCTTCAATGAGCACACCATCCACTCTTCTATGGGCCAGCATTATTGAGATTGTCAAGCCTCCATCATTGTCTCAATGTCCTGAAGTACCTTTATCTACATCACTATCCAAGAGAGGTGGGAGCATCCATGTCAACTGAGAGTTTCCATATGTAGGAGATGTCCAAATGTCAGAGCACCCCATGTAGGGAACAATCGAGGTGTAGGGGCATCAACCAATATCCCTTCTTAGTTGAACTCTCATGTGTTTCCACAAGGGCGAGTATCCATGATCGACAGTAGCACTCATACTGGAGATGCCCATATGCTGAAGCGACTGCATGAAGGGGAGACATACAAATACCTAAGCACATCATATTAGTGATATGGCAAGCACATGATCATCACATCTCTATTTTTAAGGCTGGCATAGTAGGTGCCGTCCCCCACTTCTTCTTTGACAACTCTCCATCTCACTGTTCTCAAATATAGTGTGGCTGTCATCATTAACATTTTCGATGCACTGATGCCAACATCTATCAAGCCGTAGTCTCTTCCACCAGTTGCTCACAACATCACTTAACAACATCAACTATCTTGCTCTTACCTTTCTATATTCCATGCTGAGCATGTATGCATTTGCGCTCTAGCTTGAAAAGCCCAATAGGACCTAACAAATCTATATCTCTATCTTCTCTCTCTTGTGTGATCCTATATAGGAACTCATCATAGAACCCCTGTAATACTATGGTGTACCAACTCATTCTCTCGTGTGACCTTTAATCAAGAAATTGGATCTCGTTGCAGAGCTTTTGTTTGCAAAATGATCAAGAAAAAATTGTCATATGAACAATTAATCCACCAAAAAATATTTCCAAGTCACTCAAAAAGAAAACTGCACTCATACACATTATTTTAAAATATCCAAAAAGCCACAAGGAGAAAATATTAAATGTCAAAAGGCTATAACTCTGGTCTTATGCAAAAATCTCAAGCTCGCTATAAAAACAAAAAGGAAATCAATAACTGATCTGCAAGAAATCGCCTAAAGATAACTCACATTGTGTTGAGACCAAGGGTCGTCCTTGTTCAGCTCCAGTCCCTTTAGGGCAGATTTTTCAGCATCAGACATTCTTCCCATCTCCAATAATGCAAATGCCCACATTCCATATATGTAACCCACTTGCTTATTGTGACTCAATGCCTGATTAATATCAAAGAGAACGAACATAAAACATGCAATAAATGGATGGCTAAATGGGAGAAGACAGGTAGGAGAGTACAAGTCCAAAAATCTTGGTTGAACAAATTTTCAGAAAAAATAAAATTGAAACCGTGAAAGAGAAAAAGAATCTTCAAATGGATATGATGTGCACCCTGCCAAGAATCACGAAGTAGAAATAACACTTCCATAGAGAATGGACAAGACAAAAAGAGAAAAACAGCCAAACACCACTTCACTGTGGTTCCAAAAAGATTGGATTTACAAGTGGTTACAGAATACATTTTTAGTTCGGTCTGCAACAGGCCTGTTAGGATGCTATGAATCAGGTTCCATATACAACACTCCATGTTCTCCCCCCTGCTGCGAGATACCCTAACCCAAGATCTCATTTTTGGAAGAGAGAGAAGGAATGGAAAGTAATCAATTACCAGAATACAGTATACATAGTCTCCCAATAACTCAGGCTTAAATACGTTTCTGCAGTTCATTGGATATCATAGGATACATTCATTATCCAATAATTATAGGAAGTGGAACTCAAAGTGTAATACTTGGCAGAAGATATGGCTCAGAGAGAAGAAAGAAGTTACACAGAAAACAGATATTTTATTCACACACATATGCGTTCCTTTTATACAGAGAACTTGCTGCTAGTTTGAAAAACTAGCCGTTGTAACGGCTAGTTTTTCTAGCCGTTATCTGATCTTAACAGATCAGATACCTAATGGGCCTAAGTAAGTCTGATACACTATTAGGCCCATTAATATAATATAATTTGATCCTTATGCTATTACATTTACATCAACGGTAAGGCTAACTAGCCCATTAACTGATAACACTCCCCCTCAAGCGCTGGAATGTATACTCCTCATTCCAAGCTTGGAGTTTAGGTGTCGCATAGTCTTTGTTGGGAGGCCCTTGGTGAATATGTCTGCACACTGTTCTTCAGATGTCATATGTTCTGTCTTTAGAACTCCTTGCTCCAAGTGTTCTTGAATATAAAATCTGTCTATGTTCACATGCTTCATCCTGTCATGATACACAGGATCCTGAGCGATACTAATAGCTGATCAATTGTCGCAGCGGATAATTATTGGTTTTGTGTATGAGACTTGCAATTCCTCCATCAGATGTTTGATCCACATTACTTCATCAATTCCTTTCGACATGGCTCAAAATTCTGCTTCTGTACTTGACTTTGAGACCACGCTTTGTTTCTTACTCCTCCATGTCACTAAGTTTCCCCCAAAGATAGTACAATATCCGGTGGTTGACCCGTAATCCATACGAGAACCAGCAAAATCAGAGTCCGTGTATAGAATGAGGTCTAACTTACCTGTCTTTCTGTATGTGATGCCAAGTCTGGATGTGCCTTTCAAGTACCTGAGAATTCTGTTAGCTGCCTGAAAGTGAGAATTTCTAGGAGAATGCATAAATTGGCTAAGTATGTTTACAGAATAGCATATATTTGGCCTAGTATGAGATAAATACAGAAGTTTTCCTATTAACTTCTGATAAGAGCATATTTCTATTTTAGGATCATCTTCGAGTATAGTTAATTTATGATTGACTTCTATAGGTGTCTCATTTATATGAAAATTAGTATGTTTTGTTTCTTCTAGTAGTTCTAAAATATATTTTTGTTGTGTCATAAGAATGCCTTCATTTGATCGAGCAAATTCAATTCCTAAGAAGTACCTAAGTGGACCTAACTGTTTTACTTCGAAGTTCTTGTCCAAATGTTCCTCTAAACCTTTAATTTCCTTCAGATTATTTCTTGTAATTATTATATCATCTACATAGACAATTAAAATAGTGATTAACCCGCGTTGAGCTCCTTTAAATAATAGAGTGTGTTCCCCATTACACTGATGATACCCGAGAGTCTTCAATGCTTGGGAAAATCGTCCGAACCAAGCTCGAGGCGACTGCTTTAATCCATTTAATGTCTTTCGGAGTTTGCATACCTTTCCTTTAGTTGTAATACCTTCATATCCAGGGGGGCACTCCATATAGACTTCTTTTAGATCTCCATGCAGGAAGGCATTTTTAATGTCATACTGCTTCAGAGGCCAATCTAAGTTTACTGCCAAAGAAATTAGGATCCTGATTGTATTCATTTTTGCTACAGGGGCGAATGTTTCCTGATAGTCTATTCCATACGTCTGTGTATATCCTCTGGCTACAAGGCGGGCTTTGTACCTGTCCAAACTACCATCTGACTTACATTTAAGGGTATATACCCATCTACATCCAACTAGTTTTTTTCTTGGTGGAAGGTCAACTATTTCCCAAGTGTTGTTTTGTAGTAAGGCCCTCATTTCTTCATCCATCGCTTCCTTCCACTGAATATTCCTCAGTGCTTCTTGAGAGTTCTTTGGAATTGATATATCCTGGAGTTGTGAAAGAAATGTCTGATATTGAGGAGATACCTTCATATAATTCAGATAATTTGCGATGTTATGGGGAAGAGACTTCACACGGGATCTTTTCTCTTTCCTTATGGCAATCGGCCATTCACTTAATTTTTCTGTCATTACTTCCATATCCACAGGTTGCTCCTTTCTTCTTCTGGTGTAATATTTAGGGTATAGAATTAAAGCATTCAAAGATTCATACTCTGTTATTTCCTCTTGTACATTTTCTTCCCTTCCGGACTCTTCATTTGATTCTAGTATACGAAAATCAGTTGTATCAAAAATCTGTTTTGATGCGACTGCTTCCGATTCATGTGCTTGTGCTGTGTTTTCTTCAGAGGACATGATTAGTGGTATATCTCTAAGATTTCCACTCCCAGTAGGCAGATAAAAGAAATTCTTCTCATCCAAGATCACATCCTTTGATACTGTTAAGAATAAAGATCTATGTTCTTTTGACCACAGTTGACCAAGTCAACGGTTGACTAGGTTGACCGAGTCAACCCCGGACCGTCTATCAGTTTGACCTGTTAAATAGATATGAGTTGTATTATAAAGACATCTGTAACAATAATTCATAACCTCTATAACGGTTAGTTTGTGTTAGCCGTTGGGTTGATGTGACAGGTAAGTGACCCAACGGCTAGTTTAAACCACTGGAAGCCTGTATATATACTGTGTACCAGCATCAATAAAAATTACCGGTTCTCTTCCTCTCTTACTTCCAAACTCTACTTCCGGTGATTCTTGTCATGGTATCAGAGCAGGCTTGAGGTCCTGTGTCAACTTTGTTGCCGATCTTACCGCTAGATCTTCTTGTTAAGGAGGTTCAGTAGGAGGTTCTCCAAAAGAGAAGCCGTCAGATCTCTAGGCGTTTTTTTTATTTTCTATGGAAAGCTCATCTGGCACACAAAAGAACCAGATGGAGAACGTATCCACCAATACCGCTTCTGGAGCTGAAGCCGGAGCTGAAGTTGCCTCAAGTCCTCAGAACAACGATAATACATTTCCAGCAGTAGACAGGTGGCTAACTCAGCTTCCGGTTGTTGCTCCAAGAAGTCAGTTCAATGGCCACAACCTATACTTGTGGGAGATGGTGGTGGATCAAGCTTTAAGCCCCAGATCATTGCTGCCTCATCTCACGCAAGATGCTCCTCTGCCTACGGACCCTCGGTTTAAGAGGTGGATTGTAGAGGAACAAACAGTAAGATCGTGGCTTCTTGATTCTATGAGTACTGATTATTTTCAGAAGTTTATTGAGTACAAGACGGCGAAAGGAATTTGGGAAGCCGTTCATAAATTTTATTCAAAGAAAAATGATTCTAGCAAAATCTCTGCGTTGGTAAGCCGCGCAAATTCTCTACAGCAGGGGGACAAATCCGTCATGGCATATGCAAATGAGTTAAGCTCCATCTATAATGAGCTTGACTTCTATCGGTCCCCGCAATACAGCACTCTCCAGTGGGAGTATACTGTCCAAGACAAAATCTACCACCTTCTTGAAGGACTCCGACCAGAATTTGAAGGCCTTCGGAGTCAACTCTACAACAGCGGTATTTCTAACTCCTTCGATGATATTGTAGCTGTTGTAGTCCGCGAAGAAGGACGACTTCAACAGATGAAAGTCAACCCTGAAAGCTCAGCCTTCTTCTCTTACCATGGAGGTAACATTCAAAAGGGCCAAAATTCTTCCCGTGGACAGGAGAGAGGCCAACAGCGACAAGGAAAAGATGGCTTCGTTTGCAATTTTTGTAAGAGGACAGGCCATACAAGAGAAAGGTGCTGGAAGTTGCATGGAAGACCTCCTCATGTGGGTCAAGTCCATATAGCTGAAGGATCTAATCAGCAAGGAAGTCAAGTTGGACATTCATCACTTTGAGGCTGTCTTTAGGGTATTAAGGTACCTTAAGGGAACCGTCGGACTGGGCATCACCTTCAAGAAAACAGGTACCCTTGGTTTACTCATTTATACTGATTCTGACTTTGGTAGTAGTTTGCTTGATCGCAGGTCCACTACAGGGTACTGCACCTTCTTAGGTGGCAACCTTGTAACATGGAGAAGTAAGAAGCAGAATGTTGTATCCAAGTCAAGTACTGAAGCTGAATTCAGAGCCATATCTAAAGGAATTGATGAAGTGCTCCGGCTAGGACACCTCCTGAGAGATATTAAAATTCTCTACAAGGAGCCTATCCAACTGTTGAGTGACAATCTGTCGGCTATCTACTTGGCTCATGATCCACTCTACCATGACAGAGTCAAGCATGTGGATATTGACCGTTTCTATATTCAAGAGAAGCTAGATGGTGGGATAATTGAAATAAAACATGTTGGGACTGAAGACCAGGTGGCTGATATCTTTACTAAGGGGCTTCCAACAAGGATATTTGCAAGATTTGTCAGCAAGCTTGGAATGAAGAGCCTTCACTCCTGCGCTTGAGGGGGAGTGTTAAGAATAAAGATCTATGTTCTTTTGACCACAGTTGACCAAGTCAACGGTTGACTAGGTTGACCGAGTCAACCCCGTACCGTCTACCAGTTTGACCTGTTAAATAGATATGAGTTGTATTATAAAGACATCTGTAACAATAATTCATAACCTCTATAACGGTTAGTTTGTGTTAGCCGTTGGGTTGATGTGACAGGTAAGTGACCCAACGGCTAGTTTAAACCACTGGAAGCCTGTATATATACTGTGTACCAGCATCAATAAAAATTACCGGTTCTCTTCCTCTCTTACTTCCAAACTCTACTTCCGGTGATTCTTGTCAGATACCATATATTTTCTAGTAATAGGATGATATACTTTGTAACCTTTTTGGGTATTGGAATATCCTAGAAAAATACACTTTAGTGCCTTCGTGGACCATTTATTCTTCTTATGCATAGGATTATATACATACGCAATACATCCAAAAGTTTTAAATGGTAATCCAGTTTTCAGTGAAACCCACGGGAAGAAACTTATAAGAACACCTATAGGACTCTGAAAACCTAGTGTTTGTGAGGGCAGTCGGTTGATCAGATGAGCTGCAGTCATAATTGCAAATCCCCACAAATTTATTGGAACATTGGCTTGGATTAAAAGAGTTCTTCCTTTGTCAACCACATCTCCAATCTTTCTTTCAGCGAGTCCATTCTGCTAGGGATGTATAGGGGCAAGATGTTTTGTGTTTAATCCCCTCAGATGCAAAGAATTCACTCAATTCATTATTGAGGAAATCTTTAGCGTTGTCAGTTCTAAAGCCTTTGACAGATTCTCCAAATTGTCGTTTGATTAAGGGCACATAAATTTTTTTATGCATCTAGCCACTTCAGATTTAGTCTTGAGGAGAAACAGCCAGCTAAACGGACTACAGTCATCTGTACATACCAAGAAGTATCTATTTCGTAGTATGTCAGTGGTTGGTGAGGGGCCCCATACATCACAATGGATTAATTGAAATGGTTTTAAGGTTCGATTGTTACTAGAGGGATAGGTAGTTCGTTTAAACTTCCCTAATTGACATGCATCACAAATGAAATCATCAACTTTAAAATCCTTAAACAGATGTGGGTACATATGTTTGAGGAGATGAAAAGAAGGGTGACCCATTCGTTGGTGAATTTCTATAATGGTTTCTTTGAATGTTGTCCCTTTCATAACTACTGGGGTTCCAGCTCCCACCAAAGCAATCAAATTTCTTACAGGAAGATAGTAGAGACCTTGTTGGACCTTAGCTAGTCCAATCTTCCACCCGTCCACCTTGTGACAGAGATAAGCATCAATATCATCAAGTAGAATGCTATATTCCTTAAGTTTTGCGAGTCTTTGAACAGATATAAGACTCACAAAAAGTTTAGGAACATGCAGTACATTATCTATTTTTCCTATGTGAGAAATGCTCATTTTTCCAATGCCAACTACCGGAAGTAGTGTGCCATCAGCTGTCTGAACATGTTTTCCTGGAGTAAACTTTTCATATGACTCAAAGACATCTGTCAATGGTGTCATGTGATCAGTTGCTCCGAAGTCTAATATCCAAGCACTTGTAAGATTATTTCTAAGCATAGATAAATTTGTAAGAAGTTCATCTTTACCAGAATTTGCCATGGAGGTTGATCCGATGACTGTGCTTTAGGTGTTGATCATTGATTTAAGATTTTAGGTCTCCTGCATCATCTTCTGGAAGTCCAAAGTTAACGGAATTCCCTCAGTTCCAGCCTTAGATACTTCCCCTTGTTGTGAATGCATCACATGAGCTTTAGCAATGTGGGGAGGTTTTCATTCTGGATGGAGCTGCCAGCACTTATCTTTGATGTGCCCTACTCTTTTGCAGTAGTGACACACAATTTCCTCCTTGTTGACTCTCTCTTGGTCATTTTTCCTCGAATATGGGGCCTGATATTGGCCAATATTTGGCGTACCTTTGACAATATAAGCATTCCCTTCAATAACTCCTTTCAGAGCTTGAAGGCGACTCTCTTCTTGCATGACTTTAGTCACTGCTTCATCAAATGTTGGCTCTTCGTCGTGATTAAAAAGTTGACTTCTCACAATCTCAAATTCAGGCCTTAACCCTTGAAGAAATTGGCAGAGCCGGTTGGTAGATTCTCGGGTTCTAGCAACAGGATCCGTAGATTGTGGGTAACAGTGATCTAACTCAGTATGAATGTCTTTCAATTCATTTGAGTAAGTAAGGACATCTTTCTCCCCCTGCTTGACAGTATAGGATTTAATAATAAGATCAATAATCTTGACCTTATTACCTTTTTTGGAGTGACTTCTCCTGATTGCCTCCCAGAGTTGTCTGGAAGTATCATAAGAAGTATACCGAGCCATTTGTTCTGGAGCAATGGAATCCAGCAACCATGCAAAAACAAATTCTTCTTCCATAATCCATTTCTGAAAATCTAAATGATGTTTAGGAGGAGCGTTCTCAGACAGATGGTTGATGAGTTTCCTTGGCTTCAGTGCTGCTTGTATGGTTCTTTCTCGCAACAACAGGAAGATGAGTAAGCCATCTATCTGTAGACACAATAAAGTTCCCTGCTGATGGATACTTTGCTGAAGAATTCTTTGCCGATGATGTCGCCTGAGTAGACGCTTCTTCGGCCATCGGAAGACAGTTGCTCTGGATGCCTTAAAATTCCTCCCGTAGGATGAACTTGCTTTTCCAGGTCAGATTTCTTCTTCTCAGAAACCGTGCTCTGTTACCATGTAAAACTTGGCAGAAGATATGGCTCAGAGAGAAGAAAGAAGTTACACAGAAAACAGATATTTTATTCACACACATATGCGTTCCTTTTATACAGAGAACTTGCTGCTAGTTTGAAAAACTAGCCGTTGTAACGGCTAGTTTTTCTAGCCGTTATCTGATCTTAACATATCAGACACCTAATGGGCCTAAGTAAGTCTGATATACTATTAGGCCCATTAATATAATATAATTTGGTCCTTATGCTATTACATTTACATCAACGGTAAGGCTAACTAGCCCATTAACTGATAACACAAAGGATACATCAACAAGTTCACAAAAGTTAAGGATACACAGATAATGTAAATAACTTTAAAATAATATTGCATTCACAATGACAGATACAGATGAGGGAAAGACAAAAATAATATTCATATACCAACATCTTTGTTTCAACTCCAAACCAATGAGTTCAAGCTGGATATTTCAGAGACAATCATCAAAATCAACATTATAAAATAACATGCATTTCCTAACATGAGCGACTGCCAAAACCGAAATCTTAAGTTAAAATTGAAGGTCCTCAGGAACAAAAAGATTGCCAGAGATAATTTTCTGGCTTATTATTTATTCAAGCATGAATGCAACTGAAAAGGGGAAATTATGTTTGTCACTAACCTGTTCAACAAGATTAAGAGATAAATCAGGCCGACCAATGTAAAAGCATAGTACTTGAGCTCTCTTCAAAGAGACTAAGTCTCTGGGAAACTCCTTAATAACCTAAACAAAAAGCCAAGTAAAATAATATGCTCTGTTATATATAACATGAGGTCCACCCGCATAACAAACAAACTCTTACGTAACGATGTCCCGAGAACTCAAAGTGAACGATTATCCCATGAATTACAATAAAACTTTAGAAAAGGTAACAGTGAATTGGAAGACTAAAACGACTTCAGTGTTACAGTTCAAAAGTTTTCTCCATGAAATGTGGGTTTTGGTTGTCTTCACAGTATCAACAAGAGTCAATTCATTAAAATGGATTTGGTTCAAACAACCCAAGCCAAAGTATATTTAAAGGATTTCCCGAAATTTAGCCTTGGGGTAAATGGTTGGTGTTTATTAAAAATAATAGTGAAAAGAAGACCATGAGGAATCTACTTTACCAGAGGAAACGGAAAGAGAGCCCAGAGAAATAGAGTAGGGGAGTCGGTTGTCAAATTAATGACCAAGGTTCCCACTGATATTGAAAAGAATTTAAGAAAATGCGCAATGAAAAAGAACCCTGTGAAAAACGAGGTTAATCCTTCCTATGAGCAATTTACTAAACTCAAAAAAAAGTCTAATGATGAGTTCAGAACTAATTCATCACAAAGAAATCAACCGTTCAAATTCAGTAGTAAAGTGCGTGAAGAGCACAAAATACATGGTTTGTACCATAGTTCTTCTCAAAACTGGCTGCTAGTGTGAAAAATTTACTGAAAATTTGAAAAAACGAATTGAAGCCTCGATTAATAAAAATTTCAAAGTAACTACTCGAATATGTCCACAGAGAGAGAATGATGCGATGGATTTTCTGGTTGGGATACCCTGATTCTATCTAACATTAAAAGTGAATAAAAAAGAAATAACACACAAGAATGTTCAAAAGCAATTACATCGCTGTGGATTTTGACCGCTGTCATGTCATTCCTGTCATTCTTCAGCAAGTAGGAGACAGCCTTAAAAACAGCTTTCTCATATGAAGTAGCACGATCCTTCAATATACACAAAAAAAAGATAATGATGAAAATGATATTGGCTTCTGATCACCTCAAGGAGCACTCCAAAACGATGATGAGCACACTCACAAATGCACTCACACACTCAAAAGAGGAGAAAAATGAGAAACAAGAAAAGAAATGTATTAAAACCACTCAAAATTCACTTATAACCCTCTGGAGGAAGAAAGGAATGCTCAGATATCTTTAAGGACGCTCTAGGGGTCCCTATTTATAGGCTCACAAGGAGAAAACTCGAAAAAAATGTCACTCAGATTTTCATGCGCCACCATCCTGCGTGTCATGGTGCGCACATTGCACGCATCTTGGCGGGTGCTACAGTACTCGCCGAGATGTGTGTGCAAGGTCCTCCCGAAATGCATGCCCCACGCACCATGCAAGCGCTCGCTCGGCGAGTACTACAGAACCCAGAGAGGCTGCGCACTACTGACGTGCACTGGCGCTTGTCCCCGTGTGCCACTGCATGCCACAGGGCACCTACTCAGTAGGTGCTACAGTACCCGCCGAGCTACGTGCTACTGGTGCGCTGTGGCATTTGCTCCCGTGTGCCTCTGCGCATCACGAGGCGCCATCTTGGCGAGTGCTACAGTACCTGCCGAGCTACGTGCTGCTGGTGCGCTGTGGCATTGGCTCCCATGTGCCTCTGCGCGTCACGAGGCGCCATCTTGGCGAGTGCTACAGTACCCGCCGAGTGTGCACCTTGTGTGAGCGCTGAATGTTCTCCCCTGCGCGCCACGGCTTTGCCACGCACACCAGCTGTGCACCAAGTGGGAAAATAACCTCCCACAAATGATCCCAAAAAAAGACATGATCCTTTATTAATTTAAATAGACGACTTAGATCCAACCGCGCAAGAAAACAAGATCTAAATGATAAAAAATATGTATGGTTACTGATTAAAATGGCCAAAATAAATAGAAAAGGACGCGATCCTTCGATAAGTACAAAATCATGCAAAATGATCAAAAAATATGGCTAATGATTTAAATGATCACGATGATAAAAAGACGTGATCATTCGATGAGAGCTTCAATTATGTGATCAAAACGTTCATAAAAAGACGGATAATTGTTCTCACCAAACAAGAAGAAGCTGCAGCAAGATACGACGAAGCGGATGACGGCAATTTTGAGGACGCAAAATGCGTGGCCAGGATATTCGCCAGGACACATTCCGGATCTTTTCGCGCCGCCTCGAATATCACTTTCCGATTTCTCCCATACACGAGAACCTTCAAAACGAGATTCAATATAGGCGCGAGTATGAAAATGGCGATCGTAAGAGGAGACTCACTTCTTTGTAGTAGGAGTGGATGGCGGAGATGCACTCCTCCGACGTCGTCCTCACTGGATATCCCCATCGGTCCACCAATGTCGAGCTCTGTTCCTCCATTCTCTCCCTCTCTGCCTCTCCGGTCTCTACTGGACAAGATATTTTGTTGTTTTCCGTTGTTCAATGGGACACGTCAGATTAGTCGCATGGGCTCCACGTCATTATCTTGTGGCATCGGCGGCTTTGGGCCCACTGTCCGGAGGATTGCCACGTACAGGCGGAAATCTGTGATGCCCACGTGTCTCACGAGTTCCTGCCACGTCATTTAATTGAATGGATTTATGAAAATTGATTGTATCAATTAAAAAAATAAAATTATGAAGTCTTTGTCACCGTCTATTCGAGCTTTAATTTTTATAAAACTAATGGCTGGTTTTGTAAATAGGTAGTTTTGTATAGGGAATGGTGATCCATCATGATCATCATGATATTGATCGATCCGTGGCTGATCAATTGATCCAATAAATTGAGCAAGAATAATCTTAATCATATCAGTGAGCATCACTTACTTCTACGATGGGATCAATGTATTGATTGATGGCCATTGATCAGATCAGCTATTTTATCATTGGTCGATCTAATGTGATTGATCTGATTGACAATCACCACTCTAAAATCTGAAAAATAAAATAAAAAATATATAAAAAGGATCAAACTTTAAAAAAATTGACAAAAACATCCCACGATTTGATTGATGATCATAACATTATTTAAAAGGATTGATAAGCGATCGATCGTAGAATCGATCACTCCCTCGATCAATCATTCGACATCGATAACTAATTGATTGAAAGCCAACTTAATGTAATCGATGATCAGATCAACACGATGATCGGATCAGCAAGAGATCTGATATATTATTAGGGCAGCCCATACCTAGTTAAGTTCTTGCCACAAGATAACAATTTATAAAATCGATGAGTACTTTTAAAATGAGTAGTTTTGTTAGGATCATTAAGGAATTAAGATAGTTTGGTCTATTATTGGGAGAAGCATGATACCTATTAATAGTGAGATTTTTGCAACTCATCTATTGACTTACATGTCTAGGTACATGCTCACAATAATTTATTCTATAGTTTCAATGAGAATGATGTCTATAATTTATGAACTTCATTTTCCTATGTCTTTCTCATCCACCAGCTTATTGGATCTTCCCATCTTGCCCTTCTCTAAAGCATCAAAATTTTGTGCCAGTAGTCTTAAGCTGCTCTCTTGCTTTAATGCACATGATGCCTATATTTGGGTATGCTTTCTTTCATTCCTATTCCTTTTTTCTGCTATTCTTCGTCCATCAAATTTACATGTTTATCATTTTAATCCTTTTGCAGACATCTTTGTGAATTTTTATAAAATCTAATCGATTAGGGCACATGGTTTCTTCAATTCCTTGTTCATTGGATTTTTCCAATGACCCTTTTTGTGTAGGTCTAGAACCATCCATATTTATATGATATTATCATGTTATGGTTTAATATAACTCACTAGATGCTCCTTTGAGCCTTTCTTTAGAATAGTTTTTGAAAGACCCAAAAGGTTCGTGAGCCTACTATTCCCATTACCTCTCCAGATTCTCCTCAATATCCATGCTCTACAAATCCCCATCTTCCCATCATCTTAACCTTATTATAACCCCAAATTTATTAAATTAGATGCAGACCTCCCCTACATCCCTCTTGATTTGAAATATACACTCTCATTTTACAACTCTTGTGATTCTCCTAGTATGAGAGCTTAGGCTCTAAGCCATCCACTAGCTACACCTTTCAAAAGGCACATACAATCACAACCTTCAAAATGTTTATGTCATTGTGTTGAAGGAATTTAGCTATCATGAGTCATGATTGTCCCCCTATGGCACTTCAAGTCTTGAACGCAAACTAAGAAAATAAGAAATCCTCCAACTCTGCCATCTTGATACAAGAAAAATGAAACTCCCCTGAACATTTCTCTTAAGACAAGATCCCCTTTGCTCCCACATAGGAAAATGGCAAGAAAAATGACCCCTACCAATTCTCAGAAGATCATGGACAAAAAAAGTGATTTCCAAACTCTCCCTCTTGAAATACAAATGAAGTTTAGGTGTTGTTCCCCATCCCAAACCTCTCTCCCACCATTTGCCAACATTGCCTCCCTCGGCAAGGAGAGTGTTGATAACATGCAATCTTAACATAATAAAACATGATTATTAATGCAATTTAAGGCATAAAACATTACATTTATGTGCATGTTATCATACTTTGAGTGCATTTCTATTATTTCATGCAAATTTATGTTATAATCTCAAAATACACTAAATTAGGGTTAATTATGATAAATTAAGGATAAATAATTTTATAACCTATCTTTATTTGAGATTATAAGTGGTTTTTAAAGTTAAATAATAAGAGAAATCATTTTTATAAACATTCATTTAAATTTCTAAACTTAAAATCTTAAGGAAATGAGTGTATTTTTGAAATATAAATTAAATCTCTTGTTATTTAAATATTTTGAATTTTTAGAATGATAGATAATTAAATTTCAGATCAAATGAAAGAAATTTGGATTAATTTGGAGTTGTATTTTAAAAGATGTGATTTTTACAATTTTTAGGGATTTTTTCTAAATTTTCTGATTTTATTTTCTATTTAAAAAACGTTAAAAATAAATATAAAAAGCGCGCGGGGTCCACGTGGCACGCAAGGCCACGTGGCAGAGCCACGCGGACCCGCGCAGCGCGCCTACGTGGCGCAGTTTATAATATATTATATTTGTATTACATATAGGTAAAAGAGGTCTTTAGCCTTCCCTAGCTGGGAAGGGTTATTAACCCTCTAGATCGTCGGGTATTATAAACCCGACGATTTGCTTTTTTATTTTCCGTGTGGGACTAATCCACACGTCTTACCTATTTCAGGTGACGTGGCGCGAGGAGGAGCGTCGGATCGACATCGCGCGTCGACCTCACGCGTCGATCGCGTGAGCGTCAGACCACCTGATTTAATCAAATCACGTGCTAAATAAAAGAGTTATAACGGTGATATTACCTGCGACGTGGCGGCATCAGACGCATCGATCGCGTGGGCGCGGACCACCGGATCAATCAAAACGCACGTGGCGTTTTAAAAGCGTCATAACGGCTGAGATGCTTCGGCACAGATCGCATCTCAGCCGTCCGATCGCGATCCAAGGGGCGACATCCAAGGCGTTTTATAACGATGATCCACGCGGCGAATCCGGAGCGTCCATTCAAGATCAGACGACCTCAGATTAATCGTAACGGTTCGCCGTTACGAACGCATCGCGACCGTTGATGAAGACTCAAATACACCGATCGGACGGTTACGCTTTTTCGCCCTTATAAATAGACGAGTTCTTTGTCGATGTATGCATTCGAGTTGGATTTCAATCAAATTGACTTGTATAGACACCGATCCTCTCGTTTCTCTCGAGTTCTTCCTCCTCCTCTTTCAATTCCGCATCCACGGAGGGGTAGAAGTCGAGAGTTGGTGGAAAATTGAGGGAGAAATCGACACTTGAAGCTCGGCGTGACGATCTTGGTGTTCTTCGCGATTAATCGGTTTAATCGCGACATTTCAATCACTAAACGGGTTTAGTGGAAGCGGTTTTACCTTAATTATCCTCCTATTATCTTTAATTTTCGTTTAGATTAGGTTTTAGATTTCAATTTCATAAAATTTAGCTTAAAATCACGATTTTAACGTCCGAAAATTTCTCTCCGCTTCAAATTTCGATTTCTCCGCGAAATCAAGTCCAAATTCGATGATTCTTGATTCCGTGGATTCGTTTTGAAGTTATCTTTCTAAAAACACCATTTTCGCTAATTTCTCACCTCAATTCATCGTCCAATTTGACCAAATTCCAAAAGATATCTCGAAAATACCTAAATTTCCTGTGGATTCGACCCTTATTTACCATTATACCCCTCAATTCTCTCTTAATTCCCCAAATTGGTAAATTAGGCTTTATTTTTGACACGAGACCGTGTGAAATCGACGACCTCGCGGTCTCGTCTCGTTAAGTGTCTCACATAGAGACTCAACATCCCAAACCTTTCATAGAGTTAAGGCAACTAGTGTCCTTCCTCCTCACGATGAACTCCATATGCACCAATAAGTACATGTGTGTAGAAGGCAAAAGCCAAACTCTCTCGTCAACTTGCTTTAAAAATATAAATTGTCTCTCACATGGAATAGTCATTGCTTATGGCGTTGATTATCCTAGAGATTGTGCCAATAGGAAGTCTACGTCAAGATATCACACTAGCTTGGTTGTAAATTGGTTACGTGTCATTATAAGAAGCAGAATGTTGTTTTTGAGCTAGAGTCAAGATGAAAAAATGATTGATGGCTCACATGGCTTCAGAGAAGATGTGGCTATGATCTCTACATATTATGGTTTTCTTGTGGAAAATTACATTAATATGTATCATGATAACTAAGATGCCATGTTTATCGCCAAAAATACAACCTTTCAAGAACACACCAATAATATTGTAGATTGTCATAATATTTGAGATGAGATCTTGCAAGGCCTAATCTTCACTCCTTGTACTTTTAATTTGATGAAGCTAGTAGATATCTTCACCAAAGGTCCATTAATAAGTATTTTTATTTTAATTTGGGTCAACTAAGGCATATTTAACATATATGCTCCAGCTTGAGGGGAAGAATTGTTTAGTTCTAAGGTTGATAAGCCTTCTCAAATCTTAATCAAAATATCAAATGCAGCGGAATGCATTTGTAAATGGTAAAGCCCAATTGTATGGAGTGAGTAAAGAAGATCTTACAAGCCTCTATTTATAGAGGAGAAAGAGAGAGATAGAAAAATAACTCATATGGGACTAATATCCCAACAACAAGATAAAATATGAGCATTACCCAAGTGGTCACCCATCTTGATATTGCTCTCACTCAAGCAAGATTAACTTTGGAGTTCTTATAAGAGCTAGTGCAATACACCTTTTAATTAGCTATATCTAACACTCTCCCTCAAGCTGGAGTGTATAAATCAAACATGCCTAGCTTGGATCCTAAACAATCATACGACACATCAATAATGGTCTACATGAAGATGTCGGCAAGCTGGTCCGATCATGACACATATGGTGTTAAAATAACTCTCATCAACACCATGTCACGAATAAAGTGACAATCGATCTCAATATGCTTAGTCCTCTCGTGAAGGGCAAAGTTTCTAGAAATAAAGATAATTACATGGGTATCGCAATGCATAGGCATAAGCATTGGGGTCGTGATGCCTAAGTCTTGTACAAAAGACTATAGCCATACCATTTCATGAGCAGTAGTAGCCATAGCTCGATACTCAGGTTCCACACTCGAACATGAGACGACCTTTTGTTTTTGAGAATGCTAAGTGAAAAGATTACCTCCTACATATGTGCAATACCTTGTAGTAGATTTTCGATCTCCTTTGTCCCCAACATATCTAGCATCAAAATATGCCTCAATACGAAGATGATCATGGCTTTGATATATAAGCCCTTTGCCAAGGGCAGCTTGATATACACAAGAACTCACAATGCACCCTCTCAATGCGCCATGTGAGGTTCCTACATGAATTGACTAAGAACACTAACACCAGTAATATCAAGACGAGTAACTGCTAGATAGATTAGCTTCCCCAATAGACGTCAATAGCGGTTGGCATCTACCATCATAGGTGAGTCAATGTCCCAAAACTTAGGTTGTACTTCTAAGGGTGATTTAGCTAGTTTACACCTAAGTAGTCATGTCTCTTGGAGAAGATCTAAGGCATATTTTCTTTGAGATAATGCTAACTTAGGTGATTGGTAAGCAAACTTAATCTCAAGGAAATATCATGGTGTCTACAAGTCACATATCGAAAAGTGCACTTAAAGATAAGCTTTAGTAGTAGAGATACCAGGCTCATCACTACATGTCAATAGAATGTCATCCAAATATATTAAAATTACAAGATAGCCTACTGATCTTGTCTTGCACATCAATATCATATCAGACTTGCAAGGGTTAAAGCCATAAGCTATGAGCAAACCATTGAACTTAACAAACAAGGCACGAGGACTTTGTTTCAACCCATAGATAGCACGATGAAGAAGGCAAACTTAGGAAGTCTCCCCCTGAGCAACATACCCCGAAGGTTGCTTCATAAAGACTTGCTCTTTTAGATCACCATATAAGAAGACGTTGAAGACATCCAACTGATGAAGAGACTAATCTAGATTGACAACAAGAGAAAAAATAACGTGTATAGAGTTCATGTGAATAATTTGAGAGAAGGTCTTAGTATAATCAATGTCATGAACTTGAGTGAATCATCTAGCAACTAATTGGGCCTTATGATGAGACACAATGCCATATGGATGGTACTTTAGGGTGAAAACCCATTTGCATGTCACAATGTTAGCATCAGTAGGGCGTGGTACTAAGTCCCATCTACCGTGATGCACCAGGGCGCGATACTCTAGATCCATGGCTGCTTTCTACTCTAGTACTTGGGGAGTTTCATGATACATATAGAGTAGTAACTCAGAGGACATGACAAGAGCAAATGTGTGGTAAGTTGGAGAAAGGCACTCATAGGAGACAAAGTGAGCTATGGGATATTGGGTACAAGCATGAGTACCCTTTCGCAAGGCAATGGGAAGATAAAGGTCATCATGAGGTGGATCATGGGGTGTGATAGTGGGGTAAGGTAAGGATAGAGTGGAGTGTAGTGTCATAGAGGAGGTGACCAAAGGAATGGAGAGATCAGTGAGGGGTAGACAAGACGAAGATGCAGGAGAATGTATCATAGGTAATGGTGGAGTTGGAAAATCATCAGTGGTAAGCAAGCAAGATGCATAGTAAATGGTGTAGTGGAGATCCCCGAAGAAGGCGAGAAGGAGGATGGAGGAATAGAGGGGAACCCAGGAGGTGGAGATATAGAGGCTTTGAGTGGAGTAGTAGATGAAGAAAAGTAGAGAATATCTTCATGGAAGATGACATTAGCTGAAGTAATATAACACCACATATCAAGGAAGTTGACACAATATCGTTTTTGCATGGGCGAATAGCCAAAAACTACTCCCTTTAGTGCATGAGTAGTTAGTTTAGATAGAGATGGAGTATAGTGTTGCACAAAGGCGGTGCATCCAAACACACAAGGCAGTGAGGGAAAGAGAGAAGCATTGGGGGAAAAGACGAGTATAAGGAACTATGCCTCCCAATGAAGAGGAAGAAAGCTGACTATGAAGATAAGTCTCTATAATGACAACGTCAGACCACAAATAATGGGGAAAATACATCTCATATAGTAAAGTACAAGTGATATCAAGTAATATGTGGTGTTTTCTTTTTGTAACACAATCTTGGGAAGAAGTGTAAGGGCAAGTGGTTTGGTGAATGACTCCATGTCCAACACAAAATTTTTGGGGGGCCGTTTAGCTGAGTTCTAGGGCATTGTCAATTTGAATGACTTTTGGCGTGGTGGAATATTGGGTAATGATTTCTTGTGTAAATTGGCGAACAATGTCAAGAACTTGTTTATGGTTGTTGATGAGATATACCCAGTTCACTCGACTATAATCATAAAAACCTATGTAATAAAGATGGCCCGAGGGAGAAGGAATCCCGGGAGGGGTCCCAAACGTGGTAATGAATGAAGTCAAAGGCACGAAAGGATAAAATGGAGTCACGAGCTGGGTAAGTCTAACAATGATTTTTGCCCATTTGACATAATTGGCACACAAACTCAGTTAAAGATAATTTTGGTAAGATTTACTTAAGTTTAGAAAGACAAGGATGGATAAGTCTATGATGCCACACAATAGAAGAAGTAGTAGAAGAAGAGATAGAATAACTAGATAACGAGGCAAGAAGCCCAGAAGGAAAGGGTGTCGACATGAGCTCATATATCCCACAACCATTCTTACACCCCAAATCAATCCTCTGACCGATATGAAGGTCCTGCAAGACACAATAGAAAGGGTAGAAAATGGTAAAACAGTTAAGTATATGGGTAATGGCACTAATAGAAAAAAGGTTAGTGGGAAAGCCATGAACGTATAAAACATTATATAGAGTAGGCGATAGAGTAGGTTTAGTCGATATATACCATTTAACAGAGCATGAATGACCATCTGCAATGGATACTGGTGAATAGGGGGTGGTAGGAGTAAGGGAGAAAAGGGTAGAAGGGGTTCAAGTCATACGAGCCAAAGCCCCCGAGTCAATAACCCATGACTATCTAGATTCAAGAAAGGCATGTGCACTTGAAGTAGAAGCCAAATGGGCAATCAATGTGGATGCCTCACATTGCTTGTATGTTTCATATTCTGCTTGGATCAAAGTCATTTGTACAGCTCGTCCAACTGGTGTGGTAGATATACTTGGAGGAGTCGAGCTCGGAGTAGTAGAGGAAAAAATAGCTTGAACCCATTCAGGCTTTCCAAACTCTTTCTAGCACTTCTACGAATTATGAGTAGTCTTGCCACAATAAGTACTAGGTGGGAAGGTCTGCTTGCCCTGAATAGTGGGTCATCTACCACTAGAAGTGGTAGCCTTGAAGTAACGCAAGCCTTGCCACAAAGTCATTTGGACGGGATGGGGAATATCCCGTCCATGAGTACTAAATGCTAGCAAGGTAGATGACTATAGTAATGGGAATATTATAAAATATGAAGTTCCAGTGCTCAAAGTGACTTCAACGCTCAAAGTGACTCTAGTTCTAACTTGAATAGCCGAGGAAAAATTCAATGTCATATCTGAAACTTAGGTACCAAAAAGTACTTGACCACGAATTAGGGGAGCAATAGTCAGTCGCAAGCCACTGAGATAAACTCCAGCGATGAGTTCCTCGCGGTGAAGTAAATCTATTATGGGTAGTTGATAGAGAGACAACTCTTGCAAAAGTGACTAGAGGAAACCAAAGTGATCCTCTAGAGACTAATCACATTGTGTGCAAGTAAACATGGACTCAAAGATTTCTATTCTGTGACTAATGTTGGTCTTATTTGTGTACATAGTCTCCAATGTACGCCATAGTCCCCTTGCATGTTTGATACGTGAGACAGATTTTGCAATAGTTAGAAGAATGCTCTAACATATCTAGGAATGAATAGCAGATTCTAGTTGATTTTATGTATTATAATTCATAGTAGTTCGGCAGGGAGAAGACTCTGTCAAATGGTGTAGTAGGCGATAGGCAATGAAAAAATCTTCAAATCTAGTAGTCCATGATGCATAATTATGACCATCAAAGGTGTATGTTGGTCATGTCAATGGGCTCGTGATAGAATATTGTGTCCTAGAAAAACTACTACGGGGGACGAGATATGTGTTAAAGTAGTCAAGATTGTCAGTCGAGCAGGTGATGTAAGGGGACCCGTCAGTGAAGCAGATAGTGACGAAGACTCATTGCAATAACAAGGCCTAATTGTAATAGCCTTGAAGAGGGTAACCGCAATGGCAGGAGCCGCTCTGAAAGGCAATAGCAGTGGCCCAAGAGGGGCGGCGGCAATGGCCCAAGAAAGGTAGTGGCAACGGCCCGAGAAGGGCGGTGGTGATGGCCCAATAAGGGTAACAACAGTGGCGGTCCAATAAGGGCAGCAGAAAAAAAGGAAGAGGGAAGAGAGGATACCTTTGGCCTTTTTGGGCTCCTTATGAGGAAAGAAGTAGAGCAATGGCAACGACGACTTTAAATGAGCAGCAGCGACAACCGAAAAAAAGAATTTAATTTAGGCTCTAATACCATGTGAATAGTAAAACCTACTTATATTGAGGGATTAAAGAAGAAATTACAAGCTTCTATCTATAGAGGAGAAAGAGAGAAATATAACCCATGTGTGACTAATATCTTAAGAGCTAGATAAAATATGAGCATTGTCCATGAGGTCACCCATCTTAATATTACTCCCATTAAAACACACTTAACTTTAGGGTTCTTATAAGAGCTACTGCAGTACACCTTCTAATGAGCTATATCTAACACCTTCTAATGTGTTATATGTAACAATATTAAATCGGATATTGAAAATGTTGAGTGACGTGTCGTTTTCGTGCGTCGTTAAAACACAAAGACGATAGTCAAACAAAATTTACAAAACCGAACTCACAAAGACAAGATATAATAATCAAGTATTGGGTAAGTATCGGGTCGATCCACAGAGAGCAGGGTTGACTTTAATCACAGAGTTGACTTGGTCAAATTTAGGTTTAAAAGGAGTTTTAAATAAGAGAAAATAAGATGTAAGATATGCAAATGATATAAATAAGGTAAATAAGCAGTTTTAAGAATTGAAATCTCGGATTTGACAGAGAAAAGTCAAAAGTCAAAGTCAAAGCGTTGACTTTGACCAACAGTAGGTGTTCTGTAAAATCAGAGAATCAAAAAAGAGTCAGAAGATTGCGAAAATTAGATATTTGGAAACTAGAGAGAAAATGGAATTTATTGATATATAATTCGTAATTTTTCGATAAGAAATGGATTTATTATGAATTATTCAAAATCAACTATCAGAAAATCACCGAAATTAACACCTCAGAGGAAATCTTTAAATTGAATGACCAAATGAAATCCAAATCTTGCAATTTATATGTCAATGGAAAGCTAATAACCAGAGGAATCCAAAAAGATCCAAATTATCAAATTCTGATTTGTCAATAAAAAGTAATTGACCCCGAAAGTCAACGTTTGACTTCTGATGAAAGATGAATAGTCCATGGTCAAACGTTAAATTGAAGGGTCAAATGAACTCGGAATTTGATGAATTTTCTATCCACGGAAAGCTGATGAAAAGAGGAATCCAATGAAATTAAAATCAAGTGATTTGGAATTATAATCAAAGAGATATCCTATTTTCAAAATCAGCAACTTTTCGGACCTAGAATTGGGGAAAATGAAGAACACTATGAACTAATTTGCAAAATTAAAGATCTAAACCTAATAAAAATACAAATTATCTCTTGATAATCGATCGAACCTCACTACTAACCCAATTGCCGCAAGAATGGGGCCTCAATTCTCGTGGATTGAAGCGAATTTGCTCGGATTCTTCCTCGTGGACGTTCGGAATTCAAGGGGAAAATTCAATGAAATCAAGAGGTGAAATCGTGATTATCATGCTTCAATGGCTGCGTCTCTACACTCTTGGAAGTAGAGGATCACGAGAACTTAAGACCTTCCTCGAAACTCGCTTAATTTTTTCACGAGTCGATCAAAAGTTGAAGAACAAGAGATGGGAAATACATGCTTTTAAAGAGGGAATTAGGCCCGAAATCGTGGCCATTGGAAGCGGTCGTGTGCGTCGTTTGAAGGCGTCGTGGGAACGAGTCTTTGGGTGCAGCGTCGTGGCTTCAATTCCACAAAAAATACGCGCGAATTGGGCTTCAAATCAGCCTCCAAGAAGGCCACGATTTCCACCACGATCGACCACGATCGCGCCGCGATCGTGCTTTGATCGGGCGTCGATCGTGCTCCAGACGCTCCAAGAAATGCCGTCTGAGCTAGTTGAAACGAATCCGCGACGAAAGCTTTAAGATCGCGGTTTGATCGCGCCGCGATCGCGGCTCGATCGCACCGCGATCGTAGGGTTCTTCCTCGATTCATCTGCGCCGTCCGATGGGGATTAGATCGTGTGGCACACGGTGCTCCCCTCGCGCGAGATCACGTCCATCTGATGAAGATCCCCCGGTCCAGATCGCTCCACGTGTGTCGCCATTTTGCGAACAATCGCAGCCGTTTGATGCATCTCAAGCCCTTAGATTCGATGCCGATCGGGAGGTCCTCGGGTTGCCACGTGGTACGAGGTAAGTCGTCCGATCCTCGTCACTTACTTTCTTTTTTTCGCACGTGGTGGATTTGATGATCGCGTGGACTCGGGTCCACGCGATCGTAGCCGTTCGTGAGGAGATCGGACGCTCGCTGCGCGTCCACGTCACTTACAAGGTAAGACCGTGTGGGAACATAGTCCCACACGGAAGAAATAAAGAAGCACGACGCGGTTAAATAGGGGAGAAGATTCCCCTATTATCAGTCCTCATGTCTCCTCTCTGCTCCGTGACACGTGGCGCCCCACACGGGCGCCCACGTGTACTTGCGTGGTCGCGTGGTCGCGTGGCCTCCTGCCACGTGGCCTGCGCTCCTGCGTCCCGTGCGGGCCACCCGACCTCTGCCACGTGGCCTTAGCGCCGCGTCGCACGTCGAGGCGGTCCCGCGCGCCACGTCAACCGCCGCCTGGGCCCGCTCGCCACGTCAGCCTGTAGGTAATAACCCCTTTTTTTCCGATTTTTAATATAAAATACCTCTAAAAATCAAATATAAACTCAAATTAAATTCGGAAAAAGGCCTAGAACTTCAAAAATTCATATCTCTCAAAGTACAACTCATTTTTAATCGAAATTTTCTCCATTGGATCATAAATTCTTTCCTTTTTAATATTATGCCATTAAAAACATATTTCGAAAGAAGAAATCAAGATGACTTATAATTTACTTAAATCATTTCTCATTAAACATTTTGAATCATAAATTCATCCTAAAATCATCCTTCCAAACATTTACTAAAGTCGAAACTCATTCCATAACAGAGATTAACTTTTATTAATTTAAACAAAAGATTAATCATCTATTAAACATAAAATTATCTCTAATTTATATATAAATATCAACTTTAGTGAAATGACATGCCAATGGAGAAAATTCCTAAAAAGTATGATAACATGCATCATATTCACATAAAATAAGCATGAATATGAGTTAATTAGGGTAAGAATTCAAGTTATAAATGCATGTTATCATTGAGGCACTAAGAACATATGATCTTATCATTTAGTATGTATGAGAAAACATACTTACAGGGTTTCCTTGAGGGAGTTCTTCAAGTTATTCAAGTGTCTAGCCTCAAGTGGTAGCCACATGATCTTCAAATGGTTGGATCTCCTCTTCAAAGTTCTTCACCAAGAACTAAATAGAAGAAAGGAGAAAATTCTTACAAGGCTTGTATGTGTACCTTGAGTTGTGGTCGTCCTCCCCCTATTTATAGATATTTGGTATGTGATTTTTTTATAAAAACCCTCATAATTATATCTATATCTAATAATATTCATAGACCTTATGTGTGTGACCCTCTAGGTCCGTATATCTCACTAGTTAATAACTCTATGGATTAAATAACACCTTATTAGTCAACCTTCATTAATTATTCATACCACCATATAGATCAATGAATCAAGGATCGATTTAACCCAATTGATAGGTTGAGTTCAAAGCTCGTTGGGTGACATGCTACACCATATACTCTAGGAGGTATGGAGTGATAACATGTCATTGATGCATTCATTTTCATAATTATAAATGGGTTTTAACACATAATTCATGTTAATAAAATGCACGTTATCATGTTTTTTTATGATATTTTTGCATTCATCATTTTGTTCCACTCATTTTTCGAACTTGCATATATTTAATGCTAATTTGGTAAAAAAATGAATATGTCCGAGCATACATCATTCTTTTCAATTATTTATACTACGAGACTAACCCCATTTGACTCTTTTCAAACGCAAGTGGTTGAATTCTCACATTTTCTATGAGTTATTTGGATGTAGGGACATTGGTATGCAAGTAGGAAACAAGGATATGAATGACAATAAGAGGGAAGATGAAACAACTCTCCACCAAATTTGAATACCAAGCCAACCATATTTTTATGAAATGTGATAAATGGGGTTTGAATTTTGGTATGATGGATCATCATAAGGTTTCTAGAATGATCCAAAATTGATTTAGAGTGAATATTAGGTCAACCTCTTTAATTTTAAGGAGGTTGGACCAAACTTAATTTTTATTAAATAAGACCTTAAATTTTTTTATTATGATTTTAGATATTTTTAGATGAAATAATAGAGGATTAAATTCTTGATCCAATGGAGAAAATTTTATTGGAAAAAAATGAGTTCTATTTTGTGAGATATTGAATTTTCTAATTTTAGAGATTTTTCTAGAATTTTTTTATAATTTTTTCTCAATATTTTAGATATTTTTCTATTTTGAGCATATTTACAAAAATGTCACTCCGACTTTTGAAGTAGAAAATTTATAGAAATGCCCCTATGATTTTTTAAGTTAGAAATTTACAGAAATGCCCTATACACGATTTAAATCAATGCTTAGGATTTCTCTAAATTAAAATCATGATATCTCATGATCTAGATGGAGTTTTGAGCTGAAATTTTATTTTCTAGATTCATCTTTTAACCCTCTATCCATCTATAGCCTTGGATAAAAAAATTGAGCTGGAAAAAAATGATTTTAATAATTGGACTCTTTTACCCCTCTTTACAATCAAACCCTAGGAACTCACCTATAAAAGCCTTCATTTTCTCTCTCTCCCTACATTTTTAGATCTCTCTTAGCATCAAGCTACCAGAAAAAAAGTGAGAGGAGTTCAAAGGCCCAAGGAGGAGTATTGTTTGATGCTCAACCTTGTAGTGGAGAAGGGGGTAAGCAAAGATCGTGATCTGAGCGGATCAAGCATCACCCGGCCTAAGACGGGCACACCAATGGGGTTTGTGCAAAGATCTAGATTGGATTTTGCCTTGATAACATCTCCAAATACAGTAGACATATATTTTATTTTGTTTTATTTTTATTTTTATTTTTATTTTTATTTATTATAGTAGCTTTTCTTTTTCTTTATTATAGTAGCTTTTCTTTTTATTTTGTCTTTTACTTTTATTGTAGTAGCTCGCCGTGCATTTATCCATTTGCTACCGACAACTATTTTCTCATCTTTCCATCATATTATCTCTATTTTCATCTCTATTAATCTAATTATCTCATCTATTTTACTAATTTATATCTTAATTATAAGATAAACTCAAAATTATCTCTCAAACTCACCTCCACATTCTACATTCCAACTCACACATCTTCCTCCGCCCTCATCTTTCTTTTAAACACATAACCTCGTTACTTTAGCTCCTGTGGATTTGACCCTTGCTGACACTATACTAAGTAAAGAACTATATTTTATTGCATGAAATCGATGCACAAAAATGACAAAAAATATATGCGATCGAGTTCATCATGGAGTATGTAAGAACTCCCTTATAAAACTTTGTCATCATCGGTTATCATGTATGCACGAGACTCATGAATGACTTAGGGTATGGCCAACCGTCAAACCCTAATTGCTTACTCAAGTTAGTATTGATGTGTGTAGGAAATCATCGAGAACTCCTCTGATATTTCTATTACTTTTCCCAAAGATTTCATCGCATCTTATTCATTGAATCAATCTCCTCAAATACCAAGGGCAAATGATCCTATCTTGATCACACAATCATCTTTGAAGACTTCATGCCTATACAATATATGAAGTTTTAGAGATCCCATGGCTAGGGATTTGTAAGTCATAATCAAGACACGATCATCCATCCACAAGATGTCTTTGGTGTCTAGAGCCAAAGGACCACATACACAACTATGACATGAATCAACTTGATTGACAATTATATATAATTACCATTCATGAATTCATATGAATCAATTCAGTGAACTCTTTTTCCAAAGATCACCTACTATCTATCATTAATCAGTCATACTCATCATATGAATCGAATCATATAGTGTTATTCTTTCCCGATAATTCGATGTCCCTCTCAAATATCTCACAAATAGGAATTTTTATAACATATGTTTAAAAACTAATTATCACTATATCATGATATCGTCATAATTTACTTAGTCATTGTATATGTTCATGGACTTCATTACAAACATCATACATGAATGACAATGAATAAATTTCATTTTAATGATTGTAAATAAGATACATGGAAGTGTGATTAGCCAATAGGCTACATAATATCTATAAAAAATAACGAGGTATGTGTGTGTGTATATCTTAAGTATTTTGGCTTTTAGATGTTGTTTTCGTCCTCCTTCTTGAGCCCACTCATGTGAGCCAACTTATTTCATTATTTATATAGGCTCCCATAATAGATTTTTTTATTCATAAAAGAAATCTATCCTATTCAAACTCTTCCTAACACCACAAAAAATTAAAGAAGTGTAAAATTTTCTACTTGTAAAGATATTTAATTGATAATGTTAACATAGTGATGTAGGTTATGTACATGAAGGGTGGAAATGGTTTATAGATTTATCAAGATATGAATACGATGCATAAAATCTCATGCCTCACAATCTAACTCACACATGTAAAGAGCATGACCACTAACAGCACTCTACCCTTGACATGACCGCAAATATTGGTTGCATCACAACCATCCCATTAAAGAATCTTTGGCATCATGAGTCCATCAACAATTGATAAATACTCCACAGAATATATTTATGAATCCTCAATACTATTCATTTAGTTATGAACAGGTCATAAGCTCGAGTTCAAAAGATGTTATTTATAGCTTAAGACAGAAATATTTAGCTCCAAAAAAATTGACTTAATTTTGTTTACTAACATAATTGGCAGCAAATTTCCAAGCAATATAAACACGTTTACTTGTAAAAATAGTGCTTAAGATATTTACAATAGATCCACTGCAAATCATCACCAATGGAATGTTTTCGATAGTTTTTAACAGAATGGCAGTTACCAAAAAAAGAAATCCATTTGCCATCATGATCGCATGATCCATTCATCATGGTATATATAGATGAATACCCAACACCATTATTCTAATTATGAACTGCTCATAAACTCAAGTTCAACAGAAATTATTTATAGCTTAAGATAGAAATATTTAGGTCCAAAAAATTGACTTAATAACACTTCAACTACTTCAATGAAAAAAATATGTTATTTGCAAAAAACATTAATGACTATAATTGAGAGAATAATATTTCAAGCAGTAAAAATATATTTATTTGTAATCTAAACATTTAAGATAGATCCATTGAAAATCATCACTTGTGGAATGTTTTTAATGGTTCTCAACTATCTTTCAGGTCATCTAATAAAAGAAATTCATTTTCCATCAAGATCACATGAAAACACATCCACGGCTTGTTTCTAAATCCAGCAAAGGCGGTCAATTTCTCCTCATTCAGTGCATTTCAAATAATCTAGTCTATTTTTTAATCATGTGGACATCAAGAATGATTGCTCAGAAATCAATCTGCCTTGAAAACATTGACATCCACGAGGCTGAAAAGATTGGCCTCGCTGACTTTGATCGTTGGCTCGTCCACCTCACCACATGAAATACGTCGCGAGGAAAGAAAATGTGATAGAGATGGAAGAGAGAGGGGAGAGAGATGTGTATATAGAGGATGAGAGGAACAGTGAGAGAAAGACAGATAGAGATAGAGATAGAGAGATGGACAGAGAAAGAGGAGGACGGCAAATGAAAAGAGAGACGGAATAACGGAGCAGAGAGAGAGAGAGAGAGAATCAGGGGGTGGAATTATTGCTCTCATTTTCCTTGAAAGGGAATTGACTAGAAGCAGACCTGAAGGATTGAGACTCGTATCTTCCCCTCACGTGGAGGGAGAGAGAGAGAGAGATTACGTCTTCTCAGACTTATTTTACCCTCCTTCAAAGCTGAGACTGAGAGAGTTAGAGATCTAGAGAGAGGTTCAGAGAACGAGAGAGAAATAGACCGAGCAACATAGACATCTTTAGAAATTACCTCTTAGTATTTCTTACCGACCTCCTCTATAGCCAAGAGAGAAGGATCAGGGAAATGAAGAGAGAGAGAGAGAGAGAGAGAGAGAGGAACCCCGAGAGATTCCGAGATCATTTGAAATTATCTCCAAGTATTTCATCACTGCCCCCCTATATTTGATGCTTAAGTTAAGAGAAGGAGAATTAGAAAACCAGAGAGAAATAATCTCTTCTTAAACTCCATCTCTCTCTAACATCTTTAGAAATCACCTTTTAGTATTTCATTCTTAAGACCTGTATAGCCCTCCAAATCAGAGAGAAAGTTGAGAGAGAAATCTAAGAGATAGAGACATCCTTAGAAATTACCTCTCATCACCTCACCCCTACCACCTCTATACCCCCCATCCTAGAAAGATAGAACAGAGACAGTTAGAAAGAGAGGGAGATTCGAGAACTAGAGAGAGAAAGATGGAGATCAGCAGATAGAGACATCTTTAGAAGTTAGTTCCTGGTATCTCATCTCTACACCACTGCGCCTTTCAAAGCTAAGAGAGAGGAAGATCGTTAGAGAGAGATAGTGAGAGAATGAGACCTTAGAATAAACTTCCTCCGAATATTTCATCCTCGTGACCTCAAAAAAATACCCCAAGAATTGATACCTCATATATCTCCTTCACAATTAAAGGTAGTGGGCATTTAGGGGTAGAGAGAGAGATCATGGTTTCTGTAACAAGAACAAAGTGGTGGGCAACGGCAGCAAGCATATGGATCCAGTGCACAAGCGGCTCTATTTACTGCTTTGGAGTATACTCTTCTCTTCTTCAATCTTCACAAGGATACAGTCGCACATCTCTCAACACTGTCGCACTCTTCAAAGACATAGGCGGAAACGCCGGCCTCTCTGCTGGTATTCTCTACACCTCCGCCATCTTCAATGGCGGACCTTTTCCTGTTCTTCTCGCAGGCACCGTTCTCGGCTTCTCCGGCTTCTTCCCCATCTGGCTTTCTGTCTGCGGCTATCTCCCTCGCTTTCCTCTTCCTCTCATGTGCTTTCTCATCTTTCTTGCGTCGAATTCTACCACCTTCTTCAACACTGCTTGCGTTGTCACCGCGGCGCAGAATTTCCCTGATACTAGGGGCACTGTTGTGGGCATCATGAAGGTAACAAATACATGATCATATTTTTTTTCATGAACCTTTGATGGATGAATAATTTATATTTTTATATATAACATTATTTTTTATCAGATGAGACTAATTCATCATAATAATGATTCTTTATTTATTTTAATTCAGAGTGAAGATTGAAAATTACCGACATTTCTTTATAGATTTGCTGTGGGTTATAAAACGAGTTCATCAAAATTCAGAACACTTAATCTTTCTGATTATATTAAACTTAATTTTATATTTAATCAACTATTATCGATTAAAATAAAATTAATTTTCATGGGATGGCTTTTCTTGCAGAAAATTTAATATCAAATTATTTAGTCAATAATTTTTCATAGTCTAGATGATGAATGAAAAGTACTAACTTTTTCTTCATAAAAATTGTAAGATTTAATTTTTGTAATTAAATAAACATAATTTAGAAATGTAGTATCCAATGTTATTTAATTTTATGATGATCATTATGGATTAAAATCTTATCCTCTCAATGGAATTTTCCATGTGACTTGTGAACCACTTATTTGCTATTGATCTTTATCAACAGAAGTAGTTTATCAATTCAAATCGAGATGATCAAATTTAACCTTATTAAACATACTTGGTTGGTGTGATTTATAGATTCAATGTTTTTTTGTCCTCATGTATGGTGTTCACGATAAAAAACAAACTCATCAATATTGATTAAGTTTACTTACTAAAACAAACCAACGGATTCAAATATTCATGAATTTACATGCGGTTAATTTGTCATGGTTTATTTCACATGCTTCATGAATTAGTTATTTTAAATCTAGACCTACTATAGTAGAAAACTAGATCTCCATCTTTTGCAATAGAATGAAAATTCAAGACTTTTCCATGATAAATTCAAGGAACACATGTCAGCAATTAATATTATTAAACAAAAGAAAATCAAATTTTAGATGATTTAATGTCTTCATAACACAATTTCATGGATTTACATTACATACTTCATCATGAATATTATTTTTAAATAATTACACCATGATGAAAGTAAATCTTATGAAACTTATAATTGACTTCATTTATTTTTGTGAATATTATGTACATTATCATGGGTTTTACAAATAACTTAATAAAGAATAATTACAAGGTCAACCTCATGATTATCTTTCCAGGGATTTTTGGGTCTTAGTGGAGCAATACTCATCCAGCTATATCGAACATCTTTTGAGGGAAAACCAAGCTACTTCCTTTTGATGCTAGCGATACTCCCAACGGTCATCACACTTATCCTCATAAGTCTTGTTCATGTTCATCGAGATAAACATAGAGGGGAGAAGAGAATATTAAATGGCTTTTCTCTAGTATCTTTGGTGGTCGCTGGGTATCTAATGATGATCATAATATGGGAAAACATGATGCTGCTCCCACCACTAACTAGGATATGCATATTCATATTGCTTCTAGCACTTCTTGCATCTCCAGTGTATGTTGCATTTCAGGGCAACTCTCAGCTCTCAAATGAGACTAAAGAAATAATCAATGAAAGAAGTCCATTAATGGAAGAAGAAGAAGAAGAAGAAAGAGGGGAAAGCAAAAGAAGAAATGAGATTGATAATATTTCTATGCCATGCACTAGGGATGCAAGAATGTTTTGGAGAAATAATGATCTCAATCTCCTTCAAGCCATGAGAACCCTGAATTTTTGGCTCTTGTTTATGGCGATGGCATGTGGAATGGGATCTGGATTAGCAACTGTGAATAACATAAGTCAAATAGGGAATAAGCTTGGTTACACTAGCAAGGAGATAAACACTCTAGTATCTCTATGGAGCATATGGAATTTCTTTGGAAGGTTTGGAGCAGGTTACATTTCAGACTATTTTCTTCAGTCTAAAGGCTTCCCAAGGCCCTTGTTCATCTCCATAACTCTTGGCATCATGTCAGTGGGGCATGTAATTATCTCCTCTGGAATGCCTGGAGCTCTATATTTTGGATCCATATTTATTGGTTTATGTTATGGTTCTCAATGGTCCTTAGCCCCCATCATCACTTCGAGAGATTTTTAGGGCTAACACACATGGGAACTGTGTTCAATGTGATATCATTGGCAAGCCCTCTTGGGTCCTTCATTCTATCAGTGAAAGTTGTTGGATACATCTTTGATGTGCAAGTGGGAAGGTTATCAGACTTGAGGGCATGCACAAACAATCATTGCTTTATGGTATCATTTTTGGTGATGGGATCGGTTAGCTTTTGTGGTGCAATCATATCATTGGTATTGTATTTTAGAACAAGGACATTTTACAAGAATGTGATATTCCCAAGGCTTCAGAGGTTATAGCTCTATGTGCATCAAAAGATGTAATATTTTATTATTGTCATATCAAGAGGATCAATCTGATATCGTCAAACTTAACTCTACACATTGAAATAACCTCACAGTTGCTATGAATTTTCTAAATAATATTTGATAAATAGAAAACAATAAAATTCATTTTTATTAAATTCTAAAACACCTTGATATTTTTGCCTCCATAATTATTTCATTGGTTCTGATAAGGGACATCAAGTTTGTTAAATGCACACTTCTTCAAATTACCTTATAAATATTCTTTTACTCAGATTCAAGAAGATAAATAAATAACAAAGGGAAAGAATAGTATGGATAAAAATAAGATATAAAGGGAATATCTATAAGATTCTATATCTATCAAATCTAAAACTAGGGTATCAAAGCCTAAAAAACCAAAAGTGGTATTATGAAAATCACATCATTGAAAAGGAAAATGAACATAAGCTAATGTGAACTATTCAAATTCATCAAGCTCAAATTATTTAGCGAGTGATTTTCAGTTGAATAAAACTTCATTTAGATATAATTATTCATTTTCATCAGGCCTAAAAATGTTTTCAAATAAAATTTAATCCATACGCTCATCTCTGTAACAATGCTCACTATCAAGGTATAATTTATTTTAGAATGTGATAAATTTTTCCGTGAGTCAATTGATCTTAATTTTATATAAATTCAATCAATTTTACCATGCTACTATCCATATATTCATATTCTTTATTATCTTTCATTTACAAATCATTTGTTCTTGTGAAGACAGTTATCATTAATCACTTTTTAAGTATATATTCACCTACATACACAGGGGAGCATCTAGAAGTTTTCAAGATAAAGGAGATATTATCCCTAATTGATAAAAATTTGATTAAAATTTCCAAATTTTAGATGCTAGAAATTGTAATTTTATTTTAGGAACCTAGTCTATCAAGTAATGGGAGGTTTAGGCAAAGCAAAAGAGAAAGAGGACTCCAAAAAATTTGAATGACAGACAATCCCATTTATGCTAAAAATTACGAAGAAAATACAAGAAAAAGATACAAATAATTTTTTTAAAAAAATTCAAGATACTCAAAAACTATATGGGGGAGAAACTTAGTTATTTATGACTGTCTTATAATGGAATGCCTATATTTCATAATATTCATAAAGATTGAATTCATTTAGACCCATCAAGAGACATTTAGGTTTAATTGGAGGGGTTATATACTACTTGGGGATCTAAATGGTCAACAACGTAAACATACAATCATTTTATAGAGAGAAAAATCTTGAGAGTATAAAAATAGTGTGGAGAAAACAAGAGTAAAATCTAGGAAGCATATGTAATGGAAAACAACACTCAAAAGATGAAGGAATCTGTCAATAAATTGAATCATAATTTAATGCGCGGTATTTTGACATTAGAAGACAATTTTTTGGCAAGAAATATAGCATCTTTGTGAACTAGTGGAAAAAACTAAGCGAAAGGAGATTGATCATTGGAAAACTATGGTCAAGGGCATTAGCAAGAGATGTGGAAAAATTGTGAGGAACTACATATCAAGAGTTTATCTTGATGTGAGATGAAATCATAATTTGGAAGATATAGGTTGAATTGATCATGACATCTCTTAAAGATTCTAGCCATAGAAGTAATACATATTCAAAATATAAGTGCCAGCTGATAACATGAAATATGTACTTGTAATTGCACAATTATCATAACAATTTAAGGCACAATTAATACATTTTTATGCATATTATCATATTTTGAGAACATTTTAATCATTTTATGCAAATTATACTAAATATCTCAAAAATTTATCATTTCAAAGGCTAATCATGCCTAAATCATAAGTTTTATGTAAGATTAGCCTCACTTTATTTGAGATTTTATTTAAGGTTTAAATGCAACATAATAAGAAATCATATATACTCTAAAATTATATAATTTTAATTTTGTAGTGAATTTAGTGTATCTTGGATTTAAGTGATTATTATATTATTATTTCTTAAATTAAATTAAAAGAATGTTAGAATATTTAATATCTCATCAAATAAAAAATTTCAGATTTAAAATAAGTTGTATTTTGAAAGATATGAATTTTGATAATTTTTAGAAATTTTTTTGGAACTTATTATAAATTTTATTAAATTTATTTTATTTTAAAACATTTAAGAAGGGTTATTAATGAGAGCTGATGTGGTGCATGTGCTTGCATGGTGAAGCGTAACGGCACCATGTGGCACAGTAGAGAATCAATAAGAGAGGATCGAAGAAGAGGGTTATCTCCCCACCGCATTGATGCATCGCAGAAAAAAAAAGGTGGACAGAAGGCTTTGACGAAGAATTAATTTTCTTCACCTTCTTTCCTCCCTTTCTTCTTTTATATTAAGAACAATACCGAATTGGTATGTTATGAAAATCCTTTGTAGAAAGGTTCAATAAAAATTTTCCTTCCTCTACTCGAATTCTGAATTCATAAACCACCCAATGAACTCAAATTCACCATGATGACTATTCAAAGAAAAGGAAAAAATTCCTAATGAAATTCCAAAAGACCTGATAGATGTTCTGAAATTTCTTCTGAATTTCATTGAGCTATAGGAAAGAAAACTCTAAATATCCCAATGAATGGATAGAAATAACCTGATTATCCTAATGAATAGATGTGTAGACGGCTCTGATACCAATTGATGGAACTTGAGTTTACAGTTGATTCATCAGCATAATCAGATACATAAAACAGAAGTAAACTTATATCTGAATTCACGGGATGATTCTTCATCGTTATAGATTTCTAAAGTGGAGAATACTCTTCTTGAATATCCCCAAGATAACCTCCTGATCTCTATAAGAAATGGGAATATATCTAGAGGGTTATATGCATTGGGTTACTCAAGTGTACTATGACCTCCTATTTATGAGGAGAGCTTAAGCCTATAATAAATAATTAGTCCGCTCATTATTGACTAATAACTGATTTAATTGCCTCTACACATAATTAACCTCCACACACATAAATAAATGTCTTAATCCCCTCATTTAACATAATTGAATCAATTAATGGGACTACAGGATAGCTAATCCACAATAATACATACCTATGTCCAATTAATAGAGATTAAACCTAGCACAAATATCCACCAAGAGTCTAGGGATGAGATTAAATGAAGCCCACAAAAATTAGAGAAAAACAACCTTTTTAAATGGGATGATAAATGTTCACAATAGAGGTCCAAAACAATTAGGACAAAATGAGGAAAAAGAAAAAGTTCACTAAAGGGGCTAACTAACAAGAAGAGCCACACTTCGTGTCACCTCTTCACAAAGCTTCTTCCAAAGATGTTATGTTGCCCCCTCTCTTTTCTCCAACTATCCAAGTAGCTTGACCCTTTCTTCACAAGGGTTTCACTCCCTTAGGATGCTTTTGGGTTGCTTCATTAAGGTTGCTCTAAGCTTGGGGAAAGCTCCTCTTTTTATAGAGCTCCTTAGAAGCTTCTAGAGACTCTCTCTCTCTAGAAGATGTCAATAACTTTCTAGAAAATCTCAAAATATCTACAAGCTTTTAGAGATATCCACAAGCTTGTAGTGTAATCTAGAAGACTCCACAAGCTTCTACAAGAAGCATAGAAGATTCTAAAAAACTCTTCTAGAACATTTCGGAAGCTTCTAGAATAGAGAGTTGATCAAGTAAACCTTAGAAGAATAACCACACCTAAAAGTGTCATAAAAATGTTTTGAGAAACTAAATCGTTTTATTTTTCTCTCTCTTGGTGAAGAGTTATGAAGAGGAGATCCAATTATATAACGATCGAGTAGTTACCATTAGAGGTTAGACACTTAAAATAGCTTCAAGAAATCTTTCAATAAATCTTATTGATACATGTTTTAATCTATACTAGATAATATGATCATCGATTCTTAGTATCTAAATATTTTGAATAGTCGTTTTAATGTCTTCCGTTGCATTTGATATTTTGATTAAAATTTCAAGGGCTTATCAAGCCTCAAATCTCAACAACATATCTCATCAAGGTCTTTAAGGATCAAGGCTTCGATAAAAATAATGAAAGGTGGTACAACATTCTCATTGAAGACGAATACGATCTTGATAGAGTCATGACATCAGCTGCAAGTATGTTGTCATATCTTTACTTTTACTATCTAATCTATGTGAGCATATTTTTCCTTTAAAATTTTCAATTTTATGTTCTAATCCATTATTTTTTCATTACTTCACCATGTAGAAGGTGAGTAATGTGCCAAGGGACCTCGAATACTTGAAAATCTTATCTATCAAAACAATCAAACATTTGAGTGAACAGACACCTAGTAAGGAGTAGGGGATGCCAGAATAGGCGATTGAAAAAAAAACTTAACTTAAAAATTTTGAAATTTATATTAAATTTTTTTGGAATTCTTGAGTTTATGAAAATCATAAGTTTTTATCAAATTTTTTAAATGAATTCCATATAAATGATAGCATATCGTATTTACCTGCAATTACATATTTATAGGTACATTTGAAGGCATCATTCATATGTTATTGATACATGTTATTATACTTTGAGAGCATTTTCATCATTCTACACAATTTATATCAAAAAATTATAAAAGACATCATTTTAAAGGCTAATCATTTCTAAATCATGAATTTTAATTTTAAAACTGATTATTCTAATTTTATTTGAGATTTTATTTAAGTTTTAACTAAAATATAATAAGAGAAAAAAAATTTATATACACTCTAAAATCATTTACTTTATTTTTTTGAAGTGAACTTAGTGTATTTTGAAGTCAAAATTTATTATCTTATTATTTCTCAAATTAGATTGCATAGAATGATAGATTATTCAATTTTCAATAAAAAATTGGATTAAAAAAGAGATATACTTTAAAATATATGAAGTATATAATTTTCAAGGATTTTTTAAAGAACTTTTCTAAATTTATTTGGAATTTTTATGACTATATTTTATTTTAAAATAGAAAAAAATGTCATTTTATGGGCGAGTGTCATGGAAACTGACATGATGCGAGCACTTGCATGGTGACTTGCGGCAATATCTAACGACACCATGTGGCCCTTAAGTAGCACACATGTAATGCGTGTCAAGAGAGTATTATTAGTGTTATGCCCCTCAATGGGCTGATTTTACTTAAATAAAATATCAGTCTATTTATAGCCCAAAATTCTAATAAATACTTAGAATGGCATGGCATGGGACTATAAAGGGTGTTTTGCATTTCAGGAGACATGGCATGACAAGAGGTGTCCAATCTCCCAACTTAGTCAAAAAGTTTTATTTTCATTTAAAATGGGTGGGTATGTGGCTTGTTCTGATTGGATGGCGATTCACTTCTATAAACGTTGATCAATCGCGGTCATTCATCAAGGGAGTTATAACATCCATGATTAAATGCGGTCGATGGACTTTGATGGACATGTATCATCACCTTGAGTGTTTGATTGTAATTGAATGGTGGTCGTTACATGATGTTCAACGTTCACGCAATGACATGACTTCATTCATGCGTTGCATCTCAGATCTAACAGCTGCAACTTAACAATGATGATTCACCTCTTGCCATTTAATCTCAATCGTTGATCAATGCTGAAAAGATGATCCAACAGTCAAGCCCAATTTGAAGCCTATATAAGCTCTCTCTCTCTCTCTCTCGCTCTCTCTCTCTCTCTCTCTCTTCAACAGTGAATTTATTACTAAAATTATCAATTCATTGGACCTTTTAGATTGCTTGATCCTTGAATATATTTCTTCAATCATATTTTAGCCTCATTTTCACGTCTAAAGAATGCTTGAAGTCAAGATTTCATTGAGAAAATGAGGATAAATCACCACTCAAACTCCAAACTTCTATTTTCAAAATCATGGAATGAAAAGGCTTGACCCAAAAATTAGTTAGATCAGTTTGAGCATGGTTTTGGATTAGATTTTATGTTTTCTTCCCAATCTATCATAATTTAGCACTAGAGTTTTATTTCGAAGCTTACATTACTAATATTTTAAATAATTTTGTCATTTTCTCTCTCATCGTGAATGATTTCCTCTCATTTTTTGCTTTTTTATTTTTCTATATATATTGATCCGAATTGAGTGATT